>CM022952.1:46899815-47499815 GCA_012931725.1 Litsea cubeba
GCGGGCGCAAGCAAATCACCATGTCTGTGAGGAACGAAAGGGGCCACTGATCTGGGTTTTTCTTCTTTGGCCAACTCATCTCCCCTACCTAAGGCACTGGTGAACGCGAAGCAGAAGAGGAGCCTCTATTTATATGGGGAGGAAGGCTCAGGTTTCAGAGACTTATTTATGAGGTATGGCCTCCCACGCCTCGCGTATAACGCATGACACCTATGAATTGACCGGTCGATCAGATGGCGACAGGTGGAGTCATCTGCTTATTTTCCGCATCGATCAGGCTGTTGTACTTAGTACCATTTATGAGCCTCGGAATTTGGAATACCAGAACGGATAACAATGGAAACCGCCAGGTACCCTCATTCCAACCCAGGCAACCTACCTACCACAAACCACCAATTTAGCCGAACTCAAACACTTTGCCAAAACAAGAACAGAAATAGCATAAAAGAACAAGTATGAAAGGAACAAAGAGCCTAGTTTTATTAACTTGATCTTGGTATACAAGGTGACAGGTTACAATTTGAAAGCAAGAAATACAATCAGAAAGTATTTAAAAAACTACAAGAGAGACTTCGGCGGGCGCCATCCCCGGAGACTAGAGCATCGTCCTCACTATTTCTCTAAAAGGCTGGCCATGTCGGCAGCAGACGCAGCCGTTCTGGGATGTCCGCAAGAGGGAGAGCCATCCAGAAGGGCGCCAGCGGCAGGCGCTTCGACCCGGGGACTCTCAGTAGGAGTGCAGGACTCGATTCTGATTCCGGGCCTGCATACTTCAGGAGGTTATGATAGACCGGATGATCTTCAGGAACCCCCACCTCTTTCAATGTAGCCCGGCACCCCTCCTCAAACAGGAGAGAGCTTATCTCCCCCACCTGTCTTTGGTAGTCCTCCGTGGCCCGATCCACTCCCTTCTAGAAGGCAGCATGGACTTCGGCCCGTAGCGAAGACTTGAGGTCGGCATTCTCCTTCAGTGACCGCTCCAGCTCGGCCTTCTGCTTCACCAATTCGGTTGCCGATTCAGTCCTTTGTTTGTCCAGCTCGGCCGCCAGTTCTGACACCCTCTTCGTCTTCAGTCGGATCTCCCCCTTTTGCTCATGGGTCTTGGCCGTTAGGTCAGTTAGGTTGGTCAACGCCACCTCCATCTCTGCATTCAGTTCGGCATTACTCCTCGTCGGACCAGCCAACCTACCTTGGCAATCCGCCAGGTCCTTCCTGAGCCTCTCCCTCTCGGATTCCAGTTGTGAAACTCTAGAAACGTTCTTGTCACTCCTCTCCACGACCAGTTGGAACCTCTGTACATTCTACAAAAAAGAGCCATTAGATGCGAGAAGCCGAAGCAGAATTTATCAAAGTTGACTGAAGATTACTTACTATGAGAGCAGCCTGAATCACCGAAGCTAGTAGACATTCATTGTCGTACTTCGCGTGCTGCTCCATATCGCGTGGGAGGGCGCAGGCCCTGGCGAGCACCCCGATGACTGGAGGGTTCCCGGCCACCCGGTCCTCCACGTTCAGGGGCCTCCCGGGCTGAGTCTCCAGCTTCGGCCTCCATGGTGCCGGCACAATGGGACGAGGCCCCAAGGCCGATCCGGAGCCTTGCCCCGAAGGTCCGCTGATTTCGCGTCCCTTCTCGGGAGGAGCCTTGTCCACTGGCGCGCTCTTTTCGGGAGGAACCTTCCCTCCAGGGACGCGCACAGACTGTAAGACCCCGACCCCCAGTTCTTTTATTTAGTATTATTTTAATCGTAGTTTAGCTTTTTAAGCGATATTTGAGGTGGTTTGACTTTGTCTTTGAGTTTGACTTGATTTTTCATTGCCTTGGAGATTTTGAAGACCGTTGACTTTAGTTTGACCCTGTCTTTGTAAAATGTATTTTTATGAGAAATTACTCTTGATTTCCAAAAAAATTCTGAATTTGGTGTATTTTGACTCATCTCGTTAAGTTGAACAACTTTCATGTTTTGACCATTTTGATTTGATGCTCAGAAATTGCGTTTTTCGAGAAAAATGGGCAAAAATGACATTTTCACTAAATCTGTCCATAAATTTCAAAAATTCCAGAATTTGGGAAAAATATACTTTTTGGAAAGTAAATATTTCGATGATCGATTTTATCTTCTTCGTCAATCTCATTCGGGACCCACAAATGTCAGTTTTAACCACTTGAAGATTGGGGCCCATGGGGCCCACTTGCCCACTTTATAAAAGGGGTTGAACCCTCTTCTTCTTCTCCCATTTTTCCTGCAACTATTATGAAAGAAACTGCGATTCAAATCTGAATATCACTAGCGGAAGACATTCATGGCTGATTTGTAACATGACAGATTTTAAAAAATCTGATTTGGACAGCATAAATCAGCCATATAGATCGCAAAAGAACTCCATGAATTCATGACCAACAAGTGTATAATTTAAGAAGAATGAAGAAGACTACTACCTTGAAGATTTGTAGACTTCAAAACTCTGGAAAAATAGATCCAAAGGGCCGAACTCAGACTTGCAACTAGTCAAACATAATTGCTGGAATTTTCTGCCCAGTTTAGTATTTGCCTTTGATCTTATTCCTCCTAATCTCACTTCCAAATCTAATTGGCTAAGATGGTGGGATCTTAATATTTTAGGAGAATTGAGAACTATTTTTCTAAGGAAAAATCTCAGACTTTGACACTATCTTCCAAGAAGAACAAAGGGGCTGGACGTGTGGAATTTTTCACTCTATGTTTGTGGTCGTCCAAGGGGTGCTTGATCCCTTTTATAGAACCTTTGAAACCTTTTCCCAACAGTTTTTTATTTCTTTCTAATTCACATAGATGTCCTAACAGGAAAGTATATCATCCTAAAGATTTATTTCCTTTTAGAACCACTTCTAATTAAGAAAAGGAACCTAAGGAACTGTCCCATTCAAGCTTTGGCAATTAGTAATCCTAGTTGTACAACACTACTAATTTAAGTTCTCATCAAACAAGGCAACTTTCTTATGGAAAACTAATCCAAAGAGGAGTCCAACTTTTCAAGTAGAGAGACCTACTCAAAGTTGGAGACCTTACCCATGGAAATCCCATTATGGACGTCCCACATACTAATTCACACCATGGCCCACAAATAATTTATCTAGAATTAAATTCATGTATGCCATCAAAGGCTATTTGAATTTAAACTCAAAATCATTTTTCCACCAAAATAATTCATCCAAATGTCATCTAAACATTTAAGGAAACCATGCCAATCTTTGAAAGTGACTAGAGAAGGGACCAAAAGACATATTTGCCATTGGCTCCCAAAATGACCAAAATGTCCATGCTAAACCCATAGCAACATTAAGACCATTTTAACCTTAAGTCATTCCACTAAAGAGTTATGGTTGAACTCCAACGACAAATATATATAATATAATAAGCTCGTCATAAAATGACAGTTGTCTTCGACCTACTAAGTGTAATGACCTGAATGCCCCTCTATGTAACATCCATAATCGAGTCAGGTTATCACATGTACTATCAGCCTTCCCGATTACATCTAAACCTTAGAACTTCATATCCTTAACTTAATCATCATCCGGATATCATTCTCTTGGTCCAGGGAGCAACCCACAAGTTCAATATCCATATGGAGCATCCATATACTAAGATCTTAGATTTTGATGATCAATCGGATAATTCTAAGGGGACGATCATTCCATCATTAGATGGCATAGATTCTTTGTTGCATCTGCACGTCCCAACTGATCAAGTCCGAGTACCCAAAACACAGTTGTTGACCCATGAATAGAATCTCACCCATAGTGAATTAAAGCACAAGAACTTGACTTCGTCAGTTCATCCACAAATGCTCAAGATTAAGAGCACTGGTCACTCAGTAGCATGAGGTGACTTGATCTTTCTCAGTGATAGTACTATTTTAGAGATCACACCTACCATGGTCCTGTTCAATGCATTGCATATGCACTAATGAGATAAATCCAGAAAAGCCCTCCCATGACTTAGGTAAGTCGCCCTGAATATAGGAGAGTCTCTCATTATAACTTATACCAAGATAAAGTGCCCAGCTCCATCTCTCAGTTATGAACAAATATGTTGTTTCCAGTGTCCATGAATTAGACCTATCTGTATGTAGACACTACACACCTAATTCATTTACTAGAAACAATGGGCCTTACACAACCATACATATATACATGTTTCAGGAGAAAAGAGTCATTCCATTAAATAACCAGTAAATATCCAGTAACAAAAAATGAGAGTGCAGCTAGTGGGCTTTAGGGCATACACCAATCCCAACATATTCCAGCTGTGGCTGGAACCCTTTTCCAGCCACTCTCTTTCCTCATGTATGTTTTCTTCTTGGATACTAAATGGAGATTTGATCTCCAAGCCTTCTTCCCCACCTTCCAAGCTTTCCAAGGATGCATTTTCAAGAGATTTGAGCTAGAGAAGACCCCTCTCCCAAGCCTTTCTTCCTTGTTTGAGCTACCAAAGGTTAGCAAAAGCTTTTCTTTCTTCAAATCTTAGTTTTCCAAACCACTTAGAATGTTTTTGTCTTAGAATGTTTTTTTCATCCATGCAAAGAGATTCATGGAGGTTTTGCAAATGATTGACTTCTAGGGCTTTCTCTTGAATTATTTTGGGGGGTTTTGTGGATTTGGAGCTAGAGACTTAATTGAGGTCATCTTAGTGTGATTTGCATCTCTTCTTGACCCAAGGCAAGTGAATATTCAGTTAATTTGATGGTTTTATGCAATATGAGTAATTTCTTGGTATTTCCACTTTTAATATGTCTTATTATGATTCATCTTGAAGTGATTTAGTATGGATTTATGCTTTCTCTATTTAAGACATTGTTTTACCATAATATATGTATGTTTTGCTTTTGGAATGATTCATCTTGAACCAACCTATATGTTTAAGGAACCTTATATCTTGATGGATGAAAGATATTTATGTTTATGTTAGATTTCTTTAATGGGAATGAAATGGAATTAGTGTATCAAGGATTTGAAGGAATTTTGTTGAGGCTAAGATAGGTCCAATTTTTATGTGAAATATGTGTGGAAGAGAAAGGATGGGAAGAAAATCAAAGAAGAAGAAGAAAAAAGTGCAATCTGCACACAGAACCGGACCCAGGAGAACTGGGCCGCTCGAGCGGACCAGGTTCTGTTAGGGGTCCGCTCGAGCGAACCCTGGGCCGCTCGAGCGAACCCTAGGCCGCTCGAGTGGACCTGGGCCCAGTCCAGGGCCTGTTAAGGCTTGAATTATGGACTGTTTTTCAGCCCATTGCTTTGGTTGTTTCCCACTTGTTCAGGGTCTTCTCCATCCCATCTCCTTCCATTTGTTTGAGGCCCATTTAGCCTCTAAAGATGTATGGAAGCCCATGAAAGATTTGGGTAAATTATGATACTTGGAAAATTGTGAGATGGAAGGAGAAGTGTGTATTGAGATAGTTCATTGGTAAGTCATTAAGTCATTCTACATTTTTCTATCCATTCCAGATCAGAAATGTATATGTATTCTTCGGTAAACTAATTTGAATAGCATCGGTGATTTGTTATAAAATCATGTGGTTTTCCAAGTTCGAAAGGATTGATCGTATGATTTTATACAAATTACTTTGATATGTATTTGAGTGGTTTACCATGGAAATTCGTATGTTTTCTACGAATCGATTTGGAAGGAGATTAGGATGGTTCACCACATTCAGAATTTCATCGTTAAGACTGTTATTTTGAAAATAAAACCTCGAGGCAAGATGGGGCCAGAGCTTTGTAATGCGAGCCCATGAGCCAAAGGGACTATTATTTTGAGGATAAAACCCCGAGGCAAGATGGGGCTAGAGCTTTGTAGTGTGAGCCCATGAGTCAAAGGGATTATTATTTTCATTGGTATTGGTTCAGGTTTTGAAAACTAAAGGCACCACTAGGCTTAGGTCACCTTGTCGGGCTAATCACCCGGCTTGGGATCTTTAATTTTTCTACCAGCTGCAGCTTGGATTCTGTCTGTACCGACCATGGCAATGGTTTTTATCTGCCAGTCCCACTTGTATGTGGCCACGGTTCTGATTCTGTTTCCGGTCTCATGTGCAGTGGCTACGGTTCTGTCTGCTCTTGTTACTTCGGTAATAGGAGAAAATAGTTATATGTGGGTTTCCAAAGTTTCATCCGTTAGATATTTTATTTTATGATTCTTGTTTGTTTATGCTCATTATAGTCTTTGAATTTGTTAATGTTTAAGGAATCGATCTTTTATCGTATTGTCTCTATTATTTAGGATTTTAAACGTATTTCCAATTATTCAATGTTTTACATAGTCCGTTATGTTTTTAAGATATTTACGTTTCAGATACTGTTCACTTATTTGCTGTGATATTGACGTTCAGTCTTTCCATCGTTTTATCATGATTTATCACTATTATTGTTTAGACTCTTTAAATGGATTTGCAATTATTCCATAAGGTTTTATAAATGCCCTTTTTCTATATTACCTGTTTATTTGCTTGCCAGACCGTCATGTCTGACCCTGTTTGTTTGGTGCCAGTTTTCTCTCCCACTGCTTTTTAGGTGTTTGATCGGAGGAGGCGGTTGAGCCGCTGGTCTGACGCGGGAGGCTGCTTTTGATGTCATATAGATGTCAAGTTGGCAACGGAGTTCGTATCTAGATATTGGGGGTAGTATTTCTTTTTAGTTGGATATTTTGTATGGCCTTGTTAGCCTTGGTCATTGGGTTTGTAATTAAAACATTTGTTAATTGTAACTTGAATATGTGGGAAATAAATAGTCTTGTTACTACCAGCTCAGTATTTTATGATTTATGATCTGTACCAGTCTGCTCATTTGATGGCTTTATGATATTGGTTGAGTACGACACGGAATTCGATGGCCACGGACTCCCGGTCGCAACGTCATGATTAGCTTCCGCGAAAATATGTTCTGATCGTGGTGGAATTTTATTATCCTCATTCACGCGGATCTTGGAAAATATAGCAAAAAGTTTTAATTTATTCCAAAATTTCGCATTCCGAGATCGGATCACTACAGGGCCCGATTTTGGGGTGTGACACAGACCCTTTGTCCTTTTGGGCCTTATGAGCCCCTGGGTCTCTTTTCCCCGCCTTGGACCTCTTGCTTGACGGAGATCCATCTCTCAGACTGTCGGGAGATCGGGTTCCTACACCTGGGACGATGATAAGGGCGGAAGAGGCCGCGGCTCCACCTGGGCCCGAGGCTGCGCGGGTACTGGCAGAAGCAGGCGCCGCCGAAGAAGAAGACCGGCTATTGAACCTGGCAGTCAGGTCTTTGGTTTTCAGAGGAGGTTGATCTCCTTCCATCTTCTCTCCTTGATCAGAGAATAAAGCCTCTACGGCCTCTGTCAGGCTTACTGACCCCGAACTGGTGGAAATGGATGCCTCGGCACCAAATGCAATTCAGCTAGCAACTGGATCAGTCGGTGGAATACCCCCGGGCACGGCCAATGTGACGGAAGGAACGCCAGTCTGCGGCTCGCCCCCCTGCGTTGTCTCGACCCTTTTATAATGACCGCGGTACCTCGGCGTGTAGCCTAACAGCTTCCAGGCCGCCCTATTCTCGTACCCGGTTACTTTTCGACCTTTTTATGGTCAGCTATGTTCTTCTTCCAACCGTCGCGCGCCGTTCGACGCTGCCTCTCTCGCAGTTCCGCACAATAAGACAAGACATTTTATTCAAAGGGTGAATAAAATGAGCAAAATGGAGGGACGATGTTTACTTGGGACGACCCTGAGGTGGCGCGGGACCATGTGCGTTCTGTCCTCACCAGCGCCGAACTCCCAGTCCCCCGAGACGCAGAAGAGGTCGTCCTCAGCATTCTTATTTGAATCTTCCAATGCCAAGACGAAGCCCTTCCGGAGCTATTTCACCCGGAGGTAGTAGTTGCTTCCCTCGGCCTTACAAATGTCGTATGCATCCTCGATGTCATGGACACCGAGGTTGATCCCTAAAACGTCGTTTAATTTCACCGTGCCCATGACGACCTTGTAGCCATTGGGCATCAGCTGGTAGGGGGCGAGAGACCAAGCACTAAGGCAGTCCCTAAGTAAGGGGTGTAAGGGAAACCTAACCCTACCCTCGATTACAGAAATCAAGGGAAACGGCATCCAGCCGCCGGACCAGCAGCAAAGGGCATAGTCGGAAGGAGTCACCGGCCTGAGGCGGACCCACTCCGGGATATTATACGCCCCCCTGAACCTAGCTATACCCTCAGGGATCTCTAACTAAAACTTGTCCCCAGCCATCTCTACGACTCAAGGTTGAAGAAAAGTAGATGAGAAGAAACCCTAAGGGGGAAAAACCCTAAAAGAACCCAGACTCAGGAAAACTTACAGATGGGCGAATCAGAGCTGAAGATCGATCCGGGTACGCAATCGTCCTCGCCTGAAGATCTCTGGAGAAGTGTTACTAGAAGAAAGTTGAGAAGTGGAAATGAAGAAGAAGATAAAGAAAGTAAGGAAGAAGAAGACGCCCCTATTTATAAAAGGAAGAAGGCCTCCCTTGGGCACCATTATGAAATTCGAAAGGGCTGCGTCGCGGATCACGCCTATCCCATCAGTTTGACGGCGCATTCAGTCATGTAATGACACGTATCACTTCCAGCTCGTTCCCCATAAAGAGCAAAGCGTGGTATTGATTACCTCGAAGAGTCGGAATGGCGCTGGATAAGTGATCAAACATCTCCCATCAGGCTCTGTAGCTTCCAACCTCAAAAGGCTAGAGACCCTAAGAAGTCAGAAGCTAGGGGGTAATTGTGTGGGGAGATTTTTAAGGTATCAGGATTGCGCTAACTTCAGCAATAAACTGTTGTTTAAGCGCACCCACGTGTCGTCCAAACACACCTCAGTAATAGGGTTAGAGCCTTGGCCGAAACCAGCCTGACTTCGGCTACGCAGGCTGACCTCGACTGTCCGCCCGACCCCGGCTGAGGAAGTCAGGTCGCCAGTCAAGGTAAATACCATGGTCGCCCCCTACTTCCGCCACGTCATCGAACACGTGGCTGAGTACGGGCACGTGCCAATGGGATAGATGGGCCATCTCAGCCGTCCACAATCTTCGCCAGATCGCTGACAAGGTGGCATCAAGCGGCTGTAGCCAAATCAGGGCAGAGCCCGAGGATGGATCCGATGGGACCTCAACCGCCAAAGACTTGAGACACATCAGGCCCAACATAGCATGCATTTAATGCGATGTGGGCTGATCGGACTGGCAATAAATACATTGTGGGCTATGATGGATCCTTATTTACTACTTTGTGGGCTAATGAGATCATTCCTATCAAATCTAGGGGCCCACTCTAAGATGTCAGGAAAGATCCTCTATAAATACGAGGACGTTCCAAGACAAAGGTATGCATACACATCCCATCTTGAGTCGTTACTCTGTCTCTCTTCTCCTTCGACCTTTGTTCTAATTTAGGCATCGGAGAGCCCCGCGCTGCCCACAGGCAGGGTCCTCTGACCGTTTGTTTCTCCCCTTTCAGGCTTTAAGGCAGCTGATCTTCATCATATATTTGGATAAGTCCTACCAGGCACCCTATAATCTTGTGAGTTATAATTTTTGCACTTACACCAACCATAGTAACTGAAAAGCACAGCTGAGGTGAGTTTTCTAACTCTTTTCACTATTATTTTGTGCAATTTGATTGTCTGTGGAATTTTTTTAGGCATTTTTTCCTTGGCAAATGCATTTGCACCTCCTTTGGATAATATTGCATGTGTTGTTGGATCAACTAAACCCTTTTTCTTGTATATCTAAATATGGAGAGCTCCAAGAAAAATCACCATTATCTCTCAAGCCATTGGGGTATCATCACAAGGTTTTTTTCTTCTTTGAACGTGCCCTAACGATGTTATTCCAGCAAAGAATGGGATTTTATTTTAAACATCATTGTGGGGAAAATCGGCTTTTCTTTGTACACGACATCCTAATTTAATATTTCTTTAAATCCCAAAAAGCTTTCAAAAAAGAAAAAACACTCAAATAACGTCAGTCGACCTCACATAAGTTTGTGCCGATTTAATTTTAAAAGGTGGGCCACTCATCTGAATCACTACTCTATAAATGCATTTTGACATTTTTGCCCAAATTTCCCGTTGGCGCTACTTCTTTGGAGCTTGGACTTTGGAGTGGACTTTCGGTTGAGTAATAGAACTTCGAAAATAGTCATTAAATCAAGAAATTGACGACTCTAAATTCTCCAAAGTGGCCTAATTGAGAATCTATTAGCAGGGATCACTTCTAAAACTTGAACATATCCAACTCATTGGTCCCCCTTTTTATTATTTTTTTATTACAGGTTTACTTAGTCCTTAATGGCTATAGGTAAAGAAATCTTTTATTTTTTTTTCCTTGAATATACAATTTTTCCCCTTGTAATAGCATTTATTGTTAAGTTCTAATCCCCACAGGCTAGAGGTGGCAAAGCACAGCCCGACTCACCAGCCCGACCCTATCCACATATGACCCACACAATCTAACATGCAGAATACGGGGGTGTTCCTAATCCGGATGACCCATTTAAACTTTCCTTTAAAATTTAATTATTAGCCCAAATCCCAAAGAGGCAATGACCCAAACGATACCCACTTTCTATTATCTTACTAAAACTTATCACACTATTCTATAGTATTTCTTTTTATTTTGATATAATTTCTTTTGTTTTTTGTGAAAATATTGTTTTATTTCTATGAGCTTTGCTATTTTATTTATGATTTATGAGGAATTTACGGGCAAAGGCCCCGTAGGACCCCATGTGGCCTACCAGGACCCAGTATCACATTGGACACGGGAGGAGTCCTCATGCGGCCTTTTTCTCCTTTCTTTTGTCGTTTTGCGATATGGTCGATATCGACCATGAAGTTTGTCGATATTGACCATTATGCGAAGCTACTTTATATCTCGCTCCAATTCTCTGTTTCACAATCCTCCTTCTGGGTCGTCCTCAACTTGGCTCCAATGATTTCCTCTTTTAAAAATCACCGTAAAACTCCATCACCTTGGTGGTTGGACTTCATTAAGAGGTTGCACTACACCAAAAATGAAGATTAGGAACATCGATTAGGTAGCATGTCAAGGGGATCGTGTCGTCTTACTTCTGTGTGTAGAAATGGAGGGAGGGCTCTCTGCTAACAGTTCTCTGCAAAAACTTCAAGTTAAAATCTCATGCTTTTTATTATTTTTTCCATTCCATGCTTTTGGAATTCTCAAGTACATGAATAGAGATGGAAATCAGGGTAGGATTTTGGGATTTTGGGGGTTGTAGGGATTTTGGATAAGAACATATTCGATAAGTTACCGATTTTCTCTTATGCAAAAGACCTCTACTTACATTTTATAAAGAATGGGTTGTATGGAAATACGTTCTTCTCAAATAGTCTTATTAATTTGTCCACAAAAATATATAATATTGTTTCTACCACCCAGGTGTTTGATGAAATGCCTAAGAGAAACGTTGTTACTCATGGACTTGCTTGATTTCTGATTACATGCAGCTGGGGCGGCCTGATGATTTGTCTTGTTATTAATTCTTAATTTATTTACTTGCAATGATGGGTGTTGTAGGTACAGAAAAATAATGACCCACAATGATCAGGGTGCCTTACAGGACTTATCCAAATGTAGAACTTAACCCGCTGCCTGAAAACCTGAAAGGAGAAGGGCGAACGGCCAGAGGACCCTGGCCAGGATGGCGCAAGGCTCTCCGATGCCTAAGTCAGTAGGTGAATCGAAGGAAGGAGAGGGAGCTGAGAGACAGAGTAATAGCTCTGGTTTTTTAGTGTGCATACCTATAATGGAAAGTGTTGCCTCTCTTATACGAGAAGATGCCTACGTTGCATGGGGGAGGTTAATGATGAGGCCTTGACATGTCTAGAGGCGTCATCATGTCAGCCCACCATTCATTAAATGAGGGTCCGATCAGCCCACAAAGTAATAAATGCCAGTCGGGTCAGCCCACAATGCATTTAATATGCGTCGTCTTGGGCCAGACCGTGTTGGACGCCTTCGGCGGCAAAGGTACTCTCGGATCTTTGCCTTGATTTGGCTTTATCCGTTGGATGCCGCCTTGTCAGCGATCTGGCGAAGATTGTGGACGGCCGGATGTTACGTTTGTCCCCTTGGCTCGCGCCCCTACTCTCCCACGTGTCCGATGACGTGGGGGGCGAAGGGCGTGAGTGGGGAGTCTCTCCTCGCTCCGGCTTTCATCCCGGCGCCTTCGGCCGAGGTGGAGCTCCTAGCCGAGGTGGGCACCTGGGCATCCGAGCTCGGCGCTAGCGATCCGGACCTGTCTGACTTCGGCTGAGGCCCCTGTCCCAGCGGCCGTGGTGGCTCTGAGGCTGCGTGATTGGCACGTGGAGGGCACGTGAGGCTCGTGAGAAGGCCTAGCCCCATCGGATGATTGTGATTAGCATAATCCCGAAATTTTGGAAATCTCCTCACACAATTGCCCCCTAGCTTCTGACCTTGCGAGGCTCGCCAGCAAAGTGAGGTCGGGAGCTATATGACAGGGAGCTTTCTTGGGATTATCTCACTTTGGGTGGTTGAGGCAATAAATGGTATCTGCTAATTAATGTCGAAGATGTATCGACGGCTCCGCGTGGCATCCTTTGATTGGTTGCCCGGTCGCCTCGGTGTTGCGCGCGCCGTTCTGTCAGGGACGTTTTCAATATCCGAAATGATTTGCGCGGAGCCCCAGGAGGCGTCATTTAGCGCGCGCAGCTAGTGTTTCTAAAGGTGGTGTACTTTCTGCTATATAGAGGGCAATCGAGGCCTGTCTTCTTCTTCGTTTGTCATTCTGAATCAGGGGAGAATAGACTACTGCGAGGGGAACTCATCTGAGGAGTGGTGCGCTGCTGCGGGCGAGTCTCTTTGCTGCCCAGTGTCTTCGTCCTGCTTCCGTAAGTCTCCTTTGCCTTGCTTCCCTCCTGTGGGTTTCTCTGTCGTCGGATTGGGGTAGGAATGGGGATCTATAGCCATTGGTTATAGGGTGAGGCAGCGATTGAGGGCTTTAGGTCGACCTTTAGGGTCCCCGCTGATGTCCAAGTTAGGGGGGCGGACCCTAACGGCATCAACCTTCGTGACTTCTCAGGGGGTTGGATGCCGTTCCCTTTGGTGGCCGTGACGGAAGGCGGGGTCCGATTTCCCCTTCACCCCCTTCTCAGGAGATGTCTCAGTCAATGGCGCCTCTGCCCTTGCCAGCTGCTACCCAATGCTTTCAAGATTGTGATGGGCACGGCCAGGTTAAACGAGGTTTTGGGCATTAACCTCGGCGTCTTCGATATCGAGGACGTATATGATATATGCAAGTCCGGAGATGCTTATTATCTCCGGGCTAAGCCAGGCCGGGATGGTTTCGTCCGATACTTAGAAGACTCGAGCAAATATGCAGGAGACGATCTACTGTATGTCTCGGGCAACTGGGAGTTTGGGGTGGCCGACACCGATAGAGGCTACCAAGTCCCTCGCCATTTCGGAACTGTTCCAAGTAAACAACCACCCCCCCCCCTTTTTTTTAACTCTTGCCATCATACTAACGCCTCTGATCGTTGCAGCTTTGAAGGAGAGAAAGCAGGCCGCTCGATACATCTGTAAGAGGAACGAAGCCTGGCTCCGCCTGGTAAAGCGGTACGGCGGTCATGATGGCAGGACGGCCTGGTTGCTGCTAGGGTACCAACCGAAGTATCGTGGGTACCTACGAGGCACCGTAGAGCCGGCCCGAGACGAAGGTGCCGCTCCTGGGGACGGGCGAGAACAGGCCGGTCCTAGAGTGCAGGCCGCAGAGGGGCCTTCGCGAGCGTCGTCCAACATCAGGGCTACGTCTGGTGCCTTTGCTTCTACGTCGGGGTTGAGACCTCTCCAGGTTTCGAGAACGGAATCAAGCCAGATCGCCCGACCTCCCTCGTCGAGTTCCGAGATGAGGCGCGCCAGACGCTTGTCCTTTGAGGATCTTGAGACATTGGCGCTTGGAGTCGAAGATGCCCGAGCTCCCCAAGAGCCTGCGAATCTGATTCTCCCTGAGCCTCCTTCTCCGAGCGCTCGGGTAACCTCCCCTGCGACTGCGGTGGAGGCTCTTAGGCCCCCTAGCCCCGCCGGTCCAGAGGTTCGCTCGCCCCCGACTGAGGTCAGGCCAGAGGAAACTCGGCCGCTGAAGATTCCAAGAACCGACGCGGGTCCTACCTCGGTCGCGGCCTCACTGCCCCAGGGCGCACCACTGTGGGAGCCGAGCTTTATGCTCGGACCGGGGAGGCCAATGACGATGGACGATCGCATCCTCCACAAGTTCGATCCCCTAGTTCTCGAAGCTCTCGGGTGAGCTTGCGCCATACCTCGAGCATGGAGCAGCTAGACAGGTACAGCGATCAGAAGCTGATTCTGTCGATGCTGCAATCTAACTTCACGGTAAATTTTTCTGCACCTCTTTATGTTACCCGGCTGTTTTGCATCCAGAGTTTCCTAACTTTTATCACGGGCGCCCTGTCTCTTCAATAGGCGGTGCAGAAGACAATGGTTGTGGCTGAGAGACTCTACAAGTATAGCATAGACACTGTCGAGCTGACCGTGGAGAAGGATGGGCTTCGAGAATCCCTGGACACCGTTATCCAGAAACTGGCAAGGGTGGAGGACGAGTGCGCGGCGAGGCTTGGACAAGCGAGGGAAGAAGCCGAGGCAAAAAGAACCAGGGTGGCCGAACTCGAGGTCTCTATCTCGAAGATGGAGGAAGACTACGCGGCCCTGCTTCAAGCCGAATCCAAAAGAGTGGATGAAGCTGAGGCGAAGCTCGAGTCGGAGTGCGATGCTGCGTTCGAGGACGCCAGAGCGCAGGTAACCGCCCACTACAAGGAAAGAGTCCTCGTCGTGAGGGACAAGGCCTGGGTGAAGGGATGGCGCGCCGGCCTGAAGGAGGCCGGGGCTTCGGAGAACCACCTTTCCTTCCGAGATCCCCCTCCGTTTCAGCTTCCGACGCCGAACTCAGCCCCTCCAGCCGGCGAAGCCTCTGATGCTGCAGCCCGCGCGTTTGACCGGGCATGATTTCGGGACAGTCCTGTCGCCTCTGGCCGTGGAGAAGGCTTTCTATGCTTTTGTAATTTCTTTCAACTGTATTTGCCGCGCAATGTAATGAACTAAAGATTTTTAATGCAAATGAGAGTTTCTCCAAATGCCTTGTCTCTCCTTTAGCAATCGAGTGCCTTTGTTCTCAAATATGTGGACTCGATAGGAGTAGACACCGAACTGCCCCCAGTCTAGCTTCGGGCTAGACCAGCGGGAGTGCCGACCCCGTTTCTCGTGCTTTTGCTCCCGCAACCCGTCACTCTTTCCATTTTGAACTCGGCCTTTCCATGTTTGTGGCTGAGTGCTTTTGGTGGCATGACGCGTGAGTCGAGTTGGGGGGAGTACCGAGCGATCTACTTAGGTATTCGTGCTGATATTCCGTATTCTGGGGCCATGAATAGCAGTAAGTATGGCGGTATGGCCAACAAGGAAATCGAGCAAAGGGGTCCACGTGGCGTCATCAGGACCGCTGGTCAGCATATAGGGAGACGTGCACTCCACGTAGGGCGCGGGAGACCTCGCCCCATTATTTCCTTCGAAGACCGGGCCCTCCTCTTTTCCCTATAAATAGGAGAGGTAGGTTCGCCATGGGAGAGAGGACTTAGGCCGGAGGCCCTCCTTTTCTTTTGCCTGTCACTATAATGGGGACCCTCTCACCTCCGCCATACGCTCTGTCAGCTTGGCTCTGTAGGGGTCCAGGAGCTTTCGACCCGGGCGAAGCCCCTGCGCCAGGAGACAGTGTCCTCCGGGGGGGATTGCCTGCCGTGGTCTGCGCGCTCTCTGAAGGGGATCTCCATGGGCTACGCGTTCTCTGAACGTGGATGCTCGGTGGAGATCCAAGCACCAACAGTGGACCAGGGGCTCGGGCTTTTTGGCAAATCTTGTTCTGGCCAACCAAGGCGCAGTGCAGAGCCCCTGGCACTGTACACCGGAACCAAGTGCCCCCAGGCCGTGGGGGGCCTTATTTTCATCGCAAAGGGCTCTGTTTTGGACCCTGCCGCAGACCCTTTCTCCTGTGGGATGTCAAGACCTCGTGGCAGGATGCGAGAAGCCTTTCGGACGGAGATCTCTGGTTGGCGGACGGAGTCAGCAAGAGTGGTTTCGAAGCCCACTTTCTTCTTCTGTTTTCAGGGGACTGTGAGCCTCATTCTTGTATTTTGTTCCCCTTCCTGTAACCTTTGTAACGAAGTAATTACAGTGAATAAAAAGAACAGACTTTGCGCTCATATAATCTGTGTACAAATTTATGTATTCCTTTTTGCTTTTCTTGCGCTGTTTTGTGATAATTGTGTCTCTGTGCTACTTTTTTGCACACCAGTGCTTGCACCGCTCTTTCGAAAACTGGCATTGGCCGAAATGGACCAGTTCTGGCCGAGAGGAACCGTCTTTCGCCGAAATAAATCCGAATTCTCGAGGGTCTCGGCTGTGCGAGTCCGAGTTCGGGAATGGTCCCTGAGGGGTCTGATCCCGTAATTTAGGAAGCGGCTGGTCGTATGAATCCGAAGCCTCTCCCGGGGTCATGAGCCTAAATTTTAGGAGTTGGCTGAGTGTATGAACTCGCAGCCTTCTCCAGGGTCAAGGACCCAAACTTTAGGAGACGACTGAGTGTATGAACTCGGAGCCTTCTCCAGGGTCAAGGACCCAGACTTTAGGAGACGACTGAGTGTATGAACTCGGAGCCTTCTCGAGGGTCAAGGACCCAAACTTTAGGAGACGACTGAGTGTATGAACTCGGAGCCTTCTCCAGGGTCAAGGACCCAAACTTTAGGAGACGACTGAGTGTATGAACTCGAAGCCTTCTCCAGGGTCAAGGACCCAAACTTTAGGAGACGACTGAGTGTATGAACTCGGAGCCTTCTCCAGGGTCAAGGACCCAAACTTTAGGAGACGACTGAGTGTATGAACTCGGAGCCTTCTCCAGGATCAAGGACCCGGAACTGCCGAACTCAGATAAGGAGAGATGACACAGATTGATGGCAAAAGCTGCTCTCATTGATTCTGAGACTCATGTTACATCTTTTCAAAAGTAGAATTTCTTCAAATGGGATGCATTCCATGGTCTCGGTAATGGCTTGCCCTCCAGGTTCTCGAGCTTGTAGGAGGATCGTCCTTCCAGCGAGACCACCCTGAACGGGCCATGCCAGTTCGGGGCCAGCTTTCCTTCGTTTGGACTTCTGTCGCCTGGCAGGGTCTTCTTGAGGACTAGCTCCCTCACGGAGAGACTTCTCTTTTTGACTTTCTCATTGTATCCTCTTGCTAGCCGCTGCTGGTAGTCAGTTAACCGTGGGGCTGCTGCTTTTCGACGCTCGTCTGCCAGGTCGAGCTCCATTGCTAAATTTGTTTCATTTCGGCCCTGGTCGACCAATTCTGTCCTCAGGGTGGGGAGGCCAATTTCCAAGGGAATGACCGCCTCCATCCCATAAGCCAGAGAGAAAGGGGTCGCCGAGGTGGATCGCCTTGGAGTTGTCCTGTACGCCCATAGCACACTGGGAAGCTCCTCTACCCATCTCCCCTTTGCTTTGTCTAATCACTTCTTCAGGCCGTCCAGAATTATCTTGTTGGAGATTTCGGCCTGGCCGCTGCTCTGTGGATACGCCGGAGTGGAATAGTGATTTCTGATGCCGTGCTCTCGGCAGAAGTCTTTGAAGGATTTGGAGTCAAATTGAGTCCTGTTGTCCGAAATCAGGGTCCTGGGGATGCCGAACCTCGTTATGATGTTCTTCCATACGAAACTCTTAGAATCCCTATCCGTGATGGAGGATAGCGGCTCAGCCTCTATCCACTTCGTGAAGTAATCCGTTGCAACGATCAGCCACCTCTTGTTCCCCAGGGCTCGGTGAAGGGGCCCCACAATGTCCAGCCCCCATTGGGCGAAGGGCCATGGACTAGAGAGGGGACTTAGGTCATGTGCTGGCTGATGGAGAGAGTGGGAGAACTTCTGGCACTTCTCGCATTTCCTGGCGTATACTTGCGCATCCTTCTACATGTAGGGCCACCAGTAACCCTGGCTTATTGCCCTATAGGCCAGTGATCGGCCCTTGATGTGGCTGCCACAAATTCCTTCATGGATTTCGTACAAGAAGTCGTCCACCTTGGTCGGGTGGAAGCATTGGAGGTATGGACCCGTGAAGGATTTTCTGTAGAGTTTGCCTTCTGGAGAGAACCAGAATCGAGCTGCCTTGAGTCTGATTCGATGGGCCTCAGTCTTGTCCTCGGGGAGCCGGTCATCCTTCAAGTAGGAGATGATTGGGTCCATCCAACTTGGGCCGAGATCAATATAGAGGATTTGCCGAGGCGAGTGTAGCTCCAGGCTCGATCTCGATATCGATCCAACTTCGACGGTCCTTCTCTTCCCCGCTTCGACAGCGGAGGCCAGGTTTGCAAGCGCATCGGCGTGCGTGTTGGTGTCTCTGGAGATTTGCCTGACCTCGGCTGTCTTGAAATGAGAAAGCAGTTTTTGTGAGAGGGCTAAGTAGGCCGCCATCCTGTCGTCCCTGGCCTGGTAGTCCCCAGCGAGTTGGCTAGTCACCAGTTGCGAATCGCTGAAGACCACCAGGTGCCGGGCTCCGAGGATTCGAGCGCTGTTCAACCCTGCTATTAGTGCCTCATACTCTGCTTCATTGTTGGTCGCTTTGAAGTCCAAGGTGAAGGCTTGCTCTATGACCAATCCTTCTGGCGATTGGAGGACTATGCCGGCGCCAGCTCGCTTGGAGGTGGACGAACCGTCGACAAAAATCTTCCATGTGGCGGTGGAAGATTGTTCGAGCCCGATAACTTCAGGTTCGCTCCCAACGCCCGCCAGTTCCATGCCGGGCTGGGTCGGAGCCGAGCTGGGTGAGACGAACTCTACAATGAAGTCAGCCAGAATCTGGGCTTTGATCGCAGTCCGGGGACGGTACTGAATGTCATACTGTCCGAGTTCGACCGCCCACTTTGAAATTCGCCCTAAAAAGTCAGCTTTTTTGAAAATAGAGCGGAGTGGATGCTCCGTGATTACCACAATGGTGTGGGACTGAAAATAATGGGAGAGCTTGCGGGAGGCGCTGACGAGTGCCAGTGTGAGCTTCTCCAACAAAAGATATCTGGTCTCAGCGTCAAGCAGGATCTTGCTTGTATAGTAAATTGGCTTTCGTACTCCTTCGTCCTCCCTGATGAGGACGGAGCTCACCGCATGATCCGAGACCGCAAGATATAGATACAAAATCTCTCCCCGAGTTGGGGTAGAGAGTAAAGGGGGTGAAGATAAATAAGTTTTGAGTGCTGCCAACGCTTGGTCGCACTCAGGGATCCATTGAAATTTTAAATTTTTTCTCAGAAGTTGAAAGAAGGGCCTGCACTTATCTGATGACCGGCTGATGAAGCGATTGAGTGCTGCAGCCGTGCCTGTGAGCTTCTGAACTTCCTTTGTAGTAAATGGGCTCTGGATGCCCAAAATTGCAGCGATCTGGTTCGGGTTGGCCTCTATTCCCCTCCGCGTCACCAGGCTTCCGAGGAACTTGCCGGAGGCCACGCCGAAGGCGCACTTGGAAGCATTGAGCTTGAGTTTGAACGCGCGCAGGATGCTGAAGACTTGGGCCAGATCCGTCAGGTGGTCGCTGGAGTGTTTTGACTTGACGACCATGTCGTCAATGTAGACTTCTACCGTCTTACCGAGCCGAGCCTGAAACATCTTGGTCACGAGGCGCTGGTACGTTGCCCCAACATTCTTCAGCCCGAAGGGCATGACTTTGTAGCAATAGGTGCCGTGGGGGGTTATGAAAGCGGTCTTCTCCTCATCTGGCTCATACATCGGTATTTGATGGTAACCCCTGAAGGCATCGAGGAAGCTCATCCGGTCGTGGCCGGCGGTGGCATCGATCATCTGATCAATCTTCGGAAGGGGGAAACTGTCTTTAGGGCAGGCCCTGTTGAGATTGGTGAAGTCCACGCACACCCTCCATTTGCCCATTTTCTTTTTAACCACCACCGTATTGGCCAGCCAAACCGGATACTGGACTTCCCGGATTGCGCCCGCCTCCAGTAACTTGCCGACCTCGTCGACCACTGCGTCTGTCTGCTGGATCCCCCTCCTCCGGGCTTTTTGCACCACTGGCCTATGGCTAGGGTCCACATTCAGCCTGTGGCACATGATCTCGGGGTCGACCCCGGGCATTTCGCTCGGGGTCCAGGTGAAGACATCCCGATTCTGCACGAGGAACCTTGATAGCTCGACTCTCTCCTCGTCAGGCAGTTGCGTGCCGACCAGGAAGAATCTATCAGGGTCCGTTGAGTCCAGCCTGACCTCGGCCAGATCCTCGATACTCTTCTTGTCGGGATCTCAGCCGATCTCGTCTAGACCCTTCTCAAACTCTGCCAGGTTGACGCGCTCTAGCTTCTTCTCTGCTGGGACTACGGCCAGCAGGCATTGTCTAGCTTGCTGCTGATCTCCCTCCACGGTGACCACTTCCATCTTTCCCTCTTTGTTCTCGAGCACAAATTTTAGCTTTTGGTGGAGGGAAGAGGGGACTGCTTCCAATTTGTGGAGCCACGTTCTGCCCAGGATGGCGTTGTGGGGAGAAGGGGCGTCCACGAACAGGAAGTCGGCCAACACCGAGGCCCCGCCCACTCGGGTTTCCAGGGTGACTTTACCCTTGGGATAAACTGGTTTGGCGGATAGCCCAAGCAGGGGTGTACGGACCTCCGTGAGGTCGGCTTCGGAGAGGTTCATTTTTTTGAAGCAATCGTAGTAGAGGACCTCGGAAGAGCTGCCGGAGTCGACAAGGATCCTCTTCACAGTGAAGTCTCTCAGTCTCATTGAGAGGAGCAGGGGATCATTGTGGGGAAGCTGGATTCCCTCAAGGTCTCTGTCTGAGAATGAGATGGCAGGTCGGTCGCGACGCGCTCTTTTGGATGCCGGCACGAGCTCGGCTCTCTTCACCTATTTCCCATGCTCGGCCCGCCTGGCCTCGGCACGAGTCTGCTGGTTGTCTCGAGTTGAGGGCGAGGGAACCGAGGGTGCCAGGTGGATCACATTGATGATCTTCTCGGAGTCTTCACTGTCCGGATCCCTGGCCGCGCTCTGATGAGCTCGGCTACCGCCGCCGCTGCTGGCATCTCCTGCCTTCACGAACTCCGCGAGATGGCCTTCCTTGGCGAGCTTCTCCAAGTGAAATCTCAGAGTTCTGCGGTCTTCGGTTCTGTGCCCGTCACCCTTATGGTAGGCACAGAACTTGGACTGATCGCGAGTGGAGGGATCGCCTGCCAAGGGACGAGGCCATCTGAAGAATGGCTGGGACTTGACTTTGTTCATAACTTGATGGATTGGCTCTTTGAAGGTGACGCTCATGGCCTGGTAAGCATCGAGGGGAGGTCTGGCCCTTCTGCCGCCCCTAGAGCGGGACGACGAGGGTCTCGCCGAATTGGAGACCCATGCCTGCTTCGGCTCTTGTCTCTGGAATGGCTTTTTACCCTGCTGCTGGGGTTGGTTGCTCCTTTTTCTGGGTTCCGGGCCCGTGGTCTCCCGTTCTTCCTCCTCTCGAGCTCTGGTTTCGTCTTCTTCCCGAGTGATAAAGTGTTTTATCTAGGACATCAAGGCCGGCATGGAGGGAGTGGGATCTCCTGCCAAGTCCTTCCGCAGCTCGTGTCCGGGCAACAGGGTGTTCTGGAAGGCGAAAGTCGCCACCTCCTCTCTGGTGTCTTCGATTTGACTGTAAATTACCCAGAACCGTCGGGCGAATTGGGTGAGGGTTTCGCCTTGTCTCATCTTCATGGCGAGAATGTCGGCATCGGTTTTGGGAATGACGCTGTAGGCCTGGAACTTCTTCAAGAAAGAGAGTTGGAGCTCCTTCCAACTTGAAATAGATTTCTCTGGTAGAGCGCAGAACCACTTTAGAGGGAGATCGCTCAAACTGGAGGAGAAGATCTTGCAATTGAGATGACCTTCATTCCCCCAAATGGACATCTTTTGGGAGAAGTGACGGAGGTGAGCGGACGGGTCGAACAGTCCGTCATAGGGGACGAATCTCGGGACCGAGAACTTCTTGGGCAAGGGGGTTCTCTCGATGTCCCGAGTGAAAGGAGAGGCCCCCAGGTCGGTGGGGCCACAGATCTCTTGTTGGTCCCGCATCTCCAGATTGCACTGGAGAGCTAGCTTGATGCGCTTGTCGAGCTGCTCCTGCTCGTCGTCCTTCTCCGGTGTCGGCGCTCTTGGTTTCCGCTTCGCATGGCTTCGACCAGGGTGGCTATGAGCTCGCCCGTCACGGCCATGGTGGCTACGAGTATTGCTCGAGCCTTCATCGTAGGCATGGCTGCGCTTTTGATCCAGAAAGGCTCTTAGATCCTCTCGGGACGGCTGGACTACCTTGCTCTGGACAGCTCTCTTCTCGCCTCGGGGCTCTGAGGGCTGCCTTTGAGAGGCATTTTGCATCGCCCTCAGCTGTTGATGGAGCTGGCGGATTACTCGCTCCTGCTCTTGGAGGAGAGCGTTTTGGGCTGCGATGTCTCCTCCAGCATCGGGGGGTTGCACACGGCGTGGCTCCTCAGCTACTGGAGCCTTACCTTTGAGAGGGTGCTCACGTCGACGCTCTCCCAGTGGGGGAGGCGGGACTTCTCCGTCTGAGCATGAGGTCTCGACTCCCTCCGGGAAGGGGGATTCGACGAAGGGACGCGAGGCTACGCGCTCCTCGCCTACTGACGTGCCACGGTCCGCTCCGGGCCGTCCCTGAGGAGAAACGCCCGTCGATGGGCCCGGACGCTCGAACAATGCTCGCTGGGACTCTCCGCCTTTCTTGGCTTTCGGAGGCATGGTTTCTGGGAAGGTTAGGAGGATTGGGATAGTGCTTTCCCATAGACGACGCCAATTGTAGGTACAGAAAAATAATGACCCACAATGATCAGGGTGCCTTACAGGACTTATCCAAATGTAGAACTTAACCCGCTGCCTGAAAACCTGAAAGGAGAAGGGCGAACGGTCAGAGGACCCTGGCCAGGATGGCGCAAGGCTCTCCGATGCCTAAGTCAGTAGGTGAATCGAAGGAAGGAGAGTGAGCTGAGAGACAGAGTAATAGCTCTGGTTTTTTAGTGTGCATACCTGTAATGGAAAGTGTTACCTCTCTTATAGGAGAAGATGCCTACGTTGCATGGGGGAGGTTAATGATGAGGCCTTGACATGTCTAGAGGCGTCATCATGTCAGCTCACCATTCATTAAATGAGGGTCCGATCAGCCCACAAAGTAATAAATGGCAGTCGGGTCAGCCCACAACGCATTTAATATGTGTCGTCTTGGGCCAGACCGTGTTGGACGCCTTCGGCGGCAAAGGTACTCTCGGATCTTTGCCTTGATTTGGCTTTATCCGTTGGATGCGGCCTTGTCAACGATCTGGCGAAGATTGTGGACGGCCGGATGTTACGTCTGTCCCCTTGGCTCGCGCCCCTACTCTCCCACGTGTCCGATGACGTGGGGGGCGAAGGGCATGAGTGGGGAGTCTCTCCTCGCTCCGGCTTTCATCCCGGCGCCTTCGGCCGAGGTGGAGCTCCTAGCCGAGGTGGGCACTTGGGCATCCGAGCTCGGCGCTAGCGACCCGGACCTGTCTGACTTCGGCTGAGGCCCCTGTCCCAGCGGCCGTGGTGGATCTGAGGCTGCGTGATTGGCACGTGGAGGGCACTTGAGGCTCGTGAGAAGGCCTAGCCCCATCGGATGATTGTGATTAGCATAATCCCGGAATTTTGGAAATCTCCCCACACAGGTGTTCTTTTAGAGACAGTAATACCAGCAATGGTTCACATGGTCTTATGTATGTTAATAACGCTCTTGTTCATGAAGTATTTTCTTTTCATGCCAATTTCATTTTTGGATTAAAGTGTTGAAGTTACAGTTGTTGCTTCTGCAAGACATGACACTATGGGGAGAGTGATTTCTCATCTAAATGTAAGAAGTGTCTTACTTCTCTTTGACTATGTTCTTTTAATATTTCATGCATATTAAATGTCTTACTCCTCAACTTGTTTCCATTGATTTTCTATCAATAAATGTCTTTTTGAATGTGACTTGTCTCCGGTTATTGTTTCATTCCAGGTGATTTGGTGTGCCTATGATGAGAGATTCAAGATGCTGCGGTTGGATTTGTTTTTTTTTTTTTTATAATGTCACATGTTACTTTTTGGGATCTTTCATGACGTAAATAGGTTCAGCAAAACAATAAATAGTCATATATGTTATTTTTTAGGGTCTTTGATGATGTAAATGGGTTCAACAAAAGTTTACACAATTATATGTAACTTTTTTGGGTCTTTGATGATGTAAATGGGTTCAACAAAAGTGGAGACAATTATATGTAACTTTTTGGAGTCTTTGATGATGTAAATGGGCTGAACAAAAGTTTGCACGATCATATGTAGTTTTTTGGGTTCTTTAATGATGTAAATGTGTTTAACAAAAGCTTGAACAATATTATGTATTTTTCATGTTCTTTGATGATGTATTTTTGGAGTCTTTGATGATGTAAATGTGTTCTATGTAAGGTTGAAAGGTCTTATGAAATATTTTGGGTTCTCTTAATCTGTACATGGTACCAATAATCATTAATTGAAAACAGAAGCTGCTGCCTTCCAAGTTAAACTGTTTTGTACTAACAGAAATGGTCGATATTGACCATTTTCACTAAAAACGGAAGCTACTGCCTTCCAAGTTAAACTGTTTCGTATTGACAGAAATAGTCGATATCGACCATTTTCACTGGAACCGCATCCAGCGCCCCAAAATACACAAGATCGAACGAATCTTCGGCGAAAGGAAACCGGCAGAGTGGCTAGTAGTAAAAGCTTAAAGATGACTGTTTTGGAGGAATGGTGGAGGATCAATTGGAGCTTGAGATCCATGATTACGAAAATGGTTGAATCTATGAAATGGGTTTTGTTTGGAATCCGATTTAGGGTTAGAAAGTTCCAGCTTTTGGGGGGAAAAGAGAAGGGAATGAAATACAGAGGGGGGTTGAAAGGGATTAGAGTTAGAAAGTTCCCGCATTTTGTTGTTGGTGCAGAAGATAATAAGAAAGAAGAAGGAGAAGAAAAAGGACAGGAAAAAAGGAAGAAGATGAAATGTTACATAATTATACTGGTTTGGATTCTTTCTATGACAGTCAATATCGACCATCCAAAAAAAAAGTAAAAGAAAAAGAAACTGGGTCCAGAGGACCCCTCCCGTGTCCAACGTGATACTGGGTCCTAGTAGACTATATGGGGTCCTACGGGGATATTTCCCGTAAATTCCTCTTCATTTATATAGTCGTTATTTAAACTATATATATATATATATCTATATACTATACTCAAGGTTTAAAGAATGAGCAAGGCTCCCCTAAGCTCGAGCTTAGTGAGTAAGATTTCGTAAGCTCGAGCTTGTGGGTGTTGACACCAAAAATGTCACTTTGCCTCTTCAAGATCCAAAGAGCTACATGAAGTCGCAACCTGCCATAAATAGGCAATGCTGCTTCCAAAAATCAAATCTTGTCAGAATCAAATAAAAACTGCAAGATTCTTCAAGACAGCCAAAAGAGGAGTACACAAGAAGTTTCGGGCCATTTCAAAATCATTTGGCCTAACTTCGCTTCTCAGACAGCCGAAAAGGAGCTCTCGGCGGCAAAAGCATCGGAGACACCAAATCTTCGATCAGGGCCGATGGACAGTCTCAAAATACTTCCAAAAGGCTCCACGTCAAGTTCCGAGTCAAACCGACAACGTTTGACCCTACATCAACCCTCGAACAGCTAAATCAAGCCTCTCGGCGGCGAGAACCACCGAGGCCATTACTCATCAGATAGAGCACATGGACGGCTTCAAAATGCTTATAAAGGGCTACACGTCAAATTTCAGGTCATTTCAACAACATTTGACCATAGTTTGACGCTCGGAAGCCAAATCAGGCCTCTCGGCGGCAAAGCTCTCTGGGACCATGGTTTCCAAGATAGAGCCTATGGATCATCTTAAAATGACTCCAATAGGTTCCCTGTCAAATTTCAAGTCAATCGGACATCGGTTGACCGCACATCAAACCGCGACATCTTCATCGCGACAAAAAGCAAGTCTACTGGTGATAGGACCCCAAACGGCTTCAAAACTCAAACAAAAGCCTATGGTTGGTCTTATTTATTGCTCAGCAGGCTTCACACCAAATTTCAGGTCATTCTGACATCGTTTGACCCAGTTTCAGCTTCTGACGGAAAATCGGCAGCTCTGCGCGACAAAGTCTTCGGCTTTCTCAGGAAATTGGAAGCTTTGCAAAATAAAATGCAAGGATTCTCATCAGGTTTCCTACAAAGAAATTATGCCAATAAATGGTCAAAATGTCAAGGAAAAGTACAGAAGAAAAAAGAATCGAAAAACAGCAAAAACGGACACAAAACGGGACACGAAAGGGGGAAAACCCCCCCAGGGTCGCAGACCCCTGCGACCCTGGGCCAGGGTCGCCGGCGACCTTGGAACCCGGGGTCACCGGGAAGGCCCCGGAAACCCCAGTTTTCGCCGTTTTTTCACGATTTGAAGAGCCCAGCCTCTGGTACTTTCCAAAATTCATGCATTTGAGACACCAAGTCCTCTGACATCCGTCCAAAACACGGGTCAATCATCAAGAGTATCGAAAACAATATTGATCGCCACCCGGTCAACCAAAAAAAGTGTGCTTTCTACCCGACCGATCGAGAAATCGACAGGACAGATGGCACCGACCCGCTGTTGGCAACAAACACCAGAAATTACATGATCATCTGATGTCGATCTACATGAAGATCCATCGATGATCATCGACAGAAGAATCCCAAAAGACGGGCACGGCCCGCGACTCTTCAGCTGCTCGGCGACCACTTAATGCGATTAATTGACTAGCTTTATTACAGTCATTAATCCATTTCTTTGGACGGCCCAATCAGAAGCAAGCATTCAGGAGTTACAAGTCAAGAGATTCATGGCATTTAACCCATGAAACTCCTCCCATCATGGCGATTAAAGGCGATTAAATGCCCTCAATCTCCTCCGGCCAATCAGAAGCCAAGAAAAAGGAGTTACAAAATAAATAATTCAATTTTGTAACTCCTCCCTTTATGTAGCTTTATGACAATCAAGGCTCATAAACCCTCCTAAATGGCTACCTAAAAGCCTATAAATAGGAGAGCTCTCCAAGAAGAAAACATCAGAAAACATCAGAGAAAAAAGCACAAACACACAGACAGAAATCCAGAGAAAGGAAAAAGAGAGAAAACTCTGCGGAAGTTCTACACCGGCCACCACAACAAGGTGACAAAAGTCCCTTGGGGGGTACCCCCCCCCCCCAAGGTCCTTGCCTTCTCCTCCTGCCTCCAATGGCTTAGATGTGGCTTTTCAGCCCGTCTACTCGGCTTTTTATTGGATATAGGACCTCCTTTTGGTCTTTGTCTTCTAAAAACCTGAGGTTATAGCCAAGGCAAGCGAATCAATAGCATCCTCTGTTCTCATCTGCATGGATGATGGCGAAGCCCACATATGGCTTGCGACCGTCAATCTAAACGGGTCCCCCACAATCTCCTGAGAAGTTAGATCCTCCTTTTCTTGCTTTTCATTGTAGTTTGTATTTTTTCAAAAGAGACAAAAATCACAATTCTTGTCTTTCATTGTTGATAAGGATTGTAAATCAGCTATAAACGCCAAAATCGGCTATAAACGCCAAAAATCGGCTATAAACGCCAAAATCGGCTATAAATGCCAAAAAAATCGCCTTTCACGGCAAATCAAGAAAATGTCTCTTTTCTTAAATATATGTGCAATGGAAAACTTGAAAGAAGTTGATTTCCTTTTTACTTGCGAAGGTTGATCTCCGGATCACCACTTGCAATTCCAAGTAAAAATAGAAAATCTGGCACACCCACAAAAAAAGAAATGTTGATGCACGCCCCTTGCCCCCCGGTTACGAAAGGGTCGGAACCAAACGGACTCCCACGTCCGCCGACCTCGGTAGGTTCTCGAGCATTCGGGGCGCGGTCCATCAAGCTGGCTCCACCCGGTGGGACCCGTTTATTTGAGAACACGATGCTAGAAATGAAATATTTGCATATCATATATTTTGCTCTATGCTTATATTTCTTTTCTCGATTCCTTGGCTACTTTATAATTGGTGGCCTATGTTGAATTCCGCATCTAAAAAAAAATGAGATGAGATTTTTTGTTTGGAAATTTCTAATTCTTTGAATTTATTTCCACTCTTTCTCTTTTCAAAAAAAAAAAAGTTTAAAACAAAAAACAAAAAAAAATCAGATTTTTCATTTTTGGATTCAAAATTGAGAAACTTTGATCCTCTCCCTTCTGGGCACTGGCGCTCACGGAAATCGTTGAGACCGTGTTCGGATCGGGGGTTTGGCCATTGTTTCTCTTCGATGAGTTCATTAAAGATCTAAATATATATATATATAAATTTAGATTTCTCAATTTGGATTCAAAATTGAGAAACCTTGATCCGTTCCTATCGTTCATCGCGCTTGCAGAAATGTTGAGCCTATTCGACTAAGGTTTTGGGCCATTGTTTCTCTTCGATGAGTTCATAAAAAAATAAAATAAAATAAAAATAAAAATATAAAAAAAAAGACATAGACCACTAAGGTTAAACCAACTGTGTTCTTTGATCATGGTTGATTCAAAGAAAAGCCTTGTCCAGAGTGTGGAGACAGCTTGACTGTTCTAGGCAAGGGTCCTCCAAACGGGTTCATTAAGTAATCCTACCCTTACCTGGGGGCAATTCTATCAATCAAGATTTCATAAGACCGGGTTAGGAGGCCTATGTGTACTCTCTCGTCTTTGAAACAAAAAAAAAAAAATTTAAAAAAAATATAATAAAATAAAAATTTTAAAATAAAAAATAAAAAATAAATTTTTTTTAAAAAAAAAATCTTAAAAATAAAAATAAAAGAAAATCTTCAAAAAAAATCTTCAAAATCTTCAAAAAAAAAAAAAAACTTCCGTCATTTTGGGTTTAGATTGGAGAAATCTTGGTCTTCTCCTTTCTGAGCACTGGCGCTCACGGAAATCGTTGAGACCGTGTTCAGATTGGAATGCCTTTTGCTCTCTTTGATGAACCCGATATTGACTTTTCAAAAAAAAAAAACTCGTCATCTTTAGATTCAGATCCGAGAAATTATGGTTCATTTCTTTCTGAGCACTGGCGCTCGCGGAAATCGCTGAGCCCGTGTTTAGATCGGAATACCATCTGCTCTCTTTGATGAATCCAATCTTGACCTTTCAAAACAGAGAACCTCATCTCATGGATGCGGTCTCAAAACATTTGTGTCTAGCGGTACTAGTACGCCCTTTCAGGGTCTACTGTATTGCGACCGGCACATCTGTAACTCCAACTTTATATTCTTCTTACCTCGAGCAAGCTCTGCTTCTCGATAAGTCGAATTTAAGTTCACAATTGCTTCTAGCAGTCACTGGGATGCCCATTCCGGGCTTACCATACCTGCGATCAGAACAATTGTACCCTCTATGGCATTTTGCCTTCCTCATATTGCTTGGGTCATCTACCTAGAGCAATTTGAAAAGACGAAACCATAGAACTTCCCATTTGTGATCATTATATTCTTGTGATTACTAATGGATGTGGTCTTGTTTCAGAAATTTTCGAAAACTAACAATGGCAGCTTCACTAACCATTACTTTCGATGAAAACAAGCACCAACTCATGCTTCAACAAAAGCAAACCACGCGCACCTACAAGCGCCCAATCAGCTGCCGAAGTGTCAACTCCCTCGGCAACTCTCTGAACTCCGGGTCGACCTCGACTCCCCGGACTATCGTCTTTGGAACGCTGGGACCATTCCCACTTCCTGAGGAACAAACTGCTCCCTCCAAGAAGCAGAAACTCGCCTCTCAACGTGTCACTACCGTGACACCAAAGGCGAGCACCAGAAGGCCTGAAGCCCGTGGCAGCCCCACGAAGCCTCAACCTGCAAACAACCAGGTCTACCCCAAGACTTGGTCCCCAAGACCTTCACCAAAACAGAGAAGGTCCCAGACATCCACTAAGCCAGCATTCCTGGCCCCACTCAAGGAGAACCAGTTCTATCCTCTTGCCTACATGAAAGAGGAGAGACTCATCTCCAACCTGACTTCCAAGTCAACCCAGCATGAGCCGGCTTGTTCCTACAAGCCCAAAATCAAGTCATGCATCACAAGGCCTCCACAAGCACCTGCTAAGGCCTACAAACCTGCAGTTCGACCCTTCATCTCTACAGGGGCCGAACTTCAAAAATTCAAAGCTTCGCTGCAACTGGTGAAGGATAGGGTTCGCATCCTGTCCTTGCCCAGCTACAAAGAAGACAGGCTCGGCTGCTGCGCCCGAGGGAGCACATCCTTCATCGTCAAAGCCCAGTCAGAGCTGACTGAAGCTCAAATTGCTCGTCGTATACACCGCCACGCGTCGTACCGATAAAAGAGACTAGAGAAGCAAAGGACCCAGCCTCCCACACTTCAAGTCTCTCCCAAATGGGTCGAAAAAGAAGATGCGATCACCCGCATCCAGCAGTTGGAACAGGGCCAGCAGAGGATTGAAACTCTGATGGAAAACCTTCTCCTCGCCTTCCAAAATCAGGCGAACAATGAACCTCCTCTGAATCATCAAGACGACGAGGTAAATAGAGAAGAAAATGAGTCACGCGCCCTTACCAAAAAGGACGTAGACGGTATCCTCGCCAAAGCAAAAGAAGAGGATATACTCAAGGAGCATGGGATCAAGCCACCATATCCCTTATGGATGGACTCGGTCCCGTTCCCCACCAAATTCAAGCATCCTACTCTCCAAACATATACAGGGAAAGGATCAGCCAGACAGCACGTCATCCACTTCAAGATCCTGACGGGAGCTATCGCGGATCAAGATGCACTCAAGATCCGCCTCTTTGCAAGTACCCTAAAAGGTACGGCCTTCGATTGGTACTCCACTCTGCCGGAGGACTCAATCCAAAACTGGGCCATGCTAGAGACACGCTTCCTGACTCACTTCAAAGGTGAAGATCATCCCGCTACTATGGCTCAGCTGTGCAGCCTAAAACAGGGGGAGAATGAATCAACATATGACTTCATTCACAAGTGGAAAGCAATGGCATACAAATGCTCTGATGTATTGCCACAAGCGTCGCTAGTCGACATCTGCCGAAACAACATGAGAGCCAGAATCCGCTCCATGATCATCGGCAACAAATCAAAAAACCTGGGAGAACTCCTAGAAGCTTCCATGGAAGCTGAAACGGTGATTAAGGACCTCAACAGTCAGAAATCATCAAGAAAAGAGCCAACCGCCATTACGACCTCAAAACCAAAGAAGAAAGAGGTCCTCAATGTGCAGACCAAGTCAGCTCCTCAGCCACCAAAGAAAGCTGAAAACAAAGTTGTTGGTAAGAAACCTGAACTCTCTGATGCCTTCAAAGAATGAGTAGAGAAGAAATACCCGTTTGATGAAGATGTTGATGAAATCTTCGGGGCTCTTGTGGCGAATGGCAAGCTCACCTTGCCTGAACCAAAAAGACCGGGTGATGTTGGCAAAACCAACGATCCTCGGTACTGTCCATACCACCAGATGATCTCGCATCCTCTCAATCAATGCTTCGTTGTGAGAGAGAAAATAAATGAGATGTGGAAAAACGGAGTCATCACCTTTGACAAAAACTATGGGTCTGCCTCCGTCAACATGGTGACATGTGGACAAACATCAAAATCACCGAAGAAGAAGATCACTACTTCCTTCAAAGTGATAAACTCAATCCAAGCGTCCGAGGAACTGGTTCCTTACCCGACACCAGACGGACAACCGATATGGGTACATCCCGATCTCCTGGAAGATGAAAATTGGGAGGTCGTGAAAATAAAGCCTACAGCTCAACAGCGAAGGCAGGCTAGGAAACATCTCCTCAAGCTCAAACGGCAAGAGAAGACCCAGCCAAAACTAGAGGTCAAAGAAAAGGCAGAGGCTTCCTCTACCGCTTCACTGGAGGTAACAGAATCATCCCTTCCAGAGACTTCAAAGGGGGTAAGGAAATTCACTCTCAGTGATTTCATGCCACCTCAATTTAAAGAAGCCATGCAGGAGACATCATACTCTTGCAATTCGGTAGTTGGATTCTCCATTGATGGATACGAGTCCAGCGACACCGATGATGGATTCGAATCCAACTACACAGATGAGTGGGAGGAGTCCCTTGAAACAGGAGAATATCTCTCCGATGAAGAATGGGTTCCTGAGTCTCATCTTATGCCAGTAATCTGGTATAACCCCCTACAGCCACAAGGATCCTGGTCTGATGATGAAGAAGACCAAGAAGCTGTACAAGAAAATGCTGCTGAACCAGCACCTCTCATTACTCCAGTGGAAATCAACAATGTTGAGCCACAAAGAGATGATGAAGAAGAAGATCCGGCTCCCATGCCTGATCTTGAAGAATATGCAAGGATCTTGCAGCGACTCGCTCTAGAACAAGAACAAGAACGCGTCAACGAGCCTCCTCGCAATCCAGAGCCTGAAGTCCCTGAAGACCACCAGGTACATCCTCCCTTAACTCCTGAAAATGGAGAAAATTGCTGGATAGACGATCCTCTCACATCCGAGGATGAGTCTGACTCCGATCAGGCAACGTCTCCCGTCAGAGCTTCCTGTAATGTGATAATTCGGGATTATAGCTCTTCCGAAGCATCGTCTGATGAGAGCACTTACACTCCGGCGACGCCTAGCAATATATCTTCTGGAGCCACCTCGTCTCACGTGACTTTCACTGAGATGACACCCTCTCAGGTTTCTTCTCCTGAGACTGTGACTTCAAAGTTCACACCCTTCCTGACTGAAGAATTCCCAGCCATTGATGCTTGGGACGATGAATTAGTCAACGAAGAAGAAAGATTGCTGGATGCTGTTCAGGACTTGTTCCCGGAAAATGCTCCATGCAACACAATCACTGAGGATGGTAACTCTGCTGCTGATGCATCCTCAGCAAATGAAAAACGACAGCCTCTTGATCCTGAAGACAATCTTCCAAACGAAGACCCTTCTCAAGAAGCTCTCGAAGTTGGTAGAGGCACCCGCTCTGGCCGGGACTACCACAAAAATTACAACCAATCTTCCTTTACATATGTAAATCCTTCGGGAAAAGATGTTGTAAGCGCCCCTAGTGGCAACAATGATGAACATGCAGGCCCTAAGGAGGCTTTCAAGTATGACTTGATTGAACACTTCAAGCACATACCTGCACGTCTACACATCCTAGATTTGTTGCGAATGTCTCCGCACACTCGTGATAATCTCATTTCGGAATTACAAAAGCTGAATGAGGATGTCGACAAACATGCCCCGCAAGTCCTCCAAATTGAAATGGATTACCGGGTCAAAAACTCAGAAGCCTCCTCAAAGGGAGAAAAGAAGAAAACTGAGGGATCATGCATTGAATGCCTCTCGGTTAAAAAAGCAGCCAGTGCAACCATCGCCTTCACAAAGGATGACCTCCTACTTGGCGAAACCAGGCATAACCGACCCCTGTACTTCACAGGGTATATCAAGGAAATGCCTATGCATAGAGTTCAGATCGACCCAGGTTCTGCACTCAACCTCATCTCCACATCGGCTCTTGAAGAGTTGGGCATCCCACCCAGCAAACTGAGCCACACATCTGTATCTATCTTTGGATACGATGGGAGTACTCAAAGGCCTATCGGTAAAATCAGGTTCAAGTTGCAGATCGGTGATCTTATCTCTGAGGTCACAGTGTATGCAATAAAGACCCCTTCATGCTACAACATCCTTCTCGGACGCCCTTGGATCCACGAGAATGGTGTTGTCCCTTCAACTCTACATCAATGCATCAAGTTTGTTGGCGACGACGGCATGATACATCGAGTCTTTGCGGACAGAAAACCCTTCAAAGGTAAAGAAATCCACTTCGCAGACTCACAGATGTATGAAGGTGAAAAAGAAGAAGAGGAAAAGCACACAGCATCCTTTGCCGAAAATCTCCAGAAAGATAAAGGCAAAGCTCCTCAACAATCACCGGAAGAAAATAAACCATCCGGTAAATCTGAAGAGAGCATGCAAACTCCCTTCATCATCTCCCTCAAATCTTCAAAGCCTTTGGTCATCACAACTAAAGTGAAGAAGGCAAAACAAAAGCCTGGGGGCAAATTTGTTGTCTCTTTCGTGTCTATCATGCAAGACACGGACTCGGATTCAGAGCCAGAAGACGACACATCGTCAAGCCAAGCTGACACTCAGCAAGTTCAGCCTGCTCTTACTCCAATGGAGACAACTTCTGACATAGAAGATCCTACGTCAGCTTCCTTCGTTGTTCCAGCAACTTCAGCAAAGGAAAAGCCGATCTTCTTCCATAGATCGGATGCTTCTTCATCAAACTCCATGCTTGAACCTTTCCAAAATAAAGGTACGCCTCAACTATCCTTATACAGTTCTGTGGCACAAGCTATTATGAAGAAAATGGGCTATGACGCTCAAAACCCAGTCGGTTTGGGAGAAGGACGCGGTATTCTCACGCCATTGGGGCCCGTCTTGACCAAAAGCCAGCTGGAAGATTGGAGACTCTACGGCTATGTAGAAAAGTCTTCACACGGGTTAGGGTATGATCCTGACACTCCCTTGAGACAGTTGACACAAAGGCTTAAAAGTCAATATACTGACCAAGCCTCAACATCTCAAGTCCATGAAGACATCGATCTCCCTGGATATCTCTTTGATGAGTCACCTGACAAAGATCCAGGAAGCTCATCCAATTGGCACGATTTCTCCGAAAATGAAGAGGAGTTGTCCGATGGCACAGACGTGTGGACTTCTGACCCAGAAGAACCCTCATCTCCAAAAGAAGTAGCCTACTTCGACTCGGTTTCAACAGGCGATTGGGATCATCTCATAGCAAGCCTTGGGAAAATTACCGATCAAGAAGACCCGTGGAAAGGAACAAAACCTTGGTCTGGAAATGCCCTTGAAACCCCAGAAGGTTTCGTTGAGCTGGAAGCCTCCGAAAATATTGTGGAGGAACCACCTTCGAACCTTCCAACAGAAGATCCTGTTCAAAAGATAGACTTGGGAACACCAGATAACCCACGTCCTGTATTCATAAGCAAGAATATAAAGGATGATGAGTTACCCGAGTATATCGCCTTTCTTCGTGAGTTCGTTGATTGCTTTGCATGGTCTTACGCTGAAATGCCAGGCTTAGACCCCAAAATAGCAGTTCACAAACTCAATCTTCAAGAAGACATCAAGCCTGTCAAGCAAGGCCAAAGAAGATTCCGTCCAGATGTGATGGATAAAATTGAACAAGAAGTTCAAAAACTCAAAAGCGTCGGCTTCATCCGTGAGGAACAACATCCTGAATGGTTGGCCAACATTGTCCCCGTGACAAAGAAAAATGGGCAGATCAGGGTCTGTATTGATTATAGAGACCTGAATGGCGCATGCCCAAAAGATGAATTTCCGCTCCCCATACCAGAGGTAATGATTGATAATACCTGTGGATTCGAGCGAATGACATTCATGGATGGTTTCTCTGGCTACAATCAGATAAAGATGCATCCTGAGGATGAAAAACATACATCCTTTCGAACCCCATTTGGCGTGTATTGTTACACTGTCATGCCATTTGGTCTGAAAAATGCTGGTGCCACATATCAGAGGGCTATGATGAAAATATTCCAAGATATGCAGCACAAGACGGTTGAATGTTACGTTGATGACCTCGCCGTCAAAAGCAAAAGAAAAGAAGATCATCTCGAAAACCTTCGAGAAGTCTTCCTCCGGCTTCGCAAACACAAACTGCGAATGAATCCATTGAAATGCTTCTTCGGCGTCTCGTCGGGTAAGTTCCTCGGATTCTTAGTTCGGAAAGCTGGAATAGAGCTTGACCCCATAAAAGTCAAAGCCATTCTAGAAATGCCCTCTCCAAGAACCTTGAGAGAACTCAAAGGGCTTCAAGGGAGATTGGCCTACATCAGACGGTTCATCTCCAATCTTTCGGGGAAATGCCGTCCATTCTCCCGGTTGATGAAAAAAGGTGTAAACTTTGTCTGGGATGCTGACTGTGAAGCTGCTTTCCAAGACATCAAGTCATACCTGACAAAACCTCCAGTGTTAGCTGCTCCTACCACTGGAAAACCATTCATCTTGTACACAAGAGCCCTTGATCACTCTTTGGGAGCTCTGCTTGCGCAAGAAAATGATCAAAGAAAAGAAGCTGCTCTATATTACCTCAGCCGCATGCTAGTAGGTGCAGAGCATCGCTACTCTCCAGTCGAAAAAGAATGTCTTGCAGTGATGTTCGCCGTACAAAAGCTGCGTCACTACTTGCTTTCCAACACAGTCTACCTGGTCTCGAGGGTCAACCTCTTGAAGGTCCTTGTCACAAAGGCAGGTTCTCTCAATGCTCGACTGGCAAAATGGTCCATCCTTCTGTCACAATTTGATATTAGGTATGTACCACAAAAAGCAATCAAAGGGCAAGCTCTAGCGGACTTCCTCGCAGAGCATCCATTGCCTAAAGATTCTCCACTCAGAGATGATCTCCCAGACGAACCAGTCTACAATGTGGAGACTTTCTCACAAAGTGCCTCCTGGGACATGTACTTTGACGGTGCAACCAGGACAAATGAAAAAAGACAGCTGATCTCGGGAGTTGGCATCCTCTTTGTTAGCCCCGACAAATACATGATTCCACACGCTTTCTCGCTACTGGAACCATGCACAAACAATGCAGCTGAATATCAAGCTCTGATCTTAGGATTGGAACTCGCCGTCGAATCCGGTATCACCATGCTGGAAGTCTTTGGAGACTCTCAACTGATCGTCAACCAGATGAATCAGAAATTTGAAGTCAGGAAGCCAGATTTGTTGCCCTACTACAACAAGGCACAATCACTTCTGCAAAAGTTTGACATCTGTCACATCACCCACATTCGTAGAGGTGAAAACATACGTGCGGATGCCCTAGCCGGACTTGCCGCATCCATGGCAATCCAGGAAGGGGAAAACATGCAAATCACAGTGTGCGAAAGAAGAATCCTTCCTCCTCTTAACACACACCAAGCAGTTGCTGAATGCCACCAAGTGGTCGGAAGTCGGATTTCAATCCTTCAAACTTCAATTGGCGACTGGAGGGATCCGTTCATTGATTACATTATGTTCGGAATCCTACCTGAAGATCCAAAAGAACGGGTAAGCATCCAAAGGCGAACCCCAAGCTTTCATTTGGATATTCCTTCAAAAATCCTTTACAGGAAATCCTTCAACGGAGTACTTCTACGCTGCTTGTCACAACAAGAGGCTGAAGAAACACTCAAAGAAGTTCATGCTGGTCTTTGTGGAGCTCATCAGGCTGGACCTAAGCTCTATGATCAGATAAAAAGGTTAGGATATTACTGGCCTACCATGGTAGCTGACGCAATGCAATTTGCTAAGCGCTGCCAACAATGCCAAGTTCATGGAGATTACATTCACATGCCTCCAGAATGGCTGCATCCTACAGCGATCTCATGGCCTTTCGAAGCCTGGGGTATGGACATCATAGGTCCTATTTCTCCCCCTTCAAGCAAAGGTCATCGCTTCATCTTCGCCGCTACGGATTACTTCTCCAAGTGGTCAGAAGCATTTGCGTTTAACGAAATGAAGACCTCATCAGTCCTTCAGTTCCTGCGCACCAACATCATTTGTCGTTTCGGCATACCCAAAAGATTCGTCCATGATAACGGACCACAGTTCCGGGATCATCGATTCTACAGGTTCTGCGACAAATACAAAATCCAAAGCTGTCCTTCGACTCCATACAATCCGGCAGCAAACGGGTTAGCAGAAGCTTTCAACAAGACACTCTGCAAAATCCTCAAAAAAATGGTCTCTAATCACAAAAGAGACTGGAGCGACAAAATGTCTGAAGCTTTGTGGGCCTATCGAACCACCGTTCGAGGACCAACCCATAGCACACCATTCTCCTTGGTCTATGGATGCGAAGCTGTCGTGCCCTTGGAAGTACAAATTCCTTCCTTGAGGGTATCCTTGCAAAATGACATGACTCAAGAAAGCAATGTCAAATTGCGGCTCCATGAGCTGGACAATCTCGATGAGAGACGGCTCGAAGCTCAACAAAGCATTGAACTTTACCAAGCACGCATGGCAGGATCTTTCGATAAAAAGGTCAGGCAACGCGCCTACAAAAAGAATGACTTGGTTCTTGCGGTAAAAAGACCAATGGTCTTCGCTCACAAGTCCAAAGGCAAATTTGAGCCGAAATGGGAGGGACCCTACGTCATCGACAAAGTTTTCTCCAATGGCGCATACGCACTCCTAAACATGGAAGGTGACAGATGTATGCTGCCCATCAACGGCAAGTTCTTAAAGCGGTACTACCCTTGAAGACTTACCCAACTGGGTAAGAGCAATGCCTGTATGGCCAAAACCGGTTTCCAGGTACACGCTCGCTAAACCCACCCTTTTTTAGAATTTTCATATCAAATGTTGAAATTTCTAGAAATCTAAAACAATGCTTACTTTCATCGTTTCATTGTTCAAAAAAAATATATATATATATCCAAGTTTAGGAACCTTTCCCTAGCTTGACCAAAATTTTCAACCCTTGAACCCAAAATTCATGGTTTGAAACAAAAATCCGGATTCAGGGATTTCCACCCTAGTCTACCCTGCCTTTTACCGCCAAAATGGTTTTAGGTCAAAATTTATGACCCTCGTGTCTTTAAACAAAAAAAAAATGGTTTTTCAAAAACCGCGAGGAAGCGACGCTTAGTCGATACTCGCACAAATCGGAAGCAAGCGAACCACGTTCGACACTTCCAAAATCGCAGGGAAGCGACATTTCGTCGATACTTGCAAAATCCAAAACCGTGGAAACGCAACATTTCAGTTGATATCCACAACCCAAATTTCAAAGGTTCGAAAAAACCTAAAAAACTGTGGAGACGCAACATTTCAGTTGATATCCATAACCCAAAGGTTCGAGAAAACCACAAATTTCAAAAATCGTGGGGAAACGACATCAAGTCAGTACCCGCAAAACCAAAATTTTTGAAAAGCAAGGATGCGACATTCCATCGATACTTGCACCCAAATCCGCGAGGATGCGACATTCCATCGATACTCGCAACCGAATGAGCAAGGATGCGACATTCCATCGATACTTGCAAGAACATTCAGCAGGGAGGCGACTTTTAGTCGATACTTGCATTTTTTTGAAAACCAAACCGGCTATAAATGCCATCAAAACAGGCTATAAATGCCACAAACCGGCTATCAATGCCACCAAAACAAAACTGGCTATCAATGCCACGAACAAAAAACTTGGATTTCAAAAAAAACAAAATGGCTATCAATGCCACCAAAACAAAACCGGCTATCAATGCCACCAAAAACCGGCTATAGATGCCACAAAACAAACCGGCTATCAATGCCACCAAAACAAATTCGGCTATCAATGCCACCAAAACTGGCTATAGATGCCACAAAAAAAAAACTCGGCTATCAATGCCACAAGAAAAGCTGGCTCTCATGCCAAAATTGGCTTCCATGCCACAAACAAAAACCTGGCTTTCATGCCAAAACAATCACTTGACAAAAGATTTTCACAAAATGACAACCTTTTGATCAAATCCCATTTAGCAATTACTTTTATCACAAAAAGATTCAAGTGAGCGTAGGGATAACAAAAAAAAAAAAAGGCATCCCATTTAGCAATTACTTTTATCACAAAAAGATTCAAGTGAGCGTAGGGATAACAAAAAAAAAAGAGAGAGCATCCCATTTAGCAATTACTTTTATCACAAAAAGATTAAAGTGAGCGTAGGGATAACAAAAAAAAAGTGTTCACAAGCACTACACAAAAAAAAAGGGAGTACCAAAAAAATACATGTGGTACCAAAAAAAAGAAAGTGTTCACAAGCACTACAAAAAAAAATACCAAAAAAAAATACAAGTGGTAAAAAAAAAAAAAAGAAAGAAGGATGGTTTCTGTATACAGGAGCTCAATCAAAAACGGTCTCCAGCCAAGAGTTCAGCTCCTTAAGCAAGCTTTTGGCTTCATCCGTCAAGGATTCCAAGGCACGCTTCTTCAGGAACCTGCCATGAGATGCTGGGGTGGGCTGTAACCCTTCTTCTGCACTGGGAAGCTTCCTTCGAGCGGTTTTCCATTGTTTGTCCTCATCAGACTTCCTTTTGAGAACTCGAATGGCATCCGCAACTCGGTGAATCAGAGCAGTCTCCCTTTCACGAGCCTCTGTTATTTCAGTCCACTTGGCAGCGACTTGTGCCTGCAGATGCTCAAGACGTTTCCTGGCCTCATCGACCTCCCTATCAAGGATGTTAAGGTCATGTGTCAGCCTAATGATGGTTATTTCTTCTAAGTTCCTCTCTCGGACTGCCTGCTTCTTGCTTTCTGTAGCCTCATCCAGGTCAGATTGAGCCTTATCCGCAGGGTCCGAGAACATCTCCTTGAAGAACTGATCGTCAGGAAAACCCATGGTCTCAAACCACTTGTCACCCAGCTCAATGATCCTATTAACGATCGCCCTGGCATATGTGACATCCAAACCAGCTTCTTCAGCATCACCGAGAATCTCACGCACATGCTGGATCATGCTAAATCCGGCTTCCAAGTGCCCAGAAAAGAGAGTCTCAATCCAAGAGCTCAGAACTCGCACCACCACCTTCTTCGCAAAAAGAAGAGATGGCCCAGCTGAAGATTCGCCCAACTCCGTTGGTCGGCTGCTCATGTCATCATCTGTTGAAAGAGTAACAAAAGAACTCTTTCCAGTTGAAGCTGCTCCTGCTCGGGAAGGAATCTCAGCGCGAGGAATCTCCTCAACATTGTCAGAACTGGTCCCAGGAGTCTCTACCTCTGGATTAACCTCTGGCATCCCTTGCTCTGGAAGCGACGAACCTTCCTCTGTCACTTCAAAACCTGCCAAAGAAACACAAAAAGGTATGAATATAATCCTGTTTGAAAATCATTATCAGGGTTATTACTATAAAATACCTTCTTCGACGACTGGCGGAACACTCTCTTCCTCCATGAACTCATCGAAAGCATCATCAACATTTGCGTCCATCGATGGTTCAAAGTCATCAGAACCCTGTGGCAAGTCAGCTGACAAAAAAAAAATGTTAGCAAACCGAGTCACAAACTCAAAAAAAAAAAAGAGCAAAAGAAGTCGTACCAATTGGAGATTCTGGATTTACTCCAGAGTCCCTCGGTTCTTCTTCAGGTGCCTCAACAGGATCCATCACCACCTCATCGGTTGGGACCTCAGGCATCACCAAGTCTTCCTCTGCTAAAAAAAAAAAGAAGAAAAGCAGAAACAAGAAGCAAATCAAAACATGGAAAAAATCCCATGAAAAGAAATGGAAAGAGAAAAAGGAAGAATCATACCTTCACCGACTGTTCTCTTCTTCTCGACTTCTCTTCTCTGGAGGCTCGTCAGCATCCACTGGCACATCCTCATTGATAGTAAGAGGAACTTCCAAGTTAGGAGAGTCCTCATGCTGCCCCTTGCTGTGATGATGACTCCTCCCCCTCTTACTCCGGCGGGTTCGCTTCTTAGAAGAACCTACCCCGCTGTCAGAGTCAGGTTTCCCACTTGACTCCTCACTGGATGGTCTGCTCTTGCCAGTAGACTCCACGGAAGCTTGCCTCTGTGCCGCTTGCATCCAAGCACCAAGTTCGGCTTCCTCCTGTTCTAGCTGCTCCAAAGCCTCATCAGGTATTTCTCGAACAGCTTCAGAACCAATGACGCCCTGGTCACCGAGAAAGCCTATCTTGTGCTTCTCTCCAGAAAGGAAGGCCCAAACTTCCTCTCGCCGGATGCCATCCGACTTTCCAAGGCCCTTTCCAGATGCCAGCTTCACATCAAGCTCCTTCTTGGAAAGCCCCCGATATGCCGAAAAGCTCTCCGCGAACCACTTCGCAAAGCCGGCAGTCCGGGAAGTCAGCAACACAGGATAAGAAATCATGGCTGTAGTGTCTTCAGCACTATAGAAAGCCCATGCATTTCTTCCGTCCTGTAAGCCTCCAAAGCGCTTCACCATGCTTGAAGGCGCTCCAACAACGCCTTGAGAAAAGCCCAGCTGCAAAGCAAAGCGAGAGGGTACATACGGCTGGATGTCGACGAAAAGATGTCTGCGGTACACCATCGTGCCGACACGTATGCTGAAAAGCCACTCTCTCTCTGCATTTGTCAAGGAATAATGCCTTCCCGACCCCGCCCTGGTAGAGTCTCGGGAGGCACCAAAATCAAAAGCCTTCTTCCGCAACTCCGGAGAAAGCTTCACTGAAGATTGCCCCATCTCGACGTCCCTGAACCGTCGGATCCTCATGCGGGCAAACAAAAGTGATTCGGACACGGCTTTGCCCTTAGCCAGTCGAATCATCAGAGGATCATCATCCTGTGCAGCACCCAGCCGATGGAAGCCAGGACAGTGGTATACATACCACGAATAAAAGATATGGGCTGAAAATACCCTATTCATGGGAAGCCCAAGCCGAACCAAAAAAGCAGCAGCCTGCAGTTCGGTACACAAGTAGGAGTAAAGAGCTGGCACCAAAGCAAGCTGCTCTCCAAACGCCATCTGACAAGCCGGGAAAATACAATGCGGCCTGATGTGCGTTCCATCTCCTCCAGCAAAAACAGCCTCACCAAGCCAATAAGTGAGGTAAACAGCGAGATCTCTCCGCAGTGCAATGTCAGGACATATGGCATTTGTACTTGCACAGAAATCTCTCAACTCTTCTTGCATGGCCAAGATCTTCTTTGAACTTGGATCTTGAGCTCCGGCTTCGGGTCACGCTATCAGAAGGCTCCCTGCTATCAAAAAAGTTGGGGAATGAAGAGCTAAAACTCTTCCAACTGCTGGATCTAACTTTCAAACCCTCCTTCTCCTTCAAAAAATCATAGAAGGCGACAAGCTGAAAGTATAGAAGCCTGAACTCCTCAGACTGCCCCTCGAGGACGCTGTCAATCGGCATAAACTCCTCATAGAGTTTGCCGAGGATGGGCAATCCAGTAATGGCGCTCAGCTCCTTCAAAGAAAAACCAATCTCACCATTCGTCACAACGAAGGTATTGGTTTGAGGGAGGAATGACTCCAGCATAGCCATGAAGGCCTCGTCGGAAAAGATCACGGTCTCCCTAAAGGCGCGGACCGCATCAAAAATCCCGGCTTCCTTCAAAACGGCGCCACCAATCAGCAGGACGCGATCAGTCCACGACTTCCACTCGGAGTCAGCATTGAAACGACCTCGAAGTCGAAAAGGCTTGATCCAATTGCTGCCATCACCACTGAAAATACCAAGGCCCACCGGTCTCAAATCGACCGACGGATAATCAGAGCCCTGGTAGCCGCTGGAGGGCATCAACAGGTCCATGTCAACAGGCGACCTCTCCGTATATCCAGGAGAACCGCCAACAAAAACCCCGGTCTTGATTACATTTGTCCTTCTCACCCAACTTGGAGGATCTTCCCTCCTAGGGCATGTGGGGGCAAGGCTCAGAATCGAGACGGTGCGATCAAACGTCGACCGGATAGCAACAGTCTTCTTCTCACCATCTGCTGTGAAGAAAACTGAAAACATCTCCTCTGGTATGTCATGTCATCAGGGACTGCATCACCAAAGAAGAAGGTAGGCTTGGGCAAAACGCTCTGATCTTCCATCACCCATGGACGACTGCTTACCATGATCTTATAGAATTCCTCTCCCTTGAGAGCAATCAGTCGCTGCCTCATCTCATCTCTGTTGAGGGAGTCGCACTCTTCCAGATTTCTCTCAACATACTGGACCTTCTCAAAAGCCTGCTGAACGGCCGGATTAGAAGATCTAGAAGATCGACGAGGTACGCTTGTAGCAGGCTCTTTACCCTTGTTCGCTCTGGAGGAACCACCTGAAAAGGATGGAAAAGAAAAAGATCAAACATCAAAATGACAGAATCTCGCTAAAAAAAAATCTGGCGAAATTTTGACATGATGACGGGGCAATTCCGAAGAAAAGGAACTATCCCGAAAGAAATAGAAAGCTTGAAGATGGGCTCAACATCGCTGCGAGCTCCGAAACTCCAAACTTTCGAAACCTCAAAGTCTCCGCAAAATCAGGAAGGGCTCAACATCACTGCGAGCTCCAAATTCCCAAATTTGCAAAAACTTTCAGGTATGCTATCACATCATGCTACAAATTTAATTTACAAATTGAATGCATGCATGAACATCTTGGTTTAAAAAAAAATGCATTATCATGATGAGCAAAAAAAAAAAAAAGAAAAGAAACTTTCTCAAAAAAAAAAGAGGGGAAAGAAAACAAAAAAGAAAAGAAAAGAAACTTTCTCTAAAAAAAAGAGAGGGGAAAGAAATCAAAAAAAGAAAGAAAAGAAACTCTCTCAAAAAAAAAAGGGGGAGGGAAAGAAAAAAAAGGAAAAAAAAAAAGAGAAAAAAAAAGAGGGCTGGCCCACAGGCCGTGGCCCACAGGCCACGTGGCCGTACGGCCAGATCCGTACGGATCTGTCCGTACGGCCCACAAACAAAAAAAAAAAACAACAAAAACATGAGAAAAAAAAAAGAGAAAGAAGAAAAAAAAAGTGTGAAAAAAAAATGGGAAAACACGTGAAAAAAAAAAGAAGAAAAGAAAAAGAAAGAAACAAAAAAAAGGGGAAAGAAAGAAAGATCTTTTTATTTTTCCTACAATGGAGTTTTCTTGAAAAAGGGAACTTACTTGAAGCCATTGATGGAGAAGAAGAAGAAAAGTCTTGAAGATCTTGAAGAAGAAAAGCTCTTGGTCTTGAAGCCCTCTTGAGATTATTGCAAAAGAAAGTAATAAGAGCAAGAGATCCAACCTTCTCCTTGCTTTTATAGAGGAGAGCAAACCAAAGAAGGAAAGAAGAAAGAGGTAAGTGTTACTAATTAGTAACCTTACCAAAAGAAAGAGATTAGAAAGATTCTTTCCCAAAAGAAAGATATCTTGAAGGATTTTCTCCCAAAAAGAAATCTATGACGGATTCTTTCCCAAAAGAAAGATATCTTGAGATATCCTATCCCAAAATAAAGGGATCATGAGAGATTCTCTCCAAGTAAAGATATTCTTAGATATTCTCTATCCAAATGAGATATTTTTGGATATTCTTTACAAAAATGACACCATATGAGATCTAAGCCATTTCAAAAGCTTAAGGTCCCATGGGTTAGCCCATATGAGCCAGGTTTGACCACCTAGGCACAAAAAAAAAAAAAAAAAAAAAAATTGGGCTTTTAGTCAAAGAGAAATCCCTCTTACCAAGAGCATACAAAAATGGTTCATGCCTCTTTTGAGTTGATTGGACCATACAAAAGAAAATTCCAAGCTCCATGAGCTTCCAAAAATCAAACCATCCAGCCTCATCTACCAAATTGAGTCAAAATCTTGAAATTGACATTCCACAAAAATCAAACCAAATCCTGGTCCCCTAACTTGCCATAGCCTATTAGGTCACAAGACCAAAAACCAAAAACCAAAACCTGATCCCCTAACTTGCCACATACAGCCTGTTAGGTCACAAGATCAAAACCAAAATTGATCCCCCAACATTCCACATACAGCTTGTTGGGTCACACGATCAAAACCAAACCCGACCCCCTAACCTGCCACATATAGCCTGTTAGGTCACAAGGTCAAAACCCAAATCCACATCCCTGATGTCATCTTCAAAACTTTGCCTCGAGATGGTATGTGATCCCTTTCACTACCATAAAATTCCCCTAGAAGCTCAAAAGGCTACAAATACCAAAAAGAAAGACTGCTCAAAGACTCTTGATCAAGTCACAGGTTCTCCTTCGAAAATCTCTTCGAGGCACATCGACTACAAAAGTTAAGCAACTCGTCGCTGTACCTCGAGGGGGCATTTGTTGACACCAAAAATGTCACTTTGCCTCTTCAAGATCCAAAGAGCTACATGAAGTCGCAACCTGCCATAAATAGGCAATGCTGCTTCCAAAAATCAAATCTTGTCAGAATCAAACAAAAACTGCAAGATTCTTCAAGACAGCCAAAAGAGGAGTACACAAGAAGTTTCGGGCCATTTCAAAATCATTTGGCCTAACTTCGCTTCTCAGACAGCCGAAAAGGAGCTCTCGGCGGCAAAAGCATCGGAGACACCAAATCTTCGATCAGGGCCGATGGATAGTCTCAAAATACTTCCAAAAGGCTCCACGTCAAGTTCCGAGTCAAACCGACAACGTTTGACCCTACATCAACCCTCGAACAGCTAAATCAAGCCTCTCGGCGGCGAGAACCACCGAGGCCATTACTCATCAGATAGAGCACATGGACGGCTTCAAAATGCTTATAAAGGGCTACACGTCAAATTTCAGGTCATTTCCACAACATTTGACCATAGTTTGACGCTCGGAAGCCAAATCAGGCCTCTCGGCGGCAAAGCTCTCCGGGACCATGGTTTCCAAGACAGAGCCTATGGATCATCTTAAAATGACTCCAATAGGTTCCCTGTCAAATTTCAAGTCAATCGGACATCGGTTGACCGCACATCAAACCGCGACATCTTCATCGCGACAAAAAGCAAGTCTACTGGTGATAGGACCCCAAACGGCTTCAAAACTCAAACAAAAGCCTATGGTTGGTCTTATTTATTGCTCAGCAGGCTTCACACCAAATTTCAGGTCATTCCGACATCGTTTGACCCAGTTTCAGCTTCTGACGGAAAATCGGCAGCTCTGCGCGACAAAGTCTTCGGCTTTCTCAGGAAATTGGAAGCTTTGCAAAATAAAATGCAAGGATTCTCATCAGGTTTCCTACAAAGAAATTAGGCCAATAAATGGTCAAAATGTCAAGGAAAAGTACAGAAGAAAAAAGAATCGAAAAACAGCAAAAACGGACACAAAACGGGACACGAAAGGGGGAAAACCCCCCAGGGTCGCAGACCCCTGCGACCCTGGGCCAGGGTCGCCGGCGACCTTGGAACCCGGGGTCGCCGGGAAGGCCGCGGAAACCCCGGTTTTCACCGTTTTTTCGCGATTCGAAGAGCCCAGCCTCTGGTACTTTCCAAAATTCATGCTTTTGAGACACCAAGTCCTCTGACATCCGTCCAAAACACGGGTCAATCATCAAGAGTATCGAAAACAATATTGATCGCCACCCGGTCAACCAAAAAAAGTGTGCTTTCTACCCGACCGATCGAGAAATCGACAGGACAGATGGCACCGACCCGCTGTTGGCAACAAACACCTGAAATTACATGATCATCTGATGTCGATCTACATGAAGATCCATCGATGATCATCGACAGAAGAATCCCAAAAGACGTGGCACGGCCCGCGACTCTTCAGCTGCTCGGCGACCACTTAATGCGATTAATTGACTAGCTTTATTACAGTCATTAATCCATTTCTTTGGACGGCCCAATCAGAAGCAAGCATTCGGGAGTTACAAGTCAAGAGATTCATGGCATTTAACCCATGAAACTCCTCCCATCATGGCGATTAAAGGCGATTAAATGCCCTCAATCTCCTCCGGCCAATCAGAAGCCAAGAAAAAGGAGTTACAAAATAAACAATTCAATTTTGTAACTCCTCCCTTTATCTAGCTTTATGACAATCAAGGCTCATAAACCCTCCGAAATGGCTACCTAAAAGCCTATAAATAGGAGAGCTCTCCAAGAAGAAAACATCAGAAAACATCAGAGAAAAAAGCACAAACACACAGACAGAAATCCAGAGAAACGAAAAAGAGAGAAAACTCTGCGGAAGTTCTACACCGGCCACCGCAACAAGGTGACAAAAGTCCCTTGGGGGTACCCCCCCCCAAGGTCCTTGCCTTCTCCTCCTGCCTCCAATGGCTTAGATGTGGCTTTTCAGCCCGTCTACTCGGCTTTTTATTGGATATATGACCTCCTTTTGGTCTTTGTCTTCTAAAAACCTGAGGTTATAGCCAAGTCAAGCGAATCAATAGCATCCTGTGTTCTCATCTGCATGGATGATGGCGAAGCCCACATATGGCTTGCGACCGTCAATCTAAACGGGTCCCCCACAATCTCCTGAGAAGTTAGATCCTCCTTTTCTTGCTTTTCATTGTAGTTGTATTTTTTCAAAAGAGACAAAAATCACAATTCTTGTCTTTCATTGTTGATAAGGATTGTAAATCGGCTATAAACGCCAAAAATCGGCTATAACCAAATCGGCTATAACGCCAAAAAATCGCCTTTCACGGCAAATCAAGAAAATGTCTCTTTTCTTAAATATATGTGCAATGGAAAACTTGAAAGAAGTTGATTTCCTTTTTACTTGCGAAGGTTGATCTCCGGATCACCACTTGCAATTCCAAGTAAAAATAGAAAATCTGGCACACCCACAAAAAAAGAAATGTTGATGCACGCCCCTTGCCCCCCGGTTACGAAAGGGTCGGAACCAAACGGACTCCCACGTCCGCCGACCTCGGTAGGAACTCGAGCATTCGGGGCGCGGTCCATCAGTGGGGCCCACCTTTGGTCCATTCAAATGGACCAAACACATGACCCCCTTAAATTGCACATGTCCACTAACTTTTGGTAAGATCCGAATTTATTGGACCGTTGGATTGATTATATATCAATCTGAATGGATTGCTGACCATTAAACTCTTGGGCACATATGGAATGATAGAAATTATGGTCGGGGCTGATTCTTTGCAGGGAGAAAGATCCTAAGGAGTCATTGAAATCCCCCCCCCCCCCCATGTGGGTCTCCAAGTGGGCCACACCACACACTTGAGCTTACCTTATCCTAAGCTTGAGCTTAGGGGAGCCTTGCTCTTAAATAATTCCTTATTTCTTTTTTCCCCCTCAAGTATGCCCCTTATTAGCAACGTTTTTGTATGCACTTTTCTTTTAGAATATGGATTGCGGATACAAAGAAAATACATTGCACATGACATAAACAAGAAAAGAGCTAAAAAGCCGAATTGGATTATTTCAATGCATGGGTTAGAAAAGGATGAATGGACCTTGGCCAATTTGACCCCATTTTTTACAAATGGACTGAGTAACTAGCCTCATATGTTCTTAAAATGAAGTTGGGCTTCAACAGAACATTCACAAAAGGGCTAGAGTTTGTATGAATTGGTTCAAGGCATGGAAAATAGAATGGTTATTTGACATTGGCCCCACTTTTTACCAATGGAAAACTGGGTAATGCACCTCTAATGGTTGTGTAAATGAAATTGAGCTCAACTTAAGTTTACAAGTCAGTTTGGATCAAGCAGGGAACCATGGTTGGGTCAATTGATACACTAAATGAATGCATGTTATGCGGGTTAATGTGGGTCGGGTCAAGTTGACTTGTAGTTGGTGCTAATTAAGAGTTTTTTATCCGTTTAATAAATGGTCCAGATGTAGGTTTGGAGTACCTGTTTAGCCCAACCAGAGCCATATGTCACCTCTACCCCGGACCAAGACCCACATGCTTCCCGTGAGTGGGATGTATTTGAACTCCATTGTGAGACTCGCCTATTGATAATCCGAACCATTCAAGATAAATGTCATATTCTCTGGGTAAATTTGCTTCAATATCAGTTGGTCCAGCCACAAGATTTAGTAAATGACTTATAATGCGATCCATGCAATCTTATGCTCTATAAATCATACGCAATAATCATGTTATCGTTCATATGCTCAATCTTAAGGTGGGTTTAATTTTTACTCAACTAAAATTTGAGGATGTCATTCATTTTTGAAAGGGTTGGATTATTAATCAGAGGGCCCATAGTAGAGTCTCACGCATCCCACTCATGGGAAGCATGTGGGGGCACAATCATGGGATCAGAGCTCTTTATTATTGACGATCTAAGGGCAGGCTAAATCCGGCGTCCATTCGAATCGGGGTCCATTTATGTGGGGCTTATCCATGCATTTAATCTCATAGTTCTGGGCGAATAAGGTCCGAGCACCTTATTGGGCCGAATTCACTTAATCAGACCTAGAATGACCAGATATAATTCATCACTGCCTCCAGAGGACCCACTAGATTCAACCCCACTGGATCCAGCCAATCACATCCTATGCTTCTGATGGGATATATAGGGCACACCTATATATAATCCATTTATCCATTTTCAGCTTGGAATTCATTCACCGTCCCAAACAGCAGTAATTCTTTCATCTCGTATACTAGATGGATAGATGGATGGATACAACAGGTGATAGCGTCTCGACCCATATGTTAGATGAATTGGAAAAGATGGGCAGCATCTATTTACTTTATAATGGAGATCGGTCCAAGTTAAAAAATAAAAATAGGATGATTAGCCAACACACTCATGGTTGAGTGATATTGGCACCTTGGTAGCACACATGTCCCGGGGTCAATCTCTTAGTCTCTAGATTGGTAGTATTCCTCCGGCGAGTAGACCAACATAGCAAAAAATAAAGGTGTATATTCATTCAAAAGAACTAGAGGTTCTTTTCAGATATTCAAATTTCGTAATAAGAGAAAACATTCCCATAAGAGCATTGTAAGTATCCCTGTAATTAAGCTGTATAACTCTGCTGGTTGGGACATGGGTGCATGAGTAGAAGTGTGTTCAAGTTAGAAAGAAAAAAAAAACCTTAACGGATAATTAAAGCACGTAAATACTACTTGTAAGATTGGCACAACAACACAGTCAGATTTGATATATGAATTGGTTTTGATGGATACTGTGGGGGAAAGAGATATCCCATGATCCTTTCACATACCTTAGTGGGAAAGGTGCTAGGGACAGCTAGGAGAAGAGAGAAAAGGAGGAGATGAATGACTACTAACGGCTGGAATAAAGAGAAGTAATGGATCCCTGAATGGGAGGAGAAAAACGCTCCATAATCTAAAGCCTGACAGTTACTGCCTACCATGATGGAAAGAGTGAATGTGCGCAGGTGGAGGGCAAGAATCTAGGGAGTAATGGAAAGGATATAAGGAAGAAAGAAGAGAAATGAGAGGTATGCAATTTTTGAACCACAACTCCAATTAGAACGAGAACACGGTTCCAGAGGCTAACTTAAGGATCAAAGGATCCTCGTTCGAACCACCTGATCGAGTCTTCACTGTGTTTTTCTTTGAAATAGGAATACTATCAAGAGACATCGCGTGTGCAATAAGAAGGAAAACAAACAGAGTCTTCACGGTGATTTGTCTATGATACAAGTAGAAAAACTTGTTCAGGTCAAGAAGGAGGGAGGTCTCCATTGCCGAGCAGAGACAAGCCGAGCTAACCTGTTTTCCTCGAAGCCGAGCAGAGATAAGCCGAGCTGATCTGCTTTCCTTAGATTGCCGAGTAGAGATAAGTCGAGCTGACCTCCAATCCTCGGAGACCTTACAATTGGCGCTGTCTTTGGGAAGCGAAGGAGGAAAATCATCCACTAACGCTTCTTCTTGCTGAGAGATATGATAGATCAAGAGCTTGGTCTAGGATCATAGAACCAGGCTGGACGATCTCAGTCTCAAATAGAGGCAACCCAAGACAAAGGGCGACAAAGACGCCTGGAAAGGATCCTGTAGTCAACCACTCCGGTGGCCCAGCTGTCGAATATGTTCCATACACTGATAGCGACCGGATCGTCCCCTTTCCAGACAAGAAAGGATGGATCCGGTCAAAAGTTTACCGCGCTGACCCATGCCATGCCATAAACTCACCATTCGTGGATAAACTACAAAGAGAACCCCACCAGAGGTAGGGCCATGGCAACTTGATACAAGCTCCGCCGCGGGACACATATGTCCGCCTGGAGCAATCTTGCAGAGAAGTTATTCGGGATATGACAGAGAGATTTACGCTACAAAAGAAGAAGATCAGTTGTTTGTTGCTGGAATTAGAGGCCATAAAGGAGGCGCAGGGACGCTCCCCAAGTCTGGAAGATGCTTGGTGTGTGGGGAGATTTTCAAGATACCAAGATTATGTTGATTTCGGCGATAAGATGCCTATTAAACACGCCTACGTGCCATCCAAGGGCATCTCGGCATTGGTGTCGGAACGTTGGCCGAGATCAGGCTTGCCCCGGCTGCGCACTTTGACCTCGGCTACGCCTTCTAACCCCGACCAAAGAAGCCGGGTTGCCCATTGAGAAGCGTTGTGATCGCCTCCCCACTTCTGCTACGTCAGCAGCCACGTGGCTGAGCCAGGGTGTTAGACCCCGACCTAAACCAACTCGATTAGTGTTAGTTAAGTGAGTGCTTAGTCTTAAGTAGGTTTAGTTATCGATGGGTTAAGATTTGGTTGATTTTAGTCTTGGATATAGCTTTGGGAATTTTGAGAGTGATTAATGTTAGTTAGACACACTCAGGGGCGCCTTGAGTGTACGGGCAAGTTTGGGAGGAAATTCTGATTCTTTGATTTTAATCACGATTTTTATTTCATTTGAATGATTTTACTATTTGCTACAACTTTCATTTTCAACTCGTCCATATTTGAGACCCAAAAACCCAAGTTTTGGCCCAAAGAGGGTAAAATTGACTTTTCTCACTAAATCTGGGCTCAAGTCTCGAAATTTCAAAACTATATCAAATTTATACTCATTGAAAAATAGATTTTTCAAGGATCATTTTATCCTCTTTTGTCAATCTCATCCGGGACCCACAAGATCATGTTTCAGCCCATGCAAATTTCAGACCTGTTGTGGGGCCCATTTCTTAGTCACTTAAGTCTTCTCCCTCCCTTTACTTACGTTTCAGAAGCTCATTTCCAGCAACTGTGTGTTTTCCTGCAACTTATGAGCTGAAAGAGAGAACCTCTTCCCCTCTCACTTCTTCCTCTTGCATGCACCACTTAGAGATCTCCAAATCAAAATCTGAGACCACATTTCTTTTCCCCTTCCTTCAAGTTCCAGCTGGTTTTCTTCCTGTTCAGCTAGCTTCAGGTTAGAACTCATCTTCTCCCCTTCCAAGGAGTTATTTCAGCTCATGTAGAGCTTGAATTTCATACATGCAAAGGCTATTTCGAAATGGGTTCGTATCTTTCAAAATATGTTGATCTGAAGTTGTTTTTGAATGGATTTTTCTGGGATTTTTGTAGCTTCTTGGACCAGATCTTGAGTAGGATTCTTGAGAGGAAGTTTTGCTTAGCATTTGGGCAAGAAAGCAAGTAATCTTTATAGGTTCCATGTGCATGTGGTTTATGGATTGTTTTTCATCCTTGAAAATGCATGATCTTATTGTTTAAATTCTTAATTATATTGTGTTCATGTTCTTCAAATTTATATTCAGCCTAGACTTGATTTTTAAATGGACTGATATGAGAAGATCTTTTCTTTTATTAGTGATATATTAATGGAATGAATTCAGCTCAGAGTTTTGTTTTCTTTCTTATGTCTAAACTATATTTTTCATGCTGAATTCATGAATGGGATGTGATGATTCAGTTTAGTATCATTTGATTTATAGTTTTTGTGTGGGGATATTTCCGAACTAGCCGGATGACTGGCCGGATGCTCTATCTCATGCTCCGGCGCCAGCTAGGCCATCTCGGCAAGACTCGTCTCAATGACCACCAGCTCGGCCGAGTGCTCCCGCTTCGGCCAGAGACTCATCTCGGCCCCATGCACAGCTCCACTTCGGCGTTCCTACAGGGTCCCCCGCCACGTCAAGGTCACTCCCCGACCTCAGCACTCCCCTCACCTCCTTGTCTCCTCTCCTCCTCTATAAAAGGGGCCAAACCAGAACAATAAGCGGACCCTCTCTCCGGTCCGAGAGAACCACACTGGTATCACCTTCTCCCCCAAAATCTCCCCCTACTGTCCAGCACACATACTGACTTAGGCATCGGAGAGCCCTGCGCTGCCCACAGCCAGGGTCCTCCGACCTGTTTCTTCTCCCTCTTCCAGGTTCTCAGGCAGTGGTTCTTCCATCATCAGCGAGGAGACGGGCGGCTCCGGCCTTCGTCCTCCTCAGTGAGTCTCAAGAACACCACCCTCACCGGGTTCGTGAATTTTTGTGCACTTACAATTGGCGCCGTCTGTGGGAAACGCTACAAAAAGCCATCTTCCCAAACACCATGCCTCGGAGAACCAGAAAGGGAAAGGAACCGCTGACACTGTCGACACAGCTGCCGACGGTCCCCCACCGGGAAAGGTCAGGAGCAAGATCTAATCCAGCAAGCGTCCAACAGCAGGGTACTCAGTCGGGTTCATCCTCTAAGGGTTCGACCTCGACTCCACCTTCCAAAAGGCGCACCCTGAAGGACAACAGAAGCAACCAAGCTCCGGGCAACAACCACGACTTCAGAAAGTGGCTTGATCTACACATCGAGCAAGCAGTACAACAGAACATGGAGGTTGCCGGTTTCGCTCGAGTTCGGCTGAACTCTGACGATCTCGGCACATCTCCCCTCTCTCCAGAGATCAGGAGCTTCCCCCTTCCCGAAGATTTCAAAGTCCCGAGGTTCGTCGTTTACGATGGGACCTCGGATCCAGCAGCACACCTCCGGCACTTCACTCAGAGGATGTCGGTGTGGGGCGATGCAGGCCACCTGAACTGCAGAGTCTTCTCTTCCAGCCTCAGGGACCTCCCCCTAAAGTGGTTATGCGCACTCCCCCAAGGATCAATCAAAAGTTGGCAGCAGCTCCGGAATTCCTTCATGACGAAGTTCCAAGCTCACAGGGTCGTCCCCAGGTCGGCCGCCGACCTGATGGCCCTCAGAATGAAGCAGACCGAGAGCGTCACGTAGTTCGCCAAAAGGTTCTGGACTGTCTACAGCCAGATCGAGGAAACTTCAGATGCAATAACGATCCTGTCTTTCCAACAAGCCCTCCTACCAGGCAACGAGCTTCGAAGGGACTTGGTCATGCACCCCGTGGACACTATGGCAGCACTGATGACCAGGGTAAACCAGTTCGTCAGGCAAGAAGCAGACGAAGCCCGAGCCCAGAAGCATTTCAACGACAATCAACAGGCAGCGTCCATCTCGGCGGATGCCTCCAGCTTTGCAGCAGCGTCCATCTCGGCGGACGCCTCCATGACAGAAGTCTCCTCCAGCTCGGGGGGCTGCTGAAGCCTCCTATCATCTTTCAGCTTCGACTGCCCGTCAGCTTTGATCGCACGACCCTCTACCGTCATTTCTGGCGGCACGGTCCTCTACTGTCAGCTTCGATGGCGCCGTCAGCTGCGACGACATCGGTACGACCCTCTACTGTCGGCTTTGATCGTACGACCCTCTACTGTCATTTCGACGGCACGGTCCTCTGCTGTCAGCCTTGATCGCACGGTCCTCTGCCGCCGCTAGTCGTCCAGAGCTACGTACCCCTGGTGACGAGCCAGTGGGATCTCCATCGCGTGCGGCAGGCGCATCTCGGCCACGCGCCAGATGCCCGGCACAGGCCCCTGGTGACGAGCCAGTGGGATCTCCATCGCGTGCGGCAGGCGCATCTCGGCCACGCGCCAGATGCCCGGCACAGGCCCCTGGTGACGAGCCAGTGGGATCTCCATCGCGTGCGGCAGGCGCATCTCGGCCACGCGCCAGATGCCCGGCACAGGCCCCTGGTGACGAGCCAGTGGGATCTCCATCGCGTGCGGCAGGCGCATCTCGGCCACGCGCCAGATGCCCGGCACAGGCCCCTGGTGACGAGCCAGTGGGATCTCTATCGCGTACGGCAGGCGCATCTCGGCCACGCGCCAGATGCCCGGCACAGGCCCTTGGTGACGAGCCAGTGGGATCTCCATCGCGTGCGGCAGGCGCATCTCGGCCACGCGCCAGATGCCCGGCACAGGCCCCTGGTGACGAGCTAGTGGGATCTCCATCGCATGTGGCAGGCGCATCTCGGCCACGCGCCAGATGCCCGGCACAGGCCCCTGGTGACGAGCCAGTGGGATCTCCATCGCGTGCGGCAGGCGCATCTCGGCCACGCGCCAGATGCCCGGCACAGGCCCCTGGTGACGAGCCAGTGGGATCTCCATCGCGCGCGGCAGGCGCATCTCGGCCACGCGCCAGATGCCCGGCACAGGCCCCTGGTGACGAGCCAGTGGGACCTCCATGAGCGCATCTCGGTACCCATTCTCCAGCTCGGCAGTCGTGTGACTCTCCAGCTCGGCAGAAGCACCCCGTCACAGCTTAGCAGTGATGCCAAACCCCTAGCTCTGGTCCATTGCCAGCCAGTCATCATCCATGATACTTACCTTCTGACCTCAAAAGAGCAGTCTATCGAGCTCAGAAGCTGGGGGGCTATTGTGTGGGGATATTTCCGAACTCGCCGGATGACTGGCCGGATGCTCTATCTCATGCTCCGGCGCCAGCTAGGCCATCTCGGCAAGACTCGTCTCAATGACCACCAGCTCGGCCGAGTGCTCCCGCTTCGGCCAGAGACTCATCTCGGCCCCATGCACAGCTCCACTTCGGCGTTCCTGCAGGATCCCCCGCCACGTCAAGGTCACTCCCCGACCTCAGCACTCCCCTCACCTCCTTGTCTCCTCTCCTCCTCTATAAAAGGGGCCAAACCAGAACAATAAGCGGACCCTCTCTCCGGTCCGAGAGAACCACACTGGTATCACCTTCTCCCCCAAAATCTCCTCCTACTGTCCAGCACACATACTGACTTAGGCATCGGAGAGCCCTGCGCTGCCCACAGCCAGGGTCCTCTGACCTGTTTCTTGTCCCTCTTCCAGGTTCTCAGGCAGTGGTTCTTCCATCATCAGCGAGGAGACGGGCGGCTCCGGCCTTCGTCCTCCTCAGTGAGTCTCAAGAACACCACCCTCACCGGGTTCGTGAATTTTTGTGCACTTACAGTTTTGATATGAAATGATTCAGTTTTGATAATATAGTATGATGATTTAATGAAGGAGGAAAGAAGATTTGAAAACGAAATGCAAAGAAAGGAGTGAAACAGTGCAGAAATGCACTATTCCACGGACCTGCCAGAGAGCAGGCTCGCTAGAGCGAGCCCACTCTCTGGGAGGGTCCGCTCATGCCCGCTCGAGCGGGCCCAGGCCCTGCCTCCCAGCCCGTTTAGACCCTTTTAATGCATTTCTTTGTAATTTTTGGGACTGTTTTTAATCTTTAATGATTTTAAAAATCTGAACTAAACTTTGGACCTGTTTTTATGATTTTTCATCATTTATAAGCCTGAATTAAATTTATGAATTCATTTTCAAATTTTTGAGAATTTCTTGATGATTGAGGAACTTGAATATAATGAAAGGTGTATGTGTGTGTTTGAATGCTTAAATGTCTCAACTTCGGAGGCACCAATTTCATTACTAATTTCCGACATTTGAGTTTCGAGTGCACAAGGGTCAATGGAAGATTTTCTTTTAGCATATGCTTGATAAACTATGTTTTGAATTCCAGTTTTTGTATATAGAAAATCTTCATGTACTCGTTTTGGATTTCAAGTATGAGCTCGTTTGAAGGTTTGATTTCTGAATGAAAACGGGGATCACTTCATAAGCTCGTTATGCATATATATTATGCCTTTTTGCTAGCACTGTCTTGTTCGTTTTGATAAGTGATTTCCCCTTTTGTTTCGATAAGCTTGATAAGTATATTGTTTTGTTTTGTGCATTCATGGATTTAAGTGAACACCACTGAGCTTAGACTGCCCTCTCAGTCTGATCCACTACTTAGGGGGTCTTTAAACATAAGTAAGGACCATCTGCAGATTGGTAGTGTATTTATACACATTTTAGCTCGTTCCGGTTTCGCGGCCGGTATTTTCCCCTCCCACCTTGTGTGGCTTGGGCGCCCGCTCGCTCGCTTGCTCTTATCATCATGTATGATGGAGAAAGGATTTAGCTCAATGTGGATTTACTATACATGATATAAGAATTATTCAAGCTAGTTTTGTAAATTCGAAGTGCATATCTTTATCTTAAATAGATTAAAATTTGTTGACACCAAAAATGTCACTTTGCCTCTTCAAGATCCAAAGAGCTACATGAACTCGCAACCTGCCATAAATAGGCAATGGTACTTCCAAAAATCAAATCTTGTCAGAATCAAACAAAAACTGCAAGATCTTTCAAGACAGCCAAAAAAGGAGTACACAAGAAGTTTCGGGCCATTTCAAAATCATTTGGCCTAACTTCGCTTCTCCGACAGCTAAAAAGGAGCTCTCGGCGGCAAAAGCATCGGAGATACCAAATCTTCGATCAGAGCCGATGGATGGTCTCAAAATACTTCCAAAAGGCTCCACGTCAAGTTCCGAGTCAAACCGATAATGTTTGACTCTACATCAACCCTCGAACAACTAAATCAAGCCTCTCGGCGGCGAGAACCACTGAGGCCATTACTCATCAGATAGAGCACATGGACGGCTTCAAAATGCTTATAAAGGTCTACACGTCAAATTTCAGGTCATTTCGACAACATTTGACCATAGTTTGACGCTCGGAAGCCAAATCAGGCCTCTCGGCGGCAAAGCTCTCCGGGATCATGGTTTCCAAGACAGAGCCTATGGATCATCTTAAAATGACTCCAATAGGTTCCCTGTCAAATTTCAAGTCAATCGGACATCGGTTGACCGCACATCAAACAGCGACATCTTCATCGCGATAAAAACAAGTCTACTGGTGATAGGACCCCAAACGGCTTCAAAACTCAAACAAAAGCCTATGGTTGGTCTTATTTATTGCTCAAGAGACTTCACACCAAATTTCAGGTCATTCCGACATCGTTTGACCCAGTTTCAGCTTCTGACGGAAAATCGGCAGCTCTGCGCTACAAAGTTTTCGGCTTTCTCAGGAAATTGGAAACTTTGCAAAATAAAATGCAAGGATTCTCATCAGGTTTCCTACAGGGAAATCAGGCCAATAAATGGACAAAAATGTCAAGGAAAAATACAGAAGAAAAAAGAATCGAAAAACAGCAAAAAAACGGACACAAAACGGGGGAAAACCCCCCAGGGTCGCAGGCCCCTGCGACCCTGGCCTGCGACCCTGGAGCCCGGGGTCGCCGGGAAGGCCCCGGAAACCCCGGTTTTCGCCGTTTTTTCGCGATTCGAAGCGCCCAGCCTCTGGTACTTTCCAAAATTCATACTTTTGAGACACCAAATCCTCTGACATCTGTCCAAAACACGGGCCAATCATCAAGAGTATCGAAAACAATATTGATCGCCACCCGGTCAACCAAAAAAAGTGTGCTTTCTACCCGACCGATCGAGAAATCGACAGGACAGATGGCACCGACCCGCTGTTGGCAACAAACACCTGAAATTATATGGTCATCTGATGTCGATCTACATGAAGATCCATCGATGATCATCGACAGAAGAATCCCAAAAGACGCGGCACGGCCCGCGACTCTTCAGCTGCTCGGCGACCACTTAATGCGATTAATTGACTAGCTTTATTACAGTCATTAATCAATTTCTTTGGACTGCCCAATCAGAAGCAAGCATTCGGGAGTTACAAGTCAAGAGATTCATGGCATTTAACCCATGAAACTCCTCCCATCATGGCGATTAAAGGCGATTAAATGCCCTCAATCTCCTCCGGCCAATCAGAAGCCAAGAAAAAGGAGTTACAAAATAAAGAATTCAATCTTGTAACTCCTCCCTTTATGTAGCTTTATGACAGTTAAAGCTCATAAACCCTCCTAAATGGCCACCTAAAAGCCTATAAATAGGAGAGCTCTCCAAGAAGAAAGGATCATCACAAAAAAGCACAAACACACAGACAGACAAAGCACAGAAATCCAGAGAAAGAAAAAAGAGAGAAAACTCTGCGGAAGTTCTACACCGACCACCGGAACAAGGTGACAAAAGTCCCTTGGGGGGTACTCCCCCCCAAGGTCCTTGCCTTCTCCTTCTGCCGCCAATGGCTTAGACATGGCTTTTCAAGCCCGTCTACTCAGCTTTTCATTGGATATAGGACCTTCTTTTGGTCTTTGTTCTCTAAAAACCTGAGGTTATAGCCAAGCCAAGCGAATCAATAGCATCCTCTGTTCTCATTTGCATGGATGATGGCGAAGCCCACATATGGCTTGCGACCGTCAATCTAAACGGGTCCCCCACAATCTCCTGAGAAGTTAGATCCTTCTTTTCTTGCTTTTCATTGTAGTTTGTATTTTTTTAAAAGAGACAAAAATCACAACTCTTGTCTTTCATTATTGATAAGGATTGTAAATCGGCTATAAACGCCAAAATCGGCTATAAACGCCAAAAATCGGCTATAAATGCCAAAAAAATTGCCTTTCACGGCAAACCAATAAAATGTCTCTTTTCTTAAATATATGTGCAATGGAAAACTTGAAAGAAGTTGATTTCCTTTTTACTTGCGAAGGCTGATCTCCGGATCACCACTTGCAATTCCAAGTAAAATAGAAAATCTGGCACACCCTCACAAAAAAAAAAGAAATGTTGATGCACTGCCCTTGCCCCCCGGTTACGAAAAGGTCGGAACCAAACGGACTCCCACGTCCGCCGACCTCGGTAGAACCGAGCAGGAGCGCGGTCCATCAGGCTGGCACACCCGGTGGGACTCGTTTATTTGAGAACACGATGCTAGAAATGAAATATTTGCATATCATATATTTTGCTCTATGCTTATATTTCTTTTCTCGATTCCTTGGCTACTTTATAATTGGTGGCCTATGTTGGATTCCGCATTTAAAAAAAATGAGATGAGATTTTTTGGAAATTTTTAATTCTTTGAATTTATTTCCACTCTTTCTCTTTTCAAAAAAACAAAAAAAAAACAAAATAATCAGATTTTTCATTTTGGATTCAAAATTGAGAAACCTTGATCCGTTCCTATCGTTCATCGCGCTTGCAGAAATGTTGAGCCTGTTCGACTAAGGTTTTGGGCCATCGTTTCTCTTCGATGAGTTCATTAAAGATCTAAAAAAAAAAAAGAAAAAAAAATGAGATGAGATTTTTTGTTTGGAAATTTTTAATTCTTTGAATTTATTTCCACTCTTTCTCTTCTCAAAAAAACAAAAAAAATCAGATTTTTCATTTTGGATTCAAAATTGAGAAACCTTGATCCGTTCCTATCGTTCATCGCGCTTGCAGAAATGTTGAGCCTGTTCGACTAAGGTTTTGGGCCATCGTTTCTCTTCGATGAGTTCATTAAAGATCTAAAAAAAAAAAGAAAAAAAAATGAGATGAGATTTTTTGTTGGGAAAATTTTAATTCTTTGAATTTATTTCCACTCTTTCTCTTTTCAAAAAAAAAAAAAACAAAAAATCAGATTTTTCAGTTTGGGTTCAAAATTGAGAAACCTTGATCCGTTCCTATCGTTCATCGCGCTTGCAGAAATGTTGAGCCTATTCGAATAAGGTTTTGGGCCATCGTTTCTCTTCGATGAGTTCATTAAAGATCTAAAAAATAAATATATATATAAAAATTAAAAATTAAAAAAAAAATAAAAATTTTTATTTCTCATTTTGGATTCAAAATTGAGAAACCTTGATCCGTTCCTATCGTTCATCGCGCTTGCAGAAATGTTGAGCCTGTTCGACTAAGGTTTTGGGCCATCGTTTCTCTTCGATGAGTTCATTAAAAAATATATATAATAAAATAAAAATATAATTGAAAAAAAAAGACATAGACCACTAAGGTTAAACCAACTGTGTTCTTTGATCATGGTTGATTCAAAGAAAAGCCTTATCCAGAGTGTGGAGACTGCTTGACTGTTCTAGGCAAGGGTCCTCCAAACGGGTTCATTAAGTAATCCTACCCTTACCTGGGGGCAATTCTATCAATCAAGATTTCATAAGACCGGGTCAGGAGGCCTATGTGTACTCTCTCGTCTTTTAAATAAAATTTAAAAAAAATATATTATTTTTTTTTTAAAATAAAAATTTTAAAATAAAAAATAAAAAATAAAAAATAAAAAAATTTCAAAAAAAAATTCTTAAAATAAAAAAAATAAAAATAAAAAATAATAAAAAATAATAAAAAAAGATTTTTTTTAAAAAAAAATCTTCAAAATCTTCAAAAAAAAAAACTTCCGTCATTTTGAGTTTAGATTGGAGAAATCTTGGTCTTCTCCTTTCTGAGCACTGGCGCTCGCGGAAATCGCTGAGCCCGTGTTCAGATTGGAGTGCCTTTTGCCCTCTTTGATGAACCCGATATTGGCTTTTCAAAAAAAAAAACTCGTCATTTTTAGATTCAGATTCGAGAAATTATGGTTCATTTCTTTCTGAGCACTGGCGCTCGCGGAAATCGTTGAGCCCGTGTTTAGATTGGAATACCATCTGCTCTCTTTGATGAATCCAATTTTGACCTTTCAAAACAGAGAATCTCATCTCATAGATGCGATCTCAAAACATTTGTGTCTAGCGGTACTAGTACGCCATTTCAGGGTCTACTGTATTGCGACCGGCACATCTGTAACTCCAACTTTATATTCTTCTTACCTCGAGCAAGCTCTGCTTCTCGATAAGTCGAATTTAAGTTCACAATTGCTTCTAGCAGTCACTGGGATGCTCATTCTGGGCTTACCATACCTGCAATCAGAACAATTGTACCCTCTATGGCGTTTTGCCTTCTTCATGTTGCTTGGGTCATCTTCCTCTAGCAATTTGAAAAGATGAAACCATAGAACTTCCCATTTATGATCATTATATTCTTGTGATTACTAATGGATGTGCTCTTATTTCAGAAATTTTCGAAAACTAACAATGGCAGCTTCATTAACCATTACTTTCGATGAGAGCAAGCACCAAATCATGCTTCAACAGAAGCAAACCACGCGCACTTACAAGCGCCCCATCAGCTGCCGAAGCGTCAACTCCCTCGGCAATTCTCTGAACTCCGGGTCGACCTCGACTCCCCGGACTATCGTCTTTGGGACGATGGGACCATTCCCACTTCCCGATGAACAAACTGCTCCCTCCAAGAAGCAGAAACTCGCCTCTCAACGTGTCACTACCATGACACCAAAGGCGAGCACCAGAAGGCCTGAAGCCCGTGGCACCCCCACGAAGCCTCGACCTGCAAGCAACCAGGTCTATCCCAAGACTTGGTCCCCAAGACCTTCACCAAAACAAAGAAGGTCCCAAACATCTACCAAGCCAGCATTCCTTGCCCCACTCAAGGAGAACCAGTTCTACCCTCTTGCCTACATGAAAGAGGAGAGACCCATCTCCAACCTGACTTCCAAGTCAACCCAGCATGAGCCGGCTTGTTCCTACAAGCCCAAAATCAAGTCATGCATCACAAGGCCTCTGCAAGCACCTGCTAAGGCCTACAAACCTGCAGTTTGACCCTTCATCTCTACAGGGGCCGAACTCCAAAAATTCAAAACTTCACTACAACAGGCGAAAGACAGGGTTCGCATCCTGTCCTTGCCCACCTGCAAAGAAGATAGGCTCGGCTGCTGCGCCCGAGGGTGCACATCCTTCATCGTCAAAGCCCAGCCAGAGCTGACCGAAGCTCAAATTGCCCGTCGCATATGCCGCCGCGCGTCATACTGGCAAAAGAGACTAGAGAAGCAAAGGACCCAGCCTCCTACACTCCAAGTCTCTCCCAAATGGGTCGAAAAAGAAGGACCCAACCAAGTTGCCGCCGTCCATATGGTTGGAAAAACCAAAAGGCGCCAAAAATCAGCAACAAAAATCCATGTCCGACGTCCGATGACCCGCAGCGTCTCAAGGACAAGAAGACATTCAGAAGAATCCCCTGCTCCTTCAAGCAAAGGACAGCAGAGTGATCCTTCCTCAAGCTCTTCTTCAAAAAGAATGAGCCCCAGCTCAGTCACCAGGACAGTTTCTTCGTTCGAATCACGAAGGATGAATGTCTTGGCTACAAATTCTGAGCCACCACCCCGCAATCCACCTCCAGAAGATGCGATCACCCGCATCCAGCAGTTGGAACAGGGCCAGCAGAGGATTGAAACTCTGATGAAAAACCTTCTCCTCGCCTTCCAAAATCAAGCGAACAATGAACCTCCTCCGAATCATCAAAACGACGAGGTAAATGGAGAAGAAAATGAGTCACGCGCCCTTACCAAAAAGGACGTAAACAGTATCCTCGCCAAAGCAAAAGAAGAGGAAATACTCAAGGAGCATGGGATCAAGCCACCATATCCCTTATGGATGGACTCGGTCCCGTTCCCCACCAAATTTAAGCATCCTACCCTCCAAACATATACGGGGAAAGGATCAGCCAGACAGCACGTCATCCACTTCAAGATCCTGATGGGAGCTATCGCGGATCAAGATGCACTCAAGATCCGCCTCTTTGCAAGTACCCTAAAAGGTACGGCCTTCGATTGGTACTCCACTCTGCCGGAGGACTCAATCCAAAACTGGGCCATGCTAGAGACACGCTTCCTGACTCACTTCAAAGGTGAAGATCATCCCGCTACTATGGCTCAGCTGTGCAGCCTAAAACAGGGGGAGAATGAATCAACATATGACTTCATTCACAAGTGGAAAGCAATGGCATACAAATGCTCTGATGTATTGCCACAAGCGTCGCTAGTCGACATCTGCCGAAACAACATGAGAGCTAGAATCCGCTCCATGATCATCGGCAACAAATCAAAAAACCTGGGAGAACTCCTAGAAGCTTCCATGGAAGCTGAAACGGTGATTAAAGACCTCAACAGTCAGAAATCATCAAGAAAAGAGCCAACCGCCATTGCAACCTCTAAACCAAAGAAGAAAGAGGTCCTCAATGTGCAGACCAAGTCAGCTCCTCAGCCACCAAAGAAAGCTGAAAATAAAGTTGCTGGTAAGAGACCTGAACTCTCAGATGCCTTCAAAGAATGAGTAGAGAAGAAATACCCGTTTGATGAAGATGTTGATGAAATCTTCGGGGCTCTTGTGGCAAACGGCAAGCTCACCTTGCCTGAACCAAAAAGACCTGGGTGATGTTGGCAAAACCAACGATCCTCGGTACTATCCATACCACCAGATGATCTCGCATCCTCTCAATCAATGCTTCGTTGTGAGAGAGAAAATAAATGAGATGTGGAAAAACGGAGTAATCACCTTTGACAAAAACTATGGGTCTGCCTCCGTCAACATTGTGACATGTGGACAAACATCAAAATCACCGAAGAAGAAGATCACTACTTCTTTCAAGGTGATAAACTCAATCCAAGCGTCCGAGGAACTGGTTCCTTACCCGACACCAGACGGACAACCGATATGGGTACATCCCGATCTCCTGGAAGATGAAAATTGGGAGATCGTGAAAACAAAGCCTACAGCTCAACAGCGAAGGCAGGCTAGGAAACATCTCCTCAAGCTCAAATAGCAAGAGAAGACCCAGCCAAAACAGGAAGTCAAAGAAAAGGCAGAGGCTTCCTCTACCGCTTCACTGGAGGCAACAAAAACATCCCTTCCAGAGACTTCAAAGGGGGTAAGGAAATTCACTCTCAGTGATTTCATGCCACCTCAATTCAAAGAAGCCATGCAGGAGGCATCATACTCTTGCAATTCGGTAGTTGGATTCTCCATTTATGGATACGAGTCCAGCTACACCGATGATGGATTCGAATCCAACTACACAGATGAGTGGGAGGAGTCCCTTGAAACATGAGAATATCTCTCCGATGAAGAATGGGTTCCTGAGTCTCATCTTATGCCAGTAATCTGGTATAACCCCCTACAGCCACAAGGATCCTGGTTTGATGATGAAGAAGACCAAGAGGCTGTACAAGAAAATGCTGCTGACCCATCACCTCTCATTACTCCAGTGGAAATCAACCATGTTGAGCCACAAAGAGTTGATGAAGAAGAAGATCCGGCTCCCATGCCTGATCTTGAAGAATATGCAAGGATCTTGCAGCGACTCGCTCTAGAACAAGATCAAGACCGCGTCAACGAGCCTCCTCGCAACCCAGAGCCTGAAGTCCCTGAAGACCACCAGGTACATCCTCCCTTAACTCCTGAAAATGGAGAAAATTGCTGGATAGACGATCCTCTTACATCCGAGGATGAGTCTGACTCCGATCAGGCAAAGTCTCCCGTCAGAGCTTCCTGTAATGTGATAATTCGGGATTATAGCTCTTCCGAAGCATCATCTGATGAGAGCACTTACACTCCGGCGACGCCTAGCAATGTATCTTCTGAAGCCACCTCGTCTCACGTGACTTTCACTGAGATGACACCCTCTCAGGTTTCTTCTCCTGAGACTGTGACTTCAAAGTTCACACCCTTCCTGACTGAAGAATTCCCAGCTATTGATGCTTGGGACGATGAATTAGTCAACGAAGAAGAAAGGTTGCTGGATGCTGTTCGGACTTGTTCCCGGAAAATGCTCCATGCAACACGATCACTGAGGATGGCAACTCTGCTGCTGATTCATCCTCAGCAAATGAAAAACGACGGCCTCTTGATCCTGAAGACAATCTTCCAAACGAAGACCCTTCTCAAGAAGCTCTCGAAGTTGGTAGAGGCACCCGCTCTGGCCGGGACTACCACAAAAATTACAACCAATCTTCCTTTACATATGTAAATCCTTCGGGAAAAGATGTTGTAAGCGCCCCTAGTGGCAACAATGATGAACATGCAGGCCCTAAGGAGGCTTTCAAGTATGACTTGATTGAACACTTCAAGCACATACCTGCACGTCTGCACATCCTAGATTTGTCGCGAATGTCTCCGCACACTCGTGATAATCTCATCTCGGAATTACAAAAGCTGAATGAGGATGTCGACAAATATGCCCAGCAAGTCCTCCAAATTGAAATGGATTACCGGGTCAAAAACTCAGAAGCCTCCTCAAAGGGAGAAAAGAAGAAAACTGAGGGATCATGCATTGAATGCCTCTCGGTTAAAAAAGCAACCAGTGTAACCATCGCCTTCACAAAGGACAACCTCCTACTTGGCGAAACCAGGCATAACCCAGCCCTGTACTTCACAGGGTATATCAAGGAAATGCCTATGCACAGAGTTCAGATCGACCCAGGTTCTGCACTCAACCTCATCTCCACATCGGCTCTTGAAGAGTTGGGCATCCCACCCAGCAAGCTGAGCCACACATCTGTATCTCTCTTTGGATACGATGGGAGTACTCAAAGGCCTATCGGCAAAATCAGGTTCAAATTGCAGATCGGTGATCTTATCTCTGAGGTCACAGTGTATGCAATAAAAACCCCTTCATGCTACAACATCCTTCTCGGACGCCCTTGGATCCACGAGAATGGTGTTGTCCCTTCAACTCTACATCAATGCATCAAGTTTGTTGGCGACGACGGCATGATACATCGAGTCTTTGCGGACAGAAAACCCTTCAAAGGTAAAGAAGTCCACTTTGCAGACTCACAGATGTATGAAGGTGAAAAAGAAGAAGAGGAGAAGCACACAGCATCCTTTGCCGAAAATCTCCAGAAAGATAAAGGCAAAGCTCCTCAACAATCACCGGAAGAAAACAAACCATCCGGTAAATCTGAAGAGAGCATTCAAACTCCCTTCATCATCTCCCTCAAACCTTCAAAGCCTTTGGTCATCACAACTAAAGTGAAGAAGGCAAAGCAAAAGCCTGGGGGCAAATTTGTTGTCTCTTTCGTGTCTATCATGCAAGACACGGACTCGGATTCAGAGCCGGAAGATGACACATCGTCAAGCCAAGCTGACACTCAGCAAGTTCAGCCTGCTCTCACTCCAATGGAGACAACTTCTGACATAGAAGATCCTACGTCTGCTTCCTTCGTTGTTCCAGCAACTTCAGCAAAGGAAAAGCCGATCTTCTTCCATAGATCGGATGCTTCTTCATCAAACTCCATGCTTGAACCTTTCCAAAATGAAGGTATCCTCAACTATCCTTATATAGTTCTGTGGCATAAGCTATTATGAAGAAAATGGGCTATGACGCTCAAAACCCAATCGGTTTGGGAGAAGGATGTGGTATTCTCACACCATTAGGGCCCGTCTTGACCAAAAGCCAGCTGGAAGATTGGAGACTCTACGGCTATGTAGAAAAGTCTTCACACGGGTTAGGGTATGATCCTGACACTCCCTTGAGACAGTTGACACAAAGGCTTAAAAGTCAATATACTGACCAAGCCTCAACTTCTCAAGTCCATGAAGACATCGATCTCCCTGGATATCTCTTTGATGAGTCACCTGACAAAGATCCAGGAAGCTCATCCAATTGGCACGATTTCTCCGAAAATGAAGAGGAGTTGTCCGATGGAACAGACGTGTGGACTTCTGACCCAAAAGAACCCTCATCTCCAAAAGAAGTAGCCTACTTCGACCCGGTTTCAACAGGCGATTGGGATCATCTCATAGCAAGCCTTGGGAAAATTACCGATCAAGAAGACCCGTGGAAAGGAACAAAACCTTGGTCTGGAAATTCCTTTGAAAACCCAGAAGGTTTCGTTGAGCTGGAAGCCTCCGAAAATATTGTGGAGGAACCACCTTCGAACCTTCCAACAGAAGATCCTGTTCAAAAGATAATCTTGGGAACACCAGATAACCCACGTCCTGTATTCATAAGCAAGTAATATAAAGGATGATGAGTTACCCGAGTATATCGCCTTTCTTCGTGAGTTCGTTGATTGCTTTGCATGGTCTTACGCTGAAATGCCAGGCTTAGACCCCAAAATAGCGGTTCACAAACTCAATCTTCAAGAAGACATCAAGCCTGTCAAGCAAGGCCAAAGAAGATTCCGTCCGGATGTGATGGATAAAATTGAACAAGAAGTTCAAAAACTCAAAAGCGTCGGCTTCATCGTGAGGAACAACATCCTGAATGGTTGGCCAACATTGTCCCCGTGACAAAGAAGAACGGGCAGATCAGGGTCTGTATTGACTATAGAGACCTGAATGGCGCATGCCCTAAAGATGAATTTCCGCTCCCCATACCAGAGGTAATGATTGATAACACCTGTGGATTCGAGCGAATGACATTCATGGATGGTTTCTCTGGCTACAATCAGATAAAGATGCATCCTGAAGATGAAAAACATACATCTTTTCGGACCCCATTTGGCGTGTATTGCTACACTGTCATGCCATTTGGTCTGAAAAATGCTGGTGCCACATATCAGAGGGCTATGATGAAAATATTCCAAGATATGCAGCACAAGACGGTTGAATGTTACGTTGATGACCTCGCCGTCAAAAGCAAAAGAAAAGAAGATCATCTCGAAAACCTTCGAGAAGTCTTCCTCCGGCTTCGCAAACATAAACTGCGAATGAATCCTTTGAAATGCTTCTTCGACGTCTCGTCGGGTAAGTTCCTCAGATTCTTAGTTCGGAAAGCTGGAATAGAGCTTGACCACATAAAAGTCAAAGCCATTCTAGAAATGCCCTCTCCAAGAACCTTGAGACAACTCAAAGGGCTTCAAGGGAGATTGGCCTACATCAGACGGTTCATCTCCAATCTTTCGGGGAAATGCCGTCCATTCTCCCGATTGATGAAAAAAGGTGTAAACTTTGTCTAGGATGCTGACTGTGAAGCTCCTTTCCAAGACATCAAGTCATACCTGACAAAGCCTCCAGTGTTAGCTGCTCCTACCACTGGAAAACCATTCATCTTGTACACAAGAGCCCTTGATCACTCTTTGGGAGCTCTGCTTGCGCAAGAAAATGATCAAAGAAAAGAAGCTGCTCTATATTACCTCAGCCGCATGCTAGTAGGTGCAGAGCATCGCTACTCTCCAGTCGAAAAAGAATGTCTTGCAGTGATGTTCGCCGTACAAAAGCTGCGTCACTACTTGCTTTCCAACACAGTATACCTGGTCTCGAGGGTCAACCTCTTGAAGGTCCTTGTCACAAAGGCAGGTTCTCTCAACGCTCGACTGGCAAAATGGTCCATCCTTCTGTCACAATTTGATATTAGGTATGTACCACAAAAGGCAATCAAAGGGCAAGCTCTAGCGGACTTCCTCGTAGAGCATCCATTGCCTAAAGATTCTTCGCTCAGAGATAATCTCCCAGTGGAGACTTTCTAACAAAGTGCCTTATGGGACATGTACTTTGATGGTGCAACCAGGACGAATGAAAAAAGACAGCTGATCTCGGGAGTTGGCATCCTCTTTGTTAGCCCCGACAAATACATGATTCCACATGCTTTCTCGCTACTGGAACCATGCACAAACAATGCAGCTGAATATCAAGCTCTGATCTTAGGATTGGAACTCGCCATCGAATCCGGTATCACCATGCTGGAAGTCTTTGGAGACTCTCAACTGATCGTCAACCAGATGAATCAGAAATTTGAAGTCAGGAAGCCAGATTTGTTGCCTTACTACAACAAGGCACAATCACTTCTGCAAAAGTTTGACATCTGTCACATCACCCACATTCGTAGAGGTGAAAACATACGTGCAGACGCCCTAGCTGGACTTGCCGCATCCATGGCAATCCAGGAAGGGGAAAACATGCAAATCATAGTGTGCGAAAGAAGAATCCTTCCTCCTCTTAACACACACCAAGCAGTTGCTGAATGCCACCAAGTGGTCGGAAGTCGGATTTCAATCCTTCAAACTTCAATCGGTGACTGGAGGGATCCGTTCATTGATTACATTATGTTCGGAATCCTACCTGAAGATCCAAAAGAACGGGTAAGCATCCAAAGGCGAACTCCAAGCTTTCATTTGGATATTCCTTAAAAAATCCTTTACAGGAAATCCTTCAACGGAGTACTTCTACGCTGCTTGTCACAACAAGAGGCTGGAGAAACACTCAAAGAAGTTCATGCTGGTCTTTGTGGAGCTCATCAGGCTGGACCTAAGCTCTATGATCAGATAAAAAGGTTAGGATATTACTGGCCTACCATGGTAGCTGACGCAATGCAATTTGCTAAGCGCTGCCAACAATGCCAAGTTCATGGAGATTACATTCACATGCCTCTAAAATGGCTGCATCCTACAGCGATCTCATGGCCTTTCGAAGCCTGGGGTATGGACATCATAGGTCCTATTTCTCCCCCTTCGAGCAAAGGTCATCGCTTCATCTTCGCCGCTACGGATTATTTCTCCAAGTGGTCAGAAGCATTTGCGTTCAACGAAATGAAGACCTCATCAGTCCTTCAGTTCCTGCGCACCAACATCATTTGTCGTTTCGGCATACCCAAAAGGTTCGTCCATGATAACGGACCACAATTCCGGGATCATCGATTCTACAGGTTCTGCGACAAATACAAAATCCAAAGCTGTCCTTCGACTCCATACAATCCGGCAGCAAACGGGTTAGCAGAAGCTTTCAACAAGACACTCTGCAAAATCCTCAAAAAAATGGTCTCTAATCACAAAAGAGACTGGAGCGACAAAATGTCTGAAGCTTTGTGGGCCTATCGAACCACCGTTCGAAGACCAACCCATAGCACACCATTCTCCTTGGTCTATGGATGCGAAGCTGTCATACCCTTGGAAGTACAAATTCCTTCCTTGAGGGTATCCTTGCAAAATGACATGACTCAAGAAAGCAATGTCAAATTGCGACTCCATGAGCTGGACAATCTCGATGAGAGACGGCTCGAAGCTCAACAAAGCATTGAACTTTACCAAGCACGCATGGCAGGATCTTTTGATAAAAAGGTCAGGCAACGCGCCTACAAAAAGAGTGACTTGGTTCTTGCGGTAAAAAGACCAATGGTCTTCGCTCACAAGTCCAAAGGCAAATTTGAGCCAAAATGGGAGGGACCCTACGTCATCGACAAGGTTTTCTCCAACGGCGCATACGCGCTCCTAAACATGGAAGGCGACAGATGTATGCTGCCCATCAACAGCAAGTTCTTAAAGCGGTACTACCCTTGAAGACTTACCCAACTGGGTAAGAGCAATGCCTGTATGGCCAAAACCGGTTTCCAGGTACACGCTCGCTAAACCCACCCTTTTTTTAGAATTTTCATATCAAATGTTGAAATTTCTAGAAATTTAAAACAATGCTTACTTTCATCATTTCATTGTTCAAAAAAAAAATCCAAGTTTAGGAACCTTTCCCTAACTTGACCAAAATTTCCAACCCTTGAACCCAAAATTCATGGTTTGAAACAAAATCCGGATTCAGGGATTTCCACCCTAGTCCACCCTGCCTTTTACCGCCAAAATGGTTTTAGGTCAAAACTTATGACCCTCGTGTCTTTAAACAAAAAAAAATGGTTTTTCAAAAAAAAACCGCGAGGAAGCGACGCTTAGTCGATACTTGCACAAATCGGAAGCATATGAACCATGTTCGACACTTCCAAAATCGCAGGAAAGCGACATTTCATCGATACTTGCAAAATCCAAAACTGTGGAGACGCAACATTTCAGTTGATATCCACAACCCAAATTTCAAAGGTTCGAAAAAATCTAAAAAAAAAAACCATGGAGACGCAACATTTCAGTTGATATCCATAACTCAAAGGTTCGAGAAAACCACAAATTTCAAAAATCATGGGGAAACGATATCAAGTCAGTTCCCGCAAAACCAAAATTTTTGAAAAGCAAGGATGCGACATTCCATCGATACTTGCACCCAGATCCACGAGGATGCGACATTCCATCGATACTCGCAACCGAATGAGCAAGGATGCGACATTCCATCGATACTTGCAAGAACATTCAGCAGGGAGGCGACTTTTAGTCGATACTTGCATTTTTGAAAACCAAATCGGCTATAAATGCCATCAAAACAGGTTATAAATGCCACAAACCGGCTATCAATGCCACCAAAACAAAACCGGCTATCAATGCCACAAACAGAAACTTGGATTTCAAAAAAAACCCGGCTATCAATGCCACCAAAACAAAACAGGCTATCAATGCCACCAAAAACCGGCTATAGATGCCACAAAACAAACCGGCTATCAATGCCACCAAAACTGGCTATAGATGCCACAAAAAAAAAACTCGGCTATCAATGCCACAAGAAAAGCTAGCTCTCATGCCAAAATTGGCTTCCATGCCACAAACAAAAACCTGGCTTCCATGCCAAAACAATCATTTGACAAAAGATTTTCACAAAATGACAACCTTTTGATCAAATCCTATTTAGCAATTACTTTTATCACAAAAGATTCAAGTGAGCGTAGGGATAACAAAAAAAAAAAGAAGGCATCCCATTTAGCAATTACTTTTATCACAAAAAGATTCAAGTGAGCGTAGGGATAACCAAAAAAAAAGAAAGTGTTCACAAGCACTACAAAAAAAAAAAAGAGTACCAAAAAAATACATGTGGTACCAAAAAAAAAAGAGAAAGTGTTCACAAGCACTACAAAAAGATAAGTACCAAAAAATACATGTGGTACCAAAAAAAAAAAGTGTTCACAAGCACTACAAAAAAGTAAGTACCAAAAAAATACAAGTGGTACCAAAAAAAAGAGAGAATGATGGTTTCTGTAAAAAAAAAAAAAGCAGAAACAAGAAGCAAATCAGAACATGGAAAAAGCCCACGAAAACAAATGGAAAGAGAAAAAGGAAGAATCATACCTTCACCGACGGTCTCTTCTTCTCAGCTTCTCTCCTCTGGAGGCTCGTCAGCATCCACTAGCACATTCTCATTGATAGTAAGAGGAACTTCCAAGTCAGGAGAGTCCTCATGCTGCCCCTTGCTGCGATGATGATGACTCCCCCTCTTACCCCGGTGGGCTCGCTTCTTAGAGGAACCTGCCCCGCTGTCAGAGTCAGGTTTCCCACTTGACTCCTCACTGGATGGTCTACTCTTGCCAGTAGACTCCACGGAAGCTTGCCTCTGTGCCACTTGCATCCAAGCGCCAAGTTCGGCTTCCTCCTGTTCTAGCTGCTCTAAAGCCTCATCAGGTATTTCTCGAACAGCTTCAGAACCAATGACGCCCTGGTCACCGAGAAAGCCTATCTTATGCTTCTCTCCAGAAAGGAAGGCCCAAACTTCCTCTCGCCGGACGCCATCCGACTTTCCAAGGCCCTTTCCAGATGCCAGCTTCACATCAAGCTCCTTCTTGGAAAGCCCCCGATATGCCGAAAAGCTCTCCGCGAACCACTTCGCAAAGCCGGCAGTCCGGGAAGTCAGCAACACAGGATAAGAAATCATGGCTGTAGTATCTTCAGCACTATAGAAAGCCCATGCATTTCTCCCGTCCTGTAAGCCTCCAAAGTGCTTCACCATGCTTGAAGGCGCTCCAACAACGCCTTGAGAAAAGCCCAGCTGCAAAGCAAAGCGAGAGGGTGCATACGGCTGGATGTCGACGAAAAGATGTCTACGGTACACCATCGTGCCGACACGTATGCTGAAAAGCCACTCTCTCTCTGCATTCGTCAAGGAATAATGCCTTCCCGACCCAACCCTGGTAGAGTCTCGGGAGGCACCAAAATCAAAAGCCTTCTTCCGCAACTCCGGAGAAAGCTTCACTGAAGACTGCCCCATCTCAACGTCCCTGAACCGTCGGATCCTCATGCGGGCAAACAAAAGTGATTCGGACACGGCTTTGCCCTTAGCCAGTCGAATCATCAAAGGATCATCATCCTGTGCAGCACCCAGCCGGTGGAAGCCAGGACAGTGGTATACATACCACGAATAAAAGATATGGGCTTAAAATACCCTATTCATGGGAAGCCCAAGCCGAACCAAAAAAGCAGCAGCCTGCAGTTCGGTACACAGGTAGGAGTAAAGAGCTGGCACCAAAGCAAGCTGCTCTCCAAACGCCATCTGACAAACCGGAAAAATACAATGCGGCCTGATGTGCGTTCCACCTCCTCCAGCAAAAATAGCCTCACCAAGCCAATAAGTAAGGTAAACAGCGAGATCTCTCCGCAGTGCAATGTCAGGACATATGGCGTTTTTACTGGCACAGAAATCTCTCAACTCTTCTTGCATGGCCAAGATCTTCTTTGAACTTGGATCCTGAGCTCCGGCTTCTTGGGTCACACTATCAGAAGACTCCCTGCTATCAAAAAAGTTGGGGAATGAAGAGCTAGAACTCTTCCAACTGCTGGATCTAACTTTCAAACCCTCCTTCTCCTTCAAAAAATCATAGAAGGCGACGAGCTGAAAGTACAGAAGCCTGAACTCCTCAGTCTGCCCCTCGAGGACGCTATCAATCGGCATAAACTCCTCATAGAGTTTTTCGAGGATGGGCAATCCAGTAATGGCGCTCAGCTCCTTCAAAGAAAAACCAATCTCACCATTCGTCACAACGAAGGTATTGGTTTGTGGGAGGAATGATTCCAGCATAGCCATGAAGGCCTCGTCGGAAAAGATCACGGTCTCCCTAAAGGCGCGGACCGCATCAAAAATCCCGGCTTCCATCAAAACGGCACCACCAATCAGCAGGACGCGATCAGTCCACGACTTCCACTCGGAGTCAGCATTGAAACGGCCGCGAAGTCGAAAAGGCTTGATCCAATTGCTGCCGTCACCGCTGAAAATACCAAGGCCCACCGGTCTCAAATCGACTGACGGATAATCAGAGCCCTGGTAGCCGCTGGATGGCATCAAAAGGTCCATGTCAACAGGCGACCTCTCTGTATATCCAGGAGAACCGCCAACAAAAACCCCGGTCTTGATTACATTTGTCCTTCTCACCCAGCTTGGAGGATTTTCCCTCTTAGAGCACGTGGGGGCAAGGCTCAGAATCGAGACGGTGCGATCAAACGTCGACCGGGTAACAACAGTCTTCTTCTCACCATCTGCTGTGAAAGAGAACTGAAAACATCTCCTCTGGTATGTCATGTCATCAGGGACGGCATCACCAAAGAAGAAGGTAGGCTTGGGCAAAATGCTCTGATCTTCCATCACCCATGGACGCTGCTTACCATGATCTTATAGAATTCCTCTCCCTTGAGAGTGATCAGTCGCTGCCTCATCTCATCTCTGTTGAGGGAGTCGCACTCTTCCAGATTTCTCTCAACATACTGGACCTTCTCAAAGGCCTGCTGAACGGCCGAATTAGAAGATCTAGAAGATCGACGAGGTACGCTTGTAGCAGGCTCTTTACCCTTGTTCGTTCTGGAGGAACCACCTGCAAAGGATGGAAAAGAAAAAGATCAAACATCAAAATGACAGAATCTCGCTAAAAATCTGGTGAAATTTTGACATGATACCGGGGCAATTCCGAAGAAAAGGAACTATCCCGAAAGAAATAGAAAGATTGAAGATGGGCTCAACATCGCTGCGAGCTCCGAAACTCCAAACTTTCGAAACCTCAAAGTCTCCGCAAAATCAAGAAGGGCTCAACATCGCTGCGAGCTCCAAATTCCCAAATTTGCGAAAACTTTCAGGTATGCTATCACATCATGCTACAAATTTAATTTACAATTGAATGCATGCATGAACATCTAGGTTTGCCAAAAAAAAAGGGGCATTATCATGATGAGCAAAAAAAAAAAAGAAAAGAAACTTTCTCAAAAAAAAAGAGGGGAAAGAAAACAAAAAAAAAAGAAGAAAGAAAAGAAACTTTCTCAAAAAAAAAGGGGAAAGAAAACAAAAAAAAAAGAAAAGAAACTTTCTTAAAAAAAAAAGAAGAAAAAAAAAGGGGCTGGCCCACAGGCCACGTGGCCGTACGGCCAGATCCGTACGGATCTGTCCGTACGGCCCACAAACAAAAAAACAAAACAAAACAAAAAAAAAGAGAAGAAAAGAAAGCAAAAAAAAACGTGTGAAAAAAAAAGAAGCAAACACGTGGAAAAGAAAAAAAAAGAAAAGAAAAGAAAGAAACAAAAAAAAAAAGAAAGAACTTTATTTTTCCTACAATGGAGTTTTCTTGAAAAAGGGAACTTACTTGAAGCCATTGATGGAGAAGAAGAAGAAAAGTCTTGAAGATCTTGAAGAAGAAGAACTCTTGGTCTTGTAGCCCTCTTGAGATTATTGCAAAAGAAAGTAATAAGAGCAAGAGATCCAACCTCCTCCTTGCTTTTATAGAAGAGAGCAAACCAAAGAAGGAAAGAAGAAAGAGATAAGTGTTACTAATTAGTAACCTTACCAAAAGAAAGAGATTAGAAAGATTCTTTCCCAAAAGAAAGATATCTTGAGGGATTCTCTCCCAAAAAGAAATCAATGAGAGATTTTCTCCCAAAAAGAGATCGATGAAGGATTCTTTCCCAAAAGAAAGATATCTTGAGATATCCTATCCCAAAATAAAGGGAATATGAGAGATTCTCTCCAAGTAAAGATATTCTTAGATATTCTCTATCCAAATGAGATATTTTTGGATATTCTTTACAAAAATGACACCATATGAGATCTAAGCAATTTCAAAAGCTTAAGGTCCCATGGGTTAACCCATATGAGCCAGGTTTGGCCACCTAGGCACTTAAAAAAAAAAATTTCTTTGGGCTTTTAGTCAAAGAGAAATCCCTCTTACCAAGAGCATACAAAAATGGTTCCATGACTCTTTTGAGTTGATTGGACCATACAAAGAAAATTCCACGCCCCATGAGCTTCCAAAAATCAAACCATCCAGCCTCATCTACCAAATTGAACCAAAATCTTGAAATTGACATTCCACAAAAATCAAACCAAATCCTGGTCCCCTAACTTGCCACATACAGCTTGTTGGGTCACAAGACCAAAATCAAAAACCAAAACCTGATCCCCTAACTTGCCACATACAGCCTGTTAGGTCACAAGATCAAAACCAAAATTGATCCCCCAACATTCCACACACAGCTTGTTGGGTCACACGATCAAAACCAAACCCGACCCCCTAACCTGCCACATACAGCCTGTTAGGTCACAAGGTCAAAACCCAAATCCACATCCTTGATGTCATTTTCAAAACTTTGCCTCGAGATGGTACGTGATCCCTTTCACTACCATGAAATTCCCCTGGAAGCTCAAAAGGCTACAAATACTAAAAAGAAAGACTGCTCAAAGACTCTTGGTCAAGTCACAGGCTCTCCTTCAAAAATCTCTTCGAGGCACATCGACTACAAAAGTTAAGCAACTCGTCGCTGTACCTCGAGGGGGCATTTGTTGACACCAAAAATGTCACTTTGCCTCTTCAAGATGCAAAGAGCTACATGAAGTCGCAACCTGCCATAAATAGGCAATGCTACTTCTAAAAATCAAATATTGTCAGAATCAAACAAAAACTGCAAGATCCTTCAAGACAGCCAAAAAAGGAGTACACAAGAAGTTTCGGGCCATTTCAAAATCATTTGGCCTAACTTCGCTTCTCCGATAGCTAAAAAGGAGCTCTCGGCGGCAAAAGCATCGGAGATACCAAATCTTCGATCAGAGCCGATGGATGGTCTCAAAATACTTCCAAAAGGCTCCACGTTAAGTTCCGAGTCAAACCGACAACGTTTGACCCTACATCAACCCTCGAACAGCTAAATCAAGCCTCTCGGCGGCGAGAACCACCGAGGCCATTACTCATCAGATAGAGCACATGGACGGCTTCAAAATGCTTATAAAGGGCTACACGTCAAATTTCAGGTCATTTCGACAACATTTGACCATAGTTTGACGCTCGGAAGCCAAATCAGGCCTCTCGGCGGCAAAGCTCTCCGGGACCATGGTTTCCAAGACAGAGCCTATGGATCATCTTAAAATGACTCGAATAGGTTCCCTGTCAAATTTCAAGTCAATCGGACATCGGTTGACCGCACATCAAGCAGCGACATCTTCATCGCGACAAAAACAAGTCTACTGGTGATAGGACCCCAAACGGCTTCAAAACTCAAACAAAAGCCTATGGTTGGTCTTATTTATTGCTCAGGAGACTTCACACCAAATTTCAGGTCATTCCGACATCGTTTGACCCAGTTTCAGCTTCTGATGGAAAATCGGCAGCTCTGCGCTACAAAGTCTTCGGCTTTCTCAGGAAATTGGAAACTTTGCAAAATAAAATGCAAGGATTCTCATCAGGTTTCCTACAAGGAAATCAGGCCAATAAATGGTCAAAAATGTCAAGGAAAAATGCAGAAGAAAAAAGAATCGAAAAACAGCAAAAAAACGGACACAAAACGGGACAAAAAGGGGGAAAACCCCCCCAGGGTCGCAGGCCCCTGCGACCCTGGCCCAGGGTCGCTGGGAAGGCCCCGGAAACCCCGGTTTTCGCCGTTTTTTTTGCGATTCGAAGCGCCCAGCCTCTGGTACTTTCCAAAATTCATGCTTTTGAGACACCAAATCCTCTGACATCCGTCCAAAACACGGGTCAATCATCAAGAGTATGGAAAACAATATTGATCGCCACCCGGTCAACCAAAAAAAGTGGGCTTTCGACCCGACCGATCGAGAAATCGACAGGACAGATGGCACCGACCCGCTGTTGGCAACAAACACCTGAAATTATATGGTCATCTGATGTCGATCTACATGAAGATCCATCGATGATCATCGATAGAAGAATCCCAAAAGACGCGGCACGGCCCGCGACTCTTCAGCTGCTCGGCGACCACTTAATGCGATTAATTGACTAGCTTTATTATAGTCATTAATCCATTTCTTTGGACGGCCCAATCAGAAGCAAGCATTCGGGAGTTACAAGTCAAAAGATTCATGGCATTTAACCATGAAACTCCTCCCATCATGGCGATTAAAGGCGATTAAATGCCCTCAATCTCCTCCGGCCAATCAGAAGCCAAGAAAAAGGAGTTACAAAATAAAGAATTCAATCTTGTAACTCCTCCCTTTATGTAGCTTTATGACAATTAAAGCTCATAAACCCTCCCAAATGGCCACCTAAAAGCCTATAAATAGGAGAGCTCTCCAAGAAGAAAGGATCATCACAAAAAAGCACAAACACACAGACAGACATAGCACAGAAATCCAGAGAAAGAAAAAAGAGAGAAAACTCTGTGGAAGTTCTACACCGACCACCGCAACAAGGTGACAAAAGTTCCTTGGGGGGTACTCCCCCCTAAGGTCCTTGCCTTCTCCTTCTGCCGCCAATGGCTTAGACATGGCTTTTCAAGCCCGTCTACTCGGCTTTTCATTGGATATAGGACCTTCTTTTGGTCTTTGTTCTCTAAAAACCTGAGGTTATAGCCAAGCCAAGCGAATCTATAGCATCCTCTGTTCTCATCTGCATGGATGATGGCGAAGCCCACATATGGCTTGCGACTGTCAATCTAAACGGGTCCCCCACAATCTCCTGAGAAGTTAGATCCTCCCTTTCTTGCTTTTCATTATAGTTTGTATTTTTTTAAAAGAGACAAAAATCACAACTCTTGTCTTTCATTATTGATAAGGATTGCAAATCGGCTATAAACGCCAAAATCGGCTATAAACGCCAAAAATCGGCTATAAATGCCAAAAAAATCGCATTTCACGGCAAACCAAGAAAATATCTCTTTTCTTAAATATATGTGCAATGGAAAACTTGAAAGAAGTTGATTTCCTTTTTACTTGCGAAGGCTGATCTCCGGATCACCACTTGCAATTCCAAGTAAAATAGAAAATCTGGCACACCCTTACAAAAAAAAAAAAAAAGAAATGTTGATGCACGCCCTTGCCCCCGGTTACGAAAGGGTCGGAACCAAACGGACTCCCACGTCCGCCGACCCCGGTAGAACCGAGCAGGAGCGCGGTCCATCAAACTTTATTAAACTATTTTTATTATTGTATCATGCTCATGCCTAAATTGATTACCTGCCAAACCGTCGTGTTTGACCCTTGTTATTTGGGTGCCCAGATGCAGGAGACGATACCTTTGAGGAGGAGCGTCAGGAGGAGGCTGTTGAGCCACCCCCAGCTCCCGAGTGGCAGCCCGACGATGTCAACTAGACGTCGGGCAGGTTCATGAGAACGTTTCATTTTGTCATGGGTTTCTAGTTTGAACTCTTGGTGACGTATTGGCCTTTGTTGGCCTCTTATTTTGGGATGTATTAAACTTAACTTACTTTGTTACTTTGAAACTTGAATTATGATAGGAATGCCATGTCATGTTTCTCCTTCTGATATTAAGTCTTGAAGTCATTTTACTCATTCAATTTGTTTAAATTATGATTGACACATTTTCCTATACGCTTCCGCATATTTGATCATGTGAGCTAGATCTCCTCTTTGTTTTGGAATCCTCACCGCTGGAACCTGTGGTAAACGTCGTGGGCCCGGGTCTTGATTCCTAAACCTCGGTCCGGGGTCGCGACACCGGGCACATGCCATTGGGACAGATAGGCCATCCCAGCCGTCCACAATCTTCGCCAGATCCCTGACAAGGCGGCATCCAGCGGCTGTAGCCAAATCAGGGCAGAGCCCGAGGATGGATCCGATGGGACCTCAACCACTAAAGACCTGAGACACGATCGGGCCCAACATGACATGCATTTAATGCGATGTGGGCTGATCGGACTGGCAACAAATGCATTGTGGGCTATGATGGATCCTCATTTATTATTTTGTGGGCTAATGAGATCATTCCTATCAAATCTAGGGGCCCACTCCAAGATATCAGGAAAAAATCTCTATAAATACGAGAACGTTCCAAGACAAAGGTATGCAAACACATCCCCTCTTGAGCCGTTACTTTGTCTCTCCTTTCTTTCGACCTTTGTTCTAACTTAGGCATCATAGAGCCCTGCGCTGCCCACAGCCAGGGTTCTCTAACCGTTTGTTCCTCCCCTTTCAGGCTTTAAGGCAGCTGATCTTCATCATATGTTTGGATAAGTCCTACCAGGCACCCCATAATCTTGTGAGTTATAATTTTTGCACTTACAATTGGCGCCGTCTGTGGGGAAGTATTAACCCAATCTTCCCAAGTATCATGCCTCCAAAAGCTAAGAAAGGCAGAGAATCTTCGAGAGCGGTGATCCAGCTGCCGTCACCTCCGGGCCCGTCGCAGGATGCTCCTCCTCAGAGGCGATCCGGGGCAAGGCCTGGCATAGCTGCAGTCGAAGAGCATCTGGATGCACACCTCTTCGTCCAGATTCCATTCCCAGAGCGAGTCGAGGATTCATCCCCGGGCAAGGAAGTTATGCCTCCCCGGCGAGATGAACGGCAACAGGAGCGTCCATAGAGGGACAAATCCACAGCAGTCAGCAAGTCCCACCATTCACGTCACTTCACTGGCGGTGGGGATGTCGGGGCTCAAAACATCCTCATCCAGGAGCAAGAGAAGTTTATCCGCCAGCTCCAGCAGCAGCTAAAAGCCGGAGGAGCGACCTCGTTAAGGCAACCTTCAGGACGGCAAGGCGAGAGGAGGGCCACTCAGAGCAGGGCAATCCCCTCCTCCCACGAGGATTTGAGAACTTATCTAGATGAAAAGCATGGTTAGGCCCACGACGAAGGCTCAAGTAATAGTCGAAGCCATCTCCAGCAGCAGTTAAGAGCCAGAGGAGCGACCTCGTTAAGGCAACCTTCAGGACGCCAAGGTGAGAGGAGGGCCACTCAGAGCAAGGCAAACCCCTCCTCCCACGAGGATTTGAGAACTTATCTAGATGAAAAGCTCGGTCGGGCCCACGACGAAGGCTCAAGTAATAGTTGAAGCCATCACGGCCGAGACAGTCGAGCTCACAACCATCACAATTGAGGCCACTCAAAGAGAAAGTCAGAGACATTATCACCAGAGAAGGATGAAAAGCAAGAATGGCTCGACAGGCGCATCAAGCTGGCGGTTCAGCGCAACTTAGAGATGGCCGGACTCGCTCGAGATCAGAAGGATGTTTGTGGCCCCGCCAATCTGGGCGTTTCTCCATTCACTCGAGAGATTAAAGGTTCCTCCCTGCCTAAGAAGTTCTCTGTTCCGAGATTCGTCCTCTACGACGGGGTGTCGGACCCCGCCGATCACCTCCGACACTTCTCCCAGAGGATGTCTATTTGGGGAGACGAGGGGCACTTTAACTGTAAAATCTTCTCTTCCAGTTTGGGTGACCTCCCTCTGAAATGGTTCTGCGCCCTCCCAAAGAGATCTATCTCGAGTTGGGGGCAGCTCCAGCTCTCCTTCCTGAAGAAATTTCAAGCTTACAGTGTCGTTCCCAATACCGATGCTGATATACTGACCCTGAAGATGGAGTAGAGTGAGAATATTACCCAGTTCGCTAAGCGATTCTGGGTAACATACAGTCAAATAAAGGGTTCCAGAGATGAAGTGGCGATCTTTGTCTTTCAAAACGCCCTATTACTAGGAAACGAGCTCAGAAAGGACTTGGCCGGGGACCCTGTGGCCTCCGTGCCAGCGCTGATATCCCGGGTAAAACGATACATTGCCCGAGAAGAAGATGATATTCGGGACCGAGAAAGCCATGGCATAGGGTGCAAGGACAAGGGCAACCAGCCTCATAAGAAGGATAAGAAGCCCTTCCGAAAAGAGGAGCCAAACCAAGCTTGGGTTTCTGCCACCTCGACAAAAGCCCCAGCTTCCAAATCTGGGGGCAGCAGGAAGCCCAGGCCTCCCTCCAATTCCTACCAAGCTTTGAACACCATCTTCAAGGAACCGATCCATCAGATCATGAATAAAATCAAACAGCGACCATACTTCAGCTGGCCTCAGCCTATGTAGGGTGATCCCTCCTCCCGAGTGAAAGAAACTGCGATTCAGATCTGAACATCACTAAGGAAGGACGTCCACGGCTGATTTGTATCAAAACAGGTTTTAAAAAATCTGATCTTGGCAGTATAAATCAGCCATGTTGATCGCTTAATAACTCCATGAATTCATGACCAACAAGTGTATAATTAAAGAAGATGCAAGAAGACTATTACCTTGAAGATTTGTAGACTTCAAATCTCTGAAATAATAGATCCAAAGGGCCGAACTCAGACTTGCAATTAGCAAACAACTTGCTGGAATTTTCTACAGTAGAGTTGCTTTTGATCTTCTTCTCTATCTCACTTCCAAATCTGATTGGCTAAGATGGTGGGATCTTAATCTAGATTTCTAGATGGGTTTCGAGAACCTTTTTATATGGAAAAAATCTCAGTCTTGAACTATCTTCAAGGAAGAAGAAAGGGGGCTGGACGTGTGGGATGGGGATCTTCTTAGTGTTGGACGTCCAAGGGGAGAAGCCTCCTTCTTTTTATAGAAACTTTTGGAATTGCTTTCCTTAAAGACTATCTCTTCTAATTCTCATAGATGTCCTAAAAGGAAAGTATAATCTAAAGATTTATTTCCTTTTAGAAACACTCCAATTAGAAAAGGTAACTAAAGGAACATCCCATAAACTTTGGCAATTAGTAATCCTAGTTGCACAACACTTACTAATTCAAGTTTCTAATTCAAAAAGGAAACTTTACTATAGGAATACTAATCCGAAGAGGAGTCCAACCTTCCAAGTAGAGAGACCTACTCAAAATTGGAAACCTTACCCATGGAACTCCCATTATGGACGTCCCACATACTAATGCACACCATGGCCCACAAATAATTTATCCAGAATTAAATTCATGTATGCCATCAAAAGCCTATTTGAATTTAAACTCAAAATTATTTTTCCACTAAAATAATTCAACCATATGTCATCTAAACATTTTAGGAAACCATGTCAATTTTGGAAAGTGACTAGAGAAGGGACCAAAAGACATATTTGCCCTTGGCTCCCAAAATGACCAAAATGTCCATGCTAAACCCATAGCAACATTAAGACCATTTTAACCTTAACTCATTCCACTAAAGAGTTATGGTTGAACTCCAGGGACAAATATATAATATAATAAGCTCGTCATAAAATGACAGTTGTCTTCGACTTACTAAGTATAATGACCTGAATGCCCCTCTATGTAACATCCATAATCAAGTCAGGTTATCCAATGTACTATCAACCTTCTCGATTACATCTAAACCTTAGAACTTCATATCCTTAACTTAATCATCATCCGGATATTATTCTCTTGATCCAGGGAGCGACCCACAAGTTCAATATCCATATGGAACATCCATATACTAAGATCTTAGATTTTGATGATTAATCGGATAATTCTAAGGGGACGATGATTCCATCATTAGATGGCATAGATTCTATATTGCATCTGCACGTCCCAACTGATCAAGTCTGAGTACCCAAAACACAGAGCTGTTGACCCATGAAAAGAATCTCACCCATAGTGAATTAAAGCACAAGAACTTGACTTCGTCAGTTCATCCACAAATGCTCAAGATTAAGAGCACTGGTCACTCAGTAGCATGAGGTGACTTGATCTCTCTCAGTGATTGTACTATTTTAGAGATCACACCTACAATGGTCACGTTCAATGCATTGCATATGCACTAATGAAATAAATCCGGGAAAGTCCTCCCATGACTTAGGTAAGTCACCCTGAATACAGGAGAGTCTCTCGTTATAACTTATACCAAGATGAAGTGCCCAGCTCCATCTCTTAGTTATGAACAAATATGTTGTTTCCAGTGTCCATGAATTAGACCTATCTGTGTGTAGACACTACACACCTAATTCATTTACTAGAAACAATGGGCCTTACACAACCATACATATATACGTGTTTTAAAGAGAAAAGAGTCATTCCATTAAATAACCAGTAAATATCCAGTAACAAAAGATGAGAGTGCAACTAGTGGGCCTTAGGGCATACACCAATCCCAACAAACTCCCACTTGCACTAAAGATCACTACTTCCTAACCTAAACACCCATAGACTCAACATGAGAAGTAAAGACTTTCTCAATAAGAGTCTTAGTGAATGGGTCAGCTAAGTTATTCGCTGAGGCAATATGCTCCACCACTATTTCTCCATCGTGAATGAATTCCCGGATCAAGTGGTACTTTCTCTGAATGTGCTTGCCTTTCTTGTGATTCCTGGCCTCTTTACTCTGTGCTACAGCACCAGTGTTATCGCAGTACATGACAATCGATTTTGTACTGCAGGAACAACTCCCAATTCCAATAGGAATTTTCTGAGCCATACTGCTTCCGTCGCAGCTTCCGATGCCGCCACATACTCTGCTTCTATGGTAGAATCAGCAGTACAGGATTGCTTGACACTCCTCCAAGATATAGCCCCTCCTGACAGAGTAAAGAAGTATCCTGAAGTAGACTTTCTGGCATCTCTATCAGATTGGAAATCAGAGTCTGTATACGCCAATGGCGTTAGATCATCTGCTCGAAAGGTTAGCATATAATCTCTCGTTCTCCGAAGATACTTGAATATATGCTTAACAGCTGTCCAATGCATGGGTCCAGGGTTTGACTGATATCTGCTAACCATGCCAACAGCAAAGCAAATATCTGGTCTAGTACATAACATAGCATACATGAGGCTTCCAACAGCGGATGCATATGGAACTCTCCTCATGCTCTCTATCTCTTCAAATGTCTTTGGACATTGATCTCGAGACAGTGGTACTCCATGTCTAGAAGGTAGCAAGCCCTTCTTAGAGTCATGCATGTTAAACTTGACCAATATCTTCTCAATATATGAAGATTGGGATAAGGCTAACATCTTATTCTTGCGATCACGCAAAAGCTTGATCCCTAAGATATAGCTGGCCTCACCCAAATCCTTCATCTGAAATCGAGAGGATAACCAAACCTTTGTGGATGACAATATACCTACATCATTTCCAATGAGCAATATGTCATCTACATACAGAACTAAAAATGCAACTGCTTTTCCACTTCCTTTCTTATACACACATGGTTCATCAATATTTTGATCAAAGCCAAAAGATTTGACTGCCTGATTAAACTTGATGTTCCATGCTCTAGATGCTTGGTTAAGTCCATAAATGGACTTCTTAAGTTTACAAACCATGTTATCTTGGCCACTAGCAATGAAACCCTCTGGTTGCATCATATAGATGCATTCGTCAAGACTTCCATTAAGAAAAGCTGTCTTGACATCCATCTGCCATATCTCGTAGTCATAGTGACATGCGATGGCCAAGAGAATCCTTATGGACTTAAGCATAGCCACTGGTGAAAAGGTTTCCTCATAATCGATTCCCTCTTTCTGAGTATATCCTTTCGCCACCAGTCTTGCTTTGAAGGTTTCCACCTTCCCATCCACTCCTCTCTTCCTCTTGTAGATCCAGTTGCGCCATATGGGTTTAATCCCTTCAGGTGCATCTACAAGTTCCCAGACTTGATTGGAATACAAAGAATCCATTTCAGATTTCATCGCTTGCTGCCACATGTCAGCATCTATATCCGTTACTGCTTCATCATAACTAGCAAGATCCTCAACCAGATCTTCAGAGTATGTCTTAAAAGACACTCCTAGATATCTTTCTGGCTGTCTAGAAATTCTCCCACTACGACGAGGCTCCGGGGTGCTAAAAGGAATATCCTGTTCATCTACCGCCTCAGGATCTGGTACAGATGTTATAGGAGATCCCGGAAGAATCACCTCAAGGGTTTCTTTACAACTAAGCTCTTGGTACATCATACAATCATCCTCCAAGAACCTAGCATGAGTGCTGATAAGCACTTTTTGCTCCTTTGGATGATAAAATATGCCACCTCTCGTTCCCTTAGGATACCCAATGAAGTAGCACATTTTCGATCTGGGTTCCAGCTTGGTAGCTTTATCATTCAGCACATAGGCTGGACAACCCCAAATGTGGATATGTCTTAAACTGGGTTTTCGACCTGTCCACATTTCTTGCGGTGTCCTAGGTACTGATTTAGAAGGTACCAGATTTCAAATATATGCTGCTGCTTCTAGGGCATATCCCTAAAAAGATATAGGTAGGGTTGCATGGCTCATCATGGACCTTACCATATCAAGAAGGGTACGGTTTCTTCTCTCCGCTACACCATTTTGCTGGGGTGTACCCAGGTGCAGACAACTGAGACACAATCCCATGTTGTGTGAGGTACTCTTTGAACTCACCCAGGAGGTACTCGCCACCTCGAACAGATCGAAGGGCTTTGATATGTTTCCCTAGTTATAACTCCGCCTCAGCCTTGAATTGTTTGAATTTATCAAACGCCTCAGACTTGCGTCGCATTATGTACACATATCCATACCTAGAGTAATCATCAGTGAAGGTGATGTAATACTCATACCCTCCTCGAGCCGATTTGTTCATAGGACAACACACATCAGTGTGAATCAATTCTAACAACTCCTTTGACCTTAGTCCATTTCCAGAGAATGACCTTTTGGTCATCTTTCCCTTGAGACAAGATTCGCACTGAGGAAAAGGTTCGAAATCTAATGAGCTCAAAGGCCCATCTTCCACCAACCTCTGAATCCGTTTTAGGTTAATGTGACCCAAACGTAAGTGCCAAAGATATGTGTCATTGATTGAAGATACCTTCCTTTTAAGGGAAGTTGAGTTTTCTTGTTGTACATTATGCAGTGTGGGAGAAATATGATATATATAAAATAAGTTGTCATGCATTCTACCGGAACATATAATATTTCCATCTCTACTGATATCAACACCAGAATGGAAAGGAACTGAATAATTAAATTCAATGAGTCTGGAAACTGAAATTAAATTCTTCCTCATGTCCGGAACATAGAAAGTATTATTTAAAACTAATATCCTATCACATGGAAAATGTAAGGAAACAACTCCTACTGCAACTGCCCAAACTTTAGCTCCAGTTCCAACTCTAAAGGCAAACTCTCCTTTCTCAATCTTCTGTATTATCTGAAACCCCTGCAATGAATTGAAGCTATGATTAGTGGCTCCTGAGTCTACTATCCATGAATCAGTAGAATCAACCACCAGACAAATTTCAATGTAGTATGAAAAAGATGTACCTTTCTTAACTGAGGCTAGCAACTTGGGACAATCTTTCTTCCAATGACCATTGAGGCCACACTTGAAGCATTTCCCTTTGGGCTTTCCATCTGTACCCTTGTCCTTCTTTTTACCAGTATTGTCCTTTTTCTGTCCTTTTCCCTTATCCTGCTTCTTGTTGAACTTCTTCCCTTTCGGGTTTAGCTTAGAGGAAGACTGGAAAAAGTGAGCTTGGGCTTTGGGCTTCATGATAACCTCTGCCGCTTGGAGTTCTTTCATTAACTCAGATAGAGTCATGTCCATCTTGCTCATATTGAAATTAAGCTTGAACTGATTGAAAGAGTCCGGCAGAGTTTCGAGAATCATATCAGTTTGACTCTCTGCATCAATCTCAGCCCCTAGAATCTCAGCTACATTGAAACAATCCATCAGCTTGAGCATATGCTCTCGATAGGTATTCCCTCAGCCATCCTAGTACTCATGATAGTCCTTATAGCAGCTTGCCTAGCTGGCCTGCTTTTGTCTGCGAACATCGCAGACAAGGACATCATGATTTCATAGGCTGTGTCCATTTGCTTGTGCTGTGTTTGCAACACGTTGGACATGGAAGCAAGCATGTAGCATTTAGCCATGCTATTCGCTTTCTTCCATTTTCTCTCAGCCTCTAACTGGTCATCAGTAGAATTAGCATCAATATCAGGACAGGTTTCCGTCAAGACATACTTGTACACCTCAGCAGTGAATACTATGTCAAGATTTCTCTTCCAATCTACGTAATTAGGTCCAGTCAGTTTGTTCTCACGAAGAATGCACATCAACGGACTGAAAGAATCTTTACCCATCTCTTTCTGGATATGAAACGGTTTATAACTAGACAGGCAGTATATATGTAATATGCATATGGTGCTTGTTATAAAAGGAAAAACAAAGCACAAAACTTTTTACATTATTTTACCCCAATCATAATGTATCAGTGTCTCAACCTCCTTATAGACCCTCCATCGAAGGGATGGCCGAGCCTACAGTCACGTTGAATTAAGGTATGCTTATTTGGATTATCACTTTATGGATACACATATCCAGTGGTAGTCCAATCACTGATTGGTTTGGCCTCATATGACAAATAACTCTTAACTCCCAGGGAGAGGTCATTACCGTGTTATGTCATGTGTTTTTACCATCTCTTATGAAATTTCTCAGAATGTCTATGACTTAAGTCCTCCGAAGGGAAGTGGCTTTTATCCATTCTAGAAGTGAACTTTAGTAAAGAGCTCCACCGAAGGGATGGCCGCTCCCACCAACACTTCATTGACATTCTATAGAAGTGATCTTTAGTAAAGAACTCCACCGAAGGGATGGCCGCTCCTACTAAACACCTCATTACGAATATTCACATTAGTTCACCCATTAACCCATCAAAGCGGTCTTTAGTAAAGAACTCCACCGAAGGGGTGGCCGCTCCTACTAACACCTTAATGAGATAACATGAACCGAAAATGGAAGGCCGTGGGGTCTTTCCAAAAACTCCTCTCCCACTTGATTATTTATCACTAGGGTTTATATTATTTAACCTTTACATTGTTTACTCAAAAACTCTTTTAAATCTAGCAAACTTGGTTAATTAAATTTATGACTCAATGATTTAAGTCATATTAAAAATAAATAACCTTTGCTTTAAAATATTTGAGCTAATCCCTTTAACGAATCAAAAACCTAACTTGGGTTATGGGAACCCATAGGTAGCATCTAATTAGATTTTAGTTTAGCATCTTTTGGAGACCAAGGGTACTAAGATAAACTAAACCCTATCCAATTTTAAACCTTAGACAAAATAGAAGGTGCTGGTCTAAGTTCTGTTTAAAATAATTTGCCAAACTAAAAACAATCTAATATAAAAAGATGCCAATTTTAGAACCTAATGGTGGCCATGTTTCTAGGTGACAAATATAGCAATTATATAAAGCATTCATCGATGTATTCCATATATAAGAGCAAATAAAAGTATGCAATCCTTGATGGCTCCTTGCTCTTCGAACTTCTAATCCTTATTGAACTAGGACATCAAAAATAGATCTCATCTTGCACCAAGAAGCCTTGTCTCCTCCACCACTTAGGAATCCGGTTACTTATAACCTATCTTGCTTGAAACTTTCTTCTTCTTGCTTGTTCCAACAAATTAAATTTATACAAGCAAACACATAAAAAACAAAACCCCAAATTACATTGGAGATGCCTATGCCTTTTAAGAAAGCTTACATCCATACTAGTTGGAATAAAAGTAAAGAAAGAATTACAACTTCCTATGATTGCTAAACGCGCAATCGTACACTTTCCAACTAATTAAAAAACATCCAAATCCACATAACAATCATGCGAACCATCAAGGATGCAATATATGGCTGCAAACAAAGAGGTTAGTGCATGCAAAACATTATGTGCATCATTAAACAAATCTGAAAAATAAATTCCAGCAATGTTAATGAAACTTGCACACAACATGCATCACATAAAGAAATCTTGATATAACTTTAGTAGGGTGCCACCATGCCCATAATCAATCTAGGATTAATTAAACACAACATGGGATCATGATTTCATATAGAGTGGCTCTGATACCACTGAAAGAAACTGCGATTCAGATCTGAACATCACTAAGGAAGGACGTCCATGGCTGATTTGTATCAAAACAGGTTTTAAAAAATCTGATCTTGGCAGCATAAATCAGCCATCTTGATTGCTTAATAACTCCATGAATTCATGACCAACAAGTGTATAATTAAAGGAGATTTAAGAAGACTATTACCTTGAAGATTTGTAGACTTCAAATCTCTGAAATAATAGATCCAAAGGGCCGAACTCAGACTTGCAATTAGCAAACAACTTGCTGGAATTTTCTGCAGTAGAGTTGCTTTTGATCTTCTTCTCTCTCTCACTTCCAAATCTGATTGGCTAAGATGGTGGGATCTTAATCTAGATTTCTAGATGGGTTTTGAGAACCTTTTTCTATGGAAAAAATCTCAGACCTTGAACTATCTTCAAAGAAGAAGAAAGGGGGCTGGACGTGTGGGATGGGGATCTTCTTAGTGTTGGACGTCCAAGGGGAGAAGCCTCCTTCTTTTTATAGAAACTTTTGGAATTGCATTCCTTAAAGACTATCTCTTCTAATTCTCATAGATGTCCTAAAAGGAAAGTATAATCTAAAGATTTATTTCCTTTTAGAAACACTCCAATTAGAAAAGGTAACTAAAGGAACATCCCATAAACTTTGGCAATTAGTAATCCTAGTTGCACAACACTTACTAATTCAAGTTTCTAATTCAAAAAGGAAACTTTACTATAGGAATACTAATCCAAAGAGGAGTCCAACCATCCAAGTAGAGAGACCTACTCAAAATTGGAAACCTTACCCATGGAATTCCCATTATGGACGTCCCACATACTAATGCACACCATGGCCCACAAATAATTTATCCAGAATTAAATTCATGTATGCCATCAAAGGCCTATTTGAATTTAAACTCAAAATTATTTTTCCACTAAAATAATTCAACCATATGTCATCTAAACATTTTAGGAAACCATGTCAATTTTGGAAAGTGACTAGAGAAGGGACCAAAAGACATATTTGCCCTTGGCTCCCAAAATGACCAAAATGCCCATGCTAAACCCATAGCAACATTAAGACCATTTTAACCTTAACTCATTCCACTAAAGAGTTATGGTTGAACACCAGGGACAAATATATAATATAATAAGCTCGTCATAAAATGACAGTTGTCTTCGACTTACTAAGTGTAATGACCTGAATGCCCCTCTATGTAACATCCATAATCAAGTCAGGTTATCCAATGTACTATCAACCTTCTCGATTACATCTAAACCTTAGGACTTCATATCCTTAACTTAATCATCATCTGGATATTATTCTCTTGATCCAGGGAGCGACCCACAAGTTCAATATCCATATGGAACATCCATATACTAAGATCTTAGACTTTGATGATTAATCGGATAATTCTAAGGGGACGATCATTCCATCATTAGATGGCATAGATTTTATATTGCATCTGCACGTCCCAACTGATCAAGTCCGAGTACCCAAAACATAGAGCTATTGACCCATGAAAAGAATCTCACCCATAGTGAATTAAAGCACAAGAACTTGACTTCGTCAGTTCATCCACAAATGCTCAGGATTAAGAGCACTGGGCCTTACAGTTATGAACAAATATGTTGTTTCCAGATGAAGTGCCCAAGATGAAGTGCCCAGCTCCATCTCTCAATTATGAACAAATATGTCGTTTCCAGTGTCCATGAATCAAACCTATCTCTGTGTAGACACTACACACCTAATTCATTTACTATAAACAATGGGCCCTACACAACCATACATATATACGTGTTTTAAAGAGAAAAGAGTCATTCTATTAAATAACCAGTAAATATCCAGTAACAAAAGATGAGAGTGCAGCTAGTGGGCTTTAGGGCATACACCAATCCCAACACCGAGACGAGAGCAGGTTTTGAGCCTACCACAAGCAAAGTGGGCACAAAACCGAGGAGTACAGGATCCTGAAGCCACACTTGGAGAAGCTCGCCAAGGAAGGCCACCTGAAGGATTACGTCAAAATGGGAGATGCTGGCAGCAGCCGGAATCATCAAAGCGGTGACAAGGACCCAGACAGCGATGGATCAGAGAAGATCATCAACATCATCCACCTGGCACACTCTGTGCCTTCCGCTTTCCCAAGGGGCAACGCCCAGGCTCGTGTTGAGGCCAGACAGGCCTCTCATGGAATAAAAGTGATGAGGGCCGAACTCGGACTAGCATCAAAGAAAGCACGACGTGAGTGCCCAGCGATCTGTTTTTCGGAAAAGGACCTCGAATGACTCCAGCTCCCCCATAATGATCCGCTCCTCCTCACATTGAAGCTACGGGACTTCACAATCAAGAGGATCCTCATCGATCCCGGCAGTTCATCTGAAATCCTTTATTTTTGCTGCTTCAAAAAGATGGGTCTCTCGGAAGCAGACTTGCAAGAGGCCCGTACCACTTTGATTGGGTTCAGCGCCAAGCCAGTATACCCCAAAGGGAAGGTAACTCTAGAGACCCGGGTAGGCGGAACCGCCGTGATGACCGACTTCCTTGAGGTAGACGCTCCATCCCCCTATAATGCTATTATGGGCAGAACCTGGCTCCATAATATGCAGGCTATTCCCTCCACTCTTTACCAAAAGCTCAAATTCCTATTGGAAAACAAAGATGGTGGTGTGGACGTGATCACCGTGGAAGGAGACCAGCAGATGGCCAAACAATGCATGATGGCTATAGTTCCTGGAGAAAAGGAGCCGGGGTAGGTACGTATGGCGGAACTCGAAAGGGAGCTAGACGGGATCGGCCGAGACCCTGAGAAGAAGAGCATCGAAGATCTAGCCGAGATCAGGATCGATCCAGTCGACCCGGACAGATTCTTCCTGCTCGGTAGCCAGCTTGCCGACCCCGAGAGGACCGAGCTCTCAAAGTTCTTGATGCAGAACAGAGATGTCTTCGCCTGGACTCCCAGCAAAATGCCTGGTATCGACCTCGAGGTAATGTGTCACAAGCTGAACGTGGATCCTGAACATAAGCCCGTGATGCAAAAAGCACGCAAATCAGGTTTACTGTAGGCGGAAGCTGTGGCCGAGGAGGTCGACAGGTTGCTGGAGGCTGAAGCGATCAGAGAAGTCCAGTACCCGGTCTGGTTAGCCAACACGATGGTCGTCAAGAAGAAAACCGGCAAGTGGAGGGTGTGCTTCGATTTCACCGACCTCAACAAAGCTTGCCCGAAGGACAGCTTCCCGCTTCCGAAAATTGATCAAATGATTGACGCCACCGCTAGCCACGATAGGATGAGCTTCCTCGATGCCTATCGAGGATACCACCAGATCCCGATGTTTGAGCCGAACGAGGAGAAGACTGCGTTCATAACACCCCGCGGCACTTATTGTTACAGGGTGATGCCTTTTGGATTGAAAAACGCGGGGGCAACCTACCAGCGACTCGTCACGAAGATGTTGCAGGCTCAGCTCGGCAAAACCGTCGAAGTATATATTGATGACATGGTCATCAAATCCAAGTAGTCTCACGACCATCTGGCAGACTTGGCTCAAGTCTTCGGCATACTCAGGGAGTTCAAGCTCAAGTTGAATGCCTCCAAATGCGCATTCGGCGTCGCTTCCGGCAAATTCCTCGGAAGCTTAGTTACACGGAGAGGGATAGAAGCCAATCAGACCAGATCACGGCGATCTTGGGAGTCAAGAGTCCGACACTACAAAGGAGGTCCAAAAGCTAATTGGCATGGCCGCCGCGTTCAACTGATTCATCAGCAGATCGTCAAATAAGTGCAGGCCTTTCTTTCAGCTTTTAAGAAAAAAATTAAATTTTCAATGGACCCCTGAGTGCGACCAGGCACTGCAGGCACTCAAAACCTATCTCTCTTCACCACCCTTGCTCTCCACTCCTTCCCGTGGAGAGATACTATACTTATATCTGGCAGTCTCGGATCATGCGGTGAGCTCTGTCCTCGTCAAAGAGGAAGATAAATTACAAAAATCGATCTATTACACGAGCAAGATCCTTCTTGAAGCCGAGACCAGATACCTCTTACTTGAGAAGCTCGCGTTGGCACTCGTCAGTGCCTCTCGCAAGCTCACTTCCAGTCTCATACCATAGTGGTTGTTACGGAGCACCCACTCAGGTCTATTTTCAAAAAAGCTAACTTTTCAGGCAGAATCTCCAAATGGGCGGTCGAACTGGGACAGTATGATATTCAATATCAACCCAGGACTGCGATTAAGGCACAGATTTTGGCGGATTTCATTGTCAAATTCATCTCTCCATGTTCGGCACCAAACCAGCCTGGCACCGAACTGGGGGGCAGAGAGCAGGTCACCGAGGTCGACGCACTACCTTAGAGCCAAGCCCTTAACTCGACATGGAAAGTCTTCGTCGACGGCTCATCTACTTCCAAGAGAGCTGGCGCCAGCATAGTACTCCAATCGCCAGAAGGATTGATCATAGAACAAGCTCTGACCTTGGACTTCAAGGCGACAAACAATGAAGCTGAATACGAAGCCCTAATACAAGACTAAATAGTTCCCAAATCCTCGGAACCCGGCAATTGGTGGTCTTCAGCGACTCACAATTGGTAACAAGCCAACTAACTGGGGACTACCAGGCACGGGACGACAGGATGGCGGCCTATCTAGCCCTCACGAAAAAACTCCTCACTCAGTTCTAGACGGCCGAAGTCAGGCAGATTGCCAGGGATGCTAACTCGCACGCTGATGCCCTTGCAAACCTAGCCTCTGCTGTCGAGGCAGTAAAGAAAAGAACTGTTGAGATCGGGTCGTTGCCGAGATCAAGCTTAGAGCTTCATCCATCCAGGCAAATCTTATGCCTTGATCTCAGCCCGAGCTGGATGGACCCGATCACTTCCTACCTCAAAGATGATCGGCTCCCTGAAGATAAAAATGAGGCTCACTAGATCAAGCTCAAGGCGGCTCGATTCTGGTTGTCTCCCGATGCAAGCTCTGTAGAAAATCTTTCACCGGCCCCTATCTCCAGTGTGTTCATCCGAGCAAAGTGGACGACTTTCGGTATGAGATTCATGAAGGGATTTGTGGAAGCTATATCGGAGGACGGTCACTGGCATACCGATCTATCAGCCAGGGCTACTGGTGGCTATACATGCAGAAGGACGCGCAGCTATACGCCAGGAAGTGCAAGAATTGCCAAAAGTTTTCCCATTCCCTCCATTAGCCAGCACACGACCTAAGTCCCCTCTCCAGCCCATGGCCCTTCGCCCAATGGGGGCTGGACATCATGGGACTCCTCCACTGAGCTCCACGGAACAAGAGATGGTTGATAGTTGCTACTGATTATTTCACCAAGTTGATAGAAGCGGAGCCACTGTCCTCCATCTCCGAAAGGGATTCAAAGAATTTTGTATGGAAGAATATCATTACAAGGTTTGGCATCCCCAGGACTTTGATCTCGGACAATGGAACTCAGTTCGACTCAAATCTCTTCAAAAGCTTCTGTCAAAAGCACTGCATCAGGAATCACTACTCCACCCCGGCGTACCTGCAGAGCAATGGCCAGGCCGAGATCTCTAACAAAGTATGTTAGATATCGCGATCACTGAGAGGGGGGGGGTGAATCAGTGATCCCTTAAAAACAAGTCCAATTTAACAACAAAAGCAAATCAAATCACACAAGGACACCAAATTTAACGTGGTTCACCAAAAGGCTACGTCCACGGTTCAAAGACTGTCCGAACACCGATCCGGAACAGGTCTGAATCTATTTAGTCGCACTAACGACAAAGAGCACCAACCCTTAAGTTTCAGATAGCACCAACTATCTAGGAAGCACCTACCCCCTTTACAATTTATCTGCACCAACAGATAGGATCACCAAACCCCTAACACCAAGCACCAACTTGATGTTCTATAGAATTAAAGTAGAGAACTTTTCTACAGCCCTTCCCCTCTACAATCTCTCTCTCAATCCCTTACAAATTGAAATTTAAAGCATAAAAAGAGAGACACTTATCTATGGACGAATCACCATCTTCATGAGCATATTTTCGTCTAACTTACTGTAGAAACTTGCAGCACAACAGCACACAGCAGCACCTTCTTCTCCAATCACTCTTCTCTCCAAAAACCCTCTCTTTTGTTCTCTCTTCTCTTCTCTACTCTTGAAAACGAACTTAGCAAGCCTTTATATAGGTTATGGTCACCCTAAAGAGTGTTCAAATTAGGCTAGAATTCGTTTAGAAAGAGTCCCAAACGAAATACATAAGTTTCCTGAATTTTCGTGCAAAACTTCTATTTCTGCGCAATTCTGGTTTCCCGTGCTCGGTCGACCGCGTGGGGTCCTCGGTCGACCGGTGACACACTGTGGCAACAAATAACTGGGAGCTAACTGAGACTGTCTTCTGCAGATTTCTCTTGCCCGGTCGACCGCGTGGGGTCCCCGGTCGACCGGCCACACTGCTTCAGGAATTCTGATTTCCTGTACTGTTTTAGCTCTATTTTCTCTTTGAAGCTCTATCAACACCACACTATCAACACCACACTTGTGACATTGTGTTGACAATAATTCCAACACAAAATTATACTTGAGATACTAAACACTTCAATGCTTCATAAGACTTCTCAAGGCATCTCAAATTCCAACAAAGTATTGCTCGATGGATTGAAAAAGCGACTCGACCGAGCAAAAGGAAGATGGGTAGAGGAGCTCCCTAGCGTCCTATGGGCGTACAGGACAACCCCGAGGCGCTCCACTTCGGCGACACCGTTCTCCCTAGCCTATGGGATGGAAGCGGTCATTCCCCTTGAGATTGGCCTCCCCACCATGAGAACAAAACTTATTGATCAAGGCCGAAACGAGATGAACCTGGCCATGGAACTAGAATTAGCAGACGAGCGCAAAAAAGCAGCGGCCATACGACTGGCCGACTACCAGCGACGGCTCACCAAAGGGTATAATGAAAGGGTTAGAGAAAGAAGGTACTCGGTAGGAGAGCTTGTCCAGAAGAAGACGCTCCCGGCTGACAAGAACTCGAATGAAGGCAAACTAGCTCCAAACTGGCACGGCCCGTTCAAAGTGATATCGATAGCAGGACAATCGTCGTACAAACTGGAGGACATGGACGGCAGGCAGCTGCCGCGACCTGGAATGCGACCCACCTCAAGAAGTTCAAAATTGTAGTCCGAGTTCCGCTATCAATAAAAGAAGCCTTAATTCTATCGTCAATTTGCGTCATCGAGTTATGGAATCCAGCAGCAACAAAAATGCTTGAGACTGACTTAGGGTTCATACACCCAGTCGCTCTCAAGACTTAGGTTCATACACCCTGAGACTGACCTCGGGTTCATACACCCAGGCTTCTCAAAATTTTGGGTTCACGCACCCAGGGACTGACTTCGGGCTCATACACCCAGTCGCTCTCAAAACTCGGGTTCATACACCCTGAGACTGACCTTGGGTTCATACACCCAGGCTTCTCAAGATTTTGGGTTCACGCACCCAGGGACCGACTTCAGGGTCATACACCCAGTCGCTCTCAAAACTCGGGTTCATACACCCTGAGACTGACCTCGGGTTCATACACCCAGGCTTCTCAAAATTTTGGGTTCACGCACCCAGGGACTGACTTCACGGTCATACACCCAGTCGCTCTCAAAACTCGGGTTCATACACCCTGAGACTGACCTCGGGTTCATACACCCAGGCTTCTCAAAATTTTGGGTTCACGCACCCAGGGACTGACTTAGGGTTCATACACCCAGTCGCTCTCAAAACTCGGGTTCATACACCCTCAGACTGACCTCGGGTCTATACACCCAGGCTTCTCAAAATTTTGGGTTCACGCACCCAGGGACTGACCTTGGGTTCATACACCCCAGGCCTCTCAAAACCTAAGTTCTAACAAAACCCGGACTCATGCGCCGAGTCCCCTCAGGATCATCTCGGCTAATAACAGTCTAAACGGGTTCACCTCGGCCAATAGCAGCCTAAACGGGTTCGCCTCGGCCAACGGCGGCCTCGGATTCATCTCGGCCAACATAAATGTCATTCGTAAAAAAGGGAGGGTGGAGGAGATAGAGAAAAACTCCACTTGCATCCATAGAAATTCCATTTGTATTGATTTACATATTTTCATTACATTAGAAAATTTCATTACATGAGTCACAGAAAAGCTACAGAGTACAATAAGGAGGCTCACGGTCCTCTAAAAACAAAAAAAAGCCTGGAGACACTTATCTTCATTGGTCCTCGACGCCGGGAGCTCTACAATACCCTGTGGTCAGTTAGACCAAAATTTACAAACAAGCTCCCGGATCGCCGCAGATGCTTGGATCGCCACAGAACCTCGCAGGACCGTATGGTTGGTCAAACCAAGTCCGCAACCAACTCCCAGCCGCATTGACAGGAGTTGACCTCCACGCAGCCGCATAGGCAGGAGTTGATTGAAGACCCGTGTTCAGAGAACGCGCGGTCCATGGCGACCAGGTTCAGAGAGCGCACGGACCACGACAACCGGATACAGCCTCTCCCGGAGGGAGTTGTTTTCAATCGCAAAGGATTCACTCAGAACATGGGTTTTTAAAGGACTCCTAAGGGATGAAACTACCAGAGTATCTGGCAGGGACGAATAGATCTCCATGTCTATGAGGAACGAAAGGGCCCACTGATTTGGGTTTTTCTTCTTTGGCAGACTCATCTCCCCTACTTGAGGCACTGGTGAACGCGAAGCAGGAGAAGAGCCTCTATTTATAAGGGGGAGGGGGGCTCAGTTTTCAAGGACTTATTTTTGAGGTGAGGTCTCCCATGCCTCGCGTGTAACGCACAACACCTCTGAATTGACCGGCCGATTGGATGGCAATAGGTGGAGTCATCTGCTCATTTTTCACATCGATCAGGCTGCTGCACTTAGTACCATTTATGAGCCTCGGAATTCGGAATACCAAGGCGGATAACAATGAAGACCACCAGGAATCCACTTTCCAACTCAGGCAGCCCTCCTACCACAGTATTTAGCCGGACTCAAACAATAAGAAGCCGGACTCGAACAACAAGAATCATAGGGGAGCAAGAGTTAAAAAAGGAGACAGCCCAACTTTATAACTTGCTTTTCATTCAAAGGATAAGAAGGTTACAAATAAGTCAAAGATACAATCAGAAATCAGAAACATCAAAAATTACACGGGAGGATCGTTCGCCTCGGCAACAGGTGCGGTCGTTTCGGAGACGTCCGTGGGAGGAAGAGACGGGGCACCACCCGAAGGAGCGTCGACAGCGGGTGTTTCGACCAGAGGATTCTCAGGAAATGGGGCAAGACTCGATTCTGGCTCCAGGCTTGAATACTTCGGGAGATTTTGATAGACCGGATGATCTTCGGGAACTCCCGCTCCTTTCAGCGCAGCTCGGCACCCTTCCTCGAACATGATCGAACTTATCTCACCCACCTATCTCTCATAGTCCTCCGTAGCCCGGTCCACCCCCTTCTGGAAAGCAGCATGGATCTCGGCCCAGAGTGACGACTTGAGGTCAGCACTCTCCTTCAGCGACCGCTCCAGTTCGGCACGCTGCCTCGCCAATTCGGCCGCTGACTCGGCCTTTTGTTTTTCCAACTCGGCCTCTAGTACGAGCGACCTTTTCATCTTCGACCGAACCTCCCCCCTCAGCTCGTGGGTCTTTGCCGTAAGGTCAGTGATGCTGGCCAGCGCCACATCCATCTGTGCATTCAGCTCGGCGTTGCTCTTCATCGAGTCGACCAGCTTGCTTCGGCACTCCATCAGGTCCATTCCAAGCTTCTCCCTCTCTGACTCCAACTGGGAAACCCTGGAGACGTTTTTGTCGCTCCTTCTATCATCAATTGAAGCCTCTGAATATTCTGCATAAGGAAGTCAAGTCAGATACGAAAAGCCGAAATGGAGTTAGTCAAGGGCTATCTGAGAAATACTTACTATAAGAGAGGCCTGAATCGCCGAAGCCAGCAGACTCTCATTATCGAACTTCGCATGATTCTCCATGTCACGCGGCAGGGAGCTGGCCTTTGCAAGCGCCCCAATGGCTAAGGAATTCCCCGCGACCCGGTCCTCCACATTTAGGGGCGTCCCGGGTCGGGTCTCCAGCCTCGGCCTCCATGGAGCCGGCACGATAAGGCAAGATCCCGAGGCCGATCCGGAGCCTTGCCCCGAAGGTCCACTGATTTCGCGTCCCATCTCGGGAGGAGCCCTGTTCGTTGGCGCGCTCTTTTCAGGAGGAGCTTTCGCTCCAGGGACACGCACAGGCGCTTTGCCCTTTGGCGCCTGCTCAACCCCCGAGTCCCTTTCCCCCGCCTTAGACTTCTTGCTCGGCGAAGATCCGTCCCTTGTACTTTCAAGAGAGCGTCTCCGTTCTCCCACATCCGGGGTGATGACAAGGGCGGAGGTAACTGCGACACCACCCGATCCCGAAGCTGCGCGGGTGCTGGTTGAAGAAGGCGCTGTGGAAGAAGAGGACCCGCGCCTGAATTTGGCCGTCAGGTCCTTGGTTTTCAATGGGGTTAAGTCACATTCCATCCCCTCTCCTTGATCGGATGAATAAGCCTCTACGGCCTCTCTCAAGCTTGCTGACCCCGAACTAGCGGAGGTAGACGCCTTGGCACTGGATGCAACTCAGCTAGCAACCGGATTAGTCAGCGGAATACCCCCGGGCACGGCCAAAGTGACAGAAGAAAAATCAGTCTGCGGCTCGTCCCCCAGCGCAGCCTCGACCCTTTTGTAGTGACCGTGGTACCTCAGCGTGTAGCCTAGCAGCTTCCAGGCCGCCCTGTTCTCGTACCCGGTGTACTTTTCAACCTTTTTATGGTCAGCTACGTTCTTCTTCCAGTCGTCACGCGTCGCTTGACGCTGCCTCTCTCGAAGTTCTGCACGATAAGACAAGACATCAGTTAGGCAAATTGAAGGATGAATAAAATGAGCACAAAATGAAGGGATGATATTTACTTAGGATGACCCCGAGGTGGCGCGGGACCATGTGCGTTCTGTCCTCACCGGTGCCGAACTCCCAATCCCCCAAGACGCAGAAGAGGTCATCCTCGGCGTTCTTATTCGAATCTTCCAAGGCCGAAACGAAGCACTTCTGGAGCTGTTTCACCCGGAGGTAGTAGTTGCCTCCCTCGGCCTTGCAGATGTCATATGCGTCCTCGATGTCATGCACACCGAGGTTGATCCCTAAAACCTCATTTAGCTTGGCCGTGCCCATAGTGACCTTGTAGCCGTTGGGCATCAACTGACAGAGGGCAAGAGACCAAGCACTGAGGCAGGCACTAAGCAGGGGGTGTAAGGGAAACCTAACCCCACCTTCGATTACAGAAATCAGGGGGAACGGCATCCAGCCGCCGGACAGAAAACGCAGAGCATAGTCAGAAGGAGTCGCCGGCCTAAGGCGGACCTCCTCCAGGATACTATACGCCCCCCGGAACCTAGCTATACCCTCAGGGGTCTCTAACTGAAACTTGCAACCGGCCATTCTTATAGCTTAGGGTTGAAGAAAGAAGATGAGAAAAAACCCTAAAGAACGTAGACTCAGAGAAACTTACAGATGAACGAGTCAGAGACGAAGATCGATCCAGGCACGCTATATCAACAGCGTTACGCAATCATCCTCACCTGAGAATCTCTGGAAAGGTCTTATGAAAGTGAAGATGAAGAAAACAAAGTAGAAGAAGACGCCCTTATTTATAGGGGGAAGAAGACCTTCCTTGGGCGTCGTTTTGAAGTTTGAAAATGAGTCGCATCACGAATCGCGCCTGTCCCATCAATTTGACGGCACAACCGCTCACGAACCGACGCGTGTCACTGCCGGCCCGTTCCTCATAATGACTGAGACGCGCAGTATTAATTACCTCGAAGAGTTGAAACGGCGCTGGATAATGACCGAACATCTCCCATCGGGCTCTTTATAGCTTCCGACCTCCAAAGGCTAGGGGCCCTAAGAAGTCACAAGCTTGGGGGAAATTGTGTGGGGAGATTTTCAAGATACCAAGATTATGTTGATTTCGGCGATAAGATGCCGATTAAATGCGCCTACGTGCCATCCAAGGGCATCTCAGCATTGGTGTCGGAACGTTGGCCGAGTCAGGCTCGCCCCGGCTGCGCACTTTGACCTCGGCTACGCCTTCTGACCCCGGCCAAAGAAGCCGGGTTGCCCATTGAGAAGCATTGTGATCGCCTCCCCACTTCTGCTACGTCAGCAGCCACGTGGCTGAGCCCGGGCACGTGCCAATGGGACAGATGGGCTATCCCAGCCATCCACAATCTTCGCCAGATCCCTGACAAGGCGGCATCCAGCGACTGTAGCCAAATCAGGGCAGAGCCCGAGGATGGATCCGATGGGACCTCAACCGCCAAAGACCTGAGACACGATAGGGCCTAACATGACATGCATTTAATGCAATGTGGGCTGATCGGATTGGCAATAAATGCATTGTGGGCTATGATGGATCCTCATTTATTATTTTATGGGCTAATGAGATCATTCCTATCAAATCTAGGGGCCCACTCCAAGATATCAGGAAAAATCCTCTATAAATACGAGAACGTTCCAAGACAAAGGTATGCATACACATCCCCTCTTGAGCCGTTACTCTGTCTCTCCTCTCTTTCGACCTTTGTTCTAACTTAGCCATCGGAGAGCCCTGCGCTGCCCACAGCCAAGGTCCTCTGACCGTTTGTTCCTCCCCTTTCGGGCTTTAAGGCAGCTGATCTTCATCATATGTTTGGATAAGTCCTACCAGGCACCCCATAATCTTGTGAGTTATAATTTTTTCACTTACACTTGGAATGGAGCACCGAAGTAGCATAGTTGTGCGGAGGCCCAGAAGTCACCATTCTGAATCAAAAGCTTGGCGAATCTGAGCTAAGGCCAGAGCAGGAGATGAAGGGAGTAGGACTTCAAGCTCCCGATTACGAAGAGAGGAGGAGACCGAAGTCCAAGCACGAGGCGCTAAAAATGGAGGGGTTCCAAGAAAGAAAACAATTCCAAGGGCGCTTGCCAAGGAAGACGTATAGGCCCTCATCGAGAAGGCGTTAGCAAACCAGAAGTCCCCTTAGGAGAATCCGACCAGAGCAAGGTACTTGGGAAGTGCACAGAACTTCATATCTCCCTTCTCAAAGGAGATAGAGAAAGCAAATCCACCTCGGCGATTCCCAAAAGGATCTATGATGGCACTTCTGATCCTCCCGACCACGTCTAGACTACCAATATTCCATGGCGCTTTGGATCGGAAACGAGCCTCTAATGTGCAAGGTATTCCCCTCTAGCTTGGAGGACCTAGCCCTGAAATGGTTCTCCCGCCTAAAGCCAAGATCAATTCACAGCTTTCGTGAACTAGCTGGGTCATTTGTAACGCGCTTTGCGACAAACTCCAAGCAGCTAAAGGACATTGGGAAATTGATGTCACTCAGGAAACTAGGCTCTGAAAGCTTGAAGGAGTACAGAGCGCAATACCGGTGCCTTTACAATGAGGTGGAAGGTAGCAACGAGCAGGTGGCGGTAGCAACCTTTAAGCTCGGACTGTCAAGGGAAAACTAGCTTCGCCAGTCCTTAACAAAGCGGTCTCCTGCTACACAAGGGGAGCTGATGGAACGGATTGAAGAATTCATAAAGCTGGAAGAAGACCTGAACATACTCGAGCAGAAATAAACCCGCTCGGCGAAGGATGGGTTTCGAAGAAAAAGAAGAAGGGAGTTTGAAGAAGGCTCTGATAGAAGAACGGGTCGTACCGAACCCACAAGAGCAACCTTTGAAGGGGCGCTGACGATCTTTGAAGACCCAATCAGTTAGGACCCGGAGAAAGAGGGCCGCACACTTGAAAAAGGTGTATCAGATGAGCACCGAACCGAGCATAGTAAACAAGTATGGGCGAAGGAAAGGGAAGATCTCGTTCTCAGATGAAGATTTGCGAGATGTGGTCCAGCTCCACAATGGTGCCCTAGTACTAACTTTATGAGTACATCGGTATGGTGTACGGATGATGCTCATAGATCCGGGAAGCTCATCAGAAATTACGTTTGCCGGGCTATTTGATAAGCTTGGCTTGAAGCACTCAGATTTAAGGCCGACCTCGATGCCCCTGTTCGGGTTCCGTGGCCAAGCTGTGCACCCGATAGGCGTGGTAACTGTGCAGGTCAGTAAAGGTCCCATCCGCTTAGACGTGGAACTCCTGGTAGTAGATGTGCCATCTCCCTACAACACCATTATGGGGGCGGACATGGATTCATCGCATGAGGGCGGTGCCGTCGACCTATCACCAAAAGATCCGCTTCCTGACATTGAAAGGAACCATGAAAATCAGAGGAGATCAAGCAGCATCCAGAAGCTGTCTGATCGCGGTAATCAAAGGAAAGGCGAAAAGGGCAGATGAGGAGAGCATATGCTCGGAGAGAAAGGCCGATAAAAAATAGCAACTACAGTTAAGTCGGCCAGAGGTCGGAGATCAAATTGCCGACCTAACTGACGAGGCCGTAAAGGAGCTGAAAAAGATTTCAGTAAATGGGGAAGATCAGGAGCGGTACTGAATGGTTGGATCATCTATATATGAGGACGGGCATAGCAATTTAGTTCGGCTACTCAATCAGAGCTCCAATGTTTTGCTTGGAATCGGCATAAGACCCTTGTCATGGCAAGCTAGGTCCGACCTGGGAAGGACCATACAGGGTCCCATTGGCTGGAGGAACAGGAGCTTATCAACTGAAAACGCTTGAAGGGAAGGTACGCTGGCCAAGGCCTAACAATTAAAGGGCGACATGGGGCCCACTACTTCGTACCGAAGGATAAAAACCTAACTGGGAAGAGCCCAAACTAGGTACGCTGGCCAAGGCCTAGTAATTAAAAGGCGACATAAAGCCCACTACTTTGTACCGAAGGATAAAAACCTAACTGGGAAGAGCCCAAACAAGGTACGCTGCACTAATCTCCTTTTTAACTAATAGCAAGGCATAATGATGCAAGCATTAGGCCAAAAAGAGAGTTCGGAAAGAACCGACAGTGCGGCGGAAACAAGAGATCTATTTCAAAGTCCCCCTTTCTTCTCGGAAAATGAAAAATAAAAAAAGGGTCTTGGGGGGGCAATTGTGGGGGAAAGAAATATCCCATGATCTTCTCACATACCTTAGTGGGAAAGGTGCTAGAGACAGCTGGCAGAAGAGAGAGAAATGGGGAAATGAATGACCATTAACAGCTGGCAGAAGAGATAAAGGAAGAGATGAATGACCACTAACGGCTGGAATAAAGAGAAGTAATGGAGCCCTGAATGGGAGGAGAAAAACGCTCCATAATCTAGGGGTGATCGACCGGATTTCCGGTCCGGTTTTCGGACCGGAATCCGGTCGGACCGGATTTCCGGTCCGGCCCAAAATGAAGGACCGGACCGGACCACTTATAAGCGGTCCGGTCCGGTCCGGTCCGGTCCAAACCGGTCCGGTTGGACCACTTAAAGTGGTCCGGACCGGTTTCCATTTTTTTTTTCTTTTCATTTTTTTTTTCATTTTTTTTTGTTTTTTTTTTTTTCATTTTCACCTCACATCTAAAAAGTAGGCAAATGTCAAATGAATGAATGATGGGTTTTACAAATGGGTGCTAGGCTCATGCCTCATGGGCTCAAAGATTATGAAAAAAAAATTAAAAAAAAATTATTTTAATAAATGCGGTCCGGTCCGGTCCGGACCGGACCACAAAAGGCCCAGACCGGACCGGACCGGAATAACCGGTCCGGTCCGGACCGGACCGGATTTGGACCACCAAGACCGCAAATCCGGTCCGGTCCGGTCCGGTTTTGTGGTCCGGTCCGGTCTGCGGTCCGGTTCTGTGCAGCCCTAGGGGTAGTTTAGGAAAGGTTTTTTTTTTTTCGCGGTGGGAAGAGCAAAAATCGTGGTGCCAATAGAGCTCCCCTTTAATATTTACCCATGTTTTGCATGAGAGAAGTATAAAAGTTGGAAATTGATATTGACATTGTTTTTTTTTTTTTTTACAGAGGCATTTTTTTTTCAAGATAACTGTTAAGAAGTAAATTGGTTTGAATTGGAGTGCCTCCATAAAAAAAAAGGAGTGTCAATATCAATTTTCTAAAAGTTTACCTGGGGCGGGCGCATCCGGTACCTAGATAGGCGAGGTTCTTCGAGCCATAAAATTTGCAGTTGATGCTTTGGGTCCAATGTTATAATCTTGCGCCATTTCTATCATCGAACAGATACGATTTCTGAGACTAACATACAATGAGGACTAACATACAACGAGGATTTGAAGTTAGTAAGGATTAGGCTCCCATAATTCGTGATATGAAGAGCAAGAACTCTAGTAACACGGACAACAACGAGGATTTGGAGTCTGTAATTGAATTAATTCATGAATGGTGACATGCTGTTTGCCTGACTGCAAAATCTGTCGTCTTCTCTCGAAAGTCCAAACGGCAGAAACTGCATGTTATTAGTTACGATCACACAGTTATGTAAAAGAAAGGTCCTCATCATTTCATCACCGTGGGAAGCAGACCCATTGATTTAGTTCTGGTTGCGGTTTTTTTCTTTTTTTTTTTGTCCTAGCTATGTTTTTTATTTTTATTTTTTGCCTTAGCTATGTTGGAGACTCGAAGATGCGCTCCCATTCACAGACCCATGTCGGAACCAACTGCACTAGAGCTTCGGACGTTTTGGTGGCCATTTGGAGAACCAATGACTTAAATCTGCAAAACATTGTCGGGTATGGTAGGGCTATCAAAATATCATACGACCCGTTAACACGACACGAACCCACACGATATTAACGGATTTGGGTGACCCCTTAATGGATTCGGGTCGTTAATGGGTCGGACCCGTTAACCCGTTAAATTAATGGGTCGTTAATGAATAAACCCGGTAATCCATTACGACCCGATACAACCTGCGAAAAAGCCATGCTGCCAAGTGTGCATCACATTACCCTGCAAAAAATCAATATGTGGGTGACATAACTTTTGTTCAGTGGAGATGCAGTTAATCAAAAGAGATACAACATTTACTTAGAAAATGGGCCTAGCCTCAAAACATAGAGTATGGCTCCATGATTTAAAAAAGAGATATCTTTTAAGTTTAATGAATATATTTTTTCAAAATTAACGGGTCGTGTCGTATGACCCGTTAAATAAACAAATTGAGTTCGTGTTTGGTTTTTTTACTCGTTTTCTTAATGGGTCGTGTTCGGGTTGAGGTGATTCTAACCTGAATTCGTTTGACCCGCAACCCGAATTCGTTAACACGACCCGATTGACAGCCCTAGGGTATGGTACTTCCATGCCTGCTTGAAGCTGGAGGAGAGAGCTTATTAAGTGTCGCTGGGGATATGGTATCTGTAAGGTCTAATTTTGATTGGTCCAAGGACTGGAGGTCAGCTCGGCTTGTCTCTGCTCCGCAATCCAAGGAAAGCAGGTCAGCTCGGCTTGTCTTTACTCGGCTCCGAGGAAAGCAGGTCAGCTCGGCCTGTCTCTGCTCGGCAATGGAGACCTCCCTCCTCCTTCTTGACCTGAACAAATTTTTCTACCTGTATCATAGACAAATCACCGTGAAGACTCTGCTTGTTTTTCTTTTTCTCGCACGCGCGATGTCTCTTGATAGTATTCTTATTTCAAAGAAAAACACAGTGAAGACTCGATTGGGTGGTCCGACCGAAGATCCTTTGATGCTTAAGTTAGCCTCTGGAACCGTGTTCTCGTTATGATTAGAGTTGTGGTTCAGAAATTACATACATCTCATTTCTCGTTCAGAAATTACATACATCTCATTTCTCTTCTTTCTTCCTTATATCCTTTCCATTAGTCCCTGGATTCTTGCCCTCCACCTGCGCACATTCGCTCTTCCCATCATGGTAGGCGGTAACCGTTAGGCTTTAGATTATGGTAGGGCTGCACAGAACCGGACCGCAGACCGGACCGGACCACAAAACCGGACCGGACCGGACCGGATTTGCGGTCTTGGTGGTCCAAATCCGGTCCGGTCCGGACCGGACCGGTTATTCCGGTCCGGTCCGGTCTGGGCCTTTTGTGGTCCGGTCCGGACCGGACCGGACCGCATTTATTAAAATAATTTTTTTTTAATTTTTTTTTCATAATCTTTGAGCCCATGAGGCATGAGCCTAGCACCCATTTGTAAAACCCATCATTCATTCATTTGACATTTGCCTACTTTTTAGATGTGAGGTGAAAATGAAAAAAAAAAAAACAAAAAAAAATGAAAAAAAAAATGAAAAGAAAAAAAAAATGGAAACCGGTCCGGACCACTTTAAGTGGTCCAACCGGACCGGTTTGGACCGGACCGGACCGGTTTGGACCGGACCGGACCGGACCGGACCGCTTATAAGTGGTCCGGTCCGGTCCTTCATTTTGGGCCGGACCGGAAATCCGGTCCGACCGGATTCCGGTCCGAAAACCGGACCGGAAATCCGGTCGATCACCCCTAACTACCCCTCCCCTTTTCTCCCTCCTCCTTTGCTCCCTCCTCCTCCTCCCTCATCTTCCCTTCCTCTCCCAGCCTCCACCCTCCCTCATCCCCCTCCCCTCTCCCCAGTCGCCGGCGGGGAGGGAGCACCGGCCGGCAGCCGGCGGCGGAAGCCCCAACCGGCTGGCCTCCATCCCCCTCCCCCTCTTTCTCCCTCTCCCTCTCCCTCTCCCTCTTCTTTCCCTTTTCTCCCTCTCTCCCTCCCTCTCCTTCCCTCCCCTACTCTTCTTCTCCCTCCCCCTCCCAGTCGCCGGCGGGGAGGGAGATCGAGCTGCAGCAGGCCGACGGCTGGGGCTTTCGCCGCCGGCTGCCGGCCGGGGCTCCCTCCCCGCCGGCGACTGGGGTGGGGGGGGATGAGGGTGGAGGGTGGGAGAGGGAGGAAGGAGGGAGGAGGGAGGAGGAGGAGGAAGGGAAGAGAGGGAGGAGGGAGGAAGGGTAGTTTAGAAAAAAAAATTTATCTTCTAACACGGTGAAAAGAGAAAAATTCGTGGTGCGAATATCACCACTAATATTAAATGAGTTCCTCGTACTGTCAGTTGCTGTGCCCCACCCCCGTGTATACGTCGCCCTGTGAAAACTCTTCCCACGACAAGTCGCCCCATGTACACTCTTCCCACCACACGTTGCCCATTTCATTGTATATAAAACTCTTCCCACCCCATCCCCATTTCATTATCTCTTTATCTCTTTAGCATAGATAAAATAGCATATAGCATATAGCATATAGCATATATAGCATATATATATATATCCTTACCATATATAAAAAGAGACAGTTTATATGCTGCTTTTTCCTCCTGGTTCCTCTATGTTTTTTTTCTCAGCATGAGCCAGCCTCTCGTGGCACCCACTTAGAATGTGACCTGTTGGCCACTTGATTGCAAGGTGTCCACTTAGTAAGGTACAATCTCATGGGCCCACCCAGCATGCAAGACAATTTCGTTTTTGCTAGCAGCATACATACATTTTCTATTCTTTGGTCGTTTCATCCTTTTCCCCTTCATCTTTCTGTTCTTGCTTTTTTTTTCTTCTCTCTGGCTGAGTTCGGTTGGACAGCATGAGCGCCAGCATCTCGTGGCACCCACTTAGATCAGCATGTGGCCTGTTGGCCCCTTTACTGCAAGGTGTCCACTTAAGGCACAATCTCATGTGCCCACCTAGCATGCAAGCTTTTTTTTTTTTGCTACCAGCAAACATTTTGGCCTACGAATCTTTTCCGGATGTTGTCTGAAGTTCTTCTCCTATCCTCTGCTTCTATCCACACACATCTCTGTGACCTCATTCAAAGGTATGTGGTTTTTTTTCCATTCTTTCCCTGTGTTTGATATCCTTCTTAAGGTATGTGTGATTTCTTTTTTTTTAAGTTATAATGATGATGCATTGAATGTGTTTGCTAAATTGCCTTCTGTTAAAAAATTGATAGTTGTAACTACATATTATGTATTCTCTGAATTGGGTTCTAATGATGATGCATTGAATGAGTTTGCTAAATTGCATTGAATGTGTTTGCTAAATTGCCTTCAGTGAAAAAAATTTATAGTTGTAACTACATATAATGTATTTTCTGAATTGGCAAGTGAGTTAGAAGAACATATGATAAAAATAAATATCTCAGACTAACAACCAATATATACAAATTGCTTTACAGTATTGGGCAACTGGGTGATAACAACCTTATTTTTATAAGGGAGCAGTAGTTTTAGTTGGAAGAACTTTATACACATGTTAGATAGTTAACTTTTCCCCCATTTCAACACTCACATGCACTTTCTACATTGCTAGGTACATTCCAATTTATAAAGATAATAACTCAAATTCAATTCAAATTGTGATATCCTTAATCCCACTCCTCATTGCTATCAGCAACTCGCTCTTATATAATATATATATATATGTCTTAACAGCCCTCTCCTTAGCTTTCCTCTAATCTCTTCTAACCATAAGAAAGCATTGATGAAAATAACAGTTTCAGAGCACCCAACAAAAGCGAAAGAAACCACAAAACCAGATGAAGGTTTCTAATGAAGATTCAGATGTTGATCACATAATTTCACTCACCGAATGGTTCTTGGACCTGTTTGATAGCTCTCAGTGGCCCATAAGGGCTGGTATAAGCATCGATGGCTTCAGATTAGAGAAGGGTGCAAACACTGCCAGATATTTTATGAAAACTAAGTAAGAGAAGCTATTTAAATTTAAATATAACGGAAGACAGCAGTGGGGTTTTTGCAATATCTGAAAATTCCTTTATAAGTGACAGCAGACAAGGTTTTTGTAGGCATTTTACACTCTTTTGCTGATATAAAGTTTTAGAAATAGGATCAAGGTAATACATGTAATGTTCGATTTACCTTTTTATTTGGTATATTTGTCTATAATACTGGCATTTAGTGTTCTTATAACTGTGGTTATACAAATGTACCTGCTGCATCTCTACTAATAAAAATATTACAATACTTTCCCTCTCATTGGAAACAAAGCTATGAGCAAATGAAACCAGGGTAACATGGAATATTTACCATCTGTTTGTTTATGATACTGTAATATTTCTCTTTATTTGTGAAGAATGCTTACCATGTGTTTCTTTATATTCGTCTGTTAAAGAAACTAGATAAAGAAACTTCTATTTTTTCAAATGGGTAGATATATATTTGTAAAGAGTGCTTACCATGTGTTTGTTTATATTATTCTATTAAAGAAGTTAGAAAAAAATTATATGTACAATCTATAATATTAGTTCAAGTAAAATATGTTTTAAGATGTTTGTTGTCCATGAAATTAACCCTTGTGTGGGTTTAGTAGCCTTACCAAATACCAATTCATCTCATTTTGATTATTTGGTTGTTTGCACTGTAGAGCCACTCCAATAATATATTTAACAAATAGTAGCAGCTCTGTCACCATGTGTAACATGAGAGTTCCAAAGCAAACTTCAATTAAATAGCTTTTTTAGAAGGCCACTGGGAGCAATAGAAGCTACTCTGCTTCATTTGCGAAATATGTATACACTTTTGCTTCACACCATCAACAACTGACCATGCTATTATGCATAGTGAAAATGAAAATACTCCTAGATTTATCTTCTTATTCCATAGATATATCTATTTTTTATCCCTTTATGAGTAGTGTTTTTGTTATGGAAGAGAATGTTAGTTATTGTATCCACATTCCACACTCAGATACCAAGCAACTATTCTACAGTTAACAATTGATATGCAAAATAACTAATTATTAAGAGATTTTTTTTTGTATGTAATATGTTCATCTCTTGCCCATCCAAAATGGTTTATTGAGCTGCATTTAATCTGTGTTTATCTTTTATCATCGGGAAAACCTTCCTCAAGCACCTACACTACTGAATGTGAAGGCAATGACTAAAAAACAATACACTGTACTTATGCATCAAATCTAATTACTTTGGACCTCTATATCTGATAATATTGTTGTTTGCCTATTTCTTCAGGGCTTTCTTTGCTTAAGTGGAGCTATACTGATCCAAGTATATAAGACTATATGCAAGGGTAACCCAAGTTCTTTTCTGTTGGTGCTTGACTAATAAAAAATACACACTATTTATGCCTCAAATCTAATTACTTTGGACCTCAATATCTGATGGAATTGTTGTTTGCCTATGTCTCCAGGGCTTTCTTTGCTTAAGTGGACCTATACTGATCCAAGTGTATAAGACTATATACAAGGGTAAGAGCTATACTGATCCAAGTATATAAGACTATATACAAGGGTAACTTGAGTTCTGTTTTTTTTAATGCTTCCACTCATTCCAAAACATTATTGAAAACAAATTAACCCAAGGCAGGAATTGCTGTACTTGTTTTTCTTGTATGTTATAATTGTTGCATATAATAAAACATAATAGGAAAGAAAAAAAATTTATCCTACATGCAAGTTAGGGACATATTTATGACTTTTGCAAGAATAATCACTAAAAGTAACAATGGCTAATGTGATTTCCATCATCATTGTGATTAATAACAGCAAAACCTCTTCATCCAAAAAAGCAAAGCGTCATTGCATCAGTTATTGAGGAAAAACTCCTCTTTTTTTATATGGATAGAGATTATTTGTGATGTTACTTTACTTTTATGGGATAGTTACCTTCCATTTATTTAGGCATCTCTTGGAGCATATTTATGTTTTCTTGGTATTTTGACAATATTTATGCTCCTTTTATTGTTAAATCTTATGGTATTTTTTAATTGAGTAATTGGCCTCTGTTTATTCCTGTATAATTTTATTATGTTGTCTTCCTGTGTGAAAAAGGATTTCTGATATACTTTTAATGTTATCTTTATACTCACTAAAATATCAGTTTCTAATACACGACTTATATTACATTTTTATAAACTTATGTGAACTTACTTGATTTATTTGTGCTGCATAATATTCTGGTTTTTCCTAGATTTCCTTCTTATTTCAGTAATCCATTGCAATCGGAATCCTAAACCTATATCACAATAGACAAGCAAATAGCAACTAATCATCTTGACAAAGAAATCATTGTATATCCAAATTTCCTCTTCAATGAACAACAATTAAACAAATAGTTTGTATTTTAAACCAACATATCCTTACTTTATAATGAGTATTTTTTAAGATTTAACTTTTGTTCTACTTTTTTTTTAATTTAGCCTTTTGTTTCATTCTTTTTTTTTTTTGCAGTTTATTCTAATCAATACTGCTCATCTGATCGGATACCCGTCTGTTTCTGGTTTGTTGACATCTGTACCATTTGAAGTGTTAAATCTGAAATATTATTTAATCTTTTTTTCATATAATAATGTTCTCTGAAATTATTATCTTATGCATATCTTTTTTTTATCTTTCTAATGTAAAAGTAATCTTGCTACAATCACTTTTCTTTATTTGTTAAAGTTTTATTTAATGAGATATTATATCTAACTTACACATTTATTGACTATATATGGACCAGTGAACTATATTCAATATCTTCATGATGGAAAATCAGAACGAAAAAGAAAAGATCCATATACAAGGTTATTATCTTCTTTGAAAGACAAAAAACTGCATAAATATGTTTATTTCAGTGCTCAACTATAGTATTAAAGTTATAAAGTCACTTAGTTGTCTTCTAATACAGAAGACAAGGCTAAAAAGCGTCGTCAAAAGCAACGTGATTCATACGCAAAGTTATCTCTAGAGCAAAAATGAAATATTAGCATGAGAAAAAAAGAAGCAAACAAAAGGAGAAAAGTACAACAAAGTCAGGCATTAGAACCTTCTCCAAAGAGCAAAATATATACTTCAAAAATTGCAAATCCCACAGAAACATCAAATTTAGGTTTGCTCCTAATTTTATACTACCTTTATCTTTATAATTGTAATCAATAATGCCATTTGTAATTACTAATTATAATATTTGAACAACTGTAGAACATGCACAACTTCAACATCGACTAAAAAAAAGACAATGGTACACCTCATTGCCTAAAGAAAAAAAAGATGCACTTCTTCTACGAAAAAAGGAAGCTTATGCAAAAAAAAAGTTGCTCAAAGGAGTATCTTCTGCAAATGTTACTTCATCATTAAATACAGGTCAACAAATAGGTATGTAATTAGATATTCTAATACGTAGTATTTAATATCTTTGACAAATATAATGGAGATATATAATAAATATATTTCTAATGAAATATCTATCTTCTGCAACAAACAGAAACTACCGGCATACTACTGGCTAACACTATCGATGCTCCAAGAAATATTAGAGCACAGATGGAAAAAAGAATATACCATACATATGAGATTGGTAAGTTATATATTATAAGTATAATAAATTTTTTCCTCTGATTATATAAAAACTTATATTACAAAATTCTTAAAAGTACATACATCTTCCACCAGGGTCAACATCTAGGCAGTCTGATGAATTCAATCAAGATGCTTCTTCAAGTGTTTATCAAGAAGAAACTTGTAGATTAAACTACAGAGAAAAAGGTAGATATATTTATATAAAATAGTAGTTTAGGTTTATTAAAAGAGTTGAAATATACTAATAAAAATTTTAAATGCAGTTACATATGGTTCTGAAATAAGCATTCCTTTGGAACCATCAGTATTAGAACAAAAGCTGGACTGTAGTTACTGTGGAGCAAGGAAATTTGCTTATGAACCGAAAGGCTTCTGTTGTTCTAAAGGTCAAGTATTGGTGGCTTCGAATCCTATTCCTGATGAGCTCCTTACTCTATTCATATCAAATAGTGAAGAAGCATCTCATTTCAAAACATATGTTAGAACATATAACAATACATTTGCTTTCACCTCCTTCGGTGTCAAATGTGAAAAGGAGCTGTGTAAGAGAAACAAAGGTATTTACACTTTTAAAGTTCAAGGTCAAGTTTATCATTACATCAATGATTTGTTTCCTCCTGATGGTCATCCGTCATATCTACAATTATATTTCTATGATACTGATCATGAAGTGGAGAATAGGATATATCAGTCACCAAAGCTTAGGCCTGATGTTGTTCAAAAGTTAATGGATATATTGACCATCAATCCTTACTGTAAATTTTTCCGATCTTTAAGAGATTTCTCTATTGGTGATGATACAAGAATATTCATAAAAAGTGATCCTCAGTTTGATCAAAGAGTATACAATGCACCTTCAGCATCACAAGTTGCAGGAATCTGGACAGAAAATTCAGATGCCAACCAGTCAGCCGAACGTGAAATCATAGTCTACAGTCATTCTGGAAGCAGTCACAGAATAAAACATTATTTTGGTTGCTATGATCCGCTTGAGTATCCACTACTATTTCCTTATGGAGATTCAGGTTGGCACAGAGGTATCAAACAAGCACAAGGAAATGAGCTAAATCATCGAGATGTACTCTCAATTTGTGATTTCTTGAAGAAAGAAACACGAGGTATAACTTCATTTCATATAGGCTATTATAAAATGAACTTAAACACTAACAACTAATAATTTCTTTTTTTTTTCCTTGTATAGCTTCAGAGAAAAAAAGTTCCAAAAAAGAACATATATCATGTCGACAATATTACTGCTATAAATTGCAAATTCGACCATCTGAAGCCTCACTGTTGTTACACTCTGGTCGTCTTTTACAACAGTATGTTGTTGACATGTATATAAAAATTGAAACATCTCGGTTAGATTATTTTCGACGTGAACAACATTCGATCAGAGCAGATTTATATCAAGGAATAATGGACAGTATTAGCACTGGTGAAACTTCTGCAAAAAAGATTGGAAAGAGAATTGTATTGCCACCATCATTTATTGGAGGTCCAAGAAATATGCGTCGTCGATACCTTGATGCAATGGCATTAGTTCAAAAGTTCGGCAAACCAGATATCTTCCTGACGATCACTTGTAATCCTACTTGGTCAGAAATAAAAGATCAACTTGGTTATGGTGAAGAAGCTCAAAACAGACCAGACTTGATTGCAAGAGTTTTTAGAGCAAAGATAGAGGAGCTCAAAATTGATTTAATGAAGAAACATACTTTTGGTTCGGTTGTAGCACATGTATATGTTATAGAATTTCAGAAAAGAGGGCTTCCACATGCTCATTTCTTACTCATCTTGAAGCAAAGATACAGACTTAGGACTCCAGAGATGTATGACAAATTTGTGTCTGCTGAGCTCCCAGATAAAAAAATCCATCCACATCTTTACAAAATGGTTGTTCAACATATGATGCATGGACCATGTGGGAACTTGAATCCGAGTAATGTTTGTATGAGAAATGGACAATGCAAAAATATTATCCTCGTGAATTTTGTTCTGTTACAACACAAACAAAGAATTCTTATCCGTTATATAAGAGACAGAAAACTGGAGAAGAGGTCAAAGTTCGTGGTTCTTTGTTAGATAACCGGTGGGTGGTTCCATATAACCCATATTTACTAGCAAAATTCAATTGCCACATGAATGTTGAAGTTTGCTCATCTGTAAAAGCAGTTAAATATTTGTACAAGTACATTTATAAAGGACATGATAGAATCATTTTTCATCTTGGTGGCAATAATGTTTTTGAAGATGTTGATGAGATACAACAATTTCAGCAAGGAAGATGGATATCTCCTCCAGAGGCAATGTGGAGAATTTACCAATTCTGTTTAAATGAAATGTATCCATCAGTTAAAGGCTTACAAGTTCATCTAGAAAATATGCAAACTGTTGGGTTTCGAGGAGATACAGACTTATTGAATATCTTGCATAATCAACAAGCATCTAAAACAATGTTGACTGAATACTTTCGAATGAATCAGATAGACAGAGATGCTTGCAAATTGCTATACAAAGAGTTTCCTGAATACTATGTTTGGAATGAAAATAAGAAATATTGGAGTAAAAGAAAACAACGAAATGCAGTAGGTAGGCTCGTTGCTGCGAGTCCAGTTGAAGGAGAAAGATATTATCTGCGGTTGCTATTAAATCATGTCAAAGGAGCTACATCATACCAAAACTTGCAAATGGTCAACGAGATTCAGTTTGATACATTTCGCAGAGCAGCAGAACAACTGGGGTTGCTTGAATCTGATAACATTATTGTTCAATGCTTAGAAGAAGCAATCTTGTTCCAAATGGCTCTAACATTGCGACGACTATTTGCTACACTATTGGTCTACTGTGGAGTACATAATCCTACAGCATTATGGAACAGGTATAAAGATGCAATGTCTGAAGATTTTAAAAGAACATATTTCATGTCTACAAGCAAAATTGAGGCAAAAGCACTACAAAGTATCAATTTCATCCTAGAATCTATGGGAAAAAATATTTCTGAGTATACCTTGCCACCAATAACAACAATTGATACTCCAGATGAAAAACTGTTGAAATAGATTCATGAAGAGTTGAACATCCCTATTTCAGAAAATGAATTGCTTACAGTTCAAAATTTAAACACTGAACAAAAAAGAGCTTATACCATCATATTAGAAAGAATAAGAAGCAGCAGTAGTGGAATCTTCTTTATTGATGGCCCAGGAGGAACAGGAAAAACATACTTATATCGAGCTCTACTCATCACATTGAGATCAGAAGGACATATTGCATTAGCAACTGCCACATCTGGTATTGCTGCATCTATTTTACCAGGAGGTCGTACTGCACATTCACGGTTCAAATTACCGTTGAACTTTGAAGAAAGATCAACATGCAATATATCAAAACAAAGTGGGCTAGCAGAAATGTTACGCAGGACAAAACTTATTATTTGGGATGAGGCATCCATGGCAAACAGACGAGCAATTGAGGCACTTAATATTATGTTACAAGATATAACTGATTGCAGACTATTATTTGGAGGAAAAATAGTAGTATTTGGAGGAGATTTTCGACAAATACCTCCTGTTGTCATTCGTGGAGGAAAAAGGGAAACAATTGAGGCAAGCTTGGTAATGTCAGAACTATGGAGCAAAATTCAAAAAATAGAGCTGACTGAAAATATGAGAGCTAAAATTGATCCACATTTTAGTGCATTTCTATTACGTGTTGGTAATGGAACTGAAATAGCTATTTCTGAAGAAAGAATTCAAATTCCAAAAACAATGATCATTCCTTACAAAGATGACATTAGCTCAAAGTTCCAACTTGTCAATTGTGTCTTTCCAAATCTCATATTGAATGGACACAATGCTCTTTTCATGACGAATCGAGCTATATTGACAACAAAAAATGAATTTGTTGATGAGTTGAACCACATCCTAATTGAACAATTCCCAGGAGATTCAATCAAATACTACAGCTTTGATTCTGCAATAGATGAGGCACATCAGAATCTACCAGAAGAATTTCTGAACGGGTTAACACCGAATGGGCTGCCTCCACATGAATTGATACTGAAGAAAAATTGTCCAGTAATCCTATTGCATAACATCGACCCTTCTTGTGGACTTTGCAATGGCACTCGATTAATTTGCAGAAATTTCCAGCAGAATGTTATTGATGCTGAGATTATTGTTGGCCATCATGAAGGGAAAAGGGTATTTCTTCCACGAATTCCATTGCAATCAGATCAAGATGAGAAATTTCCATTGCCATTCAAGAGAAAACAATTCCCCATTCGTTTGAGTTTTGCAATGACAATAAATAAAGCTCAAGGGCAGACATTAGAAAATATTGGCATCTATCTACCTCAACCTGTTTTTTCACATGGACAACTATATGTTGCCTTATCAAGAGTCAGGTCAGGTGAAGCCATCAAGATATTAATAAATCCATCTTCCAATAAGAAGGATGAAAGCACATATACAAGAAATGTTGTATATAAAGAGCTATTAGCACTTGCTTGCAACAACAAATGATGTCAAAACTCAAACAATACAGGTATATTATGCTTAACATTTACTTAACATTTTCTTTGTATTATTACACAAATCACCTTCATACATTTACTTAACATTTTCTTTGTATTATTATCCATGATTTATATTATGCTACGATTATAGAAACTAAATTCAACCTAGCAAATACAAATTTATTAAGCAATAAATGAATTATAAAAAATTAATAAAATATATATTAATCATAATCAGAAACTACAAATAATGCATGATTCACAAAATCTAGACTATTTTTTTTTTACTTCTATCTAAATATGTCATATGTGTTATTTTATATTGCACAAATGACTATGATTTATCCAAATTTGGGCAATCTCCTAATTTGATTAATCAATTGATAAAAACCTGGATGAAATACAGGAGAATCTCATTCCTGCAACTTATTTACACCTTTAGCAAAGAGCAAGACAACACCTCCACCATCATCATTTTAAGCGTCTACACTCATTTGTGTGTAGCCTAACAACATCAAGATATTATATCTATTACGACCCTAACACAATAAATGTAGCACCACCAATATGTATACCCAAATCCACACCAGAACCCCTTCCAATTTCACCCCCTTTACTCTATACACAACTACAACTCACTAAATTTCCTTCTTCACTCCTAGAACATAGTCATTGCTGATGCAACTTTCTATCAATCACACACATGTATAAAAATACCTAATTCTTGTGATAATATCTAAATTGTGGCAATTGTGCAGAGTCTTGTCCAGCTTTTATCAGTATATATCATATACCATATAGCATTTTTGCTTTCTATATACTAATCCATTATTCCATAAAAATATAAAAAGGATGAAGTTCATAAAAGAATGGCCACAGCTGCTTGAAAGAAAGCGACTCCTTTAGGTGTTAATCATTCACATCTTATCACACATATATTAAAGATGGTCTTTCCCCTTGTCAAAAAATCTGCAAGATGGAGAACATCTGTTTCCTTTACAATAAGACAATATGTATTATTATATTTTGCATATTAATGATAAATAAAGACATATGAATGTAGTAGTTTCCATGTTACCAATCAGAAGATCCATCAGAAATGCTACCATACTCTCTAGCTAACTATTTTAATAAATTCTTTGCTGATAACGTACAAATACCATGAACCATCACACAACATTCAAAATGAAACTTTCTTTTTATTACCTATAAACACCCACATGATTGTATATCTTTTTTTTTTTGTCATACAATAATTATACTTATTATGATATATTTCTCATACATAATCAAAATCATACATTCACTTCCTTGTATAGTATATTGATCTATATTATAATTTGTATTACAAAATTTTTTTAAATCAATTATAAAAATATCATAACAAATTTAATTTCTTATTATCATATTTCTATATTTCTTTGCTGTACATCATGCATGCTTCATACATATTATTAGCTCAATAATCTTCATTCTTATATCTCTAATACAAATTTGAATTTTTCTTTTTCTAGGATATCTGCCTTTTAATAATATATACATACAAGATGGCAAACCAATGTCAAACGCTTAAAGAAATTAATGATGGAATTCAAAACTGGACTATGAAGGTTTGCATTCATGAAATGAAGCGACCACAATCTTCAAGGAACAACAAATCAACTTACCAACATCTAATCTTAATTGACGAACAGGTATTATTTTATCAAGAATTTATATGATTATCAAAATTAAAATTCAATTATGTTATTCATTTATATGCTCCATTCCTTCAATGTAGGGGACAAAAATGCAGGCCACAATTTTCAATGATGACATCAATATATTTGCATCAGCAATCAAAGAGCATTGTACATACTACATATCAAATGGTGTCATTAAAAAAATTCCACCACAATATAAAGTTGTTGATCATGACTATCAAATGATCATAAACAATTATACAAAAGTGGAAAGAGTAGAAGAGGCCTACAACATCACCACACAAAATAACTACAAGTTCACTCCTCTCAAATCCACCTCCATTGACCCTTGCTCAACAACTACAACTGGTATAAATCTCTCTTAACATCTCTAATATCTAAGTATTTTTACTATAAAAAATTTATTTCCTAACAATGAGTTTTTTTTTTTTTTTTTTTACTTTCAGATATTATTGGCATTGTCTTAGACATTCTCCCAAAGAAAATATTCAAGAGGAAATGGGACAACCAAGATTCAATGGTTCAAGAAATGGTTGTAATTGACTCAAAGTACATTTCTCACTTTCCCCAAATCTTATTATTTCTCAATCATTATATATTTTTAAAGAATGTTTTTAAATATACCTACTACAAATGCTAACTATTAAACTTCATTATATATTGTATAGTTTGCAGCCCACCTTCCTATCTACATGGGACAAATTCATAGAAGATGAATGTATAACAATAACTGAAATATTGCCATCCAGGCCAATTATTGTTGCAACAAACGTATCTCCAAAAGAATTCAGAGGTATGAAAAAGAAATTCACATATTTTTTAGTGCTTGCCTTATTTCTAATAAAATTTATAAGATAAAAATATAAATTTGTGTCACAACCACTATTAATTCATATTCCTTCCAAATTGTAATTCCTATTGAAGCCTGATAATTTTTTTCTTGATTTTTTCCTATTCAATGATTAGGAAGAAAATCATTCTCTACAAGGTCATCATCAACTATTCTAATAAATCCAACCATTCCCGAAGTAGACGAAATGCATTCTTTGTAAGTATTTTTTAAATTAATTAAACATTTGCAAATAAAAAAAAAACTAACTATTTTTTATTTGCACCTTTTACAGCTCTGTGGAAAAAAAAAGAAGTATTGGATTATATTGTTTGCAAGAAATCATATTTAGAACTACCGAAGCCAGCAGAATTGCAAACAACATCGATTCAAAAAATTATCGATTCTGGAGAAGTTGTATGTATCTGCATACTCCATTCTATTATCTATTCCACATGTATGACATCTTATTTGTATTATTACAGAATAGCATTCATTGGATCAAAGGTTCGATTACCAGCATAACACAAAACCAACAATTTTGGTATATGGCTTGTGGTCATTGCAAAAAAAAGACAGAAGAAACTTATCGTGCATCATTTACATGTCAGAACTGCAACAAATCAAATATTGCAATACCAAGGTATGCTAATAATGTACACAATTCATATACATTATATTTATAAATCAAAACACATACTAACTTTTATTAAACTATAGAAGCGTTATCAACGTCGAAATTAAAGATTCGACAACAACTATTCATGCAACACTTTTTGAAGATGAGGTCCAGAAAATTTTCTCTTGTACAGGAGAGTATATTATGAATGTTCAAATGAAGGTGATTTTATTTCAAACACCTTTCTAATTCTCAAACATAGTCTAATCCAAATATTTTTAAATATAAACTTTAACTTTTATATAATTTTCATTTGCAGGAACATCACGATCAAGTCAAAATATGGATGGAAGATTGTCAAGACAAGATTTTCTTATTCTGCATCAAAGTACAAGCTAACCAAAATGGTCAGAAAAGGGCCATTATAATCACATCACAAAAAGATGAATAGTTTTTACATTTGTCTATATATCAAAAATGGTAATTTCTCATCTATCCAATCACTTGCATATACAATACTTACATCCAACCAAATATATATAATAGTAATCCCTTCATGAGATGTAGAAATGTAATAAAAATGCCTCAACATATATGTATTTCAGTATTATAGTTTTTTTTTTTTTACTGACTTTATGCTTTGTAGGATGAAAGCCAATAGCATATGGAGACAATGACCACCACAAAACTGCAAAAATTAAACGGCTGATGTTGGACGCTTTTAGATTTCTTTTTATCGTCAATTTTGTAACAACTTGGCTGTAATTGACCAATAGCAACATGTATAATGTCAAGTGATAGGATTTCTACAAGGCTTTTATGTTACACTTTTACTTCCTTATCTTGTAAATAATTACTAGAGGAACATAGAATACAATTTTTGTTGGGTATATTTCAAAGCTCTTATATGGATTAGATTCATTTTGTGCATGTTGTTTGGGTTATTAGAAAAACATACTATACAATTTCAGTCTCTGGTCAACCAAACCATAAAATTGTAATATCTGGAGTTATATGATCTCTGATCTAACAAACTGATACCTTTGGCACTCAATTGCAAAGTGTATATCTCATTGTCAGAGTATGCTATATATGTTCCTTCTTTTTGCCAACTTCTGCCATACGATGTTTTTCAACTTATTGACTATTTTACATGAGATATCAAGCAAACACACCTCTGCCCAAGTCTTTTCATTCCAGGAGGTTCTCAATTGCAAATTTCTTCCTACACAGTTTCTTCTCATATCCTTTCTCAACTGCACATAGCAGCCTATTGTCCTCTTTTGATATCACACAAGGCCTTATCCAAAATTCTTCTGAAACTGGTTTTGGACTTCTGCTGCATTGTTTCAAGTAGGCTACCTATCCACAATTTACCTTTCAACAATACTTATTACTGTTAGACTAATCAAATGCTCTATCCTTTTCCAATTTTATGAGTACTTTTTTTTATGGAATATTCATATTATTTTTATATTTTTACAGGGACATCTGAAGATTCTACCACTCAGCAATTATGTTAACCTATTGCTTATGTTCATTTAGGGAAAATAAACATTGCGAATTTTGCAAACCAGAAAACATTATTCTCCTGAAACTGATTATGGACCTCTGCTGCACTATTTCAAGTAAGCTACCATTGGATACTTTCTTTTTCATTTTAGGAAATGCTATCTTGTATTTCACTTCAATGAGTAGCAACAAAACTACTAGCTTACTGCTAAAAAATTCCACTGGTTTTCTTAACTAAATTCTCTTCATCTGTTTCTTCTTTCTCTATTGCATCTAGGACTACAATTATTGGATCTGGTTCCTCTGTTCGGAACTCTCAACTCAATCCCTTCCATATCATCAACAGAAGACTCTGTTCCACTCACAGTATACTCTTTTTTTTTTTAAATCTTCATCAAAACATTTATTACTTATTTACTTATCTTTTGGATTACATAGTGTTGTGTGCTTCTATACTTTCAAGCAGCTTTGTGATACCTCAAGATGTGCCAACACTGATTCCCATTGAATAGATTGCATCTCTAGAACTAGGTCAGACAACAAACTAAATTCTTCAGTTTCATTTTCATCAACAGCTGGGTATATTTTGTAATAAGAACTGCTACCCTGTTAACTTGCGGTCTGCCATTTGTTATTTTATAAAACCAATTTCCTTGGTTATGGATGCCTTTATCGACAATGTCAGCTACAAGGAATGCCAGTCTTTTTTTTTCTTTCTCCATAACAGTCCAACTTTATCAGCTACTTAATTTTTAACTTGGATTGTGATACAACTTAGTACTAGATTAAGTTTTGAAGTAAATGCATTATTTAGTAGCATTGGGAAAGGATCTCCACTTGCCACTTATATTGTTCAGGAAAAAGGCTACTCTTGCCTTGTAAATGCTCTTAAGAATGGACATTTACATTAGTAAAATATGGGGGATATCTATTACAGTCTAATACACACTTTCAAGTTAAACTTTTAGAGATGGCTAATCACTATTATCGGCAGATTACTTGCAATTAGTAAGTTGGTATGTGAATACCTGTATATACATTTTGCTATTGTATCAATTATCATTACTATTTTAAAAACTTACATATTACATTTTGGAAACTCTTCTGTTGTCAGGTACCTCATTCTTTGCAAGACTCCTCATCACAATACAATATCATAATAAGAATTTAGAAATTTCAAATAATCAATGCCTCATACTTCTGATATGAACTTTAAGCTTTAATGATAACCGAACTTGACTAATTTCATACTAACATAGCCTGAACTAAAATAATTAGACGCTCTCAACAACAACTACGTGCAACGCACGTACATCCCACTAGTATGTATATATATATATATATATGATAAAAAGAGACAGTTTCACCAGCCTGTCTCCAGCAGCTGCCCACCAACCTGCTTCCTCCTTTGATTGAGGGCCCTCGAATGCTACGTGTTCATCTAACACTATGCTTCTCTGGCCTCACATACATGTAAGAGACTCTTCGTCTCCACCACCTGCTTATACATGCAAAAAACCCAGAAAGTCTTTCGTCTTCCATTTCCCTGCCTTTCCTCTTCCTCAACGCTTCTGCTCAGGTAAAAACTCTCCCCATGAATGTCTCTTTTCTTCGCAACGAATGTGTTTTTCTCTCCCTCTATTTCATCTCATCTCTCCAACAAAAGTATGATTGCCATTATGGATAGTGATTTCTATCCCATAGATAAAAAAAACGGGTGTTTCTCCTCCCTGTCTCCTCCTGCTTCCTTCTCTCCTTTTCATCAATTTTATCTTCTTTTTTCGTTTTTTTTATATTTTTCTTATTCTTTTTCCTCAACGCAAGCAGAGCTGCAACGAGAAACCCTCGTTGTTCCCCAACCATGAAACCCTTCTTGCTGCCATCTTCTCTCTCAGCCGCAGGTGCTTCTCCTCCTTCCCTCTTTTTTCCTTAAAAGTATGGATGCTTCTTCTCTATTGTCATTCTTCCTCTCATCACTAATACACCCTCCTCTTTGATTTGCATGCACAATCACATCTATGATGATCACGATTGCTATATCTATTCATTAAAGAAAGATGAGTTTCAAAAGAAATATGGGTTTCAATGAGGTTGGTATATAGACTTTGGGGCTTCTCACCCAAATCCCTAACGTATAATCCCTCTCCTAAATTCTAACCCTCGTCTATTTCTCTCTCCTACTTCTGATGGTTTTTGTCTCTCATTTTTTTTTTTCTATCTCTGTTTGCAGTTCTTTGAGGCATAAATTCTGGTATGAGATGGCGATGACGAGATCTAGCTTGCCATTGCGATTTTTAGCTCAAGTTGACGCTGGAAATGGTATGCTGGCAACTATCTTAGACACTATATGTCTCTTTAGATTGTATAATGTTGGGGTTTTGCATTTTTTGTTTTGCTGTGTTTTGTTTTGTTATTATTTATTGTATATTTACATTTGTTTAAGGTTTAATTAGTTGTTTGGAACTCAAATTTGTGTTTGTGATGTAATAAAATCATATGATTTATTATTATTATTATTATTAATTGTGATTTAGTTTTGTTGGGAATGATTGTTCAATTGGTAGGAATGACTATTCTATTATATTGTTTCACTGTTCTAAAACTGGGTAAGGTTAATTTGGTTTTTGAGATTTGTAAATTGATTTTGTGATATGATTAAATTCTATAGTTCTCTTTTGGTTCTGTTTTTAAAAAAAGCTCTGAACCAATTACAGTTAATTAGGTTCTCAGTTGGAATTTGTGTCTGCATGAATTTAAATTATTTCTTTTAATTTTTTAAATTTGCTATGGTAGATTTGGATATACACATATAAGAATGATGGTAGAAATGAATGATTTTTAATTGTTAACCAGAATCGTACAAATTTGTGTTGAAAACACATCTGTTTCATGCTTTTTAAGCATGATTTCTATAGTGATATTTTGTGCATCTCATTCCTTACCCATGTTCTGAATTCTATTCATTACTAAAAAAAACATACAAAAGAAATAAAAAGATCAGCAAACAAATAGGTTTGATTATTTTCATCATCTCTCTCTAAGACTTCTTATAGTCATTACAAACATCAATAAACTAATGAATCCTCGTTCGGTTTTTTCTATTAAATTATGAATCACAAATAAATTGAGATTTCCAAACATGCTACATAGTCCCCAAAGAGACGGAGCATTTTTGCATTTATGATTTCAGAATATGCTCCTTAGGTACTTCCCATACATTGTTATTTACATTTTGATCGGTTTTGGAGGTATCAAAAAACTCACATATACATATAAATGTTTGGGTTTGGCACTGTATTCGAGGAAGTAATGTGTCCACCATTTGATAGTGAGTACATATTTTTCAATTGCCCAACCTTTTGCAACCAATTCATGTATAAAATTGCACCGCAGGAAAGAGTTGTAATGGTGAATGCTATTGGGAATCTAAATTTCACATTATCTCCTGCATCATAGTATCCGCCGGTGAGGAATTAGGATATTTTGGTGAATTCTTTTGTCTGTTTGGGAGACAGGTTGCAAATTTAGCTGGTTAATTGAAGTATTTAGAGTCTTTCTTTATCTCTTGGTTGTTGGACTTTGGGAGTTATGTTAAGAAAAAATTAGTAGAAAATCAGCGATTTTGTGTTCTTTCTGGGCCCCTTTGTATCTTATTCATTATCCTGTAAATGCTTGTGATTTTATTTTTTTCTGTAGAATATTTGTTGTGAATAATATGATTAGTGCTTGATTAGTTTATTATGAACTTTGATGACACAGATTTTAGCACTCTTGAATCTAGATCCTCTTGAATGGTGACACTCAGATTTTTGTGCAAGACCCCCTTCTCTTCTTCAAGCTTTCTCCCTTCTCAAACAATCTTGAGTTATCCAGAGGTATCAATCAATTATCTGTTGTTTCTCCTTGTTTTACTTTACTTTCTTGTGGATTATGTGGTTTTACTTGACACCTTCTTTTGGGTCTATTATTTTTTTAATTTGATTATTTCTTTGTGCATTTTCAGCTAAAGGCTGCTTCTTTCATCGATCCTGAATTAATGTGTAGGTGTTTTTATTCAATTTCTCATGGATTGTGTTGATTTTAATTGCCCCCTTCTTCTGGGTTCTTTATTTTCTTTCAATTTGATTATCTCTTTCCTGTTTTTTAGCTAGAGATCTCATCTTTCATCACTCATGACTTAATCTGTAATTGAATTTCTATTCAATTTTATCTTTCTTTGTTGAAGCAGATTGAGTAAATATTTGTTTTGGGTGTGTATGGGACTTGGGTTCTTCCTTGAAACCATGTATAAAAAGAAAAGAAAAAAGAGGCGTTCTCGGTTTTGGGTTCTTTCCAGTTGTGCATTGGTTGGATTTGGAGGAATCGATAATGCCTAATACCCAATCCCACCTGAATCACTATCCGATTTTATGTTTCATTGTATTCCTGATTTACTGATGAGTGATGACATGTATTGATTCAGCCGGTGTATGAAATGCACAAAAAGATATGTTGGATGCTGGTGTTAGTTTCTCTAATTAGATTGCATGAAATTCATTTAAGCTACTCAACTCTTTATTGGATATTCTGATGCAAAATCCATATACTAATAATAGATTGGTATTTCTTATTTGATTACTCTATCTAGCACTCTAGCAATAATGTACACGATACTTGTATTTGCTCAAAGGTATTCTTTTCACCAGTTAAGCTTATGGGCGTAGAAGTTTTTTTTTTTTTCTTTGCCACTGTAGATTGTGTTATTTTAATGTGTAATTGGCCTAGGCTGCTTATTTTCATTTTTTCCTCCTTTCATATTTCATTGAAAAAATGGTTTGCCAAGATTCATCCATGTTTCTGGAGACAACTTAGCAATTGCAAAGTCTTAAGGGTAAATATGCAATGGCAATATTTTTTCCTCGACTAACAATTAATAAGGTCTCTAAAAATTACCATGTGTCACCTGATGTAACTGAGATTCAACTAAATATTCCTAATATATGCATACGTCGTACAATTTCTTTTTGGTGAAAACTTGCTTTATCTTAATATTAATACTATATGTAAATGTTTTTTAGTCATTGCAATTAGTATATGTATAATGTATATTTTGTATAATTTGATTATTAAAAGAAGTTTGAATGCTCTTGATAGAATACGTATCTGAATATTGTAGCATGCATGTCCAGTGAAAAGTTCTCCCTGCAGGAAATGCGTATGTTGTTAACTCTTCAAATGGATCTGCCATTGGCAATGGCTTTCTAATGTATCAAGATCACGTCATTTCCGCCTTTTAAAAAACTAAAATACTCATATTAGATACTTAGAAATAAAATTGGACCCTCTCTCGTGTCATATAAAAGCTGTTTAAATCTCATTTTCTCTCATCAACTCATGTAAAATTATTTGGCATGTTTCCTTATTCATTTTTAGGTAAAACACAAATTATCTTCTCGGGCTAAGAACACTCATACGTACAGTCATACTTTCCCTCAAAGGGAGATGTACTAAATATTAGATCAATTAGAGACCTGGAATTATTATATAAAAAAATTAGAGAACTGAAATCGGTTAGCTCCTTGGGAAGTTGTAGAGAATTGAGTCAGCTGGTGATTCAATTTGGATACAAGGTAATGGGTAATTACTTGATGAAAATAGGTTTAGCATATTAAGCTTACATAGAATGGTTTTTAGTGCATGAGTGGAATCTTTGAGTTGCAAGATGTAGTTGATACAGTGAAGGAAATTGTATAGCATTTAGAAATATCATGTACTCCTAAGTTTTCGAAATTCAAAAAGGAAATAGTTAACCTGCTATTTTCATTATATTTAGTTTATTTTTAATTTAAGAATTTGATGCAACATTCTTGAGAATAAAAAAGAATAATAAGGACCGTTATATTTCGTTCTGATTGGATGGAGAAGTATTCACCTTAGATCATTTTTGAATTTTCATTTAATCATCATACTTGGAAATTATGAAAGATTTTAAACATAAATTGCGAACACTACAATGATTTACTTTTTTTTTTTTTTTTATCATCAAGCACATGTTTTACTGAAATGAACTTAAAGTAAAATAAAATGTCATTAAAGGTCATTTCTTATTGCAGGCAACAATAGGGAGAACCAAAGCTTTTCCAAAACAAACTGTTGCTTTTATATATGGGTATAGAGATGATGCCACTGATGAGTGGTTGACAGGTGAAATTTGAATAAACTATTATATGCTTTAATGGAGAAAAATAAAATATAAAATATAAAATTTTGTAGTTCACATTGTGTAAATGCATCTCAATTTCTACTAAAACACTTGGGTTTATGATTCCTTTTGTGTATTTTTCTTTTATTATTTTTATGGTATTCTTCAACTGTTTCTGTTCTCTTTTGACTAATGGTTTGATTGTAGTTTTTTAATCCCTACCATGCATTACGAGTCTGTTTGCATTTTTTCCATATATATGTATATGCATGTGTGTGTATTCAATGGATAGTTTATATTTTACTTTGGTGAATTTGTGAATTTGAATCTCAAAATTTCAAATAGTCAAATGATTGACATTCCTTTGTTTTTATAATCTTCTATTGATAAACTCAAACTTCTCTCAGTGTCTATACATAATACATCTGAATATGATTTCCATATATTTGGATTCAAGTTTTCCTTGTTTTCTTTTAATAGAGATCTTATAAATTTTATGTATGCTACTTATGGACCCCCATGGTTTAATGTATGGATAATATGTGATCTGAAATTTCCTTATTAGTAATATACGGAAATCTCAAACTCTACTAATTGTTTTGAAAATGCTAGACTCCCAATTACTTCAATATATCTCCATTTGTGCTCGAATTGTGTTATTTGATGATATGTATCATAGTTTCATGAGCATTTGAAAAATGGTGGAAGAAAGGGGCCCTTTAGTTTTGGAAAACTCTTGCCTTTTGTCAGGGCATTGAACATGACTAACTTTAGTGCAGTAACGTGGCAATGTTGATGGACCCACTGGCCCCATGAAATATGAGGGGATTTTGGATTAGCCATACTAAAAGTCAGCTCGCTCCCTCTGCAGATGGAAAATACATAATTCCCCTTTTTTTTATTTTGTACAACCAGTGGGCCCCTTAACATGCCACTTGTTGCCTAATTAATCGTCTCTGGCCTACTAATCCAGGCTTGTTTGTCGGCGTTTCCCATGGTTTAAAATCGCAGTTGCAGTCGCCATTGCGTCGCATCGCGGTTTGCGGTCATCATGGTGCGAAATTTTATTTTACCCCAAAAAAATCTGAAAAATTATCCAAAAATTCCAAAATATTATAAAATGTTACCACAAAAAAATCTGAAAAAATTATCCAAAAAGTCCAAAATATTATAAAATGCTAGAAATTAAATTTCTTTTTCATTAGTAAACACTTTAAAGCAAAATATTGGTCCCCCTTAGTGATAACATTCTGTATTACTGTCTTATCTGAAACTTGTAAAGTCTCTTTTTTTTCTTATGTATATTGTTATAAAGCCTCTAAAGATTCTTGTTTCTTTATTTTAATTTTTTGGTTTCTTCTCTGCATGCTCTTTGCTTTCCTGGTGATCTATTTCAATTTATCAACATGCACCTTTTCACCCTTCTCTAACCAGTATTTAGACTTTTATTCCTTTACCTTTTTGTAGGAAAGAAAGAGATGGTGAGTGAGTGTGAGAGGAATGATGTTTTCATGTTTAGTGATGAGCATTTGGGTGAGATGAATGGGTTGGAGAGAGGAAGAGATACCAATTCAGGTGTTGTGTGGGTGCATTTGCCAAAGCTTTGGAGATGCTCCAGGGAGGATTAAGGTTTTTTGCTTTGGCGACTTTGAGATTAGCTGTGAATGTACTCCTGGCAGTCAGGAAGGTTAGAACCTTTTTTCTGACTTTGGCTTTTGTTTTTTTTTTTTTTTTTTCTTGATTTGACTTTTTATTTTCTAATCTATTTGGATACTTGCTTTTCTCTGTGGCCTAATAATATATGTGACATGAAAATCCTTATCTTTTTCTTCTTCCTTTGGCTTTTTAAGATACTGATATTTTGTCACATAGATAGTGACTACTGCTTGATGAATACATGTATGCATGCACTATTGCAGTCTTTGGGATTTTAGATGGTGTTGTGTGCATCTCTACTTTCCAGCAGTTTTGTGATACCTCGCACTGATTCCAGTTGAAAAGATTGCATCTCTAGAGCCAGGTCAGACAACCAAGTAAATTCTTCAGTTTCATTTTCATCAACAGCTGGCTATATTTTGTAATGAGAAAAGGTATCTTGTTAAGTTGCGGTCAAACATTGGTTATTTTATAAAACCACTCTCTTGGTTATGGATGTCTGTATGGATAATGGCAGCTAGACCATGGCAGCAGCTACAAGGAATGCCAGTATTTGTTTCCTCCATAGCAGTCCAACTTTTTCAGCTACTTGTTAACTTGGAATGTTAGACTGCACACATTCAATTTTGGACACATTTAATATCAAGAGTTTTCATTAGATGAACAGTGATTCTACTTTGAAATGTACATTTTGTGGATTGAGAACTAAGTTAGTTGCGTAAGAGGTGGGGATATAAACTGGTATAATTTGGGTAAATCCATATCATGATTTGCATATTTGTCAAATATATGAAACGCAGGCAACTAATACTATCACTTTACCCATTACTAGTATTATATAAAGCAATGGAGACCGAACCTTTTTCTGCTCTCTTTGTTGTCTTTTTTCCAGGAGAAAGTCCACACAGCCCGAAAAATGAGACCGGGCGACGGTTCCCACGGAGGACCGTGCCACAGCCCGGTCTTATTTTCGGGCTGTGTATCACGGCGGGTCTTTCTAGACATAACTTACCAACAATGTCTTTCGGTGTCTCTCTCTCTGTGCTCCTCTGGACTGATTCTGCTCTTTTTACTCTTCTTCTGACAGGTTCCTCTTGCCATTAGCGACAAAGGATTAGGAAAATAGAAACTGCAAGATGTTTTCACAAATCGAATCATTTAGCCGCTGACGGTTCAGATCGGAATCGAGGAACACAAGGTCGGGGGGAGGGTGTTTCTGAGCTAGGAGCTCACCTATTGGGACAGAACCGGTAGCCTCAGTGATGCAGGACAAGCCCATGGTCCTCCATGGGTCGACCCGTCTACGGGCCCAACCCAGTTATCCAGATTAGTCTTAGGATTATTTATTTTGGCAAAATTAGCGAAAAGTCCCTATAAGTGAATGTATCCAGCCTCCAGTCCAAGGAAAAACTTATTAAGGCCTATGGTCCACTCAGTTAGACTGTTTGCAGTGAGAGGTCCCTGAACCCACGTGTTAGCATTTTTCTTTACAAAATTGCCCTTTCAACCGTTTTTGGCACAAAATTTTGAAATTCAAAATTTTAAATCTTTAATTATCCCTCCTCTTTTGCGACAAGGGAACAGATTGGATCTGATCCTCGTGAGAGTCACAAATCAGGCGATCTCTGATTAGATGTTTAGAGATTGCACGAAGAAGACGACTGGGCCTGTTCACACGCCGGAGATTGCACGATCAGGGTTTTTTATCGGATCCGATCCTCGTGAGAGTCACTGATCAGGCGATCGAAGATCAGAGGTGTTCTGATCGACGGATTTTTGGATCTTTTCCAGCGCCTACTCGGCGTCAGTGTGGAAAGGAACTTTCTTCTCTCTACAAATCTGTCATGTCTTTTCCAATGGCTGGACGACCCCGATCTCATTGTTCTGCCAGGAAGGATCGAAGCCGCAGGCTACAGATTCTTGGGAAGAAGTCCAAGATCGGAGTTGCAGAGGGGAGATCGGTTTCATTAATCTCTGTTGGGCCACACAATCAGTTGCAGAGGAGAACGGAGAAGGTATCTTAATTCCGGAGAAACCAGAGTATCCGGGACTGCCATTGCTGCAAATAGGAGAATAAAGCCGCCGGAATCAGACCGGAGGAAGCCGCCACCGTTGACTGCGTGTCGCCGGAGTCCTCTGCCGCCGTCGTCCCGCTGCTGTAGTGCTATCTCCGGTTCTCGCTGTCATCGGATCAGCCTACCAACACCGATATCGGATCGGAGTCTACCACCCTCATCGTTCGATCGCTGGCCATCGCTCGTCCCCGGCGATGCGCCATCGCCGGGGAGGAAAAAGACTCCGCCAGCCATCTGTAGGTTCTGATTATAGAAACCAGAACCAGAACAGAACAGAACGAAGAAGAAAGGGTTCTGGGTTTTTCGCCCAGGCCAGGTTAGGTTCCAGGTCAGGTCAGTTCTGACCTGACCTGCTACAGAAGCCCAGCCTAGAGCCTAGACCAAATCAGGTTAGGTTTGGGTCAGTTCCGCCATTAGAGTTTGTCAAATTTATCTGAGTTGTTGTCAAATTTATCTATGTTTTATTCAAATTTATCTGTGTTTTTGTCAAATTTATCTGAGTTTTTGTCAAATTTATACGAGTTGTTATCAAATTTATTTACGTTTTGTTCAAATTTATCTGTCTTCTGTCATATTTCTGTGTTTTTGGTAAATTTATCTTAGTTTTTTTTCAAAATTTATCTGAGTTTTTTAGCAAATTTATTTAAGTTTTTTTTGAAATATATATACGTTTTTTAAATTTATTTGTGTCTTTTCAAATTTATTGCATTTTTTTTAAATTTATTTTCGTTATTTTAAATGTATTTGCATTTTTTTAAATTTTCTTTGGATCTTTTAAGATTTATTTGAGTCTTTTGAAATTTATTTATATTTTTTAAATTTTATTTGGATATTTTGAAACTTATTTGCATCTTTTTAAATTTATTTGCGTTATTTGATTATATATTATTTTTTTTAATTTATTGCATTTTTTGAAATTATTTTATTTTTTAAAATTTATTTTCGTTATTTAAAAAAAAAATTGTGTGTTTTTAGAATTTATTTGAAAATCGGGAGATTCCATTAATCGTGGGTAATTAAATATTAGTTGGCCATTATTAATGGGTTATCCCACCAATAATGGGAAATGATTTAAAGAAAGAGTAAACTAGACATTTCAGGTATGAAAAAGTGTGAGATGGACCTTTGGCTACATGATTTTTTTTTTTTGTGGATCTAAGGCCATAAAGTGAAATGTTCAGAGACCCGTCACCGAATGCCCCATTTATTTTCCTATATAATAATGTAAAACCTATTTAGCTAAGGAATGATTGATGATTAATGAAAATGAGTTTTCTTCGAGTTCTCCAAGAAATCCCCAACGCCTCCTGGATTGGAGTTTGGCTAGAGCCCAATTTTTGAGTCTCTTGAGCCCTACCTGCTCTGACGTAACGCATCCAACGCATCCGGATTGGAGTTTGGTGAGAACCCAAAAAAATGCATCATCTTCCTTATCTTTTTCTATCTTCATCACCCTTCTGCATCTCTACTTACGTTGTCCGCACCAATTTCTCTTCTACTTTCTGTTCTTTCTTTCTACTCGTTTTTGTTTTTTTCTCTCTCTGTTCTCTTATTCTACTTTCTGTTTTTCTTTCTTTCTGTTCGTTTGTTTTTTTTTTTTTTTCTCCTGGTTCTTCTCTCTTTTCTCTGTAGTCTCTTTTCTCTCTCTCTCTCTTTATGTTTTTTTTTTTTGGTTGGTGAATGGGTGACTGATTGGGTGGGGATTACGGGCTTGCTGTTGTTTGATGATGGGATGGGTTCGGATTAAGTGTGATGGGGCTGGGCCGCTGGAGATCAGATTTGATGGACCATGGGCTTGTCCTGGATCACTCAGCAATCCCGACGGAAAATAGAAACCAAGAGCTGTTTTGGTGCAGATCCTGATCTGGTGCAAAAACGACCAGGGTTCGGTGGAAATATGCACTGGTCGGAGAGATCAGTTGATCAATGTGGGCCACTATGGGGAGCACCAAGTTGCAATTGCAGCGATCAGGAGGTGCAGAACTACTATCATCAGGGGTGGACCACAGACTGTACTGATCCATGGCGGAAGGGCCTTTTCCGCTCCTACAAAATGTTAAGCAAAATTTTTGCCCCACCCAAATAAAAAAGCTTGATTTTCTCTGCCTATCACAACCATAAAAAATATAAACATACACCCACACCGAGTATTAAAAGGCAGTTTATTTTCTCTATAATCTGCTATCAAATTACGCCTTCCAACTCACTGCTACTAGTCAGTAAGCAATGAAGACACAAACATCACTATATCCTGATTTGTAGAAACCCACTCAATCAAACACAATTCCATAGCCAAATACAATCTATATCTACTATGAAAAGCATGAACAGTAGTGACAAAACACATGGTAATAATCATATTAATGCTCATACCATATCAGATCTTAGCAGCAAAGGAAAGGCCTTCATTTGCGAGCTGGTTCACATCTCCAACTGGAGGATGGAGCCTGGCAACTTTGGCTATGGCTTGGTTCTCCTCAGGCGTCCCTCCCTCCAGGAAAGCCCCAACTACCTTCCCTTCCTTGATCCAATATGATCCGAACTTGGGTTTTGGTGATGCTGGGTCACTGTCACCGAACATCACTGTGTCTCCGACATTGTCGCCATAAAACTGCCAAGATAGGTCAAAGGCACGGGAGTAGAAATATGGAAGGTAGTCGTACTCATCAATAGATTTCCCTTCTTCACTTGCTTTGATGGCCTACAAGAACTTCACAAGATGAGAGCTCCAGTAGAGGGAAACTAAGCAAATGCAATACAAGAATTCTCCTTGAGATAAATGACCAAAAAAAATGCACCCGTGGTTCTATTCTTGCCAATTGATTAAATGAGCATTCATAGAAATTGTAGAACGGTAACCTATGCGGTGAAGTCGACACAGTCAAAGGACGCCAAATTCAATCGTTCATGAATCCAAACACAAACATCCGCGGTCAACAGAAAATGTACAGACAAATAAGGAGAGAGGCCAAAGTTAGGTTACCTCAATAGCTAAATCTGCTGGATTAGTTGTGTTCAATCCAATGGGAGAAGAAAGAAGAAAAGTGCAAAAGCAACTTTTATTGATAGAATACACAATAATAAAACAAGAGATGGATTGGACATTCCTCTACAATTATTTAAATAGCATTCGAAACTTTCAAGACCTAAACAGAATCATAAAGAATCCTACTAAAATCAAACTAGGAAAGATAATACTCTATATCTATAAGGAAAATAAAGAAAGAAGCAAGATGTGGAATACTAAAACGTCTTTGGACGGGGACGTGGCACCATTGTTCACAATCTGCATCAACTTTTCTATTCTGATAAACTTGTTATTAACTCATATTATGATATCGTCCATAGTAGAGAATCCCAAGATACGGAAACAAGCTGTAAACAGGTGGATTGGATTATTCAGGATGTTAGGGCCAGTGGGAGGCATGTTCTGGTCCAGTGGAGTGAACCACTTACTGGGAAGGTGTTGCCAAGTATGGGCGACACTTTTGGGTGCGGTCCCTGCTGGATGAGCCTGATCCGGACCTGGTTCAGCTGGGTCAAGCCCAAGTTCCTCAGCTGCTGTGCCTATTTAAGCCTGATTGATTTTATTGAACCTTTTTGGGGCTGATTTGGATCCCCATTAATTTCAGCATATTTGTTTTCAAATTTGGTTCTCAATTGAAGTCCCCCCTTAAGCACTACCCTGATTGAGCCCCGATTGAGATGGATCACAAGGACCCTTTGATAAATCTATCAAAAATAATTAGATGCCTGATCAGTCTCGAAACCCAATAGATCTGGGTCATCCGCTCCTGCAAAGAAGTCCAATTAAAATTTAAGTCATTTGGAATTTCTACCATAACCTGGGGATGATTCAGCCTTTCTTTTCTTTTCTTTTTTCTTTTTGAAAATTCTTGATGGAAAGTGACTCTTCCAATGGCACTGAGTACAAAGGAGGCAAATAGACCATGGAAGTATAATTTTTCATCTTTAAAAAATTAGATTTAAGTTTCTTCACACTACCATGAAGATAGAGTTTCCTAATGCCTAGAGAAGAGTCAATGATGTTAAGCATTGACCAGCTAAAAATGGAGAGGACAGGGATACTATCTTTCCGGCCCTATATTGTAATAATTTAAGCCAACGAGGGTCTTGTTTTGGTACAATTATACCATTGATATTGTTTATTATTTCCTCTCGTTTCGTACTACTTTTGGCTGGTTGTTTACCATCCATATACTCATGTAAGAAGATACCTACAACTACGGAGTAATTTTTCATTTCTATGCAATTGCGTGGATATTGATTCAGTGGCATGGGATACATTCAAAAGATCGCTAATTGAAGAAAATATATGGTGTTAACATCATTGCTACTGCATTTACTCGACAAATTATACAATGTAACAATGGTAGCATGCATTAATACAATCCCATAGTAAAGTTGGAAGGTGGTCATTCTTGCAACCGTGATATTGCATGCTTGGGTCACGTTAACAATCGAATGAACAAAAAAGGAAACACACATTTATATTTCAAACTTATTTAAAACTATGATACATGCCACAGATTTTACAGAGAAGAATGCTTGACGCTATGCATACCTTAGCTGCCTGCTCAGCTGACTTCCTGGCATGATCCACATGCTCCACTCTCCTCATTTCATGGTAAAGCTTTAGAGGAAAAGTAGCCACATCTCCCACGGCATACACATTAGGAACACTTGTTTTGAAGAATCCATCAGTCTGCAATCAGATGCCAACAAAAATGAATCAGTCTGCAATCAGATGCCACCAAAAATGAAATTAATGTTACTGCATATAATTCCTTTCTCTCTAAAATATGATCATGATCATCAGAGTATAATCTGAGCCTTATCCCATCGGGCAAGTGTTGATTAAAGAATTCTACCATACAACTGAAAATATGACCAAAATACCTCTCTCTCTCTCTCTCTCTCTCATATGGAGAGCACTATGGACTGGTGGTGGCATTGAGGAAAAAATATGCAAGAGAGTGACAAACAGGTAATAATCCAAAGATCCGCTACAAGTAACCCTTAAAATCACACCAAAAAACACATTAACAGCACTTGTTTGGGAGATCATAAGTCTGCCATCAGGTGGCATACTGAACTGTGTTCCAACCGACCATCATGATCTTGATCATCATCATCGTTCTGAGCCTCATCCCATCAAATAGGGGTTGTCTCAAGAATTCTACTATCAACTTTGAAAAAGATATGACCAAAATACCTATCCCATTTTATAAGTGGGAGTAACTAATTGCTACTATCATAATACTACAATATAGTTATCCACTGCATATTATTATTTGAAAAAGATGCGGATAGATTTCAAAAAATGTTTTTTTCAAAGAAACATGTGCAAAGTGGAAACAATGCAAGTAACTCTATGAACAAGTGTCAATAAAATTTAAAAATGAGTATGAAATCAACTAACCTTAATTCCACCTTTCTCCTCTGCAACTTGACCCTTAAAAAGTGTGGTTAGTGGTCGTCCACCAACACCAACAACAACAATGTCAGCATCCAGCACTCTCCCGTCCTTTAGTTTGACAGTCTTCACCTGAAGAATGTTAACTTCTACGTCATCGAGCAGCATAAGAAAGGGAAATTTGCAAGCAACCATTAAAAGGTCTGGTTTTTTTAATTGGACAACATAAGGGCTGCGTCGGAATGACTTTCAAGTTAATAAAAGCATTTGTTATATTAGGTTCAGTTAAGTTTTTCTAATTTTAGGGTTCGCAATTTGGAGGTGAATGAGCCAAGCGGAGCTTAGCCCAGCATGAGCTTGGCTTGAATATTAAATGAGTCACCTCAAGCTTGAGCCAAGCAGAAGCCGTGGCCAACTTGAGCTTGGGTTGAATTAAGTCAAGCTAGGATTGATAGTTTAAACTGAGCTTGAGCTTGATTAGAAATCAAGCCCAACTAAGCCAAGCTTGAGCTGGCCTGGACAATGCATATCAAGTTGAGCTTGAGTAAACCACAACTCAAGGATATCAAATATAAGGATTTGTTTTTTCTTGGCACCCGAGTTATACACAGACACCATTGCCACAGCCACCAGGTGGGTCCAATTCTGGTCACTGAAATTGAGGACCACATATAGAAGACATGTGCATGGATAAGGAGTGGCATAAAATCAACCTAATCATATTTTAGTGACGCAGATTTTCAGGCCTCATAAAACAACAGTGAGAAGTTTTAAAAATAGGGTCACTTATATGTATTTCAAGTGGTTAGGATATGATAATTTCTCATACCAATATATCCCATAGAGTTAATTTTCCGAAAAACTGTAAATAATTGCATTAGAATGCATGGGAATTGAATACATAGGATTTCATGCCACAAGTGAAAATAGGGTCATTTATATGTAATTCAAGTGGTTAGTAAGGTCACGCAATATAGCTTTCTGGTGAGGATATGATAATTTCACATACCGATATATCCCATTGAGTTATTTTTCCGAAAAACAGTAAATAAATTTTAGGGCCTGTTTGTTTGCATTAGAATGCATAGGAATTGAATACATAGGATTTCTTTCCATAAGTGGTTAAGAATGAAGATTAAAGGTGAATTTCCAAAATTGAGCATCAAATAACCTTTCCTATTATGGAAATGCAATCAAGGGAGATGGAAATGAATACCAAACCATCACCCTTGTATAATTAAATACCTAGGAAAGTAAAGGTCCCATCTACATCTCCAGCTTATATCCTTTACTACTCACCTATGTGCCTCACCCCTCACCTCTTTAATCATCATTTGGTAGAGTTCATTTTACCATGAATCCTATGTATTGAATTGATACATATATTAGTGCATGTATTCAATTAATACATGTATTAATGCAAACAAACAAGCACTTAGAGCCTATTTGTTTTCATTAGAATGCTTAGGAATTGAATACCAGTTCATCCCTAAGTGGTTAAAAGTGAAGATCAAAGATGAATCTCCTAAAATGAGCATGTTATAATTTTTCCTTTTAGGAAATAGAATCAAATCAGCTTTACTTTTAGGAAATAGAATCAAAAGAAGATGAGAAATGAATGCCCAGCCATCACCCTAGTATTTCATTTCCTATGTATTTCAATGGAAAAAGGCCCTTAGTGTAGTGTTATAATATATGGCAGTATATTCAATTGTATTGAATTGTTGAACAACTTTATTCAATATTTGACCAAATATTGAAATATTCAAATATTGAAAAATGGCTTTGATGATGATGATTCAATATTTGACCAAACAATTTATATCATGTGCTAAATATATACTTGTAATATACACAAATAGCTAGGTTGAGCCCTTTAACAAGCCAAGCTTGAGTCGAGCTTCTTAAAAAGTGCTCGAACCTAGCCCAGCTGAAACGAATGTAAGCTTGACTCGTTGGACAGCTAGTCGAGGCAACATGGCCTGTTGACAGCCTATTCGAAATACTGTGTACAAGAAGCATCATAAAGCTAGCTTAAGTTTACTCAGGACCGGTTGATTTACCTCTCCATCTGCATCTGAATCAAATCCAACAGCTACTGTCCCCTTCACTATTTTGATTCCCTTCTTTGCATAGTATTCCTCGTAGAAAGCAGCAATTCCTGCAGTGAAAAGACGAGGCACTGCAAGAAAAGCCCTGTGTTAGGCTTTATAACTCATACATACTCCTTATGATTGATTTAGCAAAGGTGATATGAAGAAGTATATGTCATTTAATTATGACTAAATGCAAGAAATTTTTTTCCCAAAATTCAACAGATTAGTCAAGGAAAAAAATATTCAAGCGGCATGTTTGAATTTGTAGATCTCAATAATCAGGAGTCGGGATTTATTGGGTCCAGGAATTTCCCTGACCCTTCGTAAAGATATTTTTAGTTTAAATAACTGCTAGGAATATATTATTTGTTTAAATAACTGCTAGGAATCAATCCCGGAACAAAGATTTCCTAAGCCCACGATAGCTTTTTGTTTGGATAACTGGGGAATCTGAGTGAAAGAAGAGTAAAATAAGAGGATTTTTCTTATTCCCTGCTCTGGAAACAAAGAAAAACCACGTATTTTCCCTGAAAGATAAGAGAAGTTGTCAAAAGCAAGCGCATTGATGATTATGACATTTCTAATTACTGAAGTGACAAATGCTACAAATGAGGGGAAAGCAGGAGATGATCCATGCATCAAAACATGTCTTGAGGTGGCATAAATCGAAAAACAATTTAGAGGATACTGAAAATAAGCAGGTACTTACTGCACCATGGTTCAGGGTAGACCATAGTTACATCAAGGTTGTTGATTTTCATCACTGCACCCAACTCAAGGCCAATGTAACCTCCTCCAACAATGACAGCCTTTCCATTCTTCTTTGCCTTTATTGCTTCTACAAGCTTATCAGCATCTTCAATTTCTCTCAAATAAAAGATGTTTTTGGCATCAGCTCCTTGGACACCAAAATCCGACAGCCTAATAACCTGCAAAATGATAATTGATATATAAAATTTAGCAGGTTGTAGGAAATTCAATTAATAGTTAAATATTTCCATTGATGATATTGGCAACATCTTTCAATAATAAAAAGAAAACTGCTTGCTACACTTTGAATGTCACTAGCTAATTCCATAAACCAGACACAACTATATGAGTAGGATGCTGGTAAGTAACAAGAATATTCAATGGAAACAATACTCCATGATAAGAGTGAGAAAATGGTGGATTCCTTTTTCAGTAAAGTCTCTTTTCACCGTTCCACCTGGAGCGTCGGTTACTCCCTCTCCTTTTGCGGATGTATGGAAACTTACGCTCCTCCACGAGTTGTGGCTCTCGCTTGGTTGGCCCTTTCTGGATGCATTTTGACAATGGATAATTCTTGTAAACAAAAGATTATTTTGGTGAATGGCTGTCCTACGGGCCTTAAAGAAGCAGAATCGATTGATCACTTGTTGGTGTCTCTTCCACTGGTTTGGCCCCTGGGTGATGCCTTATTCCCTTGGATCCTTAGTCGAAGCATGGATGTTTTTAGCAGTTCCGGTTAGAGGTAAGCAGATGTGAGAAGCTTCTTTATGGCAGTCATCTGGGCTATTTAAAAAGAGATAAATGAGAGGTGCTTTGAAGGCTCTACTTCTTTTGTGGCTTTGGTGTTGCAAAGCGTTAAATTTCAGGTGGCATCATGGGTGTCTGTTCTTCCTACGTTCAGAGGTACCTCCATCGACGCCATGAAATGTAGTAGGCATGAGGTTGTCCTTTCAACTCCTTCGAGACCCAAATCCTTTCCTAAGTGGTCTCCTCTGCTGCCGGTGTGCTTAAGCTTAACTTAGATGGGAGCCATAGGGAAACCTGGGTAGTCCAGTATTGGAGGCATTTTCAGAGACAATTCAAGGTCTTCTCCCCTATCCTTCTCCGGGCTGTCTACATGTTCGGTCAATGAGGCAGAATTGCTTGCTTTGAGATTGGGCCTCCGCCAAGATGATCGGTTTGTTTTTTTTCCAATTTTATCACTGAAGAAGATTCCTCTCGTGCTATTGGGTGGGCTTCCGGATCTTCTAGTCCCCCTTGGCATCTCATTGTGGAGGTCATTGATCTTGGTTTGAACCTCAATGCTTTGTATGTGCACATCAAGAGGTCTGGTAACGAGGTTGCTGATTGCTTAGTGAAAGAAGAGGTTGGAGCCAGATGTCCTTATCGAGATTTCTATTTTTTAGGCCCTTCCACTGTTGTTTAAGGAGTCTTTCGTTTTTGAATGGTTTTTGTTTTCTGCTTTTCAGTATATGTTTCTTATGCTGCTTAGCTTTAATAAATTTGGTAACCATTCAAAAAAAGCGTAGATTCTTTGAAGCTTTTTCTTTTTCTTTGTTTCCCATTTCATTCGCTGGAACCAGTTGGAATTGTTGGAAGTATCATAGGAGCAATATATGTCATCTATCATGATAAGGACTAATCAAAAGAAAGGGGCAGAATGCTGAGGAAAAAATGAAAAGAAAAAGGTAGATTCTTAAATTTCTTAATGTGAGAAAACGGTAGATTCTTTGAAGCCTTTATTTTTGTTTCATACACTGGAACTAGTTGGAATTATCAAAGTACATCCAAACAAATATGTCATCTATCCTATTCCTGATAAGGACTGTTCAGAAGAAAGATGAGGCAGAACACTGAGTGAAAAACTGAAAACGAAAAGGTAGCTTCTTTAAATCTTTAAAGCTTTTTCATATTTGATATAAATGTTGGAACCAGTTGCAATCAACAAAAGGTATTAACAGTTGAATTATACTACTGTAACAAAATAAGGAAATTTCGGCAACATCTTGCAATAAAAACAACTGGATTCTTCATTTACTAATTCCACCAACAAACTGCAACAACATCATTCAAAAGCCAATAAGAAACAAATGTGTGAAGCTAACTGGTAGGTTTGGAAGATATCAAAGTGGGAGTGACATCCACCCAACAAGCATCACAAGTGGTGAACATATAAAATAGGATTATTTTTTTCAGTTTTATTTCCACATTATGGAAAATGGGCATGCTTCATGAATAAAATGACAACCAATTGACAGGAAACTCAGTGTGTTCCAATTATCTAACGAACAAGCTCAACATTTTGCAATTATGATTGTAATAAAGAACTATAGCGATAAGGTATAGTAACAAACTTTTGGTGTCCTAGTTGGTTTCAATGGTTAGGAGTCCAAGTATCATATCTTATATGAGTTTCAGAAACTTATGCAACACTAATAATATTCTCAAAGTGGTCAGTGAAGATTGAAGATGATTCTATTCCTCCTCCAATGCGCACAGAAGTCTTTAGAAAGGCATATACATGACAAGAAATAATCTGATGAATATTTAGTATGAAAAATTATGCTTGTTTTTCCTCTATTTTTTGAGTGGGGGTAAAAGTCACCCCACCCCGCCCTCGATGCGATTATTGTGGGATTACAGACAAGAGAATAAAAATTGTGATTCTGGCCCTTCAATTGCATTGATATCTCACTATCACAATAATGTATATTTTAAGAGCTGGGGGCAAGAGAGAGGGAGATGATTCTGAGGCTTTTCTTCATCTTTGCATTATAGAGTGAAACCGGCTGCAATTATCTAAGTATCAGTGAAATAAATACATCAATTATCACAGTAAGGAATATTCAAAAGCTGGGCAGAGTACTCTGGAAAAAGTAAACAAGGAAAAGAGAAGAAAGAAAATTCTTTGCAGCTTTCATGTGGTACATACAGTGGAACCAGTAGCAATTATCAAAATGTCATATGTAAATGTTGTTCCCACTGCACTACTAAGCGTCTTGGACTGGAGATCTGCTTTCACTACTTCAGTACTCAGAATCAGCTCTATGCCTGCAGCCACACATTCAAACACTAGACTGGTTAAAAGGTTTCCACCAATTTTTTTAGATGAGAATTTTTTTTCAAAAAGGTGCAAACCCAGTATGATTAGATGTATGTTTAACCTTCTCTCTTAACTCATTAGTAGGGCCTACAAGTAAAATTTACTTGAATACACTGTCAAGGAAGAATGCATTACCCTTTTCTTTATACCATTCTGGAAGGAGTCTCTCACCGCCACTCCCAACACAAACATGAAACCCAGGAAGTCTTGCAGCCCCTGAAAACCAGTTTTAACAGTAAATAATAATATAATCATTTCCTGGAACAGTCAAAACGCAAATCAAATGATGTATGAAAAAAGGGTACACTGGATAGACCTAGGATTATATGGAGTAATGCTCGATTGAATAATAAGGGCAAGCATATTCATGAAATCATATTCTAAAATTGGTTTAGAGTATGAAGCTTGGCATTAAAAAGTAACACTATGAATGCACACATATTTTTTTGGATAATGTAATTTTTTTTATAAAAGAAATAAAAATACACCAAGGTGTGTGATGCAGTACCAATAGGAATTTTAGGGGCTACAATCCAAGATCCCACTGCTGCCCCACTTTCCAATGGAATTTGAGAAACTAAGACTGAAACTTTTATAGCAATGATGAAAAGCTGACCAGCTGCTTGAACATGCTTACAAAACCAGGCCCCCAACAACACACGCAAAAACAAGAAACACTTAAACGAATCCCCCTTATTTGTCCCCCTCAATAAATCCATATTTGAATTCAAATCTTAAACAAATCCTATTTGAATTCAAATCAAGTCTTATCCTTAGGTTACAAATGATCTTTCATTCAATATCAAGGAATTAGTACAATTAGGGGTCGTTTTTCTTTTACGCGTGGGATATGTAAATACAATTTACACATGTAAATGATGAATGTTCAAATTTAAAGTATGTACCGTTTACACACGTGTTTCTTTTTACAACGTTTGTCAAATAACACTATTTTCGCATCATTTACACGTGTTACATTTTTCTATGTTTGTTTCAATGATATGTGTATATGTATTAAACGATTTTGTAAATGATACCTATTAATCATTAAATTATATTCTACTATAATGATATGAAAAGAAGACAAAAAAAGGTTTGATTTATATCAAAGTTTTCATGTGCATTTTAGATTCTTAAGAAAGAACATGTCTTTCAACATGAAATATACTTTTCAAAAATATATATTTCTATTAGTGATCACCTTTAAAAAAATGCATTCCAACATGTTTGGTTAAGGAAATATGAGTTTATAGTCTGATGATTAAGAAAAATAAGATTATTATTAATATTTTTATTAATTAATATTTAGTCCAATATTATCTTAATTCATTATTCGATTTGCATAAAACTTAACCATGCATCTCACCGGCTTTATGCTAATATTAATCAATTATAGAAAGTTCTTAAAAAGAGTATTTTGATGCTAAGTCCAATTATATTAAAAGTATCACAAATTTATTATGGTTAGAAAGAATCGCATTTATACATTATTTTTTAATGATACCATAATGCTATATAAAATGCATTCTTCCTTTTCTCATACATTCGTTTATCCATGTTTAAGTATTTTTAAAGTAATGCAATAATAAATAATTTTAGAAAACTAATTGAGATATTGGAAGAAAACTAAAACAATAAGGTAATTGTTCTAGTTAAAAATTGATAGAAAAATCATTGAGATATTTATTTTACAACCCGTCCCTTAAAATTTTTACAATCAATACGTTTTTTTTCCGTCTTGCAGATTTTGTTCCTTAAAAATCATTGGAGCCACTTTCAAGTATCATCATCCTACACGTGAAAAAGGGGAAATTTAAAAGGAGAAGAGAAGATAGAGAATCAAATTCTAAAAGAATAAACCTACAGAGTAAATAGATTTTATATATATATATATATATATTTTGTATAGCAAGGCAAGAGAGAGAAATAGAGAGGTTACCTTCATAAAAGGGGATGAGATGTGGGGAGGTTTTTCATTCATAGGTTTAAGCATCTTTCATTATTATTTTGTAAATGCGTTGGAAGGGGGTTTCGAACCCATAACCTTTTTTTATGGAAATGCCTCTTTTATTATTATTTTTCTAAATGCGTTGGGGTTTTGAACCCAAAACCTCTTTGACGGAAACTGCCCCAGAACCAAACCGTCCGCCTCCAATGGATATTCTTTGAAATCACATGTGGTTTGGTATTCTCTTTTCCCACCCGAACAGGTGTTCAAATCTTAGTGTGAAAATGGGCTCATTTTCACACCATTTACACATCTGATTTACACACAAGACGCGTAAATACTTGTAAACAAACATGACTGATGCGTAAATATTACGCATATTTACCATTTACACATGTAAATGGGTGTACACAAATGAACCCTTACGGTGGATAACCCTTGCCTAATGGGATTACACTCTTATCCAAATATTACACTTCTTTCTGGGTTGGGTTGTCTAACGCATTGGCTCATCTCACAATCCAAGTCCACTAGCACTATTGGGCCCATGGTCCACTTCTAGATTTCCAACTTTGTCTCTACAACCCCCCCCCCCCCCCCCCCCCCCTCTCTACTCTCAAAGTAGGAAAGAGAAGCAAATTTATACTTGTGAGGAAGTCATATTTGTCAAAGCTTTGGTAAATAAATCCACAAGCGCCGACTTTGAAAATACATATGGCAGTGACAAAGAAGCACGGACACGACACGGACACGCCGACACGGCATTTCTCAAAAAAATAGGACACGGACACGTTAATATTTAATAATAATAATAATATATCTAATCATATACTAAAAGAAAATATCGTTTTAACTTTGTAATTAATTTAGCAATAATCAAATAAATAAAAATTCAAGTACCAGTGTCCGGACGTGAGGATGAGCATCGGTCGAAGCGTGTCCGGATGTGTTTCCCTTCTTCTTCTTCCTCCATTCGAAGCACTACCGGACGTGATGTGAGGATGAGCCGCTACCCTGTTTCGGCTTCCCCCTTTCGATCGTCTAAGACAGAATGCAATAATGGCCTAGCCTCTGCCTTATCTTTTATTTAAGTTAACAAAATTGCATTTAGGCCTTTTCCTTTTTTCTTTTTCTAATTTAAAGCCCTAGCCTCTGCCTTAGCTTGCTTTTTTTTCTTCCAACTAAAAGATATTTTTTTTACAAACAGCCCCCTTCTTTTTTCTTTATTATAATTTTTTTACTTTTCTCCAACTAAAACAACCAGCATGTCCCCAGCGTGTCCGGAAAATAAAATATAAAAAAAATAAACAGGACACAATTTTTGGCGTGTCGGTCTGTCGGACATGTGTCTGGGCGTGTCCGGAGCATTAGGGTTGCAAGCAAATATCCGGTTACCTGTTTTCCCGGGATTTCCGACCGGATAGGAAACGGGTCTGGAACCTAAAACAAGTTCCATTTTGTATTCGGATCTAGAATCGGAACCTATTTCTAGACCCGAAACAAAAATCGGGTCCGGTTCCGGATATTTGATGTCCCGACCCGCGGACCCGTTTCTAGACCTGCTAAATTTACTAGGGTTTTTTAATGTTTTTTTTTTTTGTATAACCTCCTTCCCAAGAGAAGTTAGGCCTCTTTCGTTACTTATTTTTTTCCTCGAAAATCCTCCCTCTTTTACTCTCGTCTCACGCCCGGCAACTGTAGAAGAGAGCCCCAATCTCTCTCTCGGTATCTCAGACGAGCCCTCCTCTCTTGATCAATCTTGTCTCTCTCTCGGTATCTCGGACGAGTGCAACAAACACCCCATCTTGTTAGTGCATACAACTGAGGTATATCAAATGCATCTTTAGTTCTTCATTTTGCATGGCTTTTTTATTGTGCAGATGATGATGCTAGTAATTTTGCAATGATGACTTATCCACTGTTTCGATGAGACGAGTGATTGCATCCATTAGTTGTAGTAAGATTGATTAAAGAGAGACTTGGAATAGTCGAAATACCATTTGTTTTTTGCAGTATTTGTATCAATGTTGTAATAGGAAGTGAATGCCTCTTTTTTTTCCTTAAATATTGTCTCAAATCTGCCACTTTTTATTTAGATTTTATCTCAAATCTGCCTTTAACGGTTTAACCCCTTTAATAAAACCAAAGTGTTGGAGTAATTACTGAATCAGCCTATATAATGATAATTGATGATATAAATAAAGCTGAATGTAATACTAATTCATTAATTACTCCAATACCTTTATTTATATAAATAAAACCAAAGCATATGATGTGCAGATTTATTTATATCACATCTTATATCATCAATATAATTATATTGAATGCAATAATTGTGATATGTTTTGTAATCTCTTAAATTGCAGGTCATTTCAAAATGCCTGAACGGATTCATATTGATGATGAAAAAACTAATGAGGAAGTTGTAGTTGTGGCAACATCTTCAAAAAAGCGAAAACTTAAGTCTCTGGTCTGGATAGATTTCCATAGAATTATTGAAAATGGGAAAAAAATAGCAAAGTGTAAACATTGTGACAAAATATTGAATGGAGATAGTAAGGATGGTACATCCCATTTGAAGAAACACTTGGACCATTGTTTCTCATTTAAGAGATCAAAGAGAGGTCAGTTAGATGTAGGACAACAAATGATAAAGATGAGTGAAGTGAAAGAAGATGGTAGCTGTGCGGTACAAAACTTCAAATTTGATCAAGAAAATAGTAGGATTGATCTTGCACATATGATTATTTTGCATGAGCTTCTATTTCGTTTTGTTGGGTATGAAGGGTTTAGAAATTATGTAAAGGGGCTTCAACCAATGTTTAAAATGATTTCTCGCACTACTGTCAAATCTGATTGAATGAAAATTTTCTATGAGGAGAAGAAAAAATTATCTAATTTGTTGGACAATCTAAAGTGTCGAGTTAGTTTGACATCTGACATGTGGAGTTCAAATCAGAATCTTGGATATATATCTTTGACATGTCACTACATTGATGATGAGTGGAATCTGCAAAAGAGAATTCTTGTGTTTAGTTCTCTTAAAGCTCCCCACACTGGAGAAGTGATTACCAATTGCATTTTGGATAACTTGTATAGTTGGAACATTGACAAGAAATTGTGTAGCATTGTTCTAGACAATTGTTTAACAAATGATGTCGTAGCTCGTGAGCTCAAGTCAAAGCTCGTAACAAAGGGACTGCTTTTGTCAAAGGGAGATTTGTTCCATGTGCGTTGTTGTGCACATATTTTGAATTTAATAGTTCAAGATGGATTAGACTCAATCCGTGAGATGATTTTCAAAATACATGAAAGCGTCAAATATATTAATCACTCACAAGCAAGAGAGCAGAAACTCAATGAGATAACACGACAGGTACAGGCTCCACAACAAAAAAAAAAAAAATCCTGATAATCCAACTAGATGGAACCCCACTTATGAGATGTTGGAAGTTGCCTTACAATTTAAAGAGGCATTTGAACGTTTAAGGTAGCGTTTGGTTCACTATAATGAAGGTCGGAATGGAATAGTCATTCCAATGGAATGGTCATTACATCGTTTGGTTCACAAAAAATTGGCGGAATGACCATTACCTCCAGAATCCCATTCCCTTATGCAGAGGAATGGCCATTCCATTCGGGATGGGAAGGAATGGCCATTCCATTCCTTTCTACTTTTTTTTTAGACCAAAATACCATTTTTCACATCTACCACTATTATAAAAGAGAAGAACTTGTGTGGGCCCCACCAATATAATAATAATAATATAATCTATACATTATTATTATTATTATAAAATTATAAGAGAGAAGAACTAGGGCCCCACCTATATAATAATAATATAATCTATACATTATTATTATTATTATTATTATAAGATTATAAAAGAGAAGAACTTGTGTGGGCCCCACCTATATAATAATAATATAATCTATACATTAATATAATAATAAGATTATAAAAGAGAAGAACTTGTGTGGGCCCCACTTATATAATAATAATATAATCTATACATTATTATTATTATAAGATTATAAAAGAGAAGAACTTGTGTGCGGCACCACCTATATAATAATAATATAATCTATACAGTATTATTATTATTATTATTATTATTAATATAATAAGATTATAAAAGAGAAGAACTTGTGTGGGCCCCACCTATATAATAATAATATAATCTATACAGTATTATTATTATTATAAGATTATAAAATAGAAGAACTTGTGTGAGCCCCACCTATATAATAATAATATAATCTATACATTATTATTATTATTATTATTAGATTATAAAAGAGAAGAACTTGTGTGGGCCCCATCTATATAATAATAATATAATCTATACATTATTATTATTATGATTATAATAAGATTACAAAAGAGTAGGACTTGTGTGGGCCCCACCTATATAATAATAATATAATATATACATTATTATTATTATTATTATAAAAGAGAACTTGTGTGGGCCCCACCTATATAATAATAATATAATATATACATTATTATTATGATTATAATAAGATTACAAAAGAGTAGAACTTGTGTGGGGCCCACCTATATAATAATAATATAATATATACATTATTATTATTATTATTATAAAAGAGAACTTATGTGGGCCCCACCTATATATTAGTAATATAATATATACATTATTATTATTATTATTATTATAAGATTATAAAAGAGAAGAACTTGTGTGGGCCCCACCTATATAATAATAATAATATAATTTATACATTATTATTATTATTATTATTATAAGATTATAAAAGAGAAGAACTTATGTGGGCCCCACCTATATAATAATAATATAACTTATACATTATTATTATTATTATTATAAAATTATAAAAGAGAAGAACTTGTGTGGGCCCCGCCTATATAATAATAATATAATCTATACATTATAATCTACCAAGGGTATTTTGGTCAGTCTTATATAAATTTTATTCCATTCTAGGACTCATTCCAGCATACCAAACACAGGAACAGGAATCAAAATTGTTGATTCCTCGGCGTACCAAACGCTGGAAAGGAAATGACTATTCCTGCCTCATTCCATTCTAGACTCATTCCGGTCTTCATTCCATTCCCGCCTACAACCATTCCAGCGAACCAAACGCTACCTAAGCGATCGCGACCGTTCATATAAATTTGCCCCCAAGTAATGAGGAATGGAAGAATGCAAAATGTATATGCAAATGCTTAAAGATTTTTTATGACATCATAGATCTTTTTTCCGGCACAAAGTATCCAACATCAAATTTATATTTTCTTCAAGTTTGAAGGCTTCATTTATATTTAAAAGATTTGTGTAATAGTACAGAGCCTTTTATTCGATCCATGGCCTCAAAAATGATGGTCAAGTTTGAAAAATATTAGAATATCACTTGCATACCTCTAGCAATGGCTGCAATATTTGATCCACGATTGAAATATAAATTACTTGAGTATTACTTCCCATTACTATATAGTGATGATTCAAATGCAAGGATTGCAGAGGTTAAGCAAGGTTTGATGAACCTATATACTGAATATACGGTTGGCTCTACAAACAATCCTTTTGATAAAGGATTTTCTTGGAATGATGAGAGCAACAGTGGGGCTCTGAGATCACTGAATGTTCCTTCTACAGATGAAGCTACAATGGAATGGGATGATGGATTAGATTTGTTTCTTCAAGAAAGTTCATCTTTTGAAAGAAAATTTGATTTGGATTTATATTTGGAGGAAGCAACTTATCCAATGAGAAAGGGCGAAGGTTTTGATGTCTTAGCTTGGTGGAGACTGAATGCACCCAAATATCGTTATGTTGCACGAATGGCTCGTGACATTTTGGCTATTCAGTGTTGCATCGGAGTTTGCATTTAGCATAGGTGGCAGAACAATTGACGATTATCGGAGTAAATTTCTCCCTAAAACAGTGGAGAGCTTAATATGCACTCAAGATTGGTTGAGAAATGAAAAAAAAAAGAAGGCAATCATGTACTTATTCTTATTTAATTTCTTCATGAACTTTATTAAGCCTTGTAATATTTTAGTAAAATTTTCAGATATTCAATCATACCTCTATACTGTCACGAATGCCACCGAAGTTGAAGTTGCAGATAAAGAAAGCGTGATAACAAATCATGTTGAGAATTTAGAATAAATTGTGAGTTGTTTGCCTTTTCTATACAACAATTCTTATGTTCCTTATAAATTACACAATTTTATATGCATTAAACTAATGCTCCTTGTCTATTACATCTCAAAGTTTATTCTTTTTTTTTTTTAAATCTCCATTTGCAGATAATTTAATGAGTTTGTATTTTACAGGTTTTATGCTTCTTGAGTTTATGTAATTACAGTTTCACGATTCTTCTGGGAGGTAATCCAACTTTACTAATGATAGTTTTGAATTGACAATTTATATACAGGATTTTACTAAATGATACTTTCTTTGTTTTTAGGCAATGAATAAGGAAGCATGGAGATCTTCGAAGTTGATGAACAAAAAAAAAGCATGGATTTAGATTCTTATTATTCAACATTATTATTATTGGGCAAATTTATTATTGATCCTTTATTTTGAGTATATTAATTGACTCTTTCTTTTAGGTGATGAATAAGATAGCATAGATTGCTTATTTGAGTTGAATAAAAGTAGTATTTTTTTATTTTGATATCACAGACAACGATTTGCTATCTATTTGAAGATACAATTAATGGAACCAGTATCTAAAATATAAAGCATAGAGGGCAATCATGGCATGGCTATATAGTTGTTTTGGTCCATATTTTGTGCTCTTATCTTAGGTTCCAGGCGGATGTATGTGGCGTTATCTGATGTTTTTAGGTGGTTCACATATATCTCCTTTTGTTTCAATCAATTATCTTTTAAGAATCATGTATGTATGCACTTGTCTGTATGTATTTTCCTGTGTAAGTCATTGAATGTGCAAATGTGTGAGCCCAAGAATAAATGTTTGCAGCATTAATAAGCTTAAGTTTTGCACATATCACATGGTAAGTTGGCCAAGAGTCCTAAGAAGTGCTGGCCTTCATCTGACAGGTTTACCCAATAGAATATATAAACACAACTCTGAACTTTTCCTCCTTGTACTGTGGTGCTATATAGACTACTTGGGCCATTGACTTAATATGTTTTTTTTTTTTTTTTCAGTAGGAGTCTAGCTTATGTAAATTTTAATTGGGTCTAAGTGTTGCCGGAACCAAACCCAGACCCGGACATGAGTCAGAACTGGAACCTGTTCCGGATCTTTAGCTTCTTGGCGAAACCGGAACCGGAACAAGGACACCAGTTCCTTCATTTACATACCGGGTCCGGATCCAGTATGGCTCCGGACCGAACCCGACCCGTTTGCAACCCTACGGGGCGTGTCAGTGTCCGACACCCCGGAGAGGTGTCTGTGCTTCCTAGGTCTGGGAAGCACAAACACCTCTCCGGGGCCGTCATGTCCGTGTCCGACATGTGTCAAACACGGACACGCTCAGACACATGTTGTACACGCCAAAAAGAGTACCTTATTTATTTTTTTATATTTTATATTCCGGACAAGCTCGGGACATGCTTGGGACACGCTGGGGGACACGTTGGCCTCTTTTAATTGGAAAAAAAAATAAAATAGAGTAAAAAAGAAAAGAAAAGGGGGTTGTTTGTAAAAAGTTATAGCTTAAGAAGAAAAAGGGGGCTCTTTTAATTCGTCCATCCAGCCCTAAACAAAAGAGAAAAAAACCCCATTTGTCCTTCCAGCCCTAACAAAAGAAGAGAAGAATAAAGAAAAAGAAAGAGGAAGAAGAAGATCTGCTGCGGTACTGCTTCTGCTTCCTTTTTTTGCTCGTGGTAATGCTTCTACTCATCAAGTACGCTGTTTTTTTTTTCAGCTGCTCTTTTTTTCTTTCTCTGCTGCTGTTTCTTTTTTTTTTTCAATTTTGCTACGAAAAACATTTTGTTTTTTTTTTTTTTAATTTTTGCTCACGCTGCTGTTTTTTTTTTTTTTTTTTTGGCTCATCAAATCTGTTTGTTGTTTCTATACTATTTTTCTGATCATTAGATGTTTTATTTTTGCTGTTTTCTTCTTTGCTGTGTTGTTGTTGCAAAAATCCTTGATGCTGTTTTTTTTTTTTTTTTTTCACTGCTTATATGCATATGTCCTTGCTGCTGTTCTTTATATCAAATAATTCTTTTTTTTATTTATCAGCTGCTTCTTCACCTCTGGAATTTAGGAATATGAGTTCCATTCCTAGCTCTGGCTCACACCCCTCCAATGAAGAAGATATAAATAAGCGTCATTGGAAATATGTAACCAAGTTTGAGAAACTTAATGAAGGAGGGGGAAATATTACAGTGGTACACTGGTACTTAGATTTTTATTTATTTGATTGCTAAATTGATTACAAAGTTAAAATGATATTATCTTTTTAAGTATATGATTAGATTTATTATTATTATTAAATATTAACGTGTCCCCGACGTGTCCGTGTCCTACTTTTTTGAGAAATGTGTTGGCATGTCCGTGTCCCGTGTCCGTGTCCGAGCTTCTTAGTCTCTAATGTATACAGTGATTACATGCTGTCGAATCAAAAGCAGTTACCCCCACGTACTTGGTTCTTTCATAGAATACAAGGTTGGTAGCAATCAAACCAACACTAGCATTGTTGGCAATAGGGGGTATAGCATGTTGATGAGGAACACCAAATTTTGCAAGCATTGCAGCCACACGATCTCACTAGTTGCGGAGGACATGGATCAATGTTCAGCCTCAGCTGCGGATTTGGAGAATGTTGTATCTTGCATTTCCATGAGATGGAAGAGGTGCCAAGGAAAATACTTTCACTGGCAGTGGAACATCTAGCCAAATTTAGCAAGCATTGTAGCCACACGATCTCACTAGTCGCGGAGGGCATGGATCAATGTTCAGCCTCAGCTGCGGATTTGGAGAATGTTGTATCTTGTTTTTCCATGGCAGTGGAGCATCTAGTGTCAGGACAACTGACCCAATGAGCATTAATTTAGCCACTTAATGTAACTCGTGAAGAAGGTGAATCAAATAGGCCACGATGAAAGGTTCCACCTTCCACGAAGAAACAGAAGAATGTGATAAACTGTAGCCAAACGGGGTTTTCGTGGTCCAAATACAGATCATCTCACTACTTGTACTGGATGGGAAATGTCAAGCCGAGTCATGGTGAGACAACTAAGACAATCAACTAGTTGTCTATACAGGGCTGGTTACTCTATACGACTACCATTAGCTTTTCGAAACTTGGACATTAAGCTCTAAAGGTGTATCCCTCATGCGAGAATTTGTTAGGCATGAAAGATCATGTCTTTCGTGTATTTGCGCTAATGAATATGAACACTAGTGGTAATGTGTTGTACTTCATACTCAAGAAAGTTAGTGGGGGTCCTAAATCATTCGTATGAAAGTATCAGGCAAGATAAGCTTTGAGAATCTTGATTCCAAGGGGGTCATCACCAGTAATTATAATGCCATCCACATATACAAGTAGTATTGCAAGTCCCTGAGATGAATGACGAAGGAAGAAAGAGTGATCATTCTAACTTTGTACAAACTTTGCTTGCAGGATGGTCAAGTGAAATTATTCAAACCAAGCGCGGGGAGCTTAGTTAAAGTTGTAGAGGGATTTCTTAAGGCGACAACCCAGGCCTGATGGCGCAGCCAAGATCTGCAATCGATGCGTTAGATCAATCTCCAGTTGGATTGATCGAATCGAAGATGGATTCCAGCTACTAGGGCACAAATGAAACCATGAAACCAAGCATAGAACTCACGATAAACTCAGAAATCTTATTATCAGTTGAAATTAAGAATTCCCTAATATAATGAAGGCGACAACCCAGGCCTGATGGCACAGCCAAGATCTGCAATCGATGCGTTAGATCAATCTCCAGTTGGATTGATCGAATCGAAGATGGATTCCAGCTACTAGGGCACAAATGAAACCATGAAACCAAGCATAGAACTCACGATAAACTCATAAATCTTATTATCAGTTGAAATTAAGAATTCCCTAATATAATGAAGGCTTCTCTATATATAATGCAATAAGAACTCTAAAATAGAAAGCTACTAATCCTAATAAAATAATAAAACAAGAAACAATCCTAATTAAATAAACTTAAGATAAAAATAGCATCCATGGTAGCTTCTTAGCCAATTGGGCATGTGGGCTGAACCCAATGGACTGGGTTGGATGGTTGGGTCCATCATGTGGGCCCAAGGCTCTTTTAACCTTCCGTACTGCATCAATTCTCCCCCGCTTAAAAAAAAACTCGACTCTGGCAAGTTGTCTACTTGATAATACAAGAGAGAATCCGACCACAAGTCCGGGAAAGGTCCTCCGGGGTCGAATATCAACCACTCAAACTTCATAATGTTCTTGCGGACTGCATTATCTTTGCATGTCTTGCAAGCTTTATGTAGTCTTTTTCCTCCATTTAGAAGTAGATGGGAGGTGTCGCTTCTTCTGATGTCTGCATTGAGCTCGGATGTGTGATCTGACCATTAGAAGCTTCAGTTGTTTCCTTCGAACCAACAGATCATGACCATTGACTATCCATCGTTGATCACTGAAAATGAAGTTAGCGTTAGGGACTGCAACAACTTGATCTTCTTGTGAAACTACTGGAACAATTGACTTGATTTCTGATGAACCAATTGGGTTTTCTGAATCTGACATAACAATTGGATCCACCAGATGTTTAATCTTATTGTGAACTTGATCAGATTCTTCAATGTATACTTGTCTTTGCCCTTCCCCAACCTTTTGCGGCTCTTGACTGACATTACTTTGATCAATATTGTTTGTACCAACGAAATCAACTTTGCCATAAAATTGTTCTTCGGTGTCATCCTCGATGTCTTCCTGCTTCACCTATGGTGCAGTCATGACTTTTGTTTCAACTGTTTACTCTTGTTGTGGATTTTCTGTGGAAGGTCATGATGTAGACGAAGACGGGGTTGTTGAATTTAGGAAAATGAGTCTAATCCTTTTTCTATTCCACAAAAAAAAGTATGTGTTCTCATATTTATCACTGTGCACTTTCCGATCAAAAGGCCATGGACGTCCAAAAAAAAAATATGAGCAATATTTTTATCGATCACATCACACCAAATTTCATCCTCATAACTACCAATCTTGAACGATACCAAACATCTGAGTTACAGGGATGACATGATGATCAAACCATGTGACTTGGTAGGGCTTAGGAAGCTTTTCAGTTGACAAATTAAGTTTGTCGATAACCTCTTATGCGACAAAATTTATTGCACTACCATTGTCAATAATCACATTTACTGACTTGTCTTTGACTCTTATCCTTGTATGAAATTTCTTAGCTCCATTCTTCTTCTTCCTTGTCAATTGTATTGAGGAGTCTGCAAATGACAAGTGTGGGGTTATCTTCTCCTGAGAAAAGTCTCTCCACAACATGAGCTCTTGATCTTTGCTGAAATTTTCTTTCTTGAGACTGAGATTGACACATGCGAGATTTTCGAAACATTTGCTCCACACGAATAGCTTTTAAGTATGCCTCTTGACTTGTTTTGCAAGAATTCATATTTCCCATGATGTCTGATCTCAAGCCTTGGACATAACGAGCTAAATCATATATCACATCTTCATCCAATTCGCATATGTCATGCAACTCTCAAAATTGACAAGTATATTCATCAACCGTCAAGTCATCTCTTGCTTCAATTTGAGAAATTGCTCAAAATAAAACTCATTCTCAAAATACCAATCTCTATATGTAAGTTTATACCAAATTCTTTGAATTTCAATTGAGTTCCCAAAAGTTTTCATGATGATTTAGATGTTAGGATATCAAAATTTAACAGCCTTTGAAGAATGGATTATCCAGTTGTGCGGATCTTGAGAAGTGGATTGCACTGGCAAAGCCAGGTCGATGGTCGGATTGTAGATGGCTCCAATATCAACAAATTCAATCTGGAGCATCCAATCTGATGCAATTGACTTTTGCTTCTTTTATATATATATATATTAATGGGCTCGGATCAGGCCTGAACTCAGGTAAGGCCCAAACTGCCAAAAGGCCAGGCACTTGTGAGGGAAGGCCTTTTTTTTTGTTCTGCCTTGGAGTCCTTGCAGGGAGAAAAATAACAAGGTTTAACCTCTGTTTCGACCTAGAGAGAAGGAAAGGGCGAAGAGAAGAAGGAAGTTGCTGCGACCTCGATGAGGAAGAGGGATTTCTGGCTGCTAGCTGACGGTTGGCAGGGCCGGCGATGAAGCAGAGGTGAGGCTGGTTGCTGTGGAGAACGATGAAAGCGGGTGGTACGACGGTTTCAGCAAGCAGCCGTTCCAGGTACGCACAACAAATTTTTTTTTACTCTTCTTTGCTTCCCTCTTCTTCTCATTTCTTTTGTTGTTGCTGCTTTTCTTTTTCTTTTTTCTTCTGGGTTGGGTTTTGGATTCGTTGCAGGTATGGGGTGGTATTGGGTGGCGGAATGATTGGTTCAGTAGTTTGGGAGATCAAGGGTTTGGGGATTTGGGGTTTTGGTTTTGTAGGGACGGGATTTGGGCAAGCGGTGGTGTTGGGAGTATGGGATTTGGGCAAGCGGTGGTGTTGGGAGTATGGGATTTGGTTTCGTAGGGAGTCTGCGATGCTGGTTCTGGGAGATGAAGGTCTTGTTTGATGGTGGGGCTAGGGTTTTGGGTAGGGTGTCAGGGATTCTTATTTATTTATTTGGTTTTGGGGATGGATAGGGTGATCGTGGGGTTTTTTTTTTTGGAGGTGCTAGAAAGTTTCAGCCAAGGTTCAATATTGAAATCATTTAAGAGGTTTTCCCTTACTTCCGTGTCAATAAACAATTCGAAATACCTCGACTTTTTCAGAACAGGTCCGAATCGATTCGAAGCACTTCTTTTTACACTATTTCGGAAACCCAAGGACTCGATCGTATGGATATGTAAAATAAAGGATTTCTCCATAGACTGAGCCACGCCATTACTCTCAAATAAGGCGGCTGGGCTGCATTGGATCGGAGAAGTGTGGGTGGGGTCGGTTAAAGGTGGGCTTAGAGCCAGCAAGCAAGGCAAAGCAAACAAAACAATAACGCGATGAGAAAGCAGAAGCAAGCGCGGACTGATTCAAGCGATACCGCGAACAGCCCATAAGCTAGCATAGCAATAGTTCACCGAACCATAGGCAGTAGGTGAGTGTAGTAGTGAAGAATGAAATGAAGAATTTCCCTAGGAAAGGTGTGGGTAGGAATCTTTAAGTCAAGCTTGAAAGCGCTTTCAAGCTAGGAAAGAATAAAGCCATGTAGTCTCGTTCCGTTGGCAAGCGAGAATGATATCAATTGAAAGTCGTCTAGTTAGCAAGCCTCGATATGGAGTACGAGCTACGCATATAGTGGGAAGCGAGACAATAACGCTACGCGAGACCATAGAACAAGACAGAATCTGCCCTACCTTTCCTTATCAGTTTTTTCTCGTTGTTGATACCGGCAAGACCCAGCCAGATGATGTCTGCTGGTTGGTAGTGAGAGGACTCTTAGTACCCGCATACCCAAAAGGGGGGCGCTGGTTAAAAAACAATCATTTTCTTTTTTTTTTCTTGCTCTCCCTTAGCAGCGGGAAAGGAGTCTATCTATCTGCCTAGCTCTCCACTCTGTTGCAGCTCTGGTCTTTTCTAAGGTACAGAGTATAGTCGAAAGACTACCTCTCTACCTTACATATCGTTTACGGGGCGCGTCGTACAGATTCTTTGGCACAGTTGACCGCCTCAAGTCGGAACGGTGGCAACGTCACTTTCTCTGTATGTTTTGGCTCCCTTACCCGTCGATTTTTTGTTGGCTTTCGGGGATTGCTGACCGCAGAGGAGCAGGGTGTTTTGAGGGATTTCATTCTCACTCGGTATTAAGGAACCCGGGGACTAAGGCTTCGCCGCTTGAGAACACAGGCCTCGCTGCTTGAGAGGCTGGCTCGGCTAAAAGGGTAAGTAAAAATCCTTCCTCTGTTATCTTAAAAACTAGATGAAAACAATACTGGAAGATTCGAGTGACCGAAAAGCTTCCCGAAGGAGAAGCTTGAGGGCGTGGTTAAGAATGGGGGCATGAGGGCAGCGTAGTACAGGCTCCCGACCCATAGTAAAAAAGTGGAGGGTCGGGAGCACAGATGCAGCGACTGAGTGACCCTCTAAGATCGATCTGGTACATCCGAACTTTCTTTCTCTAATCGATGGTCTCTTGCCCACCGAAACGACTATTTTAATGATATGCCCTTTGGCCATTCCCTCGCTCTTCAGACTGAGCTGAATTGACAATCCTTTCAGTCGCTTTGATCCTTAAGAATTGTTCTCCTCTCGCACTGGGTTGATCCCCGTGTTCAAAACCTGTTAGTCTCGCTTTTATCTTATGCACCTCACGACTACCGGAGCAAAGTCAATGAGTTGCTGTTCTTTACAACAAAACTAAAAAATCTTTCGAAGAAGTTCTTCGCTGACGCTTGCCTCTAGCTGAATTCACTTAGGTCGCGCCTTGGTTACTGCCTAGCCTCCTGTGTTGATGTCCAAAACGTGCATGTGTTGTAGGCTGCCTGACCATCTGGAAACCTACTTCTAGTGAAGCTGACTGGATTGATGCCCGGGCCTGTCGCGGAAAAAAAGACGGAAATGTGGCGACTGAGGTGCCTGGCCGGGGCTAATTGACTCGCATGCTTACCGCGGAGTGGAAGTACTTAAGCAGACTTAGCCGCTAATTGAACTGATCTCGAAGCGGACCGGGTTGCTAGTACGGCGGGAAGAGTAGGATTGGGGTTTGTTGGGGCTAAGGAGTAGTTTCTTTTCTGACAGGGGAGGAACGAATCCACGAATCTGAGTTTGTACAGAAGGGAGTCTAATCTTGGAGCACTAGCCGACGTAATCGGGGTCTTTGCTTGCTTTCAACAAAGGCAAAAGCGCTTATTTCCCTCTGCTTAATCGAGTCGTCTTGTATATTGATCACAAGGCATTGTTTGTGCTGGCTGCCAGATAGAAGATGCATTGGCAGCTGGGCGTTCGCTCCCCCTCTCTACGCCGTTGCTTTGCAATTTGCAACGGGTCCTCGAATAATAAGCAGAAAAAGTCTGCCGGGACCTCTCAGGCTAAAGCAGAGGTGAATACAATTGGAGCGGCGTCGCTGAACCAAGCGTAGTGGATCATATGTTCCCATCTATGCCTCTAGTGATGCTTCAACCTTCGTCTCTGCTGCTCCTGTTAGGTATAGAACTTACAACTAAGGGTACTGGTCCTGCTCACTTTGGTTCTGCTCCTGTGGGGACGAGAACGAACTGACTCTACATCTGCTGAATCAGCTACCTTTACGCTTGCTCCTGCTTCTTGGTCACCAGAATCAACTGGATCGACTTGCTCGGACGCTTCAACTGGCTCTACCTGTGCTCTAGCTTCGGGTTCACCTAGGTGGGAAACTAGCTCTGTTTATGGCTGGTAATGTTTTCCTTTAGGCAAGGGAGTGCTTCCCGCTAGGAGAAGCACGATCTATTATCCGGTCTTTCTCTTCCGGTCGGTATTAGGGAACCCGGGGACTAAGGCTTCGCCGCTTGAGAACACAGGCCTCGCCGCTTGATAGGCTAGCTCGGCTAAAAGGGTAAGTAAAAATCCTTCCTCTGTTATCTTAAAAACTAGATGAAAACAATACTGGAAGATTCGAGTGACCGAAAAGCTTCCCGAAGTGGATGGGTTCAGCAGTGACGATGGTAATTGTCCGCGGAAGCCGAGGTTGGGTGAGGGAGTGGTTCGATGGGAGTGGAGGGGATGGTGACGGTGGATGACGAGGGGAATTCCGGGAAGGATGACATCTCCGTGGTTATCGGAATTCAGCTCTGATACCAAATTGGCGCAGCCATGATCCACGATTGACGCGTTAGATCAATCTCCCGTGGGATTGATCGAATCCAAGATGGATTCCAGACACTAGGGCACAAACGAAACCTTGAAACCAAGGATGGAACTCACGATGAACTCAGAAATCTTATTATCAATTGAAATTAAGCATCCCCTAATACAATGAAGGCTTCTCTATATATAATGCAATAAGAACTCCAAAATAGAAAGTTACTAATCCTAATAAAATAATAATAAAAAGAAACAATCCTAATTAAATAAACTTAAGATAAAAGTAGCATCCACAGTAGCTTCTCAGCCAATTGGGCCTGTGGGCTGAACCTAATGGACTGGGTTGGATGGCTGGGTCCATCATGTGGGCCTAGGGCTCTTTTAACCTCCTTCCGTACTGCATCACCCGACAAGCACTGATAGCCTAGTGGAGATGTATAGACAACTTCTCTTAAGTCACCATGGCGGAAAGCATTTTTCACATCCATTTAAAATAAGATCCATTGCCTAATCGATGAAATAATAAGGTATGAATAGTAGTCATTTTGGTGACTGGACAAAAGTCTCCTCATATTCAATGTCGTATTCATGTTTGAACCTTTGAGTAACAAGTTGAGCCTTACAGTGATTGAGGAAACCATTGGCCTTAACCTTAATTGAATACACCCACGCAATTTCTATAATTGATCCATGATCAGGTTTGGGGATAGACCCCAAGTCCAATTAGCCTCCAGAGCCAACAATTTTTCTGCCATCCACAACATTCAGAGAGAGATTTCTATAATTGATCTGTTATCAGGTTTGGGGTAGACCCAAAGTCCAATTGGCCTAACAATTTGTCTGCCATGCACAACATGGAGAGAGAGAGAGAGAGAGAGAGAGAGAGAGATCCTTCCCCCATTCCCCACCCAAATGGGTCTCTATCATGCTCTCTCTTTCCAAGAGTTGAGAGATGCACCGTAGAAGGACTTGTCAGTACAATTGTCACTTGAAGAGTCAGTAACAAATACACAGATATAACAATAATAATAACCCAACTGCATATAATCTGATACACGTTTAAAGGAAGTCAAGTCAACTTTCAATGGCATTTAAGTAAATTCACTAGAAAATCTACCACATCTAGAACCACCACCATCTCTCCCAACATTGAGTTAATATATGGCTAGGTGGCCGAGTCCGCTACAAAGCGACTTGGCCATGATCGAGTCAAAGTCAACTCAATAGAGATGACTCAGACTCGAACAAATTTTAAAACCCTGCATCAAACCTTAGTTCTGTGAGTTAGAAAAGTAGCATGCAATATAAGAAAATAATATCTGGATATTGCTAGGATTTGATTTTAACAGTTGGTTGAAAATTCAGGTGGGTAAACCATACTACATTTATGTGCACAAGTGTATCCACAGATCCACACCATATAAGAAATGATTGGGGGAAATAATAACAAAAGCACAAACTAAATAATTTACCCTCAGGGAAAAGGTACGCTTTGCTGAGTGCAGGACGTTCATAAGGAGCCACCTGAAATAGAACATTATGTCAAGTTGGGTATGAGAAAAGCTCTGGTTGTAAAAGATTCATGCAAAAATCATTACAGAAATTGCACCTTCAACTTCATAGTAAATGTTACTAGAAGCTTAATTACCATCACACATGAAGCAAAAAAAAAAAAGAAACACTTGCACTGATAATTGGTGCATACGAAAAACTACAATTCTAGTTAAATTCTCAGAGAAAAAAAAAAAAAAGCAAGACGGGGATAGCTTTAATCAACCATCATGTCAAAGTACAAATTTTAGCTGGTCTGCAACAAACTGTATTTCCTCCTCGGATCTAGAAAAATGATCCTAAAAGATTTTACATCAATAGTTACTAGATGAATATATGAGTTTAATTCATTTTCTGTGAATTCATATGTCCAAGATTCCTCAATTATTTGATTTCTGCCTATTGCATTAAGGAGAGTTTGGCATTCTCTAGAATATTCTAAAGTTGGAAGAGATGTTGTTTGGTTATCTTCCTTGCAACACTCCAAAGTGTTAGGATTGTTTTCTTTCTTCTAACATGAACAATCTGAGAAAGGTATTTAATCATACAATTAAGTAACTTGTTCTATTCCTCATTTGTAACGGCTTCGGGCTTCCTATCAACAATCCTAGTGTGTAATTTTTATATTGAAAACTTAATTATAGAAACAAACAGCAAAAAATAAAAAGAACCCTCAAGACCAAAAGAGAAAACCCTAACATCAGAACAAGAGAAAAACCCTAAACAAAAGCCAACCATAAAAGACTCCAGTTTGTGTTGACCATTACGACTCCAGTAGGGAAACAAGTGGTTTGCAATAAGTTTTACCCTAAGGGCCTGTTTGGATAGCCAAGTAATGGAATGAAGTGAAGTTAAGTGAGCCACAACGGTATAAAATTTCAACTCATTGGTGTTTGGTGTAGAAGATAACAGGCCCGGCTCGGCCCATGAACAAAGTCCACGCATGGATAGGATATACTCAAAGCTGTATAGGATAGGATTTACTCCCTAATTTCTCTCCTTCTATGTATAGGATATAATTGATTCTTTCCATTCTTTTGTTATTCTGATTTGTATCTAATTTGTAATCTTTACTTAATTAGAGCCTTGATTAAGGCATCTCATCAATATATATTGAACAGTCGATGCTCTGGAAAGGCACGACCTTCTCCCATATTGTTTTTCTTTTTCTTCTTCTTATCTTCCACATATATCTGACATGGTATCAAAGCCTTGTGGGATCTCTCCATATCAACACCATCGCTTCTCAAGCATCTGAAGTCTCTCTCTCTCTCTCTCTCTCTCTCTCTCTCTCAGCAGAATCTCTATCGTCATTCTGCAAGGTGACTATCCAAGGTGGGCCATCTTCCGATCATCCAGAAATCAAAACCAATCACCACCACAGTAGTCGCCCATCTTCTCTAAGATTTATGGGCATTTTTTCAGGATTTTTAACAAATCAGAGGTAGGCCATCTACTGCTACTTGTGCTTTCATAGTTTTACAAGATAGTTTTCATCAGATCCGTTGAATTTTGCGGATTTTCATCAATTTGTTATGCAACCTGATCTGGAAGTTAGTAAAAAGTCTCCCACAGAAGACCGCATTCTTTGATCAGAGGTCTGATCCCATTGTGGGCCCCACGTGACCACTCTAGCACCTTCACAGTGGTCGTCTGGACTGTTTTTGGTCACTGTTGGGTTCCCTTTTTGCTTTGGAGTTCATCTGAGTGCTCCAGTAACTTATCTAAACCAGCCACTCAGCATCTCTTGCTGGTTATTGCTGACTGGTTGCTGTTTAGTCCTCTCCATCTCTCTCTCGGCTTGGATTGGTGTAGAACAGAACCCCTTGGGTGCACTGTGCTCTGTTCTGTTGTCACTCTGTTGTCACTCTCTGATTCCCACCACTACTGCTGATTGTGCTGCATGCTGGGAACTATCTGATCTGGGGCTTAGATCAGATTGTGGGGTACACGTATCTCCTCTGCCACCAGATTCAAGGTCATCTGGGTTGGATTTAAGCACTGTTTTGTGCTGGTTGTTTTTCTGATAGCTGGCTGTGTATGCAAGTTAGCTTCTCTTGTTGCCTCTCTAAACTTATTCTTGGTTGGTTACTTGCTGTGGTTCATAATAATTTAATATGGAGAAATATGATGTGATTCCCATTAAATTCAATGGAAATAATTACATGGCTTGGTCATTTCACCTGAAGAATTTCGTAGAAGGCCAAGGACTGTTTGGTTATCTTGATGGGTCGATACCTAAGCCTACCTCAACTGATACCAAAGCCTTAGCCACCTGGGCTAAAGAAAATGCTAAGGTTATTACTTGGATTCTTAATTCAATTGATCCTTCTCTTGCTATTGCTCTTCAAGCTTATGCTGCTGCCTGTGATATGTGGGGTCATTTAAAGAATGTTTATCACCAAACCAATAAAGCTCGCAAATTTCAACTTGATAGTGAGATTGCGAGATTCAGTCAAGGTGATAAAACAGTGCAAGAATACTACAATGGATTTCTCACATTATGGACAGAGAGGGATGCTATGATAATTCAGTCCGTATCTGTTGGCTTTCTGACTGAGGCTCTCAAATTACAAGAAGAAACTCACATTAGTCAGTTTCTTATGAACCTCAGATCCAAATTTGAATCTGTCCGTTCAGCCCTTATGAATAGAGAAGTCACAGCAAATCTGGACACATGCTTCCAAGAAGTTCTTAGAGAAGAACTTCGCCTGAATTCTCAGCGTGTCATCCTTGATGACCCAAAGGCTTCTCTTCAGGCTGAGACTGCTCTTCTTGTAACCCCCAATCAGAAGCCTACTCAATGCTATGAATGCAAAGGCTTTGGTCATCTCGCCAAAAACTGTCGGAAGAAATTGGTTTGCAGATATTGCAAACGCTCTGGTCATCTTATTGATGATTGTCGTAGTTTACAAAGGAAGAATGGACCCCAGCAGAAGCAACATCATCCTACTGCATCCAGACAACATACTCCAGCTGCATTCCAAGTTCAAGCTCCTTTCCCCGACTCAGGCAACACTTCTTCCGGGACTGTATCCATGACTTCAGCCCAGATTCAAGATCTGATTCAGAGCACGGTCACTTCTGCATATGCATCTATGGGCATCTCTGGTGATCGGTATCAAATTCCTTCTTCTATAGCATATCCTGTGTTTCATTCATCTGCTTACCTGTCTTCCCCTATTACATCTTCTACCTGGTTTTTAGATTCAGGAGCCTCCAATCATATGACATCTGTCGAACATAGCTTTACAGATTCTAACCCTTATCTTGGAAAAGAGAAAATAACCACTGCTAATGGTGATCAACTTCTCATTTCGGGAGTTGGTAACATTACTTTGTCCAGTGTTTCTGGCCAGTCCTTCACACTTTCAAATGTTTACTTTGTTCCTCAATTATCAGCCAATCTTCTTTCTGTAGGTCAACTTATCGATGATGGCTATCTTGTTCACTTTTCTTCCTCTGGTTGTGTTATACAGGGGCGACAAACTGGGAAGGTGATCGCGACGGGGAGTAAATATGGACGCCTGTTCTTGCTGGATATTGGACAACATTCTTTTTTTGCTTCTTATTTTGATTTCAAACAATTGTGGACTGTTTGGCATAAACGTCTTGGTCATGTCAACAATGCAAATTTGCTTTCCTTGTTTAAATTTGGTGATTTGGATTCTAAGTTTGATAATAAAATGATATCTTCTTTCTCTCAATCCAAGTGTGAAACTTGTTGTTTAAGTAAAAGTCATATTTTGCCTTTTCCTGTTCATAATACTCGTGCTTTAGCAGCATTTGATATCATTCATTCAGATGTTTGGGGAATTGCTCCTACGTTGAGTAGGACAGGATTTAAGTACTATGTGACTTTTATTGATGATCATTCTCGTTATACTTGGATTTACTTTATGCGCATGAAATCTGAAGTCTTCTCCATTTTTCAAAAATTCTATAACATGATCCAAACCCAATTTCAGAAAGCTATCAAAATTGTTAGGTCAGATTCCGGTGGTGAATACATGTCTCATGAATTCTCTACCTTTATGTCTAATAAAGGAATTATTCACCAAAAATCGTGTCCACATACTCCTCAGCAAAATGGGATTGCGGAACGCAAGAACAGACATATTCTTGAAACTGTTCGTACTTTGTTGATTGCATCTTTAGTTCCTCCAAAATTTTGGTGTGATGCTGCACAGACTGCTGTGTATCTTATCAACCGTCTTCCTAGCACTGTTCTAGGCAAGACTACTCCTTACGGAGTTCTCTTTGGTAAAAACCCTTCATACTCTCACTTACGTGTTTTTGGTTGCTTGTGTTTCGTTCATCTTCCTCCTAATGAACGCACAAAATTATCTCCACAGGCTGCTAAATGCATTTTTTTGGGGTACAGTCCTGAACATAAAGGATTTTTATGTTATGATCAGTTGGAAAAACGCATGCGCATATCTCGAAATGTTGTTTTCTTGGAACATATTCCTTTCTTTTCTTTACATTTGGATCATCATCCTCTTGCTGTATCCTATCTGCCACAATTCTCAGAATCTCCTTCTTCATCACCTCCTCTCAAAGTTTATGTCCGGCGGAACAAGGTCCCTCCCTCTCCTGATCCTCTCCCACTGCCGCCTACTGAGTTTTCAGGTAATAACACTTCTTCTGATAGCACCATCTCTTTGCGACGCTCTAGTCGTCCTTCTGTTGCTCCTAACCGCTATGGCTTTCCTGCCCTTTTTACTTCCTTAGATAGCACTCCCATACCCACTTCCTATTCACAGGCCTCCAAGATTGCTTACTGGCAGGATGCTATGACTGAGGAATTAGTTGCTCTTGAAGCCAACCAAACATGGGATTTGGTCCCGGCTCCAGATGGCGCTTCTATAATTGGCAGCAAATGGATATACTCTATCAAAGTACACTCTGATGGGAGTCTTGATCGTTACAAAGCCCGATTGGTTGCACAGGGTTATAAGCAGGAATATGGAATTGACTATGAGGAAACATTTGCTCCAGTGGCGAAAATGACCACAGTTCGTACTCTTCTTTGTGTCGCGGCAGCCCGCAATTGGCCTCTATGGCAAATGGACGTCAAGAATGCTTTTTTACATGGGGACTTGCGAGAGACTGTTTATTTAAAACCTCCTCCAGGTTATGCTTGTCCTCCAAAGCATGTGTGCAAATTGAAGAAAGCTCTTTATGGACTTAAACAAGCTCCCAGGGCTTGGTTCGATAAGTTTCGGGCAGCAATCCTTCAGGCCGGATTTCGTCAAAGTCACTCTGATAGTTCCCTCTTTCTGCGATGGACATCGAAGGGCTACACATTCCTCTTAGTCTATGTTGATGATATGATCATCAGTGGTAATGATAATGCAGGCATTACTGATCTCAAACACCACCTTACTCGCCACTTCAGAATGAAGGATCTTGGTCCTCTCACCTACTTTCTAGGGCTTGAGTTTATGCGTAACAAATCAGGCATTAGGGTTCTTCAGCGCAAATATGCGACAGATTTGATTACATCGGCCAGGCTTGATGATGCTCTCCCTTTTGATACGCCTCTGGAATTGAACAGCAAAATCAGTTCCGATGATGGCACTCCCCTGGATGATCCTTCTATTTTTCGGCGAATAGTTGGGAGTTTACTCTACTTAACTATGACTCGGCCGGATATTTCTCATGCAGTTCATACGGTTAGTCAGTTTGTTAGCAATCCCCACAAACCACATCTTGCTGCTGCATTACGCATTCTCCGCTATGTGAAAGGGACTCTTCATCATGGTCTTTTCTTCTCTTCTGATAATTCTCTGCAATTATCAGCTTATGCGGATGCTGACTGGGCTGGCTGTCCTGATTCTCGGAGGTCTACCACTGGCTGGTGTATGTTTCTTGGCAAATCTTTGATTTCTTGGAAGTGCAAGAAGCAAACCACTGTCTCCAAGTCTTCTGCTGAGGCAGAATATCGAGCGATGTCATCTGCCAGTGCTGAAATTATCTGGCTTCGTCGCCTTCTGTGTGAATTGGGTATTCCTGTTGGTAGTTCTACACCTCTCCATGGAGATAATACCAGTGCTACCCGAATTGCTAACAATCCCGTATTCCATGAAAGAACAAAGCACATTGAGATTGACTGTCACTTCATCCGTCAACATGTCGTTACTGAGAAGATCTCTCTGCCTCATGTGTCTTCTTTTAACCAGTTGGCGGATATCTTCACCAAAGCACTTCCCAAACACCGTCATCATGATCTAACTACCAAATTGATGTTTTCAATCTTACCACATCAATTTGAGGGGGAGTGTAGAAGATAACAGGCCCGGCTCGGCCCATGAACAAAGTCCACGCATGGATAGGATATACTCAAAGCTGTATAGGATAGGATTTACTCCCTAATTTCTCTCCTTCTATGTATAGGATATAATTGATTCTTTCCATTCTTTTGTTATTCTGATTTGTATCTAATTTGTAATCTTTACTTAATTAGAGCCTTGATTAAGGCATCTCATCAATATATATTGAACAGTCGATGCTCTGGAAAGGCACGACCTTCTCCCATATTGTTTTTCTTCTTCTTCTTCTTATCTTCCACATATATCTGACATTTGGATCGGCCCAGCCCAATAGATGAAGTAGTCTTGTCGGCCCACGTGGATCCCATTTCACTTCAACCCAAAACACTTTGGTTCCCCTGGGTAAAATCAATTCTACTCCTCTCGATTCTACTCCTGCAACGTTCTCTCTCGCATTTAAACCAAAAGAGGCACGAAAGAATAAACAACATCTTCATCTCTATCTCGATCTCGGGTTTGCCGATTCATCTCGATCCACAACTTCAGCTTCAGGTGAGTTTGTCTTTTGGAATGCATCTCCATCTCTCCCTCCTCATGTGAATTTGTCTTTCGGAATGCCTCAATTCTCATTGCCAGGTACTATCTATAATCTATGCTATTGCCTTTCTCTCCAATCTAATCTCATCTCCATCCTTTCCAATTTTTCTTCAAAAAGATAATGTTTTTCCATGGAATCCTCAAATGGGTAAATGTTGGGTTTCTTTTTTTGCTAATCAGAAATCCTCTTGATTGTGATTTTCTTGGAAAACTCAAAAAAATTAGGATCTTTTGAATCGTTTGGGTGGATTTCAATCTGGGCTTTGTTTTTGGGGGAAAATATTTTCCTCACTTTGTTTGGGGGGCTTTTGTCGACTGGGTTTCCAGTTTGGGGTGTTCGGTTTTTCAGAGCATTGCTTCTCCCAATCACGAAAAATCGAGAATTCTTGGACTTTTAGTGGGTTTTTTTATCTCATGATTTTCGGGGGTTTCAATTTAGGGTTTCTGTTAACAATCATTGTTTGGTTTTGGGGTTTGCAATATGCCCCATGAATTAATTATTAGTCCCCAAGAATTGGATGTATTTGTAAGTCTTTACTTTGTCCTTTTTTTTTCGAAAAGTTCTCTCCTTTTTTGTTGTGATGCCTGGATTTTGGGTTTTTATTTTTGGGATTGTTAGGTGGAATGAATAATGTAGAACTAGAAATGCATTTACCATGTGATTCTACCGAGTATTGACTGAAAATCTGTTGATGACTGGCATCTCTGCAACCTTGGTTCTCATCTCACGGCACTTTCCATGAACGCAATCCCATTTTATGAAGAAATCCGAAAAGATCAAGATTTAGAAAGAGACCTAAAAGTGATAGCAATGGACTCATTCATGTGGCAATATCATTTTAAGACCAAGTGTGAGTGAAGAAACTCCTTAAAAATCCTCCCTATAGCTCTCTGCACAAAAACCATCTTTGGAAAGAACTCAGCATCGAAACAGGATTTTTCAAAAATTATAATTTTCTGATGACAATTAGGATCTGGGTTTTGCCTCAGAGGTATTTCTACATGAGATTTCAGCAAGAACCTCCACTGCAGAAGACCAAGCTAAGAAAAGCACCAACCAAAACCATTCCCTTGGCAAGACCTTCACTTCCTAATCTAATGGTCAAGGTATCATGGATTAGTTGGTGGGTTTTACAATAAAATTCACAGGGCTAGAAACCCATGGTACAAAAGAACCCTAACTATTAGTGAAGGCAATAAAATGGGTTTCTGAGAAAAGAGCATCTGTGCTGCATCTAGAAGAAAATCATGTATGCCTCAATAGTGCAGTATATTACAGGATTTATAAAGGGTTTCTCTGAATACATAGAAAGAAAGATAAAAACCCCAATAAAGATGAGTTAGATAACCTTAACCACAGCCAGTGCATTAATTAAAAAGATGCAAAAGATATTGTTTTTTTTTTGTTCTCTTTGATTTGAAGTATATTAGCGAACAGCAGTCACTATGACATATCTCAGGAACCCTCTACTCAGATGCTTGGTACACTACATGAGGTACAATATTGAAGTCAGTGATAGTTGCTCTGCTATTTTTCTTTTCTTTTCTTTTCTTTTTGTTTCTTAATAAATTCAGTATGCAAGATGTTTTATGTTCCTAGATTATATATTGTCATTACATCGTGTTCTGATTTCTAAATCTGTACTATCAACTTTTCTTTACCTCTTAATACTGCTGTCCTTGAAAATGCCGCCTGCTGCACCCTTTTCGCAGCCATAGATATTAAGGACTTAAACCCTCTCACCTCTTTCACACATTTACTGTAATTCCTTGTTGACCAATGTGGTTTTCAAGTCCTTTCCATCATCTTCTTTAGTATGTTAGATCATACACAGATATAAATGAATTATGCATTCACATACCTCTACAAGGATGTAATTAATTATAAGGTGGTGTTGTCTTACAGGGAGATAACTTGAGGCAGCAGACCCTTCATCGAATTAACCAGATTCTCACCATGCGCCAGGCTGGTAAGCAAACCTTCCCTATTTCTCTTATTTGAAAAATGTTTTACTCCGAGCATTGTGAAATTTTAGTGTCTGCTTATCTGATTGATACTGAATTCCCAAGATTTCCCAAGCAGTGAAAGATCCAAGTGTTGATCTATCGAAAGGGGTAAGAGTGAAAGATCCAAGTGTTGATCTGTAAGGGACCGTCAAAGGAATCTTTCCTTTGATAGTAAATGATTGGCCACTGGCACTCATTAAAATTAAATGCTAGGAATTTGAGCTGATGCTTCACTTTCACCCCTCGAGTACCCCTTTGATAAAGGAATTAAGAAAATGGAGTTTAGTTCTATTATAGCTTATTTATCAAGAAGAATTACTGGTTATGCACTTCAAGACATTTATCATGTTTAATCCAATGAGCCACACCTTGAATCAGAGGTTAGATAGGAATTTCCTATCCATTGGCAATCTTTCATTACCTACTATAGACTAATGGTCTGAATGGGTTCATCGCAGCTGTGAACCAGCAGTGTATGCATGGTCTAATGGTAATATTCGAGGCAGAGGATGTTAATGCCGAGTTGATTATTTAATCTAGGTTTTTCATCCATATTTATAGGTGATAAAATGTTTCCTTATCCAATCCTAACTGACTGACAGATTCTCTACATCCTCATAGGATTAGACTCTTAAATCATCTCAAACACGAGGGTAAGATAGTGATTTTATGAGTTTTAGAGGCATGCACAACTGCACAAGCCACATGTCTAACATAGACCCATGTGTTAGATTTTCCATCAAGGAAAACTTTGTGCATCTAAAACTGGTCTGTCCAAATCATGGACCTCATTCATTGAGTAGAAAAAAAATTCATCTCTGTTTTTTTTATATAAAATTAATTACAAAATGGTGGGAAGTAGGAAGAGATCAAATCTTGCTTGTAGTGTGGTCCTACAAATAGATAACATTGCCAACTACCATTGCAGGAAAGAATGACAGAGAAGAGGGTTGAAGTTGTTCCACCGACACACTCTAATTCGTCATGGCAAATGCATCATGGCTCTACTACAATGCCATTGTTCTCTTCTGCAGCATCATCAGGATTCTCAACCACAACTTCAACATCAGCTGCCCATTCTTTGCCACCATTTTAACAGCCACCCTAATCTCCATCTCCCCCTCACTACTATTACAGGAGCTGAATTTTATTTTTATTATTCTTGTGTTTTTTTTTTTTTTTTTTGGTGGCCGAGGGGGGGGGGGGGGGGGGGGGGCTCAAAACAGGAGCCAAAAACTAAGTTTCTTAGACATGCATACATAAAGTGAGCATACTTGGATTTATATTTCTAAGCACATACTCTGTTAAATCACATTTATATGTGAATATGTGTGTATGTAATAATGTCATCCCTCTGGGAGTGCGCAGAACCATTTGAGGGGGAGGTCTCCCAGACTTAAGGAAAAGACCCTGCAATTCAGGTGACCGTCGTCGCCCCATACGGACATCCTCTGGGTGAAGTGTCGCAGATGCGCTACTGGGTCCGAGGTCCCGTTGTAAAATACGAACCTCGGGACGCTAAACTTCTCAAGAGGGGGAAGCTTTTGATCTCCCAAGAGAAAGGAGAAGTGCCAAGGTCCTCTGAGTCAAAGACATCTGGCCGATCCCCGGCGAGACCGGCTGCCTCCATCTTGTGCTGGACGGTCTGGTTGATGTGTTGGTCAAGCCACTCCCTAAAGTTGTCTCTGTCTTCTGGCATGGGCTCCGACCTCCTTTTCAAGTAGCTGTTGCTGGAGATCTTGTCTTAAGCTCGGTTGCGCTTCTTCTCATCAATGATCTGCCTCAGATCTGGCTGGGCTCGGGGAGCTTGCTCATCTTTGGAGGGTGGAGCCGCAGCCTTCTTTTTCTTCTTCCGGAGCTGCCGCTGCTGCTACTAGAGTTACTGCTGGAGCTGCTCTATCAACTTGTCCTTCTCCTGGATAACAAGGTTTTGGGCCGTGATGTCTCCAAGGTGAGGATTATCATCGTCGCCGTTACCATCAATCTGGTGACGGAGTTGGCGTGACCTGCTCACTGCTATGGATTTGTCCTTTCGAGGTGGCTCCAGTCAAACCTCGTTTTGCCGGGAAGGCGTCGCCTCCTCGGACGGTGACAGGGTTTCTCCGGTAATGACCGGGATAAAGAGATGCTGCTCGACGTGAGTTTCCTCGACGGTGGCTACGACGGACCTCGTCCCGGACCTCCCCTGATGAGGAGCGACCGATGGAGGTTCTGGGAACAGCAATAGCGGAGGTATCTTTGACGATTCCCCGCCCTTCTTGGCTTTGGGAGCCATGGTGCTTGGGATGATTTTGAGTTAATACTTTCCCACAGACGGCGCCAATTATAAGTGCCTAAATAATACGGACTTGGTAATGAGGATTAGGATCTTCTTGAGACTCCTTGGTGATGGTTTGATGCTTGAGAACCTAAAAGGGAAGGAGAAGAGAGGCAGTCAAAGACCCTGGCTGCGGGCAGCGCAAGGCTCTCCGATGCCTAAGTTAGCAGGATGGAGATTTAAAAGAGCAGAGTAACGGCTAGGTATATTATGCGTACCTTGGAGTGGAGTGGGGGTCCACTATTTATAGGAGAGAGTTGACCCTGATTGGTGGGGCTAATGATGAAAAACCGGTACTATGAGAAGTACAGTCACATCAGCCCATAATTCATTAAATGTTTGTCTAGTCAACCCATCTTTCATTAAATGATGGTCTAATCGGGCCTTACCCTACTGACTTTTGGGCCTTAGTCCCATCGGGACTTGCTTGGAGCCATACCCTGATGTGGACGTAGCCGCTGGATGCCGTTCTGTCAGAGAGCATGGGCGGCTAGGATGGCGACTTGCGCATGCCCTGGATCTGTCACATCTCGTGACGTGATCGAGCTCCTAGAGGAACTCGGCTGTCTGCACCTGTCTCTTCCTGGCCTTTGGGGACAGACTACCGAGGCCAGGAAGCGGAATAGGGTCGGGATTGACCGAGGTCGTGAGAGACCTTGACCTAGTTGGCAACTTGGCACGGATGCCAAGGTGTGCATGGCCGAGGTCACTGGAGAGTTTGATCTCGGTTAGTGCTCTGCCAGGACGACCGAACTGCGCTTGACCGAGACTGAGGCTTGATCAACAGTTATTTACCGAAGATAATTGCGATCTCGGTGTCTTAGGAAACACCCCCACACAGCGCCTATCTCCAAAGTGTTGTATCGGATGGCTCCAACAGAATTAAGAGAGCTGAAAGTACAGCTGGTGCTTTTTATCAAGAAGGATGGTTCGTTGCTTATGAGTATAGATTACCGGCAATTTTCTACCTGATTGTGCCCTTCAGACCCTCTTTTTGGGTGTTTTTAAGCCCGAAACTATCCAGATTTTTCTCCAAACCCTCTTGCACCCTTAGACACTTGATAGTTTGTAGCTTGTTTAACTCTTATTTCTTATTCTGTTATTTTATTCATATGATGCACTAACCTGCCTAGTTATACTGTTTACCTGAATTCTGAATAATCCGCATGTTATTTATATTCTGATTTGTATATGCAAACTATGCTCTTTACTTTGGGATACTTGTCCGGAATCTGTCTGATCTACACTTGGTACTTTAGGTAACGAGCTCCTCGTGCCCGAACAGGTCCATGAGGCGGTCCAACAGGATCCGTCGTTTGTACGAGAGTGGACAGCCGACGATGTAGAGTAGAGCATTGGAAGCTGTGGAGTTCCAGACTTGGGTTTTCTTTTGGGAATTATACTTGTCTTTTGTGTTATGGCAACTGATTTGTAAGGCCATCATTCTAGGAATGTAATTAAACTATTAAACTTTCTTTTGTTAAACTTGAATGTTAATGTTATAGAAATGTGTTTCTTTCTGTTATCCAATCTACTGATGTCATGAAATGTCTGTTTACTGAAATGGCTCGCCCAAGCTTCCGCCATGATGTCCCTCGCAGACTTGAGGGCTCGGTTAGAGCTCTTTAATGCGCGCGGATTAATTATTAATCACTGGCATCCGCTCGTGTAACCCTTACCCCTAATCTTAATTTATAATCCGGCATCGTGACAGAGAGTCACCTTTATGTCTCTCTCTCTTACATGCATTCGTTGCCTAATTGTCACCAAAAAGTTCCATAACGAGCCATTATGGACATGGCTTATGCTTTGAGTTAGATGTTAGAACTCAAATCCAACACTAGGTGGATGGAATAAAACTACGATTATGGACATGGCTTATGCTTTGAGTTAGATGTTAGAACTCAAATCCAACACTAGGTGGATGGAATAAAACTACGATGATAAATAAACTCCAAATGATGTCTTGTATCACATCGATCTGAGCTATTAATAACCATTTGTTGTATAATCGAGTTATAGAAGCCCATACATAAGATATAACTGATTTTGAAAAATGGAATAAAAAGCCTAAAAAGTTGAAAATAAACGTGAGGAAAAAAATTACACATAGATCCAACCCATTCTTACCGGTTATTCATAATCTAACATCTAAAACTCAAATCCAAACATAAAAATTACTAACTTTGGAAAAAGCTTGAATATTTTGGCTGTATGGATGCATCGGCTAATAATATTAACTTATTAAGGAGACTATATAAACCCTTTATAGTAAGGGTCTCTATAGTTAACTGATTATTCTCAGCAAAAAATAATATTATAAACTAGGAGAAAAACTTGAATATTTTGGTTTTATTGGCCAATACCATTGAGTTCGCAAGGAGAGATACTTCCTTATTTAAGTAATGGTCTCCTATACCAACCGATTAATACCGCCCGATTTGTATGCATATGCCCATACTATGAAACTTGCATGTAACCATGCATCATGACGTTTCACATAGAGATAATTTGGTCTACAATTCATATAATATTCTTGTCTTGGTTTAAAATAGTTAACCATACAATATATATCAGCTGTAACAAAGCATGTAGCGGCATATTGCATATTGTAGCGATATTGGACCATATCAAGTCTATCAGCTGATAGACTAATGCATAGCAGCTGCTGTAGCTATGGACTCCCAAAGGTCTACATACCACTAGTCCGAATCAAATTTCATCACAAAAATAATAATAAATAAATAAATAAATTCTATTTATTGATTATATTTCCAATAACATTACATAAGTACAATTATTTCATTTACTTTGAGACAAGGGTTTAAATGGTGATAGCCCAAGATAAATTGATAGCTGATCTGCTTTTCTGATTAGAGGAAAGGTATTTGTTGAAGTGTATTGTGAGCTATCCTTTATCCTTCATTTGACCAAACATAAATGCAATTGTTGGCCAAAACTTGGAGACTTTGAATCCTCTCCAGCAATTCTTGGATTGACTTCTCTCCACAGCAAATTGAAAAATATGAAGTGTCAGGTATGCAAGGTCCATTAGCTCAACCAAATATAGAAGAGGGCTTATTATCAAATAGATATCTAGCAAAAATGAGATCCAACTAACTTGCTAGCTATCCAATCTAAAGGCCATTGCATGTAAGGCACTAATGCAAAAGAACTTTAGATCCTAAAGTTTTTCAATGTTCTTAATTTTTTGTTTTTCTTTTCAGAATTTTGGCCAAATTAAAATGCATTTTGCCAAGCAGGTTGTAAGGTCCATTAGCTCTACCAAATATAGAAAAGGGTTTATTATCAATCAGCTATCTAGCAGAAATGAAATCCAACTAACTTGCTGCTATCCAATCTAAGACCATCACATGCCTTGATAATGCACACTAATGCAAAAGAACATTAAATCCAAAAAAAAATCAATATTCTTATATGTATGTTTTTTCTTTCAGGATTCTGGCCAAATTAAAATAAATTTCACGATGATCCATGGCATTCTCTAACTGTTATGATTGCTGTTAGATATCATTTACTTCTTTTGGGCCTTCCATTATAACCCCACAAGCGCAATTTTTAAACTATGATTCTTATCTAACTACATTAGAGGGTGCTTTCGCAAAATTTAAGTTCACTGCAATGCTCGCAGTTCACATTTTAGACTTGAAGAAATTTAGGGACTGCATCTTGGATAAATTCACGGTGGTGAAATTTCATGGATAATTGTTTGGCATTTCATAGATTACAATCAAGATTGTCTAGAAACGCTAATCTAATATGATCCTAGTTACATCATAAGTCTATCAAAATTCTTAATAACAGTTTTAGCCTAGAAAACTTCAACTGCCGTCCTCTTTGTTAGCATCTAGAAAATCAAACACCGCTTTTCCATCATATGTTTCACTTAAACCAATCTAGTGATACATATGATGGTAAACTCATATAAATTTCTGAAGTTACAAGACAATGAACCAAGCCCTAGGAGTGAATACACGTACTATGCTGTACAGTAGTTTCACTAACACAACTGAAAATGATTGTTTATGCTTCACTTCCACAAGATATAAAAACTATATGCACTTGTTCGCTTCCACAAGATATAAAAACTATATGCACTTTCAAAAACAAGTCTCAGTGGTTATAAAGGAAATCTGACTATACCGCCTCTTTTGATATGATGGCCAGCTCGCCTGGCTTAACACCCTGTTTTGCAAACTCCCTAGCTGCATATCCCTACAAACAAAAAATAAAGGACTAAGAAAAATATCAAAGAAAGATTTGAACAAAAAAAGAAATGATAAATATTAGAAATATCATTCTTGTAAAATCTATAAATTACCATGAATGATTTACAAGCATATTACTTAATTTAATACAGAGCAATTACATGATCTACAAATGCTAATTTGCAAATAATGAGATATGATCATAAACATAGAAAACTTAAAACTGTAGGGATGATTAAATTAAAGCATACCAAAAACACTTGAGTGTGATAGTGTGATAGCACTCAGTATATAAACCAAACCATTTGAATAAAAAGAGGTCATGGTTCTGTTTATAAAACAGAAAGAGTGGCGTCGATGTATAAAAGGAACTAGAAGAATAGTGGGGCAGAGTGGGGAGATCATACTACTTACTAATAGTCTAATACGCACATCAATCTTTCACATGGAATTTATGCAATAAAATCGGCTGTTCTAAATTAGAGTCTCCTCTTCAGATGGTTCAGCAAGGCCTGGGGATGATTCTAACAGAATGACCCTGTCGAGTTTCATCCACAGCATTTGGCCTGATCAATCCCCCTTTGGCATATGAAATGGTTTCTGTAGTATGCTCCATCAACAATATGGATGCTGTTTGGATGAGCATTTTCCAGATTACCTTATAATTTTTTAAAAATAGAAAAAGAGGCACAAACTATGTTTGGGAGTTTTCTGCAATTCTACCAAATGATACACCCATACCGTAAATCATAAAAAGTTAAATGTTTTGGCAGTATAAATAGATATCTGCTTCACCATGCACACATGGGTATTCGGTAGGGCATTGAATCGGAATCAGCATTTATCAGTGCACATCTTCTCTCTCTCTCTCTCTCTCTCTCTCTCTCTCTCTCTCTCTCTCTCTCTCTTAAACAAGTACATATGCAAACAGGTAGGGTATTAACAGGCAGACAGAAGGCATCATTTTCACACTAATTTGCTTTCTGATGTCTATGCCATTTCAAAGTTCAAACACCAGGCAAAACAAATAATTATAGCATTCTGCCCTAGCATTCCAACCGATAGCAATCCAAGCTGCATCAAAAGAACAAACAAACTAAATTACTATCTTGATGTTTTTTTCCTTGACGGCAAGTTACTACCCTAACTAACTTAGCAAATCACAACCTTGAACTAAAAAGCTAAAAGTTGAATAATACATCCACATTTCTCTATAAACTAATATTCAGATCAACAAGGAAAACACTAGAACCTGTTCAAAAGAGAAATGATCCCAATGCTTCCTGATTTTCCAGGCGGAGCCTGTCTTTTTCTTGATCGAAAACGCTCATATTGCAAGAACTCATTCATATAGGAACTTTGCCAATTTTCACTGGCCGATCGGTATGCACCGTTCGAATTTCACTTATTATAGAAACATTGTAGGTGCAGAAAATAATGACCCACAATAAGGAGGTGCCTTAGAGGACTTATCCGATGATGGTGATGACTGAGAATGACTGGGTGCCTTCCGAAAGCCTGAAAGAGAAGAGCAAACGATCAAAGGACCCTGGCCTGGGCGGCGCAAGGCTCTCCGATGCCAAAGTCAGTGAATGAACTGGAACAATGGAAGGAGAGGAAGAAGAGAGACAGAGTAACGGCTCTGTGTATGAAATTGTGCGTACCTTTAATGGTGGTTTGAGCCTCTATTTATAGAGTTTAGGACGTATCTTTGGGAGATATCGTGGTGTGGGTCTCATGATTCGACTGGGAAGCCATGATCAGCCCACGTTGCCATAAATGCGGTCCAATTCAGCCCACGTCGCATTTGATGCGCGTCTTGTTGGGCCAGATCGTGTTGGACGCCTTTGGTGGTAGGGGATCGTGGGATCTGCCCTCGGGCCTTGCCCTGATGTGGCCTCAGCCGCTGGATGTCGTGTCTGTCCCACTAGCTCGTGCCCCTATCCCTCCACGTGCCTGGTGACGTGGGGGATGAGGGGCGTGAGAGGAGATTCTTTCTGGCTTCGGCTTCCATCCCGGCTTCTTCAGCCGAGGTGGAGCTTTCTGCCGAGATGGCATCCGGGGTGGCCCAGCCGAGGTGGAGCTCCCTGCCGAGATGGCGCCCGGGGTGGGCCAGTTCGGCACTAGTGGCCCTGAGCCGCCTGACTTCGGCCGGACCTCCTGCCCTGGTGGCCGGGGTGAGCTTGGTGCCACGTGGATAGCACGCGGATGGCACGTGAGAGTGCTTAGTTTCATCTGATGGCTGTGATTAGCGTAATCCTGTGGTTCTGGAAATCTCCCCACACAATTGCCCCCTAGCCTTTGACCTCTTAAGCGCCCTAGCTTTTAGGGGTTGAAGGCTAGAAAAACCATCTGGGGATACAGCGATCATCGCTTGGTGTCGCTTCGACTCTTTGAAGCAATAAATGCTCTGCCCTGTTCGTCTTGGGAACCGAGTTGACGGCTACACGCGTAGCTTCTGCGCTAATTGCGTTGTCTCATTGATGGGACGGGCACGGGCTTTGAAGTGTCTCTTCGAATTCGGAGGCGGTACCCAGATGAGGGTTCCCCTTCTACAAATAGGGCCGTCCCCTTCCTTTTCTCGCTTCTGATTCCTTTCGCCTTCGCCTTTACTTTCGATTTCTGCTCTGGTGCCTGAGGTCTGTTCGAGGAGGACGACCGTAGAACGCGCCCGGATCTGCTCTTGATCTGCCTCTGTCCCTGTAAGTCGCTTTGTCCTTCTGTCTGGTTCTTCTTGGGGTTTTTCGATTTCTAGGGTTTTTCTTCGTCGTCACCCCTTTTAGACATGGGCACCCCTAGATTCAGGGTAGATACCGATGAGGGCTTAGCCAGATTTAGAGCTGCCTTCAGCATTCCGGAGGGGGTCCTCCTAAAACCGGCGGACCTCGCCGACTGTGCCTTGTATCGCTGCCACGGCGGCTGGATGCCGTTCCCTCTGATCTCCGTGATCGAGGGTGGGGTCAGGTTTCCACTGCACCCCCTGCTTAGGGCCTGCCTTAGCCTTTGGTCCCTCGCCCCGGGCCAGTTGATGCCCAATGGCTACAAGGTCATCATGGGCACAGCGAAGCTGAACGAGATCTTGGGGACCAACCTAGGCCCTCACGACATCGAGGATACATATGATATCTGCAAGGCTGGGGAGGGAAGATATTATCTCCGTGTGAAGCCGCAGCGAAGGGGCTTCGTCCTAGCCTTGGAGGATTCAAGTAAGAATGCCGAGGAAGATTTCTTCTGTGTCTCGGGGGACTGGGAGTTCGGCCCAGGTGAAAGCAGGAGGCTGTCGGTCCCACGTCGCCCTGGGGAAGTCCCAAGTAATCATCACTGCTTTTCTCCTTTTTGCTTTGCTTACCTCATTGATGCCGAACTGATACTCTTTTTTGCCTGTTGAGCAGAGGCGGGTGCAAGGCGACGCCGAGCTGTCAGCGAAGGTTGGAGGAGGAATAACGACGACATCAACAAGGTTGAAAGGTACAAGGGGCACGAAACCAGGTCAGCTTGGAAGCTGCTCGGGTATACGCCGAGGTATCGCGGCCACTACCAGAGGACCGGAGTACCTGAGGTGGACGAGACACACCCTGACCGTCCAACCGTATCAGTTGCGGTGTTTAGCGGGGTCCCCTTGACCGATCCCGTCGCCGACCGAACTGCGTCTGGAGCCGAGGCGTCTACTTCTGATCCGGAGCTGCCGGACTTGACGCAGATAGTGGACGCTTATCTCTCTGATCGAGGAGAGGACATGGAGGGAAGCTCGAGGGAGCCCGTCGTCAAGGACCTGGCTGCTAAGTTTAGGCAGAGGTCAGCGTCTTCTGGGGCCCCGTCGCCTGCCGGTACTCGTGCTGCTTCGGGTCCGGTGGGCGCTGGTGCTCCCTCTGCTCCTGCCCCCGCTCCGAGCGGGGGAGCCCGGCGACGCTCGCCGGACCGCTCGAAGGAGGGGTCCCCGCCCAGGAAGAAGTCCAAGGCGGGGGACAAGAGTTCGAAGGCTGATCTGCAGTCGAAGGGCAAAACTCCTGAACGAGCCCCTGGAGCTAAAGCTCCATCCGAAAAGGGGGGCGAGAAGAGCGCGCCGAAGGAAAAGAGTGCGCCGGCCGAAAAGAGTGCGCCAGTCAGCAAGTCGACTGTTGGGCCAGCGCGCGAGCCTCTCATCTCGGCGGGGCAAGGGTCCGGATCGGCCTCCGGGCCCCGAATTGCCCCAGCACCATGGAAGCCGAGAATGGAAACGCAACCCGGCAAACCCCTGAACGTTGAAGACCGACTGCTGGGAAATGCCGAGGTGATCGGGGCCCTTGCCAGGGCCTGTGCTCTGCCACGGGATATGGAGGAGCACGAGAAGTTTGATGACGAGAGCCTGATGTTGACAGCGATCCAGGCCGACATCCTGGTAAGTGTTTTTTGTGTATTCTTTCAAGTGGCCTAGCTCGGCTGTTCCTGTTTTGACCCTCCTCTTTTCCCTTGCAGAACGTGCAGAGGCTCCTAGCCATCCTAGGAAGGAGGGATAGGAACGCGTCGAGGGTGACCCGTCTGGAGTCCGAGCGGGAGAAGCTGAAGAAGGAGCTGGAAGTGCAGCGGAAAGGAATGGAAGAGCTCAAGGTGGCCAGTGCTGGAGAGTCTGCTCGGTTGGCATTGGTTCTGACTGAGAACGCCGAACTCTCGTCCAGGGCCAACCATATGAAAGGCGAGCTTTGGACGAAGAACAAAAGGGTCTCCGAGTTGGAGTCGGAGTTGGCCAGGTCGAAGTCTGAGTCGACGGCTGAGGTAACGAGGTTGCGAGGGGAGGTCTTGGCTGGTCGCGCTGAGAGGGAGAAGTTGGTGAAGGCGAACGCCGACCTGGAAAAGGAGAAGACCTCTCTTCTGTCCGAGGCACAATCCGCCTTCCAGAACGGGGTGGACCGCGGCACTGAGCTGTACGAGAAACAGGTGGAGGAGATCACCTCCATTCTGTTCGAGGAAGGATGCCTGGCCGCACTGAGACGTGCGGGGGTCCCTGAAGACCACCCTGTCTATCAGGACCTGCCGAAGTATGCGGACCTGGATCCCGAGCCGAGCTCCTCACCTGCAACTGAAAGCGCCCTGGTCGAAGCTCCTGCAGCTGAAAGCGCCCCGGTCGAAGCTCCTGCTGCTGACGACGCTCCAGCTGCCCCGGTCTTGAGCGATGCCCCGGTCGCCAACGATGCTTCGGCCGTGCCTCAAGGTGATGCCTCTTCTGCCCCTGCTTCGGCTGAGGTACCAGTTGAAGCCCCTTCTGGTTCGGCCGAAGCTGCTGGTTCGGCAGATACGGTGATCGACCTGGTCGAGTCGCCGAAACCACAGTAGCCGGGCTCCTCTACATTTCTGTCTTCTTTTATGTAAAATTTTTGCTTCTCAGCTTTTCTGTTTTTGGAGGACTGCGATCCTCCTTTCTGTATGTTCTGCAACCCTTGTAATGAAGCAGTTTACAATGAATAAAAAGGAGGAATTCTGTGATCACCCAAACTGTGTACAATGCTTTTGAGTTCTTTTTCTCTTTCTTTGCACTGTTCTGGAATGCTTGCATTCTTGTGTGTTTGAGTGCTGGCACAGCTCTCTTCCTCTGGAAAGCTGCCCTTGGCCGAAATGGATGGCTCTAGCCGAGACGAGCTGCCTTGTGCCGAAGTGGAATCATCATTCCACTGGTCTCGGCTGTGGGAGCGTTAGCTCGGCAATGATCTTTGAGGGGTGTAAAAACCTTGATGTTAGGAATCCGGCCGAGTGTCCGAACTCGAGGCCTTCTCCAGGGTCCAGGACCCAATCCGGCCGAGTGTCTGAACTCGAGGCCTTCTCCAGAGCCCAGGGCTCGGAGCTTTAGGAAACGACCGAATCTGGACTCGAGGCCTTTTCCAGGGCGGTAAACCCAATCCGGCCGAGTGTCTGAACTCGAGGCCTTCTCCAGAGCCCATGGCTCGGAGCTTTAGGAAACGACCGAGTCTGGACTCGAGGCCTTTTCCAGGGCGGTAGACCCAATCCGGCCGAGTGTCTGAACTCGAGGCCTTCTCGAGGGCCCAAGGCTCGGAGCTTTAGGAAACGACCAAGTCTGGACTCGAGGCCTTTTCCAGGGCGGTAGACCCAATCCGGCCGAGTGTCTGAACTCGAGGCCTTCTCCAGAGCCCAGGGCTCGGAGCTTTAGGAAACGACCGAGTCTGGACTCGAGGCCTTTCCAGGGCGGTAGACCCAATCCGGCCGAGTGTCTGAACTCGAGGCCTTCTCCAGAGCCCAGGGCTCGGAGCTTTAGGAAACGACCGAGTCTGGACTCGAGGCCTTTTCCAGGGCGGTAGACCCAATCCGGCCGAGTGTCTGAACTCGAGGCCTTCTCCAGAGCCCAGGGCTCGGAGCTTTAGGAAACGACCGAGTCTGGACTCGAGGCCTTTTCCAGGGCGGTAGACCCAATCCGGCCGAGTGTCTGAACTCGAGGCCTTCTCCAGAGCCCAGGGCTCGGAGCTTTAGGAAACGACCGAGTCTGGACTCGAGGCCTTTTCCAGGGCGGTAGACCCAATCCGGCCGAGTGTCTGAACTCGAGGCCTTATCCAGGGCCCAAGGCTCGGAGCTTTAGGAAACGACCGAGTCTGGACTCGAGGCCTTTTCCAGGGCGGTAGACCCAATCTGTCGGAATCAGTCAGAGAGAGATGACAAGTTGATGACAAGGTGAAAGCTGCTTTTATTGATTTTGAGACTCGATACATCTTTAGAAATAAAATTTCTTCAAGTGGGATGCATTCCATGGTCTCGGCAGTGGCTTGCCTTCCAAGTCTTCGAGCTTGTAGGCTGACTTTCCTGCCAGTGAGACTATTCTGAACGGGCCATGCCAGTTCGGGGCTAGCTTCCCTTCGTTTGGCTCCCTGTCAGCTGGCAGGGTTTTCTTTAGCACCAGCTCTCCCGCGGAGAACTTTCTCTCTCTGACATTTTGATTGTATGCCCTGGCTAACCGTTGCTGATAGTCGGTCAGTCGCAGAGCTGCTGCTTCTCGTCGCTCGTCTGCCAGCTCCAGCTCCATTGCCAGGTTTGTCTCATTTCGGCCTTGGTCGACCAGCTCTGTCCTCAGGGTAGGAAGGCCGATTTCCAAAGGAATGACCGCCTCCATCCCGTAGGCCAGAGAAAAGGGTGTTGCCGAGGTAGACCTCCTTGGAGTTGTTCTGTACGCCCACAGCACGCTCGGAAGCTCCTCTGTCCATCTGCCCTTTGCCTTGTCCAGTCGCTTCTTTAGGCCGTCCAGGATCACTTTGTTGGAGATTTCTGCCTGGCCATTACTCTGTGGATATGCCGGAGTGGAGTAATGATTTCTGATGCCGTGCTCTTGGCAGAAGTCTTTGAAGGACTTGGAGTCGAACTGAGTCCCGTTATCCGAAATCAGGGTCCGGGGGATGCCGAACCTCGTAAGGATGTTTTTCCAAACGAAGTTCCTGGAGTCCCTGTCCGTGATTGAAGACAACGGTTCAGCCTCTATCCATTTTGTGAAGTAGTCCGAAGCCACTATCAGCCATCTCTTGTTTCCTGGAGCTCGGTGAAGAGGCCCCACAATGTCCAGGCCCCATTGAGCGAAGGGCCATGGGCTAGAGAGGGGACTCAGATCTTGTGCTGGCTGATGGAGGGAGTGGGAGAACTTCTGGCACTTCTCGCATTTCCTGGCGTAGACCTGCGCGTCTTTCTGCATGTAGGGCCACCAGTAGCCCTGGCTTATTGCTCTGTAAGCCAGGGATCGACCTCCTATGTGACTGCCGCAGATTCCTTCGTGGATCTCATACAGGAAGTCGTCCACCTTGCTTGGATGGACGCATTGGAGGTATGGACCTGTGAAGGACTTCCTGTAGAGTTTGCCTTCGGGAGAGAGCTAGAATCGCGCTGCCTTGAGTCTGATCCTGTGGGCTTCAGCCTTGTTCTCGGGGAGCTGGTCGTCCTTCAAGTAGGCGACAATTGGATCCATCCAGCTCGGGCCGAGGTCAGCACAGAGGACAAGCCGAGATGAATGGAGTTCTAAGCTTGACCTTGATACTGACCCAACCTCGATGGTCCTTTTCTTCCCTGCTTCGACAGCGGAGGCCAGGTTTGCAAGCGCATCTGCGTGCGTGTTAGTATCTCGGGATATTTGCCTGACCTCGGCTTTCTGGAAATGAGAGAGTAGTTTTTTCGCAAGGGCTAAGTAGGCCGCCATCCTGTCGTCCCTGGCCTGGTAGTCTCCAGCGAGCTGGCTAGTTACCAGTTGAGAGTCGCTGAAGATCTCCAGGTGCTGGGCTCCGAGGATTTGGGCGCTGTTCAACCCTGCAATCAGTGCTTCGTACTCTGCCTTATTGTTTGTCGCTTTGAAGTCGAGGGTGAAAGCCTGCTCTATGACCAGTCCCTCTGGCGATTGGAGAACTATGCCGGCGCCAGCTCTCTTGGAGGTGGACGACCCGTCGACAAAGATCTTCCATGCCGAGGTGGGAGCCTGTTCGACCTCAGATTCTATTGGCTCGTGCCCTGTGCCCCCCAGTGTCGTGCCGAGCTGGGTCGGAGCCGGGTTGGGGGAGACGAATTCGACAATGAAGTCTGCCAGGATCTGGGCTTTGATCGCAGTTCGGGGACGGTACTGTATGTCATACTGCCCCAGTTCAACTGCCCACTTTGATATTCGCCCTGAAAAATCAGCTTTCTTGAACACTGAACGGAGTGGATGCTCCGTGATTACCACAATGTTGTGGGATTGGAAATAATGGGAGAGCTTGCGGGAGGCACTGACGAGAGCCAACGCAAGCTTCTCCAATAGAAGGTACCTGGTCTCGGCATCGAGCAGGGTCTTGCTCGTATAATAGATTGGCTTTTGGATTCCCTCGTCCTCCCTGATGAGGACGGAGCTCACTGCGTGATCCGAGACCGCAAGGTACAAATACAGAATCTCCCCCAAAGTTGGGGTGGAGAGTAAGGGTGGTGACATTAAATAGGTTTTGAGTGCGGCCAATGCCTGGTCGCACTCAGGGGTCCACTGGAACTTCAGATTTTTCTTTAAAAGCTGAAAGAAAGGCCTGCACTTATCTGATGACCGGCTGATGAAGCGGTTGAGCGCTGCAGCCATTCCTGTGAGCTTCTGAACTTCCTTCGTGGTAGAGGGGCTCTGGATGCTCTGGATCGCGGTGATCTGGTCCGGATTAGCCTCTATCCCCCTCCGCGTTACCAAGCTGCCGAGGAACTTGCCAGAGGCTACGCCGAAGGCGCACTTGGAAGCGTTTAGCTTGAGCTTGTATGCGCGGAGGATGTCGAAGACTTGGCCGAGATCCGCCAGATGATCGCCGGAGTGCACCGATTTGACGACCATGTCGTCGATGTAGACCTCCACCGTCCGGCCGAGCTGAGCATGGAACATTTTTGTGACGAGGCGCTGATAGGTTGCCCCCGCGTTCTTTAGCCCGAAGGGCATCACCTTGTAGCAGTAAGTGCCGCGGGGGGTTATGAATGATGTTTTCTCCTCGTCTGGCTCGTAGAGCGGGATCTGGTGGTAGCCTCTGTAGGCGTCGAGGAAGCTCATTCGGTCGTGACCAGCGGTGGCGTCGATCAGTTGGTCAATCTTTGGAAGGGGGAAACTATCTTTAGGGCAGGCCTTGTTCAGGTCTGTGAAGTCCACGCACACCCTCCACTTTCCAGTTTTCTTCTTGACCACCACCGTGTTGGCCAGCCATACCGGGTACTGGACTTCCCGGATGGCTCCTGCCTTCAGCAGGTTGTCGATCTCTTCGACGACCGCATCTGTCTGCTGCAGCCCTGTCCTGCGGGCCCTCTGCACTACCGGCTTGTGGTCGGGGTCCACATTTAGCTTGTGGCATATGACCTCAGGGTCGACCCCAGGCATCTCGCTTGGGCTCCAAGCGAAGACGTCGACGTTCTGCATCAGGAACCGAGAGAGTTCGGCCCTTTCCTCGTCTGGCAGCTGGGTGCCAATCAGGAAGAACCTGTCTGGATCTGCCGGGTTTAGCCTGACCTCGGCCAGGTCCTCGATGCTTTTCTTCTCAGGATCTCGGCCGATTTCGTCGAGGCCTTTCTCGAACTCGGCGAGGTTGATCCGCTTTGGCTCCTTTGCTGCCGGGACTGCGGCCAGCATGCACTGCCTGGCTTGCTGCTGATCCCCCTCCACTGTGACTACTTCCATCTTGCCCTCCTTGTTCTCATGGACGAACTTCAGCTTCTGGTGGAGGGAAGAAGGGACTGCTTCTAACTTGTGGAGCCACGTTCTGCCCAAAATGACATTGTAGGGAGAAGGGGCATCCACGACCAGGAAGTCGGCCGACACGGAGGCTCCGCCAACTCGGGTCTCCAAGGTGATCCTGCCCTTGGGGTAGACTGGCGTGGCGGACAACCCTAGCAGGGGTGCACGGACCTCCGTGAGGTCTGCTTCGGAGAGTTTCATCTTTTTGAAGCAGTCGTAGCAGAGGACCTCGGAGGAGCTGCCGGAGTCGACGAGGATCCTCCTCACTGTGAAGTCTCTCAGCTTCATGGTGAGGAGTAGAGGGTCGTTGTGAGGGAGCTGGATTCCCTCTAGGTCTCTGTCCGAGAACGAGATGGCGGGTCGGTCGCGGCGGGCTTTCTTGGATGCCGGGGCGAGCTCGGCTTTCAATACTTCTTTCCCGTGCGAAGCCCGCCTGGCTTCGGCACGGGCCTGGGAGCTGTCCCGGGACGAGGAAGCGGGAACTGAGGACGCCAGATGGATCACGTTAATGATTTTCTCTGAATCCTCGCTGTCTGGAGCCTGGGCTGCGCTCTGGTGAATCCGGCCCTCGCTACCGCCGGCATCACCTGCCTTGACGAATTCTGGAATGTGGCCTTCTTCGGCCAGCTTCTCCAGGTACCGCTGCAAAGTCTTGCAGTCCTCGGTCTTGTGCCCGTTACCCCTATGGAAGGAGCAGTAGAGCTGGCTTCGGTCGCCGGAGGTGGGCTCATTCAGCATGGGCGGAGGGTACTTGAAGAACGACTTGGACCTGATCTTGGTCAGGATGCGGTAGATCGGCTCCTTGAAGGCGACGTTGACGCTCTGACTGGCGCTGGAGGGAGGTCTGGGCTTCCAGGTGCCCCCAGACCTGGACGACGAAGGCTTCGCCGAACTGGAGACCCAGGCCTGGTTGGGCTCCTGCTTCTGGGAGGGCCTCCCGCCTCCCTGCCGAGGCTGGCTACTCTTCTGCTCGGGCTCCGGATGCCCGTCCTGATCCCTAGCTCGGATCTCGTCTTCCTCCTGGGCGATGAAGCGCTTCACCCGGGACATCAACTCTGGCATGGATTCTGGGGAGTTCCCGGCCAAGTCCTTCCTCAAGTCGTTGCCGGGGATCAGGGCATGCTGGAAGGCGTAGATTGCTATCTCTTCCCTCGTGCCCTCGATCTGGCTGTAGACCGCCCAGAATCGCTGGGCGAACTTGGCGAGAGTTTCGCCCTGCTTCATTCTCAGGGCGAGGAGGTCCCCTTCCTTCTTGGGGACGACGGTGTATGCTTGGAGCTTCTTCAGGAAGGAGAGCTAGAGCTCCTTCCAACTGGAAACCGACCGCTCTGGGAGAGAGCAGAACCACTTCAGGGGGAGGTCACCCAAACTGGAGGAGAAGATTTTGCAGTTTAGGTGACCCTCGTTCCCCCAGATGGACATCTTCTGGGAGAAGTGTCGGAGGTGAGCGGATGGGTCGGACAGTCCGTCGTAGGGGACGAACCGCGGGACGGAGAACTTTCTGGGCAAGGGGGTGCGCTCGATCTCTTTTGTGAAGGGTGAGCCCCCCAGATCAGTGTGACCACAGATCTGCTTCTGGTCCCGCACGTCCAGGTTGTGCTGGAGAGCCAATCTGACGCGTTTGTCAAATCGCTCCTGCTCATCGTCCTTCTCTGGAGTCTGAGCTCTGGGCTTTCGCTTGGAGTGGTTTGGGCTGCGATGGCTATGAGCTCGGCCATCGCGGCTATGATGACTTCGGCTGTTGCTCGAGCCTTCGTCATGAATCTGGCTCCGCTTATGGTCCAGATAATTTCTGAGGTCCTCGCGGGGTGGACTGGGCTGCCCTGCTGGGGGCGTCCTTCTTCTTCCCTTGAGGCTCAGAGACCTGCCTCAAGGAGGCGGTTTGCGCTGCCCTCAGCTGCTGTTGGAGCTGCTGGAGCTCTCGGACTAACCGCTCCTGCTTCTGGAGAAGAGCGTCTTGGGCTGCGACGTCTCCTCCAGCGGCTGGAGGTTGATCGCGGCGCGTCTCCTCTACGGCAACAGCTTTATCTTTGCGGGGACGCTCGCGCCGGTGCTCGTCGCGTCGGGGTGGCACGGTTTCGTCCGCTGAGAGCGAGGCCTCGACTCCCTCTTGGAAGGGGATCTCGACAAAGAGTTGGGAGCCCAGGCGACCCTCGCCTGCGGATGTGCCTTGGACCGTTCGGGACCGTCCCTGAGGAGGGACGTCCGTCGACGGTGCTAGCCGCTCGAGGATCGCCCTCGAGGACTCTCCGCCCTTCTTAGCTTTCGGTGGCATGGCTTCTGAGAGATTGAGGTTTAGAAGGTTGGGAAGGTTGGGATATTACTTTCCCACAGACGGCGCCAATTGTAGGTGCAGAAAATAATGACCCACAATAAGGAGGTGCCTTAGAGGACTTATCCGATGATGGTGATGACTGAGAATGACTGGGTGCCTTCCGAAAGCCTGAAAGAGAAGAGCAAACAATCAAAGGACCCTGGCCTGGGCGGCGCAAGGCTCTCCGATGCCAAAGTCAGTGAATGAACTGGAACAATGGAAGGAGAGGAAGAAGAGAGACAGAGTAACGGCTCTGTGTATGAAATTGTGCGTACCTTTAATGGTGGTTTGAGCCTCTATTTATAGAGTTTGGGACGTATCTTTGGGAGATATCGTGGTGTGGGTCTCATGATTCGACTGGGAAGCCATGATCAGCCCACGTTGCCATAAATGCGGTCCAATTCAGCCCACGTCGCATTTAATGCGCGTCTTGTTGGGCCAGATCGTGTTGGACGCCTTTGGTGGTAGGGGATCGTGGGATCTGCCCTCGGGCCTTGCCCTGATGTGGCCTCAGCCGCTGGATGTCGTGTCTGTCCCACTAGCTCGTGCCCCTATCCCTCCACGTGCCTGGTGACGTGGGGGATGAGGGGCGTGAGTGGAGATTCTTTCTGGCTTCGGCTTCCATCCCGGCTTCTTCAGCCGAGGTGGAGCTTTCTGCCGAGATGGCATCCGGGGTGGCCCAGCCGAGGTGGAGCTCCCTGCCGAGATGGCGCCCGGGGTGGGCCAGTTCGGCACTAGTGGCCCTGAGCCGCCTGACTTCGGCCGGACCTCCTGCCCTGGTGGCCGGGGTGAGCTTGATGCCACGTGGATAGCACGCGGATGGCACGTGAGAGTGCTTAGTTTCATCTGATGGCTGTGATTAGCGTAATCCTGTGGTTCTGAAAATCTCCCCACACAAACATAATTCCTATCTCACAAATAATCATCCGACAGTCCGTATTGCCCCAATTGAAGTGAAATTTCGAACAGTTCCTATGCAGACGGGGATCAGTGTGATATGAGCATATGCCTACATAGGAACGTTCATTGATTAACATAACTATATTCAACACATGATCATCCAACGGTTCATATCACTCTGATTCAACTGGAATTTGGAAGAGACCCTATATAAATGGATCCACGTAATATGAGCGGATCAGATCACAAAAAAAAAAAAAGGCATCACGGTATCATTTCCCATAAAAAAAATTGTAAAAAAAAAAATCTATACACCGAAAAACGAATCAAATCAGCTCCGAGAGCTAATTCTTCCACCGATCAAAACGAGCAAACGCGCCAGTGAAAAGATAAAAACATCAACACATGGAAATCTAACAGTGAAAATGAAAGCAAAAAAAAAAAAAGCAAGAATCAGATCGAAGAACAGAGAGAGAGAGAGAGGAATCATTTGAAACAGGAAGCTAGAAATCGATAGATTGAGGTTCGAATCTTACAGCCGAAACGCCGCCTCCAACGATCACGTACTTGAAATGCTTCTCCGCCATGGATCGGTCAGTGGATTAGAGAAATAGAGAGCGAGAGCGGAAGAGATGAAGAAGAATAAGAGGAAGAAGCAGGAACAGAAGCAGAAATTTCGGTTCGGAGTATGTAGTGGAAAAGGCAATTGATTAACATATTATATAGTTGTCCGGGCGGGGATGGCTGACCGAGTTTATTCTTATTTGAAGGGTTGAATTCAACGCGGTTATGCCACGTGGAGATGGGCCTGCCGTGCATCATTGCAGCCTATTAATTGGCCACGATATCTCAATATTGCGAATCCTTCCGGAATGAGTTGGTATTATCATCACAACCTAGCAACAAAGGCCATATAAATCCCTTTTTTTTCGAAGAAAATTGAAGTAAGACTGAAATGTAAAAGAAAAATATACCATATATCATCATTAAAATTAGAGCTTTTTTGCATATACCCCCTAAGATTTATAAGATTTATAAATAGGTCCCTATAGTTTTAGTATTTACAAATAGGCCCCTATCTTTTTATTTTAATACCTTTCGTGTTCCCAAAATAAGTAACCAACCAAGTGACCAACTATCAAAAGTTTTTAGCGCGGAATGACACATTTGCCCATTTTATTTGCCCTTATATGCTTAAATTCAAAAGCTTGAATTTATTTTTTTCTAAAACTTGTAACATTAATAATTACATTTAGTAGGAGAGAATAACCTAATGTAAATTTATTTTTATCAATAGAGGGTCTATTTCATTAAATCCAAATCTACTATAATGACAATCAACGCATGTGCTTATAATTAGTTACAATTGATCCAATCCATGCATGCCCACCATTAAATCGATGAAAGTTTCAAAATACATAATTTGGCTTCATCTGCATTAAAAAGTTATTGAGAGAGACCGTTGGGAATTGGAATACAATAATGGAATTTTGGTAAATAATAATATACTCATATTTGCATTGATATAAGGGCAAAGTTGTCATTTTTAGAAAAATTTAACACAAATCCCATAGTCATTACCCATTTTCATTAGAAATACCATTTTTGGGACATGAAATGTATTGAAATAAAAAGGTAGGGGCCTATATGTAAATACTAAAACCACAGGGGCCAATTTACAAATCATATAAACCTTAGGGGGATAAATACAAAAAAAACTCTTAAAATTATGAGAACCCAATAGCTTATAAAAAAAAAAAAGACTAAACCTTACTTCTTCCTTTTTTTTAAAAGACCAATATAAGGAAGAAATAGAAGGAATTCTGCTAGTTCACAAATATATGCAATGCAAAATTGTGATAAAGTCAAAAAGACATAAAATGTATTGCAGTGTTTGGTAATTAATAAATTAAATTATATAAATTTCAATAGGAAATTAATAATATTGAATGGAGAAAGCAAATCTCTTGAAAATGGTGTAGTTTTTTTTTTTTTTTTAAACCTAGTGTAGAGATGTTGTCTTTGATGCAATTGCTATTATGTGTTAGAAAATAGAAACCGGAAAAAGAAGAGGGAGATGAAGATTGAGCCGATAGATTTTGTATATGGAAAAAACTAAAAAGAAAAGAATAAAGAGATACAATACCACGGAAATGGACAAACTTGTTCTTACCCATACATTGCCACGAGACTATTAGGACTCTCAGGAGGATCTCTTGTTTTTCTCCTTCTTGTTGTATTAACTCAGGGAGAGGTGATATGAGAGATATTGGTTATTTTTAATTTTGTAAAGAATTGATTTGAGAGATTTTAGGCGTGGAGTTAGAGATATTAATGTGAGAGATTTTAGAGATACTGATCGCTGTTTTATTTTGGCAACACCCTTAAATTTAGTTAGAGACTAAAAGTTTTATTTTGAAAATCCTATGTGGCATTAATTGCGATGCCATATGGCATATGTGAGAGCTCTGATGTGACTGCAAGATTTGAAAGTGCTGACATGGCACTCACTAGAGCAGGGATCCCTATTTCTTTCATATATATATATATATTATATAGTGATCCTAATGCGTCCTCTTCCGGTCTTGCACTACCCATGATGGATTCAATGAGAGTCTAGATCCTCTTAGGCTTTAACCAACAGAATTTGTAAGTTAAAGAGTGTAACTCTTGGGTGAGGCCCACCTGTAAAAATTTGAAAGGTCTAAAATAAATCTCCTCCCATTGTACCCCAATCGTAGTTTTTACCACGATTAGATGGGCTGTTAGATGAAAGAAATGTCACAATGAACATGCACAAGATAGTGTTAATCACAATTTTAATGTTAATCGTGTTTTTAGGGGTTTTTATAAAATAATTAATTTAAATTATTATTAAACGGTTTTATGAATAAAAAGCATGAATAACAGCAGAGTTAATTGTACCTTTTTATTACAAAAATACACCAATTGATGATATCATCCAACCATTGATAATTGTCATTCTCTTGGAACTCTTTCTTTTTCTTCGATGTTTTAAGGTTTTGGTCTTTTTGGCCCACCCAATGTTGATAAAATCCAAGAAAACTTCTTACATGTAATGTACTAATATCAATCCTGGTCCCTCTATGACCAAATCTTATATTTTTCTTCTTATTATTATTCTTCTTTATATTTTAACTCATTCTCCTCATCTTCTTCAAATTCCTTACATTGGGTTTTCTTGAAATCTCTCGTTCAAATGTCTGTTGAAAGTGTTACACCCCAAGCTTGATTAATCCTAATTAGTGCTAATTAATTAAGTTTTAGCTAAACTAATTATGCTTAATAGCTAATCATGTTAATTTAGTGTTAAATTATATGTTGAGCTGAGTTTGTTGAGTCTTGAACCATAAATAAGGGAGTTGAAGCCGAATTGACTCGGTTTAATGGGAATAAAGGCTTTTTATAATTATTAATTATCGTGTATTGCATCGTTTGTAGTCATTTTTCCACCAACGTGTGTATCTTGTCGAGCACACCAATTTTCATAATTAACTTGACTTCATTTGACCAATCAATGAGATAATAGACCTTCATTTGACTCATTATGTAAATGCCCAATAATAGTGGACTTATTTGCAAAAGGGAACTTATTCCTTATATATATACTACCAACCTTTCCTTTATTTCTTTCATCTCTTCATCTTGCTCTTCTTCTCCTGCACTCTTCTCCCCATCTTTCCTCTCTCCTTCAATCAACAAGAGAACCCATTGCATGTGCCATAGGAGCTCAGATTGGAAGTCTCCATCATCTTCTCCATCTTCCCTCCTTGTGTAATTACTAGAAGTCATCCCCATCACCTTCAATCCCTTCCAAATTTCAAATTCCTCTTCAAGAGGTAAGTAGCAAACCCATCCTTTAGGTTTTTGAGTTGCATTAGGGTCAAATAGACCCACCTTTCTACATGCAATCTGTAGGTGCAGAAAATAATGACCCACAATAACTGGAGAGCCTTAGAGGACTTATCCAGTGATGGTGATGACTGGGTACCGTCCGAAAGCCTGAAAGAGAAGAACACACGGTCAGAGGACCCTGGCCTGGGCGGCACAAGGCTCTCCGATGCCAAAGTCAGTGAAGGAACTGGAACGATGGAAGGAGAGGAGGAAGAGAGGCAGAGTAACAGCTCTCAAGTGTGTATATTGCGTACCTTGCATGCGGTATGGGATTCTCTTTATAGAGGCTTGGCTCGTATTTTTGGAGGACGTCTTGGTGTGGGTCCCATGACTTGACTGGGAGTCATGATAAGCCCGCAAAGTAATAAACGCGGTCCAATCCAGCCCACCCTGCATTTAATGTCAGTCGGATCAGCCCACAATGCATTAAATGCGCGTCTTGTTGGGCCAGATCGTGTTGGGTGCTTTTGGCGGTAGGAGCATCATCGGATCTGCCCTCGGGCCTTGCCCTGATGTGGCCTCAGCCGCGGGATGCCGCCTTGTCAGTGATCCAACGAAGATTGTGGACGGATGGACGTCGCATCTGTCCTACTAGTTCGTACCCATGTTCCTTCACGCGCCTGGCGACGTGGGGGTGAGGGGTGCGAGTGGAGGTCTTTTCTTGCTCCGGCTCTCGTCTCGGCTCCTTCAGCCGAGGTGGAGTTCTCAGCCGAGATGGACACGTGGGGTGGCCGAGCTCGGCGCTAGTGGCATGGAGCTGTTTGACTTCGGCCGAGGCCTCTGCCTTGCTAGCCGAGGTGAGTTTGGTGCCACGTGGATGACACGCGGATGGCACGTGAGAGTGCTTAGTCTCATCTGATGGCTGGGATTAGCTTAATCCTGTGCTCCGGAAATCTCCCCGCACAATTGCCCCCTAGCTTCTGACCTTGCGGAGATCGTCAGTGCCATGAGGTCGGGAGCTATGTGACGGTGCTTACCCGGTGGAGGGAGTCCCTCTCGGCCCTGATTAATGGTCGCTTTGGATAATCGAGGCAATAACTGGCGTCCCTTATTCAATGCCGGAGACAGGTTGACGGCTCTGCGTGTCGTCCTCTGGTTAGTCGTCTGTCTTCTCGAGATCGTACGCGCCGTTCTGTCAGGGACGTAATGAATGTTCGAAATGATTCGCGCGGAGCTCTAGGAGGCGCCCCTTTGGCGCGCCCAACTAGGGCCTCTGGAAAGGGGGCCTTTTGGTGATATATATAGGGCAATCGAGGTTCGTCTTCTTCTCTGTCGCCATTCTGAATCAAAGGAGAATAAGCTACTGCTAGGGAACCTCGTCTGAGAAGTGGTGTGCTGCTGAGGCCGTGTCTCTTTGCTGCTCATTGTCGTCGTCTTGCTCCCGTAAGTTCCTTCTGCCCTGCCTCTTCTCCTGTGGGTTTCTCTGTCTTTGGATTGGGGTAGAAATGGGAATCTTTGCAGCTATGGGTCGGTGGCGCCCCCTGCGCTTGGCGGCCTTGTTGTCATTCCGCAAGGTTCTGGGCGGAGGGTAGGACTAGAAACGCCCTAGGAGGGGGCTCTTGTTTGCAAACTTTGGTCTGACCAGCCAAAGCGTGTTGCAGAGCTCTTGGCACCGGACGCCTTGGGGTCCTGCTTCGTCCTGGAGGGCGGTTCTGAATCATGTCGTAGACCCTCCTTCTTGTGGGATAACAAGACCTCGGAGCAGGATGCAACAAGCCTTTCCGCCGAAGGTTTCCGGTCGGCGGGCGGTGTCGGTGAAGAGTAGTCTCCAAGCCTGCTTTCTTTTGGGTCTTCAGAGGGCCACGAGCCTTTCTGTGTATTTTGTTTCATGTTTGTAATCCATGTAACGAAGCAATTACAATGAATAAAAAAGGATGAGTTTTGTGTTCACTCAATCCGTGTACACTTGCACTTTTGTATTTCAATGCTCGCACCGCTCTTCTTTCGAAAGCTGACCTTGGCCGAAATGGGGAGCTTGGGCCGAAGTGAGTTTGGCGTGATCTCGGCTGTTTAAATTCGGCGTGACCTCGAGGGTGTTCGAACCCAGAGTCTCGGAGATCTCGGCCGTGCGATCTTCAGGGGAGTATGAACCAAGAATTTAGGAAACGACCGAGCGTCGGAGCTCGGAGCCTTTTCCACCGGAGCTTTAGGAAACGACCGAGTCTGGACTCGAGGCCTTTTCCAGGGCGGTAGACCCGGAGCTTTAGGAAACGACCGAGTCTGGACTCGAGGCCTTTTCCAGGGCGGTAGACCCGGAGCTTTAGGAAACGACCGAGTCTGGACTCGAGGCCTTTTCCAGGGCGGTAGACCCGGAGCTGTCGAAGTCATGTAAGGAGAGATGACACAGATTTGATGACAGGGCAAAGGCACTTTCATTGATTGAGACGTGCTACATCTTTTAGAAACAGAATTTCTTCAGGCGGGACGCACTCCACGATCTCGGCAATGGCTTGCCCTCTGTCTTCGAGCTTGTAGGCTGATTTCGTTGCCTGTGAGACCCTCCTGAACGGGCCATGCCAGTTCGGGGCCGGCTTTCCTTCGGCTCTTTGTCAGCTGGCAAAGTTCTCTTGAGAACCGGCTCTCCCAGGGAGAACCTCATTTCCTTGACATTTGATTGTACGCCCTGGCTAACCGCTGCCGACAGTCGGTCAGACGCAGGGCTATTGCTCCTTGGCGCTTGTCCGCCAGCTCCAGCTCCATTGCCAGGTTTGTCTTATTCCGGCCTTGGTCGATCGGCTCTGTGCTCAGGGCGAGAAGGCCGATCTCTAAAGGAACGTCCGCTCCCATCCCGCAGGCCGGAGGGGTGTTGCCGAGGTGGGAGACTGTTCAATCTCAATTACTTCTGGCTCGTGTCCTGTGCCTATCAGCGTCGTGCCAGGCTGGGTCGGGGCCGAATTGGGCGAGACGATGTTGAAGTTCGCCAGAATCTGGGCTTTGATCGCAGTTCGGGGCCGGCCAATAAAGTGATTTAAGTGCTGCAGCCATTTCCGTGAGCTTCTGGACTTCTTTTGTGGTGGAGGGGCTCTGAATGCTCTGGATCGCGGTGATCTGGTCCGGATTAGCCTCTATCCTCCTCCGCGTTACCAAGCTACCGAGGAACTTGCCAGAGGCTACGCCGAAGGCGCACTTGGAAGCGTTTAGCTTGAGCTTGTACGCGCGAAGGATGTCGAAGACTTGGCCGAGATCCGCCAGATGGTCGCCGGAGTGCACTGATTTGACGACCATGTCGTCGATGTACACCTCTACCGTCCGGCCGAGCTGAGCATGGAACATCCCCGTCACGAGGCGCCGACAGGTTGCCCCCGCGCTCTTTAGCCCGAAGGGCATCTCCTTGTAGCAGTTAGCGCCGCGGGGGGTTGCGAATGACGTTACCCTTGTCAGGCTCGCGAAGTGGAACTCGGCGGCAGCCTCTGTAGGCGTCAAGGAAGCTCATCCGGTCGTGGCCAGTGGTGGCGGCGATCAGGGAGAGCCTGTCTGGGTCTGCCGAGTTCAGCCTGGCCTCGGCCATGGCCTCAATCGTCGTGGGGGAGCTGGATTCCCCCGAGATCTTTATCTGAGAGAAGAGATCGCAGGTCGGCCGCGGCGAGCTTTTTTGGACGCCAGCCCGAGCTCGGCTTCCATCACCTTCTTCTCGTGCGATGCGAGCTTCCGCGAGACGAGGGAGAGGGAACCGAGGATGCCAGGTGGATCACGTTAATGATCTTTTCGGAGTCCTCGCTGTCTGGGTCCCGAGCCGTGCTCTGGTGAACTCGGCCCCCGCTGCCGCCGGCATCTTCTGTCTTGACGAACTCTGGGAGGTGGCCTTCTCCGGCGAGTCTCTCCAGGCACCATTTTAGAGAGTTGCACTCCTCGGTCTTGTGTCCTTTACCTTTGTGGTAGGAACAGTAGAGCTTGCTTTGACTGCCGTTGGTGGGCTCATTTCTCAAGGGCTGAGGCCACTCGAAGAACGGCTTACCCTTTATTTTGTTCATGATCTGGTGTATCGGTTCTCTGAAGACGACGTTGATGCCTTGATAGGCGCTGGCGTGAGGCCTTGGCCTCCTGGTGCCCCCAGACCTGGGTGGTGTGGGCATCACCGAACTGGCGACCCAAGCCTGCTTGGGCTCCTGCTTCTGGAAGGGCTCCCCGCCTCTCTGCCGAGGCTGGCTGCTCTTGTGCTCGGGCTCTGGCCTTTCGTCCTCTCCTCGGGCCTGGGTTTCATCTTCCTCCCGGGCGACGAAGCGCTTTATCCGGGCCATTAGCTCTGGCATGGACTCCGGAGGGTCTCCGACCAAGTCCTTCCGGAGGTCGTGGCCGGGAATCAGGGCATGCTGGAAGGCGTAGATTGCTATCTCTTCCCTAGTGCCCTCGTTCTGGCTGTAAACCGCCCAGAATCGTCGGGCGAACTTGGCGAGGGTCTCATCCTGCTTCATTCTCAGGGCGAGGAGGTCCCCTTCTTTCTTGGGGATGACGGTGTAAGCTTGGAACTTCTTTAAGAAGGAGAGCTGGACCTCCTTCCAACTGGAAACTGACTTCTCTGGGAGAGAACAGAACCATTTCAGGGGGAGGTCACCCAGACTGGAGGAGAAGATTTTGCAATTCAGGTGACCCTCATTCCCCCAAATGGACATCTTCTGGGAGAAGTGTCGAAGGTGAGCGGATGGGTCGGACAGTCCGTCATAGGGGACGAACCGCGGGACGGAGAACTTTCTGGGCAAGGGGGTGCGCTCGATCTCTTTTGTAAAGGGTGAGCCCCCCAGATCAGTGTGACCACAGATCTGCTTCTGGTCCCGCACGTCCAGGTTGTGCTGAAGAGCTAGCCTGACGCGCTTGTTGAACCGCTCCTGCTCGTCGTCCTTCTCTGGAGTCTGGGCCCTTGGCTTTCGCTTAGAGTGGTTCGGGCTGCGATGGCTATGAGTTCGGCCATCGCGGCTATGATGACTCCGGCTGTTGCTCGAGCCTTCGTCACGAATCTGGCTCCGCATTTGGTCCAGATGGTTTCTGAGATCTTCGCGGGGAGGCCGGGCTGCCATGCTGGGGGCGTCCCTCTTCTTCCCCTGAGGCTCAGAGACCTGCCTCAAGGAGGCGGTTTGCGCTGCCCTCAGCTGCTGCTGGAGCTCGCGAATCAGCTGCTCTTGCCTCTGGAGGAGAGCAGTTTGGGCTGCGACAACCCCCCCAGTGGCAGGGGGTTGAGCGTGGCGCGTCTCTTCTATGGCCACGGCTTTGTCCTTGCGAGTACGCTCATGCCGACGCTCATCGCGTCGGGGTGGCATGACTTCTTCTGCTGAGATCGAGGTCTCGAGTCCTTCTTGAAGGGGGACCTCGACGAAAAGCTGCGAGCCTAAGCGGCCCTCGCCTGCTGACGTGCCATGCACCGTGCGGGAGCGCCCTTGAGGAGGGACGTCCGTTGACGATGGTGGTAGCTCGAGCGCTGCTCTCGAGGATTCCCCGCCTTTCCTTGCTTTCGGAGGCATGGCTTCTGGGAGATTGTGGTTGAGAAGGTTGGGAAGGTTTGGGATATTACTTTCCCACAGACGGCGCCAATTGTAGGTGCAGAAAATAATGACCCACAATAACTGGGGAGCCTTAGAGGACTTATCCAGTGATGGTGATGACTGGGTACCGTCCGAAAGCCTGAAAGAGAAGAACACACGTCAGAGGACCCTGGCCTGGGCGGCACAAGGCTCTCCGATGCCAAAGTCAGTGAAGGAACTGGAACGATGGAAGGAGAGGAGGAAGAGAGGCAGAGTAACAGCTCTCAAGTGTGTATATTGCGTACCTTGCATGCGGTATGGGATTCTCTTTATAGAGGCTTGGCTCGTATCTTTGGAGGACGTCTTGGTGTGGGTCCCATGACTTGACTGGGAGTCATGATAAGCCCGCAAAGTAATAAATGCGGTCCAATCCAGCCCACCCTGCATTTAATGTCAGTCGGATCAGCCCACAATGCATTAAATGCGCGTCTTGTTGGGCCAGATCGTGTTGGGTGCTTTTGGCGGTAGGAGCATCATCGGATCTGCCCTCGGGCCTTGCCCTAATGTGGCCTCAGCCGCGGGATGCCGCCTTGTCAGTGATCCAACGAAGATTGTGGACGGATGGACGTCGCATCTGTCCTACTAGTTTGTACCCCTGTTCCTTCACGCGCCTGGCGACGTGGGGGTGAGGGGTGCGAGTGGAGGTCTTTTCTTGCTCCGGCTCTCGTCTCGGCTCCTTCAGCCGAGGTGGAGTTCTCAGCCGAGATGGACACGTGGGGTGGCCGAGCTCGGCGCTAGTGGCATGGAGCTGTTTGACTTCGGCCGAGGCCTCTGCCTTGCTAGCCGAGGTGAGTTTGGTGCCACGTGGATGGCACGCGGATGGCACGTGAGAGTGCTTAGTCTCATCTGATGGCTGGGATTAGCTTAATCCTGTGCTCCGGAAATCTCCCCGCACACAATCATTTTCATTCATCATTCTATGGTTTCCATTGTTAGGGTTTGGTTTATTTGGGGATTTTGGGTCTCTTGAGCTTTTGGAGACAGGAGAGCTTGGAAAGCTTGCATTGAGGCAAGTATAAACTATAAATTTGATTACATAATGCATCTTTTCATTTGATTCATGATATTTTGATTTTTTTTATGGTTTTTACTCTTAAATATGAATGGAATGAATTTATTGTTGTGAAATGATTTGGAGATGATTGGAGGAGTTTGATATTAAGTTTAGGAGCATGGAGGCTCAAACTTACAAGTTTTATATTGGAAAGGAAGTTAGAAGAAATGGATTGGAAAAAAAGAACACTCGAAAATTCGAGTTCTTGAACCCTGGACAGAGTGTTCGCTCGAGCGAACATGATTCTGGAACCCAGGCTCGAGCGACCCAAGGGTGCACTCGAGCGAGTTGCTCTCTGGATGGGGTTTACTCGAGCTAACTAGGGTCCGCTCGAGCGAACTTGAGCACATTTTTGGGCTTCCTTTAATCCACTTCTTGAGTGAATTTATCACTCTTAAAACCTATTTAACCTCCTTAATTACTCCTAATGAATAATTGAGGTGCGTACCCCATTCCATAGGTAATTAGGTTCATCTTAGAGTTATGCCCTTTAAAATGGTTCCTTTTTAACTTTATAAATTAGCCCAATGGAGATCACTAATCTATTATTAAGCCATGAAGATTAATTTAGAGGATCAATATAATTTCATCATTATTGACACCAAGTAGACAGTAATGTATTGGTTTTCTCAATTAATCTTGTATTGGATAGTAATAGGGTATGTGAATAATAAAATGGTTAGTAAATGTTTAATGTCATTTGAATATTGTATTGCACATTGAAAATGAAGATTTCTATTTGTACCAATTTTATTTGATTAAACAATCACATTGCTTATAATATTGGTTTCATTACCTTCTTTTCTTATTTGATATTCAATTGCTATAAAATTATTTGATATTAATGAAGAATTTGAATTGAACAAGCATTTAATGATTTGGAAGTGCTACTTAATTTGATTTGTGTATAAATTCGATTTGTTATGGATATAATTGAGTCAACACTACTTAGCTTCGACCGGATGATACCCGACGGGGTTGAGTCTTGGTTTAGAAATTTGAACGTCGCTGCGCAGTAGACAATTTGGAGTACCGAAACTCCAGAACCTAGGTAGCTAGGGAGACCTTTGGCCGGACCCCTAATGATATCCCAACTAGATTTGCTTTCACCGAGAGGATGAGCTATATGTAGTTGTCAATTTGTATTTGTACTTGTATTATTAAATGAATTCAAAATATTATTTTACTCATGAAAATAAATTGTTTAGTCATTTCTTTTATTCATTTCATATATTATTCTCAATTTATGATTTTCTTCAAAAACCTCATGTATATCTTGTTTATTGTTTATGCTTGCTAATCATTGTATTAAGATACTACTCTTGGTGTCACAAGCACAGTTGCAACTCCAGGTCCTACAAAGGCCTAGGAGGGAGAGAAGGTTACCCAAGAGGTACCTTCCGGACTAGAGGAGTAGCCAGGTGTGGGGCCCATGTAGAGACTCCTCGTCACGGAGAGCGTCAAGATCTTTTGAGAGCTTACAGTTAGTGTGTGACTGACTTGTTTTTGTATGGGTCACACTAGCCTTTATTTTCATTTTGTTATACTTTTGATATTAATGTATAGGATGTTTTTATAGAATCTCTTTTGTATAAACATTGTGTTTAAATGTATAAATTTCTTTTGTTCTAAACTTGAACATTGTAAATGGATTGTACAGGGATATGATATTCCATTTTATTCAGCTTCCGCTATTTAACTGTTGATTAATGATTTTAGTGAGTTCTGACTCACGAGTGGAATAGTTCTTCTGCTTCGTGTGCTTGTATTTGATTCGCAACAGGTACAATTACATAGGAGTACGTGTGTTTCACCTCAGGGATTACCCTAGGCCAGGGTGATTTGGGACTGGGATGTGACAGAAAGCATCCTGAGAGAGATAACTATATCATCTCTTAGAAAACATCAATATGTTTAAGCCAAAAACAACATCCAAACATCATTTATATCCAAATAAGATTCTATCACATCCTATAACATGCATAATAACAATACCTCCATTTCAGGAAAGGGAAAAAGAAATACTAAAAAACTAGATGAAATCCACATAAAATGGAGCAAACCAAAGAAAGAGAAAGTTCCGATGACAACAACCCATCAAAAGAAATCGATCAAAGCATAAGTCAACCATTGAAAAAAGAAGAATAAACTGTCATAGGAAGTTGAAGTTGATGATATCATCAACCATCAACCAACTAGATTATATCGTCAATTTGAGTATTTTCGTCAAAAACTTACCAACAAATCTACCGTCATTTCATTTTTTTTAATCATTTAATTAGAATTTAAACTTAATCATCTCATAAAATCCCTTTATTTTTTTATATTAAAGAGTCAAATCAACTGATGAAACAAACTTGGATTGAGGTAATACTTTAGGATTCCTCCTGCACATTGAAGGCGTTTATTTGAATGATTCATTGTAATAAGTTCCACTCCTTACGACTCAAGATTTCTTTTTGTTAAAGAGGATCCGGATTTAATTCAATCACAATTATCACTGTAGGGGATGGATTTTTTGGGCCCGCCCGGGATCGCCGGGCCCCCCACAGGGCCTATTGTATACACTTCGGGAGACGGACTTCGTAATCATGCATTTGTCCCAAGGTGGATGTAGAAAGTAGCTCAAGTGGTACCAGGTTTCACCCATATTATACCTTAAATGAGAGATCTCGGGTTAGAATCCTGGGGAGGCCCCTGGGGGCGTGATTTCTACATCCACCCTGGGACAAATGCATGATTACGGAGTCTGTCTCCCGAAGTGTATAAATAGGCCCTGTGGGGGGCCCGGCGATCCCGGGCGGGCCCAAAAAATCCATCCCCTACAAAAAGGCCGGTAGCTCAAGTGGTACCGGTTTCACCCAGATTATACCTTAAATGAGAGATCTCGGGTTCGAATCCTTGGGAGGCCCCTGGGGGCGTGATTTCTACATCCACCCTGGGACAAATGCATGATTACGGAGTCTGTCTCCCGAAGTGTATAAATAGGCCCTGTGGGGGGCCCGGCGATCCCGGGCGGGCCCAAAAAATCCATCCCCTACAAGTCCGAAAATAGATTTGCCACACGGGCACTATATGATCTTCCTATATGGATGGGGATATAGTATGGGGGTGAGTGCACAATGTTGCCTCTTACTTTGATCGAAATTATTGGATGCAACTCTGATATTCATTGTTTGATTAGCAAAGTAAGGTTACAATCTTTTTCTCCAAAGTGATGTTTGTTTACTAAAAAAAGGGGAAAAAGGGAAAAGTGTTATCTATGCTGCTTCATGTGGTCCAGCTCATGGGCCCACTTAGATGCCTACTTATCAGTATCAGTAGGGTTAAGGTAGAAGGGAAGGTCTTCTCATCGAAAAAGGTCAGGAAAAAAGAATCAGTTCAGTAAGATCATCATAGCCCTTTAATGAAGAGCCTTTAGATTTCACAATCTCTTAACCACACACACATATCTATAGAGGAGTTATCAGGTGCACATCGTGCACATCTTGTGCACCAAGGGTGGGGCCCACCTGATCGTCCATCTGAATGGACCACACACACAACCCCCCCTGCATTTCACATGGAGCCCACCCTTGCACCCATCCGATGTACTGTACACCGATGGATCGACTGCACACCCATCCGAATGGATTGTACACCGTTAAACTTGTGGGGCCCAGATGGAGGTGATGAAAATTAGGGATGGGGCTGGTTTTTTGCAGAGATGAAGGGCAAGGGCAGATCTTTCAAATCCCCATGGTCCCAATCCGAGGTGAGGCCCCATGTGGGCCTCACATTGAGGTGCACACACTGATCCAGTGCGCGAGTACTCCATATCTATATATCTATATATATTGAGATTCAATCCAAAGAGTGGGTAAAAAGGCTGATGAAACTAAAATTGGGCATGATGCTAAATCACTAGGGGATGAGAGTGTGAAACTGTTTAATTGGGGGATGAGAGTGTGAAAGGCTTGCACCGATCAAAGGTGCACCCAAGTGGGTCCTAAAAAGCTAGCCTACTCATGATGTTCCCCCAAGGAGATCAATTTCTCTAGAGCTAGATGTTAACTTGGGATAATTTCAAAATTTGCAATTGCCTCTGGTTATTAATAGGCCAAATTTGGGCCAAACATATAGGACTTAATATAAGTGGATTGAAGAAACCAAATTTGAGTTTGGGTTCGAGCCCACTTGACAAGAAATATAGGTCTGAGCCAGGTTGTTTGAGGCCCTGGTTCATTAAAGGTTTGCTTTAGGTCAAATAGCTTTTCTTCATACCATTAAAGTAAGGGATTTTGACCGTACAAGTACTTTAAGATTTGACTTTTGTCTCGTAAGTGTTGACATTTAGAAATTCTCACAGAAACCATTCGAATAGCAAAGGATTACATCAAGATGATAATCTTGCCCTTGTAATGTGCTATGTCGTATGCTGGTTCAATATCACACATATTCACCTTTTTCTCTTTAACTCAAGAGACTTCTTCTCGCATCGTCGCGTAAGTATGACTTTGTGCTCCTCTGTGTATGAACTGTTCAGCATAGAATTTTTAAATATAAATAGTACCCATGAAGTAAAATTCAAGTCTTAGGGCAATTGTACAGTCAAAATCCCTTAAAACAATTATTTAATGTGTATATTAACATGGGGTTGCCCAACTGGTTAAAACCTCGCTTCTCATCTTAGCATCGATGGATTCAGGGGCGGAACCACAGTAAGGGCCCCCGAGCTTTGGGAAATCCTTTTACATCACCAAATGCACCCCCCCTATAACGCCCCACCCTTTTAATCCCTAGCCCCTTTTTCGAAAACCTCTCCAACCGTAACCCTTTTCCTTCTTTGTCTTTCGAATACACATCCCTGCAAACAAAGAAAGGGCTTGAATCGGTGCGGCAATTAAAGCCCCTCGTATCACTTCCAAGAATCTCATCAGGTCTGCATTTTCCCCCTTTAATTGAAAGATCTAATGATATTTTCATTTATCTTGTGCCATTGTTCTTTCGATTGATTGAATCAGAACCTCATATGTGAATTGCAGCTAGCAACTAGATTTGATTTCACAATCTTTTCTTATCTTTGGCGTGAAAAAGATCATTAAAAGACGTGAGAATATTATTGCTATGATCTAAGTGCCGAGTGGTACATAAGCCAATTGTGATTCATGAGAGGTGTTTCTGATATGAAGGTCAGACTTGATGAGAATGGCCCTCGGAGTGCATATTTAACTTGAAGAAGAGAAGGAAAATAGGAAGTACAATAAGAGAAGAGGAGAGGAGAACAAATGCCTTTGACCTAGGTATGAATTTTTTTTTCTGATTACATGGCTTTTTTTTATTGTTTAGATTACATGAACTGCTAGACTGGACAATGGACATTGCTCTCTCTCTCTCTCTCTCTCTCTCTATCTCTCTCTGAGACCTACATTTAGGATTTTTTTTGGATTATTATATGAATTTATATATTTTCTCTACAATTACATACAGACTTGCAATATATGATTTTTTTCCCTCTTTCTGTAGTAATCCAGAATTTATGATAAAAGAATCCAATGCAAGTAACAAAACACAACAAAATGCCGATCCCCATAAACTAGTAGATGAACCTGCCAATCACCATAACAACAGTGTAAATGAACATTCCCTAGTAACCACCATGTGTTTATTGAGTTGTTTGATGAATGGTTCATATTTTGAGACAATGAATACTTTTTATTTAATTTTGGACATATAATAAATATGATTTTTATTTAATTTGTAGATGGGAAAGTCATCTACAATTGATGAATTTTTTAGAAGAAAAAATCCTCAAAACTTAGAAGCCGATGCATCATTGCCGGCCTCTAATGTTGAGACTCCAATTTCTGAAGATCATCCTACAAAATCACAAAGAACTGAAATCAATGAAGTTGATATTAGTTCATTAGAGCGCGATCCAGGATTGCGTCCACAGATATGGTATTATGATATTAATCGACGTGATGAAATTTGACGGAAGCACATAAAGGTTGGTCCATACCAACCTATGCTTTCAAATTATCCAAAATCTAGATTAACAACTCATCTTCGTAGCTTTTAACATTCGTGGTTCAAGCTATTTCCTTCATGGTTGGAATATTCCCTAGAGAAATATGCTATTTTTTTTGTCTACCATGCTATCTTTTTAATAAACAAACTGGACTTGCTTTGCAAAATGCATTCACTCTTATTGGATTTAAGAATTGGAAGAAAGTTAAAGATGGCAGAATTTGTGCTTTATTGAGTCATGTGGGGAAGGATCCTAACTCTCATAAAGTTGCTGAGAGATCATGTGAAGACTTGATGAATCAATCTCAATACATACAGAAAGAGCTTAACAAATTCACTTACGGCTTCAATTGATATAGTCCAATGGCTTACATTTCAATTGATATAGAAGCCACGATGAAAGTCATAGATCAATCAAACGTGGAGATTATATTGAAATGTTGAATTTGTTGAGTTCTTATAATGAGAAAGTTGCAGAAGTTGTGTTAGATAAAGCTCCAAAATGCTTCTTACACATCACCAAGATCCAAAAAGAAATTCTACATGTTTTTTCAACCAAAGTGAATAAGATAATTTGTTAAGAAATTGGTGATGTAAAATTTTGTATAATTATTGACGAAGCTCGTGATGAGTCAAAGAATGAGCAAATGGCTATAGTTTTGAGATTCGTCGACAAAGATGGCTTTATGCGAGGGCCTTTTTTTAGGCTTATTCATGTCTCCAACACTGCAGCATTGACCTTAAAAAATGAGATATATGTTGTATTGTCTTATCATAATCTAGATATTCATAATATTCGAGGGTAGGGTTACGATTATGTAAGCAATATGCGGGGTGAGTGGTATGAATTACAAGCTTTATTTTTGAATGATTGCCATATGCTTACTATATCCATTGTTTAGCACATCGCTTGCAATTGGCATTTGCAGCATCAAAAGAAGTTATTCTAATTTATCAATTTTTACTAAATTGACTTGTATTGTCAATATCGTTGGGCTTCATGCAAGCGTAATGATGAGTTAAAAGTTGCTCAAGCTGCTGAAATTGCAGATTTGATTGCCATTGATGAGCTCGATAGTGGGAGAGGACTTAATTAGATTGGTTCTTTATAATGGGCAAGAGATATTCGTTGAAATTCTCACTTGAAATTAGTTTAATTTCTAGCTTAATAAAGATGTTCAGTCCAACATATGCAGTTCTAATTAACATCATTGAGGATGGAACTACTCTTTCTCAACGAGGAGATGCAGACTCAGCTTACGAGGCAATGACTTCATTTGAATTTGTCTTCATCTTGCATCTCATGAAAGAAATCATGGAGATCATTGAATTATTTTGTCAAACTTTGCAATGTCAATCTTAAGACATTTTAAATGCCATGCATCTTGTTTCATCTACTAAAGCACTTATCCAAAAATTGAGAGATGTTGGGTGGGATGCTTTACTTACCAAGGTGAAACCATTTTGTAAGGCACGCAATATAGATATCCTAGATATGAATACTCGTTATGTTGAGAGACGAGGTCGAGCCCGCCATCAAGAAAATGAGTTTACAATTGAGCATCATTATCGAATAGAAATTTTTTATGCTGCAATTGATTCTTAATTACAAGAATTAAATGGTCGGTTTAGTGAGCATGCAGTAAAATTGCTTATTCTTAGCTCAGCTTTGGATCCTCGAAATACACATGAATCTTTTAAAGGCGATGATATTTGCAAGTTGGTAGATAGTTTTTATCCTCAAGACTTCACAGAAAATGAGAAAATGCAATTGAGAATGCAACTTCACTATTATGAGTATAATGAAGATTGACATTCAGACTTTCAAAAATTGTCAACTGTTTCTGATCTATGTCAATGGTTGGTAATGACTAGAAGATCAACAATCTACCAACTTATTTTTAGAGTGATTGAACTTGTGCTTACTCTTTCAGTTTCTACTTCAACTACTGAACGACCATTTTTAGCCATAAATATTATCAAAACTAGGCTTCGCCACAAAATGGAGGATGATTTTCTCTCTGACTCTTTGATTGTGTACATTGAAAAAAGAAATTGCTGAGAAGCTTAGCACATAATCAATCATAGACGATTTCCGAGATTTGGAAGAACGTCGAGTTCCATTTTGATAGATGATTGAGTTGAAATGTACTTAGAAACAATTATTTTACGATTTTTCTTTGCTTATATTTTGCTAAGGCTGAATAGATACTGGTTTTAATTTTCATGTAAAATTTAGTCTTGAATCGTAATATATTTTTCATGCTTGAACAATTTCTCACTGTGGGAGAAAATATTATCTCCCATGACTTGTCTCAATGGGTCCCAGTCCCTTGGCGGCAGGGGCGGGCGGACCTACATGTAGTCCTAAGGGGGCCTAGTTTTCAAAATGTGAAGATTTTACAGGACCCACTTGTAAGACCCTAACCCGAGTGACCGCGATTAGCATTGATTAAGTTGTGTTTTAGCTCTAAGTGAGATTAGTGGATGTTGGTTTAAGTTTGGGTTAGAATAGCTTTTATATAGTTTTGGGAAAAATTTGAGAGCCTTCTTGATTTAATGGGACCCTTTGGGGGCTCCTTTAGTGACTTCGCGTGAACATAGGGATCGTTAACCTCTACAACTTTCATGTTGACTCTGTCCCCGTTCGAGATCTCGAAACCCGACTTTATCAATTTCGAGGGCAAAACAGTCTTTTTACTCAAAATCTGGACACTATTTTCAATGCCACCAAAACCCTCAAAATATATACTTTTTGGAAACTAGATTTTTCGACAAACACTTTTCCCTTCTTCGTCGAACTCATCCGAGGCCCGAAAATCCTTGTTTTTAGCCCGACAAGATTTGCTAGTAGTGGGACCCATCTCCACTTCATATAAAAGGAGACCCATCTTCCATTATCCCCTTTCCAGCTCAAACGTGTGAGAGGAGTGGCTATGCTGCCTTAGGGTGTTCTTCTTCCCCTTCTTCTTGCTTCTTCATATCTCTTCCACTCCAACCTTGCACTAATCAAGAAAATGGACTTCATCTTCTTCTTCCTCACCTTGCAAGCTTTCCATGGACGCCATTAGAATAGGAATCTGACTATCCTAGGGTTTCCCTAGAGCTCATCTTGTTTATTTGAACAACTTCCAAGTAAGAGACCTCTTCCATCTTCTAAATATGAGTTTTCTAACCCTAGAGAGTCCCCATCTCCATTATTGGGAGCTCTCTCCTCTTTGTTCATTGTTTTGGCTATTAGGGTTCTTGATGGGTTTTTGTTTTGGGGGTTTTTGTGAAGCATTGTGATCTCTAGCTTGGGAGTAGTATGGGAGCTTGATTTGCTAGCTTGGACCCAAGGCAAGTGGTTGAATAGATGGGGTTTGATTGTTAACATATTTTATTAGAAAATCTTGATTTCCATTAATTAGTCTTGGTGATATCTTATGTGGTTTTCATCTACATTCTTGCTATTGTTCTATTGCTTTGAAAAATGCATATTGATGGGTTATTATTTCTTGTTAGCCTTAGGGAAAGGAATGTACTTTATCTTGTTTAGCTTGTTTTATGTTTGTACATGGATTACATGAATGATGGGTTTTCTTTCTCAGGATTGAATGTGATTGGAAGGGGGTGATTTGATGTGTTTTGAGGAGGTTTGGTTGGGGATTGAATGTGGTTTAAAGGAGGTTTTGAACCCCTCATTTATGAGTATGATTGGAGGCTCCATGGGATTGGAAAAGGGAAGAGCCCGAAATGCACTTTTGTGCTGTTTTTGGACAGTTCGCTCGAGCGAACCCCAATCAGAGGCTGGTTGGCTCGAGCCAACCTTCAGTTCACTCGAGCCAACCTGACCTAGGCAGGTCCGCTCGAGCGAACCCCTCCCAGAGAGCTCTTGGCTCGAGCGAACTTCCAGTTTGCTCCAACCAACTGCCTGCAGGCCTGGGTCGATGCAGGGGGACTTGAAATATTATTCTAAGGCTTGGGGAGATATTGTTTGGAGCCCCAATGCTATAGTGAGACCGAGAAATTGGAATGAGGAGCTTGATGGAGGAAAAAACCATATCACAGTGATTTATTGACGATTTTTGGACTTGTCAATGTGTATAGGGAGCTTGGGATGTCTTCCATTCTATAGAGTACCAAACTAATAACAAAACTGACATACGGGACCCTTGTACGCATCGATTTAAATCTGGAATCCTCAATGTATGGTCCGGTATCTTGCGGAAATCCTTTTATGTTTTCTTTTGCTTGGATTTCATATGTACTCTCCTGTTTTCATATGATTTTACTAGTCCTGCTCCAGAGATATTGATTTACGCACTTTTAGTGTTTTGCTAGCCCTGTACATGCGTGACCAGATGTGAATGTGATTTATGTGCTTATAGGCACCCTGTCTCGCCTGCTTAGGTGTTATACACCTACTTGTATATAAATATATATGTCTTGATTTCTTTCTTGTAACATGTAAGTCGGCACCACTAAACTTGGACAACCTTGTCGGCTTGATCCACCGATTTGGGGTCCCCCCTCTTTGTCATGACCCGGTCTCGAGATCTGATTAACTCAGAAGAACCCCGAGTCGCGAACACATACTTACTCACGTAAACTCTGAATTAACATTAAATTAATACGAAATCCACAAGGGATATCAATCACATAAACCTGCCAATAGTATAAAATTTGCGGAAAATATACATTGACGAAATATTTGTGTAACTAGAGTTCTTTACCAAAAGTAAAGTTCAGTTTATACACTCACTATTCTAATCAAGTCAACCACTGCACATTAAAATACAATGCAAGGGACACATCTATTCACATTTCAAAAAGACTATTAAAGTGTTTCTCAAAAGAAATTTCCTATCAATTCCATTTCATTCGCATTTCGCTTACGTCCGCTCGATAAACCTCTGTGAGGTATCGAATGGGCCTCCTCCGCTGGTGGGGCGGCCTCTGCAAGACCGGCACGGGAAACTGGGCTGATGGACCGCGCTCCTGCTCGGTTCCTACCGAGGTCGGCGGACGTGGGAGTCCGTCGGGTCCGACCCTTTTGTAACCAGGGGGCAGGGGCGTGCATCAACATTTCTTTTTTTGTGTGGGTGTGCCAGATTTTCTATTTTACTTGGAATTGCAAGTGGTGATCCGGAGATCAACCTTCGCAAGTAAAAAGGAAATCAACTTCTTTCAAGTTTTCCATTGCACATATATTTAAGAAAAGAGACATTTTTCTTGGTTTGCCGTGAAAGGCGATTTTTTTGGCATTTATAGCAGATTTTGGCGTTTATAGCCGATTTTTGGCGTTTATAGCCGATTTTGGCATTTATAGCCGATTTACAATCCTTATCAATAATGAAAGACAAGAGTTGTGATTTTTGTCTCTTTTGAAAAAAATACAAACTACAATGAAAAGCAAGAAAAGGAGGATCTAACTTCTCAGGAGATTGTGGGGGACTCGTTTAGATTGACGGTCGCAAGCCATATGTGGGCTTTGCCATCATCCATGCAGATGAGAACAGAGGATGCTATTGATTCGCTTGGCTTGGCTATAACCTCAGGTTTTTAGAGGACAAAGACCAAAAGGAGGTCCTATGTCCAATAAAAAATCGAGTAGACGGGCTGAAAAGCCACATAAGCCATTGGAGGCAGAAGGAGAAGGCAAGGACCTTGGGGGGTGATACCCCCAAGGGACTTTTGTCACCTTGTAGCGGTGGTCGGTGTAGGATTTTCGCAGAGTTTTCTTTCTTTTCCTTTTCTGAATTTCTGTGCTTTGTCTGTGTCTCTGTCTGTGATTTTTCTTCGATCTCTTTCTTCTTGGAGAGCTCTCCTATTTATAGGCTTTTAGGTAGCCATTTAGGAGGGTTTATGGGCTTTTATTGTCATTAAGCCGCATAATGGGAGGAGTTACAAGATTTAAATCTTTATTTTGTAACTCCTTTTTCTTGGCTTCTGATTGGCCGGAGGAGATTGAGGGCATATAATCGCCTTTAATCGCCATGATGGGAGGAGTTTCATGGGTTAAATGCCATGAATCTCTTGACTTGTAACTCCCGGATGCTTGCTTCTGATTGGTCCATCCAAAGAAATAGATTAATGACTGTAATAAAGCTAGTCAATTAATCGCATTAAGTGGTCGCCGAGCATCTGAAGAGTCGCGGGCCGTGCCGCGTCTTTTGGGATTCTTCTGGTGATGATCATCGATGGATCTTCATGTAGATCGACATCAGATGATCATGTAATTTCAGGTGTTTGTTGCCAACAGCAGGTCGGTGCCATCTGTCCTGTCGATTTCTTGATCGGTCGGGTAGAAAGCACACTTTTTTTGGTTGACCGGGTGGCGATCAATATTGTTTTCGATACTCTTGATGATTAACCCGTGTTTTGGACGGATGTCAGAGGACTTGGTGTCTCAAAAGCATGAATTTTGGAAAGTACCAGAGGCTGGGCTCTTCGAATCGCTAAAAAACGGCGAAAACCGGGGTTTCCGGGGCCTTCCCGGCGACCCCGGGCTCCAAGGTCTCCGGCGACCCTGGCCCAGGGTCGCAGGGGCCTGCGACCCTGGGGGGGTTTTCCCCCTTTGTGTCCCGTTTTGTGTCCGTTTTTGCTGTTTTTTGATTCTTTTTTCTTCTGTATTTTTCCTTAACATTTTGACCATTTATTGGCCTGATTTCTTTGTAGGAAACCTGATGAGAATCCTTGCATTTTATTTTGCAAAGTTTCCAATTTCCTGAGATAGCCGAAGACTTTGTAGCGCAGAGCTGTCGATTTTCCGTCAGAAGCTGAAACTGGGTCAAACGATGTCGGAATGACCTGAAATTTGGTGTGAAGCCTCCTGAGCAATAAATAAGACCAACCATAGGCTTTTGTTTGAGTTTTGAAGCCGTTTTGGGTCCTATCACCAGCAGACTCGCTTTTGTCGCGATGAAGATGTCGCGGTTTGATGTGCGGTCAACCGATGTACGATTGACTTGAAATTTGACAGGGAACCTATTGGAGTCATTTTAAGATGATCCATAGGCTCTGTCTTGGAAATCATGGTCCCAGAGAGCTTTGCCGCCGAGAGGCCTAATTTGGCTTCCGAGCGTCAAACTATGGTCAAATGTTGTGGAAATGACCTGAAATTTGACATGTAGCCCTTTATAAGCATTTTGAAGCCGTCCATGTGCTCTCTCTGATGAGTAATGGCCTCGGTGGTTCTCGCCACCGAGAGGCTTGATTTAGCTGTTCGAGGGTTGATGTAGGGTCAAACGTTGTCGGTTTGACTCGGAACTTGACGTGGAGCCTTTTGGAAGTATTTTGAGACCATCCATCGACTCTGATCGAAGATTTGGTGTCTCCGATGCTTTTGCCGCCGAGAGCTCCTTTTCGGCTAACGGAGAAGCGAAGTTAGGCCAAATGATTTTGAAATGGCCCGGAACGTCTTGTGTACTCCTCTTTTGGCTGTCTTGAAAGATCTTGCAGTTTTTGTTTGATTCTGACAAGATTTGATTTTTGGAAGTAGCATTGCCTATTTATGGCAGGTTGCGACTTCATGTAGCTCTTTGGATCTTGAAGAGGCAAAGTGACATTTTTGGTGTAAACAAATGCCCCCTCGAGGTACAGCGACGAGTTGCTTAACTTTTGTAGTCGATGTGCCTCGAAGAGATTTTTGAAGGAGAGCCTGTGACTTGACCAAGAGTCTTTGAGCAGTCTTTCTTTTTGGTATTTGTAGCCTTTTGAGCTTCTAGGGGAATTTTATGGTAGTAAAAGGGATCACGTACCATCTCGAGGCAAAGTTTTGAAGATGACATCAGGGAAGTGGATTTGGGTTTTGACCTTGTGACCTAACAGGCTATATGTGGCAGGTTAGGGGGTCGGGTTTGGTTTTGATCGTGTGACCCAACAAGCTGTATGTGGAATGTTGGGGGATCAATTTTTGGTTTTGATCTTGTGACCTAACAGGCTGTATGTGGCAAGTTAGGGGATCAGGTTTTGGTTTTTGGTTTTGGTCTTGTGACCTAACAGGCTGTATGTGGCAAGTTAGGGGACCAGGATTTGGTTTGATTTTTGTGGAATGTCAATTTCAAGATTTTGGCTCAATTTGGTAGATGAGGCTGGATGGTTTGATTTTTGGAAGCTCATGGGGCTTGGAATTTTCTTTGTATGGTCCAATCAACTCAAAAGAGGCATGGAACCATTTTTGTATGCTCTTGGTAAGAGGGATTTCTCTTTGACTAAAAGCCCAAAAAATATTTTTTTTTTCAAGTGCCTAGATGGTCAAACCTGGCTCATATGGGCTAACCCATGGGACCTTAAGCTTTTGAAATGGCTTAGATCTCATATGGTGTCATTTTTGTAAAGAATATCCAAAAATATCTCATTTGGATAGAGAATATCTAAGAATATCTTTACTTGGAGAGAATCTCTCATATTCCCTTTATTTTGGGATAGGATATCTCAAGATATCTTTCTTTTGGGAAAGAATCCTTTATCGATTTCTTTTTGGGAGAAAATCTCTCATCGATTTCTTTTTGGGAGAGAATCCCTCAAGATATCTTTCTTTTGGGAAAGAATCTTTCTTTTGGTAAGGTTACTAATTAGTAACACTTACCTTTTTCTTCTTTCCTTCTTTGGTTTGCTCTCTTCTATAAAAGCAAGGAGGAGGTTGGATCTCTTGCTCTTATTGCTTTCTTTTGCAATAATCTCAAGAGGGCTTCAAGACCAAGAGTTCTTCTTCTTCAAGATCTTCAAGACTTTTCTTCTTCTTCTCCATCAATGGCTTCAAGTAAGTTCCCTTTTTCAAGAAAACTCCATTGTAGGAAAAATAAAGTCCTTTCTTTTTTTTTGTTTCTTTCTTTTCTTTTTTTTTCTTTTCCACGTGTTTGCTTCTTTTTTTTTCACACGTTTTTTTTTTGCTTTCTTTTTTTCTCTTTTTTTTTTGTTTTGTTTTTTGTTTTTTTTTTTGTTTGTGGGCCGTACGGACAGATCCGTACGGATCTGGCCGTACGGCCACGTGGCCAGTGGGCCACGGCCTGTGGGCCAACCCCTGTTTTTTCTCTTTTTTTTTTGTTTTCTTTCCCTCCCTTTTTTTTTTTGAGAAAGTTTCTTTTATTTTCTTTTTTTTTCTTTCTTTCTCCTTTTTCTTTTGAGAAAGTTTCTTTTCTTCTTTTTTTTTTTTTTGCTCATCATGATAATGCATTTTTTTTTTGCAAACCTAGATGTTCATGCATGCATTTGATTGTAAATTAAATTTGTAGCATGATGTGATAGCATACCTGAAAGTTTTCACAATTTTGGGAATTTGGAGCTCGCAGCGATGTTGAGCCCTTCCTGATTTTGCTGAGACTTTGAGGTTTCGAAAGTTTGGAGTTTCGGAGCTCGCAGCGATGTTGAGCCCATCTTCAAGCTTTCTATTTCTTTCGGGATAGTTCCTTTTCTTCGGAATTGCCCCGTCATCATGTCAAAATTTCGCCAGATTTTTTTTTAGCGAGATTCTGTCATTTTGATGTTTGATCTTTTTCTTTTCCATCCTTTTCAGGTGGTTCCTCCAGAACGAACAAGGGTAAAGAGCCTGCTACAAGCGTACCTCGTCGATCTTCTAGATCTTCTAATCCGGCCGTTCAGCAGGCTTTTGAGAAGGTCCAGTATGTTGAGAGAAATCTGGAAGAGTGCGACTCCCTCAACAGAGATGAGATGAGGCAGCGACTGATCGCTCTCAAGGGAGAGGAATTCTATAAGATCATGGTAAGCAGTCGTCCATGGGTGATGGAAGATCAGAGAGTTTTGCCCAAGCCTACCTTCTTCTTTGGTGATGCAGTCCCTGATGACATGACATACCAGAGGGGATGTTTTCAGTTTTCTTTCACAGCAGATGGTGAGAAGAAGACTGTTGCTACCCGGTTGACGTTTGATCACACCGTCTCGATCATGAGCCTTGCCCCCACGTGCTCTAAGAGGGAAGATCCTCCAAGCTGGGTGAGAAGGACAAATGTAATCAAGACCGGGGTTTTTGTTGGCGGTTCTTCTAGATATACGGAGAGGTCGCCTGTTGACATGGACCTTTTGATGCCATCCAGCGGCTACCAAGGCTCTGATTATCCGTCGGTCGATTTGAGACCGGTGGGCCTTGGTATTTTCAGCGGTGACGGCAGCAATTGGATCAAGCCTTTTCGACTTCGCGGCCGTTTCAATGCTGACTCCGAGTGGAAGTCGTGGACTGATCGCGTCCTGATGATTGGTGGCGCTGTTTTGAAGGAAGCCGGGATTTTTGATGCGGTCCGCGCCTTTAGGGAGACCGTGATCTTTTCCGACGAGGCCTTCATGGCTATGCTGGAATCATTCCTCCCACAAACCAATACCTTCGTTGTGACGAATGGTGAGATTGGTTTTTCTTTGAAGGAGCTGAGCGCCATTACTGGATTGCCCATCCTTGGCAAACTCTATGAGGAGTTTATGCCGATCGACAGCGTCCTCGAGGGGCAGTCTGAGGAGTTTAGGCTTCTGTACTTTCAGCTCGTCACCTTCTATGATTTTTTGAAGGAGAAGGAGGGTTTGAAAGTTAGATCCAGCAGTTGGAAGAGTTCTAGCTCTTCATTCCCCAACTTTTTTGATAGCAAGGAGTTTTCTGATAGCGTGACCCAAGAAGCCGGAGCTCAGGGTCCAAGTTCAAAGAAGATCTTGGCCATGCAAGAAGAGTTGAGAGATTTCTGTGCCAGTACAAACGCCATATGTCCTGACATTGCACTGTGGAGAGATCTCGCTGTTTACCTCACTTATTGGCTTGGTGAGGCTATTTTTGCTGGAGGAGATGGAACGCACATCAGGCCGCATTGTATTTTTCCGGCTTGTCAGATGGCGCTTGGAGAGCAGCTTGCTTTGGTGCCAGCTCTTTACTCCTACCTGTGTACCGAACTGCAGGCTGCTGCTTTTCTGGTTCGGCTTGGGCTTCCCATGAATAGGGTATTTTCAGCCTATATCTTTTATTCGTGGTACGTGTACCACTGTCCTGGCTTCCACCGGCTGGGTCTGCACAGGATGATGATCCTCTGATGATTCGACTGGCTAAGGGCAAAGCAGTGTCCGAATCACTTTTGTTTGCCCGCATGAGGATCCGACGGTTCAGGGACGTCGAGATGGGGCAGTCTTCAGTGAAGCTTTCTCCGGAGTTGCGGAAGAAGGCTTTTGATTTTGGTGCCTCCCGAGACTCTACCAGGGCTGGGTCGGGAAGGCATTATTCCTTGACGAATGCAGAGAGAGAGTGGCTTTTCAGCATACGTGTCGGCACGATGGTGTACCGTAGACATCTTTTCGTCGACATCCAGCCGTATGTACCCTCTCGCTTTGCTTTGCAGCTGGGCTTTTCTCAAGGCGTTGTTGGAGCGCCTTCAAGCATGGTGAAGCGCTTTGGAGGCTTACAGGACGGGAGAAATGCATGGGCTTTCTATAGTGCTGAAGACACTACAGCCATGATTTCTTATCCTGTGTTGCTGACTTCCCGGACTGCCGGCTTTGCGAAGTGGTTCGCGGAGAGCTTTTCGGCATATCGGGGGCTTTCCAAGAAGGAGCTTGATGTGAAGCTGGCATCTGGAAAGGGCCTTGGAAAGTCGGATGGCGTCCGGCGAGAGGAAGTTTGGGCCTTCCTTTTTGGAGAGAAGCACAAGATAGGCTTTCTCGGTGACCAGGGCGTCATTGGTTCTGAAGCTGTTCGAGAAATACCTGATGAGGCTTTAGAGTAGCTAGAATAGGAGGAAGCTGAACTTGGCGCTTGGATGCAAGCGGCATAGAGGCAAGCTTCCGTGGAGTCTACTGGCAAGAGTAGACCATCCAGTGAGGAGTCAAGTGGGAAACCTGACTCTGACAGCGGGGTAGGTTCCTCTAAGAAGCGAGCCCGCCGGAGTAAGAGGAGGAGGAGTCATCATCGCAGCAAGGGGTAGCATGATGACTCTCCTGACTTGGAAGTTCCTCTTACTATCAATGAGGATGTGCCAGTGGATGCTGACGAGCCTCCAGAGAAGAGAAGCCGAGAAGAAGAGACCGTTGGTGAAGGTATGATTCTTCCTTTTTCTCTTTCCATTTCTTTTCATGGGATTTTTTTCCATGTTATGATATGCTTCTTGTTTCTGCTTTTTTTTTTAGCAGAGGAAGACTTGGTGATGCCTGAGGTTCCAGTCGATGAGGTGGTGACGGATCCTATCGGGGCACCTGAAGAAGAACCGAGGGACTCTGGAGTGAATCCAGAATCTCCAATTGGTACGACTTCCCTTTTTTTTTCTCTTCTTTTTTTTTTGTCTGTGACTTGGTTTGCTAACACATTTCTTGCCAGCTGACTTGCCTCAGGATTCTGATGACTTTGAACCCTCGATGGACGCAAATGTTGATGATGCTTCCAATGAGTTCATGGGGGAGGAAAGTGTTTCGCCAGTCGTCGAAGAAGGTATTTTGTAGTTATAACCCTGATAATGATTTTCAAACAGGGTCATATTCATACCTTTTTGTGTTTTTTTGGCAGGTTTTGAAGTGACAGAGGAGGATCCGTCGCTTCCAGAGCAAGGGATGCCAGAGGTTGATCCAGAGGTAGAGACTCTTGGGACCAGCTCTGACAATGTTGAGGAGATACCTCGTGCTGAGATTCCTTCCCGAGCAGGAGCAGCTTCAGCTGGAAAGAGTTCTTTTGTTACTCTTCCAACAGATGATGATATGAGCAGCCGACCAACGGAGTTGGGCGAATCTTCAGCTGGGCCATCTCTTCTTTTTGCGAAGAAGGTGGTGGTGCGAGTTCTGAGCTCTTGGATTGAGACTCTCTTTTCTGGGCACTTGGAAGCCGGATTTGGCATGATCCAGCATGTGCAGGAGATTCTTAGTGATGCCGAAGAGGCTGGTCTGGATGTCACAGGTGCGTGCCAGGGCGATCGTTGATAGGATCATTGCACTGGGTGACAAGTGGTTTGAGACCGTGGGTTTGACTGATGACCAGTTCTTCAAGGAGATGTTCCTGGACCCTGCTGATAAGGATAAGTCTGACCTGGATGAGGCTACAGAAAGCAGGAAGCAGGCAGTCCGAAAGAAGAACTTAGAAGAGCTAACCATCATCGGGCTGACACATGACCTTAACATCCTTGATAGGGAGGTCGATGAGGCCAGGAAACGTCTTGAGCATCTGCAGGCACAAGTCGCTGCCAAGTGGACTGCCATAATAGAGGCTCGCGACAGGGAGAGTGCTCTGATTCGCCTGGTTGCAGATGCCAATCGAGTTCTTGAAAGGAAATCTGAAGAAAGCGAACGATGGTAAACTGCTCGGGATAAGCTTCCCGGTGTGAAAGAAGAGGTACAGCCCACTCCAGCATCTCATGGCAGGTTCCTGAAGAAGCGTGCCTTGGAATCCTTGACGGCTGAGGCTAAAAGTTTGCTTGAGGAGCTGAACTCTTGGCTGGAGACCATTTTTGATTGAGCTCCTGTATATATATATATATATTTTTTACAGAAACCATCCTTCTTTCTTTTTTTTGGTACCACTTGTATTTTTTTTGGTACTTATTTTTTTTTTGTAGTGCTTGTGAACACTTTTTTTTTTTTTTTTGGTACCACATGTATATTTTTTTTTGGTACTCTCTTTTTTTTTTATTTATCCCTACGCTTACTTGAATCTTTTTGTGATAAAAGTAATTGCTAAATGGGATTTGATCAAAAGGTTGTCATTTTGTGAAAATCTTTTGTCAAATGATTGTTTTGGCATGAAAGCCAGGTTTTTGTTTGTGGCATGGAAGCCAATTTTGGCATGAGAGCCAGCTTTTCTTATGGCATTGATAGCCGAGTTTTTTTTTTGTGGCATCTATAGCCAGTTTTGGTGGCATTGATAGCCGGTTTTGTTTTGGTGGCATTGATAGCCGGGTTTTTTGAAATCCAAGTTTTTGTTTGTGGCATTGATAGCCGGTTTTGTTTTGGTGGCATTGATAGCCGGTTTGTGGCATTTATAGCCTGTTTGGTTTTGGTGGCATTGATAGCCGGTTTGTGGCATTAGCCTGTTTTGATGGCATTTATAGCCGGTTTGGTTTTCAAAAATGCAAGTATCGACTAAAAGTCGCCTCCCTGCTGAATGTTCTTGCAAGTATCGATGGAATGTCACATCCTTGCTCATTCGGTTGCGAGTATCGATGGAATGTCGTATCCTCGTGGATTTGGGTGCAAGTATCGATGGAATGTCGCATCCTTGCTTTTTCAAAAATTTTGGTTTTGCGGGTACTGACTTGATGTCGTTTCCCCATGATTTTTGAAATTTGTGGTTTTCTCGAACCTTTGGGTTATGGATATCAACTGAAATGTTGCGTCTCCATGGTTTTTTTTTTAGGTTTTTTCGAACCTTTGAAATTTGGGTTGTGGATATCAACTGAAATGTTGCGTCTCCACAGTTTTTTAGGTTTCTTCGAACCTTTGAAATTTGGGTTGTGGATATCAACTGAAATGTTGCATCTCCACAGTTTTGGATTTTGCAAGTATCGACGAAATGTCCTTCCCTGCGATTTTGGAAGTGTCGAACGTGGTTCGCTTGCTTCCGATTTGTGCGAGTATCGACTAAGCGTCGCTTCCCCGCGGTTTTTGAAAAACCTTTTTTTTTGTTTAAAGACACGAGGGTCATAAGTTTTGACCTAAAACCATTTTGGCGGTAAAAGGCAGGGTGGACTAGGGTGGAAATCCCTGAATCCGGATTTTGTTTCAAACCATGAATTGTGGGTTCAAGGGTTGAAAATTTTGGTCAAGTTAGGGAAACGTTCCTAAACTTGGATATATTTTTTTTTGAACAATGAAACGATGAAAGTAAGCATTGTTTTAAATTTCTAGAAATTTCAACATTTGATATGAAAATTCTAAAAAAAGGGTGGGTTTAGCGAGCGTGTACCTGGAAACCGGTTTTGGCCATACAGGCATTGCTCTTACCCAGTTGGGTAAGTCTTCAAGGGTAGTACCGCTTTAAGAACTTGCCGTTGATGGGCAGCATACATCTGTCACCTTCCATGTTTAGGAGTGTGTATGCGCCGTTGGAGAAAACCTTGTCGATGACGTAGGGTCCCTCCCATTTTGGCTCAAATTTGCCTTTGGACTTGTGAGCGAAGACCATTGGTCTTTTTACCGCAAGAACCAAGTCACTCTTTTTGTAGGCGCGTTGCCTGACCTTTTTATCAAAAGATCCTGCCATGCGTGCTTGGTAAAGTTCAATGGTTTGTTGAGCTTCGAGCCGTCTCTCATCGAGATTGTCCAGCTCATGGAGTCGCAATTTGACATTGCTTTCTTGAGTCATGTCATTTTGCAAGGATACCCTCAAGGAAGGAATTTGTACTTCCAAGGGTACGACAGCTTCGCATCCATAGACCAAGGAGAATGGTGTGCTATGGGTTGGTCCTCGAACGGTGGTTCGATAGGCCCACAAAGCTTCAGACATTTTGTCGCTCCAGTCTCTTTTGTGACTAGAGACCATTTTTTTGAGGATTTTGCAGAGTGTCTTGTTGAAAGCTTCTGCTAACCCGTTTGCTGCCGGATTGTATGGAGTCGAAGGACAGCTTTGGATTTTGTATTTGTCGCAGAACCTGTAGAATCGATGATCCCGGAACTGTGGTTCGTTATCATGGACGAATCTTTTGGGTATGCCGAAACGACAAATGATGTTGGTGCGCAGGAACTGAAGGACTGATGAGGTTTTCCTTTCGTTAAACGCAAATGCTTCTGACCACTTGGAGAAATAATCCATAGCGGCGAAGATGAAGCGATGACCTTTGCTCGAAGGGGGGGAATAGGACCTATGATGTCCATACCCCAGGCTTCGAAAGGCCATGAGATCGCTGTAGGATGCAGCCATTCTAGAGGCATGTGAATGTAATCTCCATGAACTTGGCATTGTTGGCAGCGCTTAGCAAATTGCATTGCGTCAGCTACCATGGTAGGCCAGTAATATCCTAACCTTTTTATCTGATCATAGAGCTTAGGTCCAGCCTGATGAGCTCCGCAAAGACCAGCATGAACTTCTTTGAGTGTTTCTTCAGCCTCTTGTTGTGACAAGCAGCGTAGAAGTACTCCGTTGAAGGATTTCCTGTAAAGGATTTTTGAAGGAATATCCAAATGAAAGCTTGGGGTTCGCCTTTGGATGCTTACCCGTTCTTTTGGATCTTCAGGTAGGATTCCGAACATAATGTAATCAATGAACGGATCCCTTCAGTCGCCGATTGAAGTTTGAAGGATTGAAATCCGACTTCCAACCACTTGGTGGCATTCAGCAACAGCTTGGTGTGTGTTAAGAGGAGGAAGGATTCTTCTTTCGCACACTTTGATTTGCTTGTTTTCCCTTTCCTGGATTGCCATGGATGTGGCAAGTCCAGCTAGGGCATCTGCACGTATGTTTTCACCTCTACGAATGTGGGTGATGTGACAGATGTCAAACTTTTGCAGAAGTGATTGTGCTTTGTTGTAGTAAGGCAGTAAATCTGGCTTCCTGACTTCAAATTTCTGATTCATCTAGTTGACGATCAGTTGAGAGTCTCCAAAGACTTCCAGCATGGTGATACCGGATTCGATGGCGAGTTCCAATCCTTAGATCAGAGCTTGATATTCAGCTGCATTGTTTGTGCATGGTTCCAGTAGCGAGAAAGCGTGTGGAATCATGTATTTGTCGGGGCTAACAAAGAGGATGCCAACTCCCGAGATCAGCTGTCTTTTTTCATTTGTCCTGGTTGCACCGTCAAAGTACATGTCCCAGGAGGCACTTTGTGAGAAAGTCTCCACATTGTAGACTGGTTCGTCTGGGAGATCATCTCTGAGCGGAGAATCTTTAGGCAATGGATGCTCTACGAGGAAGTCTGCTAGAGCTTGGCCTTTGATTGCCTTTTGTGGTACATACCTAATATCAAATTGTGACAGAAGGATGGACCATTTTGCCCTCTCCAAGAACCTTGAGAGAACTGCTGGAGTCGCAATTTGGCTCTTTTCTTGATGATTTCTGACTGTTGAGGTCTTTAATTACCGTTTCAGCTTCCATGGAAGCTTGTAAGAGTTCTCCCAGGTTTTTTGATTTGTTGCCGATGATCATGGAGCGGATTCTAGCTCTCATGTTGTTTCGGCAGATGTCGACTAGCGATGCTTGTGGCAATACAATAGAGCATTTGTATGCCATTGCTTTCCACTTGTGAATGAAGTCATATGTTGACTCATTCTCCCCCTGTTTTGGGCTGCACAGCTGAGCCATAGTAGCGGGATGATCCTCACCTTTGAAGTGAGTCAGGAAGCGTGTCTCTAGCATGACCCAGTTTTGGATCGAGTCCTCCGGCAGAGTGGAGTACCAATCGAAGGCCGTACCTTTTAGGGTACTTGCAAAGAGGCGGATCTTGAGTGCATCTTGATCCGCGATAGCTCCCGTCAGGATCTTGAAGTGGATGACGTGCTGTCTGGGTGATCCTTTCCCCGTATATGTTTGGAGAGTAGGATGCTTGAATTTGGTGGGGAACGGGACCGAGTCCATCCATAAGGGATATGGTGGCTTGATCCCATGCTCCTTGAGTATATCCTCTTCTTTTGCTTTGGCGAGGATACTGTCTACGTCCTTTTTGGTAAGGGCGCGTGACTCATTTTCTTCTCCATTTACCTCATCGTCTTGATGATTCGGAGGAGGTTCATTGTTCGCCTGATCTTGGAAGGCGAGGAGAAGGTTTTCCATCAGAGTTTCAATCCTCTGCTGGCCCTGTTCCAACTGCTGGATGCGGGTGATCGCATCTTCTGGAGGTGGATTGCGGGGTGGTGGCTCAGAATTTGTAGCCAACACGTTCATCCTTCGTGATTCGAACGAAGAAACTGTCCTGGTGACTGAGCTGGGGCTCATTCTTTTTGAAGAAGAGCTTGAGGAAGGATCACGCTGCTGTCCTTTGCTTGAAGGAGCAGGGGATTCTTCTGAATGTCTTCTTGTCCTGGAGACGCTGCGGGTCATCGGACGTCGGACATGGATTTTTGTTGCTGACTTTTGGCGCCTTCTGGTTTTTCCAACCATATGGACGGCAGCAACTTGGTTGAGTCTTTCTTTTTCGACCCATTTGGGAGAGACTTAGAGTGTAGGAGGCTGGGTCCTTTGCTTCTCTAGTCTCTTTTGCTGGTATGACGCGCGGCGGCGTATACGACGAGCAATTTGAGCTTCGGTCAGCTCTGGCTGGGCTTTGACGATGAAGGATGTGCTCCCTCGGGCGCAGCAGCCGAGCCTGTCTTCTTTGCAGCTGGGCAAGGACAGGATGCGAACCCTGTCCTTCGCCTGTTGCAGCGAAGCTTTGAATTTTTGGAGTTCGGCCCCTGTAGAGATGAAGGGTCGAACTGCAGGTTTGTAGGCCTTAGCTGGTGCTTGTAGAGGCCTTGTGATGCATGACTTGATTTTGGGCTTGTAGGAACAAGCCGGCTCATGCTAGGATGACTTGGAAGTCAAGTTGGAGATGGGTCTCTCCTATTTCATGTAGGCAAGAGGGTAGAACTGGTTCTCCTTGAGTGGGGCCAGGAATGCTGGCTTAGTGGATGTTTGGGACCTTCTCTATTTTGGTGAAGGTCTTGGGGACCAAGTCTTGGGATAGACCTGGTCGTTTGCAGGTCGAGGCTTCGTGGGGCTACCACGGGCTTCAGGCCTTCTGGTGCTCGCCTTTGGTGTCACGGTAGTGACACGTTGAGAGGCGAGTTTCTGCTTCTTGGAGGGAGCAGTTTGTTCCTCGGGAAGTGGGAATGGTCCCAGCGTCCCAAAGACGATAGTCCGGGGAGTCGAGGTCGACCCGGAGTTCAGAGAGTTGCCGAGGGAGTTGACGCTTCGGCAGCTGATGGGGCGCTTGTAAGTGCGCGCGGTTTGCTTCTGTTGAAGCATGAGTTGGTGCTTGTTTTCATCGAAAGTAATGGTTAGTGAAGCTGCCATTGTTAGTTTTTCGAAAATTTCTGAAACAAGACCACATCCATTAGTAATCACAAGAATATAATGATCATAAATGGGAAGTTCTATGGTTTCGTCTTTTCAAATTGCTAGAGGAAGATGACCCAAGCAACATGAAGAAGGCAAAACGCCATAGAGGGTACAATTGTTCTGATCGCAGGTATGGTAAGCCCAGAATGGGCATCCCAGTGACTGCTAGAAGCAATTGTGAACTTAAATTCGACTTATCGAGAAGCAGAGCTTGCTCGAGGTAAGAAGAATATAAAGTTGGAGTTACAGATGTGCCGGTCGAAATACAGTAGACCCTGAAAGGGCGTACTAGTACCACTAGACACAAATGTTTTGAGACCGCATCCATGAGATGAGTTTTGAAAGGTCAAGATTGGATTCATCAAAGAGAGCAGATGGTATTCCGATCTAAACACGGGCTCAGCGATTTCCGCGAGCGCCAGTGCTCAGAAAGAGATGAACCATAATTTCTCGGATCTGAATCTAAAAATAACGAGTTTTTTTTTTTTTGAAAGGCCAATATCGGGTTCATCAAAGAGAGCAAAAGGCACTCCAATCTGAACACGGGCTCAGCGATTTCCGCGAGCGCCAGTGCTCAGAAAGGAGAAGACCAAGATTTCTCCAATCTTAACCCAAAATGACGGAAGTTTTTTTTTTTTGAAAATTTTGAAGATTTTTTTTTAAAAAAAATCTTTTTTATTTATTTTATTTATTTATTTTATTTATTTTTTTAAGAATTTTTTTGGAATTTTTTTTTATTTTTTATTTTTTATTTTAAAATTTTTATATATTTTTTTTAAATTTATTTTTGAAAAAAATATTTATTTAAAAGACGAGAGAGTACACATAGGCCTCCTAACCCGGTCTTATGAAATCTTGATTGATAGAATTGCCCCCAGGTAAGGGTAGGATTACTTAATGAACCCGTTTGGAGGACCCTTGCCTAGAACAGTCAAGCTGTCTCCACACTCTGGACAAGGCTTTTCTTTGAATCAACCATGATCAAAGAACACAGTTGGTTTAACCTTAGTGGTCTATGTCTTTTTTTTTTATTTTATATATATATATATATATTTTTATTTTTAATGAACTCATCGAAGAGAAACGTGGCCCAAAACCTTAGTCGAACAGGCTCAACATTTCTGCAAGCGTGATGAACGATAGGAACGGATCAAGGTTTCTCAATTCTGAATCCAAATTGAGAAATCTAAATTATTTATATATATATATATTTTTTATATATTTTTTTTAGATCTTTAATGAACTCATCGAAGAGAAACAATGGCCCAATCCCCGATCCGAACACGGTCTCAGCGATTTCCGTGAGCGCCAGTGCCCAGAAGGGAGAGGATCAAAGTTTCTCAATTTTGAATCCAAACTGAAAAATCTGATTTTTTTTTGTTTTTTTTTTTTGAAAAGAGAAAGAGTGGAAATAAATTCAAAGAATTAGAAATTTCCAAACAAAAAATCTCATCTCATTTTTTTTAGATGCGGAATTCAACATAGGCCACCAATTATAAAGTAGCCAAGGAATCGAGAAAAGAAATATAAGCATAGAGCAAAATATATGATATGCAAATATTTCATTTCTAGCATCGTGTTCTCAAATAAACGATGTCCCACCGGGCGGAGCCAGCTTGATGGACCGCGCTCCTGCTCGGTTCCTACCGAGGTCGGCGGACGTGGGAGTCCGTCGGGTCCGACCCTTTCGTAACCAGGGGGCAGGGGCGTGCATCAACATTTGTTTTTTTGTGTGGGTGTGCCAGATTTTCTATTTTACTTGGAATTGCAAGTGGTGATCCGGAGATCAACCTTCGCAAGTAAAAAGGAAATCAACTTCTTTCAAGTTTTCCATTGCACATATATTTAAGAAAAGAGACTTTTTTCTTGGTTTGCCGTGAAAGGCGATTTTTTTGGCATTTATAGCCGATTTTTGGCGTTTATAGCCGATTTTGGCGTTTATAGCCGATTTACAATCCTTATCAATAATGAAAGACAAGAGTTGTGATTTTTGTCTCTTTTGAAAAAAATACAAACTACAATGAAAAGCAAGAAAAGGAGGATCTAACTTCTCAGGAGATTGTGGGGGACTCGTTTAGATTGACGGTAGCAAGCCATATGTGGGCTTCGCCATCATCCATGCAGATGAGAATAGAGGATGCTATTGATTCGCTTGGCTTGGCTATAACCTCAGGTTTTTAGAGGACAAAGACCAAAAGGAGGTCCTATGTCCAATAAAAAATCGAGTAGACGGGCTGAAAAGCCACATAAGCCATTGGCGGCAGAAAGAGAAGGCAAGGTCCTTGGGGGGGAGTACCCCCCAAGGGACTTTTGTCACCTTGTTGCGGTTGTCGGTGTAGAACTTCCGCAGAGTTTTCTCTCTTTTTTCTTTCTCTAGATTTCTGTGCTTTGTCTGTCTGTGTGTATGTGCTTTTTTCTGATGATCCTTTCTTCTTGGAGAGCTCTCCTATTTATAGGCTTTTAGGTAGCCATTTAGGAGGGTTTATGAGCTTTGATTGTCATAAAGCTACATAAAGGGAGGAGTTACAGAATTGAATTCTTTATTTTGTAACTCCTTTTTCTTGGCTTCTGATTGGCCGGAGGAGATTGAGGGCATTTAATCGCCTTTAATCGCCATGATGGGAGGAGTTTCATGGGTTAAATGCCATGAATCTCTTGACTTGTAACTCCCGGATGCTTGCTTCTGATTGGTCCGTCCAAAGAAATGGATTAATGACTGTAATAAAGCTAGTCAATTAATCGCATTAAGTGGTCGCTGAGCATCTGAAGATCAATATTGTTGGTTGGGTAGAAAGAACACTTTTTTTGGTTGACCGGGTGGCGATCAATATTGTTTTCGATACTCTTGATGATTGACTCGTGTTTTGGACGGATGTCAGAGGACTTGGTGTCTCAAAAGCATGAATTTTGGAAAGTACCAGAGGCTGGGCTCTTCGAATCACGAAAAAACGGCGAAAATCGGGGTTTCCGGGGCCTTCCCGGCGACCCCGGGCTCCAAGGTCGCCGGCGACCCTGGGCCAGGGTCGCAGGGGTCTGCGACCCTGGGGGGGTTTTCCCCCTTTGTGTCCCGTTTTGTGTCCGTTTTTGCTATTTTTCGATTCTTTTTTCTTCTGTATTTTTCCTTGACATTTTGACCATTTATTGGCCTGATTTCTTTGTAGGAAGCCTGATGAGAATCCTTGCATTTTATTTTGCAAAGTTTCCAATTTCCTGAGAAAGCCGAAGACTTTGTAGCGCAGAGCTGCCGATTTTCCGTCAGAAGCTGAAACTGGGCCAAACGATGTCGGAATGACCTGAAATTTGGTGTGAAGCCTCCTGAGCAATAAATAAGACCAACATAGGCTTTTGTTTGAGTTTTGAAGCCGTTTGGAGTCCTATCACTAGTAGACTCGCTTTTGTCGCGATGAAGATGTCGCGGTTTGATGTGCGGTCAACCGATGTCCGATTGACTTAAAATTTGACAGGGAACCTATTGGAGTCATTTTAAGATGATCCATAGGCTCTGTCTTGGAAATCATGGTCCCGGAGAGCTTTGCCGCTGAGAGGCCTGATTTGGCTTCCGAGCGTCAAACTATGGTCAAATGTTGTGGAAATGACCTTAAATTTGACGTGTAGCCCTTTATAAGCATTTTGAAGCCGTCCATGTGCTCTATCTGATGAGTAATGGCCTCGGTGGTTCTTCACCGCCGAGAGGCTTGATTTAGCTGTTCGAGGGTTGATGTAGGGTCAAACGTTGTCAGTTTGACTCGGAACTTGACGTGGAGCCTTTTGGAAGTATTTTGAGACCATCCATCGGCTCTGATCGAAGATTTGGTGTCTCCGATGCTTTTGCCGCCGAGAGCTCCATTTCGACTATCGGAGAAGCGAAGTTAGGCCAAATGATTTTGAAATGGCCCGAAACTTCTTGTGTACTCCTCTTTTGGCTGTCTTGAAGGATCTTGCAGTTTTTGTTTGATTCTGACAAGATTTGATTTTTGGAAGTAGCATTGCCTATTTATGGCAGGTTGCGACTTCATGTAGCTCTTTGGATCTTGAAGAGGCAAAGTGACATTTTTGGTGTCAACATGGGCCTGCGATGTCATCAATAACACCGTGAACACGACGATTCAACAATGTATATACAATTCTTATGATAGTACAAACTATCAATCAATTAATCAATCCTACACAATTCAAGTATATAAGAATCTGTGAACTAAATAGTTCTATACAATTCTATATCAATTTCAATGTATAGTGAGCAAGTAATATCATTAAACCGATATCTACTATGTCATTCATTTCATTTAGTGGTTTTTCACTTTCTTTTACATGACTTGTGTGACTTGTCAATTGGGTGGAATTTGCCAATCTCTTGATCAGAGATCACTAACATTCCTCGAGACTCCGGAACGTCTCAACCTCTACTTTAGCAGGAATTATTCAGTTTATTGTTACCTTTAGCAACTGTTCATTTTATTCATTAAATATGTGTAACAATTCAGTGAAGCTCAATATTGAGCTTAGGGATTCATAATACTAAATCAATTGTGGAAATCAATCTATTTCTATTCGACTTCTAAACCAATCAAATGAGTGAAATCTTCGTTATCCAATGCACATATTATTTTTTATGAACGTCACTTAATAGATATTATTTGTGCATTCGGAGAACTTAATTTACACCTATGAAGGCTTAGACATTAACAAAGACCAGCTTGTATAGATTAAGCTTCAATTCAGAAAAATCAAAACTCAATTCTGAATTTCCCCACACGTTCAGTTAGCTTGTCGGTCAAGTGTTGGCTGACCGAGACCCCCATTTCAGCTGACCTGAACTCAGTTCGGTCAGCTTTCCAGAACCTTGTTTTTCTCTCAAAATTCCTGCTGAATAGTCCGATTACCATGTCGGTCAACCCTCGGTCAACCGTGGTCCACACTTCAGAAATCTCAGAACTTCTGATACTTCCAGGGTTGTTGGTCAGCATGTCGGTCTAGTGTCGGCTGACCGAAAACCCACTTCGGCTGAGTTCGGTCAGTTTTCAGAAGTTGGTTTTCTTTTGTAATTTCATCAGGGAAATTTGGTTCGATCTCGGTCGGCTGTCGGTCATCCTTCCAGAGACTGAAATAAACAAAAAACTCACCTAGACCATGTCGGTCAACTTGAGTGCCCAGAAGCTCAGTTTTGAGTTTCAGAATTTCTGAAGCTAAAATTTGAAATTTTGGCTTCCTTGAGTTCAAACACTTGTAAAACATTATAAACCATAAGAAGAGCAATAACATGCCTTGTTTGAAGATCAATTGGTGGAAATCCCATCGATAGCTTGACTCCAAGAGAAAAACCCCAACTTGAAGCTCCTTTCCAAAACTTCAACTTCAAGAATCTTGTACACAACTTGGGGAAGAAGATGAAGGGTATGAAAGCTCTTCAAAAACTCTTGTTAAGCCCTTATTTGATGTTTGAAAGAGAGAGAATGAAAGAACATAGAGAAAAGGAAGAGAAAATGGTGCCTAGGGTTTGGTTGGAGTGGAAATGAGTTGAATCAACTCATCTTAAACTTATATAAGTTTAGTTATGTGTTTAGCCCGTCCACCTTCTAAAATCATTTCAATTTAAGTCAATTGAAAGGTCATTTGATCCAATATTCGTCAAACGACTTCGAACCTTTGACGAAAGTAAACGTACTCCTCAAAATACGCGTGTTGGCATCGAGAGTTTCCGTATTCGACAAAATATGCGAAAATCCATATTTACATAAAAGTCGCTCATTTCCTTATTTGAGTTCAAAAACTCATTCTATTCATTTACAATCCTTTAATCTCATTTCATTAAGACTAATGCATTCATTTAAGGCTAATTCCATTGCATTTGTTCAATTTCCACCATTTGTCTAATTAAACATGGTTAATTAGCTTAAATTTCGATTAACTAGAGTTAATCTTGATTAACTCGGGACGGGGTCTTACACTCTTGCTCCTGCCAGCTGCAGTCTGGATCCTGCATGTCCCGTTACCCAGTTCCGCAGCCGTGGTCTTGTCTAGCTATATGTATATATTTAGTTGGTTCTCGCCACCTCGAGTGTCCGAGACCAACGCCTTTAGCGTGCTCTCATGACATTAGTGATGGATGATTTAGCTCAGCATGGTTGCCATCTTGACAGTTCCCTGTTCTTTGGTACCCTTACATATTTTATACTGTTCATGTGTTTTCGGCTAAATTATGCATCTTATTTCATGAAACTTATTGTTTACACAGGTTTTAATGTTTTCCAAGGTAACTTGTATTTCACTATTATGTTTATATCTTTTCATCCACCTACCAGACCGTCGTATCTGACCTATTCTTTGGTACTCAGGTCCAAACCCCGTTGCCTTTGAGGAGGAGCCTAAGGCGGTGGCCAGCGAGCTGCAACGTGTTGGCGAATGGCAGGCCGACGATGTCATCTAGACAAGTGGTCATGCCTTGAGTTGCGAAACACTTTTTGGGAAGAGGATTGTCACTTTTTGGACTTTATTGGTTGTACTGGCCTTTGTTGGCCATTATTTTGGGGAATGTTAAACTAACTCACATTTTGTATAAACATTAACTTTATATTTTTGGGAAAATGCCATATGATCATTGCTCACTCTGACATCATTATTTACATATGTGTTATCAATCTTGTATCATGGAATGAAATATTATATGCTTGATTTGCTATACGCTTCCACATCCCGAATAAGAATGAATGACTTATGTGTGTGAAATCCTCACCGCGGAAACCTGTGGGAAATCACGTATATGGATGTAATATTTCTTTTAGTCCATGTATGTAGTGGCCATATATCACGACCCGAGCCCAAGATAAAAATTTTAATTGAGTTAATTCCGGTGTCACGACCATATTTACTCCCATAAAATTTACTCATAAACTTCACAAGGGATATCAAACCATACATTATGCGGAATATAAACAAAACTTTATTTACATTATGAATAATAAACATTATTTAACAGTTCTTATGCTACTTTATTCTCACTCAACTAGTCCTTCGGAAGAAACATTATTCATTGTTTCCACTGGTGCTGCGACCTCTGAAGGACCAGTAATTGCAGCTGTGCCTGTAATGCCATCAATAACACTGTGAATTCACAATTCAGCAATGTATAAACAGTTCTACGATTTCATATGCTAATCATATTTTCAATGTGTCTAATGAATCATTAGACTTAAATAAATAAAAAATGATAATCTATCTAATTCAATGTTAGACAAAAATCAATAACAAGAACATTACTAATGACATTAACAGTATGAGTCTTTATTAAAATTTGGCAACTACCATAGTTTTTCTTTTCACATCGCATCTCCCTAAACAAAAGGAAGGAATCGCATCTTTCATTCGAAAGGAATTGCATATCGCATCTCCCTAAACAAAAGGAAGGAATCACATATCGCATCTCCCTAACAAAAGGAAGGAATCGCATCTTTCATTCGAAAGGAATTGCATATTGCATCTCCTTAAACAAAAGGAAGGAATCACATATTGCATCTCCCTAACAAAAGGAGGAATCACATCTTTCATAAACATAAAGAAAGGAATCATATCGCATCTTCCATACGGAAGGAATCATATCTTTAAGTAGTGCCAGACTCAATAGTAAACAATTAATAAATCAAATCACACCATTTAATTCAATATATAATGTCATTTAAGACAATAAATGAAACATCCTTAACAATTCAAATTCAATCACTTAAATTAAACAATACCATCCAATTGAGCGTAATCATCGGTTATTTAATGTACTTGTGTTATTCTCGATGAACATCACAGTTATATATAATTTGTACATTAAAGTCCCCTTAATTAACACCTATGGAGGTATAAATAATGTAAAAAGCCTTGATTAACTCAATAGACTCTATTTTCTTTAATCTCAGAACTAAATACAGTCTGTCGGTCAGCTCCTCGGTTAACCAAACTCGGTTACTTCTCGATTTAAAAATCAGAGAGCAACACTTTCTGTAGTATACTTCAGTTAGCATGTCGGTTAACAGAGATTTACACGTCAGTTACTCTCGATCCACGATCCAGAGATCTTCATTTGCTCTGGAATTAATACAATAACCTTGGTTGACCTGTCGGTCAACCGAACACCCTTTGTCTGCTGACCGAACAAGGTTCGGTCAGCTCTCGGTTCGAAAAATAGAAACACATTTTTCTGTCATACATAACATCGGTCAGCTTGTCGGTTAACCCTCGGCTAACCGACACTTGTCGGTTCAGTATTCGGTCAGGTCACGATCCAAAAACCAGAGACACGTTATTCCTCCATTTTACACTGTCGGTCAAGGTCGTCGGTCAGTTTGTCGGCTGACCGACACTGCCCAGAATTTTCTACAGAATTTGTCTCAGAATTCTCTTTTCTCCATTTCTTCTCCAACCTGCACAAAATACTTGGAACCTCCTGTTCCCTTCTCAAGTAGCATTTATACAAGATGAATGACACTTCTATTTCATTTCAAATTAAATTCATTCAAATCAACTCCATTCATTCAAATCAAATCAGTTTCTATCATAACATGGGTTCAACACCCTATCTCTTCTAAAATAGAGATAAAACCATATTCATTAACATGTGAAACATAGAAGTCTATTTATACTTGCCTTACACTTCAATTCCAAGACAAAACTTCTTTTGCTAGTTTGAGGGTTGATACCAAATCCAAATAAAAAACCCCTTTTAAAACCTAACATCAAGAATAAATCCAAAAGAAACCTCCTGAGTTATATGTTGTAAACACCATCCCAAATTACTCAAAAGTTCTACAAGAATAATTGAATACTTACTTGAATCTTAAACCAAAGAAACCCAAAGCTTCTACACACTTTAACTTCAAGAAAACTCAAGAAAGAAAATGATATAACTGAAACTCACTCTCAAAGTCTCTACTCTCACTTCACAAAGAAGAAACGAAGAAGAAGAAAGCTAACTCTCCAGCATGTTATTACTGAGATGGGTTTTCTGGCATGCTATAATGCTGCCAGCTCTTAATTTTTATGGCATCATCTCATGAGTCCAGTGTTGACACCAAAAAATGTCACTTTGCCTCTTCAAGATCCAAAGAGCTACATGAAGTCGCAACCTACCATAAATAGGCAATGCTACTTCCAAAAATAAAATCTTGTCAGAATCAAACAAAAACTTCAAGATCCTTCAAGACAGCCAAAAGAGGAGTACACAAGAAGTTTCGGGCCATTTCAAAATCATTTGGCCTAACTTCGCTTCTTCGACAGCCGAAAAGGAGCTCTCGGCGGCGAAAGCATCGGAGACACCAAACCTTCGATCAGAGCCGATGGATGGTCTCAAAATACATCCAAAAGGCTCCACGTCAAGTTCCGAGTCAAACCGACAACGTTTGGCTCTACATCAACTCTCGAACAGCTAAATCAAGCCTCTCGGCGGCGAGAACCACCGAGGCCATTACTCATCAGATAGAGCACATGGACGGCTTCAAAATGCTTATAAAGGGCTACACGTCAAATTTCAGGTCATTTCCACAACATTTGACCATAGTTTGACGCTCGGAAGTCAAATCAGGCCTCTCGGCGGCAAAGCTCTCTGGGACCATGATTTCCAAGACAGAGCCTATGGATCATCTTAAAATGACTCCAATAGGTTTCCTGTCAAATTTCAAGTCAATCGGACATCGGTTGACCGCACATCAAACCGCGACATCTTCATCGCGATTCAAGCGAGTCTACTGGTGATAGGACCCCAAACGGCTTCAAAACTCAAACAAAAGCCTATGGTTGGTCTTATTTATTGCTCAGGAGGCTTCACACCAAATTTCAGGTCATTCCGACATCGTTTGACCCAGTTTCAGCTTCTGACGGAAAATCGGCAGCTCTGCGCGACAAAGTCTTCGGCTTTCTCAGGAAATTGGAAACTTTGCAAAATAAAATGCAAGGATTCTCATCAGGTTTCCTACAAAGAAATCAGGCCAATAAATGGTCAAAATGTCAAGGAAAAATACAGAAGAAAAAAGAATCGAAAAATAGCAAAAACGGACACAAAACGGGACACAAAGGGGGAAAACCCCCCGGGTCGCCGGCGACCTTGGAGCCCGGGGTCGCCGGGATGGCCCCGGAAACCCCGGTTTTCGCCGTTTTTTCGCGATTCGAAGCGCCCAGCCTCTGGTACTTTCCAAAATTCATGCTTTTGAGACACCAAATCCTCTGACATCCATCCAAAACACGGGTCAATCATCAAGAGTATCGAAAACAATATTGATCGCCACCCGGTCAACCAAAAAAAGTGTGCTTTTTACCCGACCGATCGAGAAATCGACAGGGCAGATGGCACCGACCCGCTGTTGGCAACAAACACCTGGAATTACATGGTCATCTGATGTCGATCTACATGAAGATCCATCGATGATCATCGCCAGAAGAATCCCAAAAGACACGGCACGGCCCGCGACTCTTCAACTGCTCGCCGACCACTTAATGCGATTAATTGACTAGCTTTATTACAGTCATTAATCCATTTCTTTGGACGGACCAATCAGAAGCAAGCATCCGGGAGTTACAAGTCAAGAGATTCATGGCATTTAACCCATGAAACTCCTCCCATCATGGCGATTAAAGGCGATTAAATGCCCTCAATCTCCTCCGGCCAATCAGAAGCCAAGAAAAAGGAGTTACAAAATAAAGAATTCAATTCTGTAACTCCTCCCTTTATGTAGCTTTATGACAATCAAAGCTCATAAACCCTCCTAAATGGCTACCTAAAAGCCTATAAATAGGAGAGCTCTCCAAGAAGAAAGGATCATCAGAAAAAAGCACAAACACACAGACAGACAAAGCACAGAAATCCAGAGAAAGAAAAAAGAGAGAAAACTCTGCGGAAGTTCTACACCGACAACCGCAACAAGGTGACAAAAGTCACTTGGGGGGTACTCCCCCCCAAGGTCCTTGCCTTCTCTTTCTGCCGCCAATGGCTTAGACATGGCTTTTCAAGCCCGTCTACTCGGCTTTTCATTGGACATGGGACCTTCTTTTGGTCTTTGTTCTCTAAAAACCTGAGGTTATAGCCAAGCCAAGCAAATCAATAGCATCCTCTGTTCTCATCTGCATGGATGATGGCGAAGCCCACATATGGCTTGCGACCGTCAATCTAAACGGGTCCCCCACAATCTCCTGAGAAGTTAGATCCTCCTTTTCTTGCTTTTCATTGTAGTTTGTATTTTTTCAAAAGAGACAAAAATCACAACTCTTGTCTTTCATTATTGATAAGGATTGTAAATCGGCTATAAACGCCAAAATCGGCTATAAACGCCAAAAATTGGCTATAAACGCCAAAATCGGCTATAAATGCCAAAAAAATCGCCTTTCACGGCAAACCAAGAAAAATGTCTCTTTTCTTAAATATATGTGCAATGGAAAACTTGAAAGAAGTTGATTTCCTTTTTACTTGTGAAGGTTGATCTCCGGATCACCACTTGCAATTCCAAGTAAAATAGAAAATCTGGCACACCCTCACAAAAAAAGAAATGTTGATGCACGCCCCTGCCCCCCGGTTACGAAAGGGTCGGAACCGAACGGACTCCCACGTCCGCCGACCTCGGTAGGAACCGAGCAGGAGCGCGGTCCATCAAGCTGGCTCCACCCGGTGGGACACTTTTATTTGAGAACACGATGCTAGAAATGAAATATTTGCATATCATATATTTTGCTCTATGCTTATATTTCTTTTCTCGATTCCTTGGCTACTTTATAATTGGTGGCCTAAGTTGGATTCCGCATCTAAAAAAAATGAGATGAGATTTTTGTTTGGAAATTTCTAATTCTTTGAATTTATTTCCACTCTTTCTCTTTTAAAAAAAAAACAAAAAAAAAATCATATTTTTCAGTTTGGATTCAAAATTGAGAAACTTTGATCCTCTCCCTTCTGGGCACTGGCGCTCACGGAAATCGCTGAGACCATGTTCGGATCGGGGATTGGGCCATTGTTTCTCTTCGATGAGTTCATTAAAGATCTAAAAAAAATATATAAATAAAAAAAATAAAAAAAAATTTAGATTTCTCATTTTGGATTCAAAATTGAGAAACCTTGATCCGTTCCTATCGTTCATCGCTGCTCGCAGAAATGTTGAGCCTGTTCGACTAAGGTTTTGGGCCATCGTTTCTCTTCGATGAGTTCATTAAAAAATATATAATAAAATAAAAATATAATTAAAAAAAAACAGACATAGACCACTAAGGTTAAACCAACTGTGTTCTTTGATCATGGTTGATTCAAAGAAAAGCCTTGTCCAGAGTGTGGAGACAGCTTGACTGTTCTAGGCAAGGGTCCTCCAAACGGGTTCATTAAGTAATCCTACCCTTACCTGGGGGCAATTCTATCAATCAAGATTTCATAAGACCGGGTTAGGAGGCCTATGTGTACTCTCTCGTCTTTTAAACAAAATTTAAAAAAAAAATTAAAATTTTAAAATAAAAAATAAAAAAAATTAAAAAAAATTTTCTAAAAAAAAATCTTAAAAAAAAATAAAATAAAAATAAAAAATAAAAAAAAATATTTTTTTTAAAAAAAATCTTCAAATCTTAAAAAAAAAAAAACTTCCGTCATTTTGGGTTCAGATTGGAGAAATCTTGGTCTTCTCCTTTCTGAGCACTGGCGCTCGCGGAAATCGCTGAGCCCGTGTTCAGATTGGAGTGCCTTTTGCTCTCTTTGATGAACCCGATATTGGTCTTTCAGAAAAAAACTCGTCATTTTTAGATTCAGATTCGAGAAATTATGGTTCATTTCTTTCTGAGCACTGGCGGTCGCGGAAATCGCTGAGCCCGTGTTTAGAATGGAATACCATCTGCTCTCTTTGATGAATCCAATTTTGACCTTTCAAAACAGAGAATCTCATCTCATAGATGCGGTCTCAAAACATTTGTGTCTAGCGGTACTAGTACGCCCTTTTAGGGTCTACTGTATTGCGACCGGCACATCTGTAACTCCAACGTTATATTCTTCTTACCTCGAGCAAGCTCTGCTTCTCGATAAGTCGAATTTAAGTTCACAATTGCTTCTAGCAGTCACTGGGATGCCCATTCTGGGCTTACCATACCTGCGATCAGAACAATTGTACCCTCTATGGCGTTTTGCCTTCTTCATGTTGCTTGGGTCATCTTCCTCTAGCAATTTGAAAAGACGAAACCATAGAACTTCCCATTTATGATCATTATATTCTTGTGATTACTAATGGATGTGGTCTTGTTTCAGAAATTTTCGAAAAACTAACAATGGCAGCTTCACTAACCATTACTTTCGATGAAAACAAGCACCAACTCATGCTTCAACAGAAGCAAACCTCGCGCACTTACAAGCGCCCCATCAGCTGCCGAAGCATCAACTCCCTCGGCAACTCTCTGAACTCCGGGTCGACCTCGACCCCCCGGACTATCGTCTTTGGGACGCTGGGACCATTCCCACTTCTTGAGGAACAAACTGCTCCCTCCAAGAAGCAGAAACTCGCCTCTCAACGTGTCACTACCGTGACACCAAAGGCGAGCACCAGAAGGCCTGAAGCCCGTGGCAGCCCCACGAAGCCTCGACCTGCAAGCAACCAGGTCTATCCCAAGACTTGGTCCCCGAGACCTTCACCAAAGCAAATAAGGTCCCAAACATCCACTAAGCCAGCATTCCTGGCCCCACTCAAGGAGAACCAGTTCTACCCTCTTGCTTACATGAAAGAGGAGAGACCCATCTCCAACCTGACTTCCAAGTCATCCCAGCATGAGCCAGCTTGTTCCTACAAGCCCAAAATCAGATCATGCATCACAAGGCCTCTGCAAGCACCTGCTAAGGCCTACAAACCTGCAGTTCGACCCTTCATCTCTACAGGGGCCGAACTCCAAAAATTCAAAGCTTCGCTGCAACAGGCGAAGGACAGGGTTCGCATCCTGTCCTTGCCCAGCTACAAAGAAGACAGGCTCGGCTGCTGCGCCCGAGGGAGCACATCCTTCATCGTCAAAGCCCAGCCAGAGCTGACCGAAGCTCAAATTGCTCGTCGCATACGCCGCCGAGCGTCGTATAGACAAAAGAGACTAGAGAAGCAAAGGACCCAGCCTCCTACACTTCAAGTCTCTCCCAAATGGGTCGAAAAAGAAAGACCCAACCAAGTTGCTGCCGTCCATATGGTTGGAAAAACCAGAAGGCGCCAAAAATCAGCAACAAAAATCCATGTCCGACGTCCGACGACCCGCAGTGTAAGATCCCGACCCCAATCCTTTTGTTTAGCATTGTTTTAATCGTGGTTTAGCTTTTTAAAGCGAGATTTGATTTAGTTTGACCGCGTATTTGAGTTTGACCGGATTTTTCCTTAGTCTTTGAGATTTTGAAGACCGTTGACCTTGGTTTGACCCGGTCCTTAGGATTTGTATTTTTATGGGAAATTACTTCGGATTTCAAAAAAAAAATTCTAGATTTGGTGTATTTCGACTTATTTTATGAAGTTTAACAACTTCCATATTTTGACCATTTTGGTTTGATACTCAGAAATCACGTTTTTCGAGGAAAAAGGGCAAAAATGACATTTTCACTAAACCTGTCCATGAATTTCGAAAATTTCAGAAATTGGGGAAATTATACTTTTTGGAAAGTAGATATTTCGCCGATCGTTTTTGTCTTCTTCGTCGTTTTCATTCGGGGCCCGCATATACCATTTTTAGCTTGATGAAGTTTGGGACCCACAAGACCCATTCTATAAGAGGGGAACCCCTCTCTTCTTCTCCTTCATTCGTTTCCAGCAAGGGTTGAGCTAGGGCTCTTTCCCTCTCTTCCCACTCTTTCTCTCTCATCTGAAACACCTCTCTCTTGGAGCTTTCATGGAGATTTGATCTCACCTCCTTCTTCTCCTCCCTCTTGGCTTTCCAAAGACCCCATTTTCAAGAGCATTGGGCTTGGACAACCCTCCTCTTCAAGCCCTTCTTCTTATTTGAAACATCCAAAGGTTAGCAATGGTTTTCTTTTCCATAGATCTTTGTTTTCCTTCTCATTTGGAGTGTTTTAATCCCACATGCAATGGGTTTTCATGGAGTTTGGAAAATGATTGATTTCTAGGGTTCTTTGAGCTATTTTGGGGGTTTTATGATTTGTGGAGCTTGAGGCCATAAGAGGACTTCATGGAGTGTTTTTACATCTTCTCTTGACCAAGGCAAGTGGATTTTCAATTAATATGATGTTTTCATGTTTTTGTTGGGTTTCATGGTTTTTCCTCATGTTGTTCTAATCCTTTATTAATCATGGATTTACTTTGATTGAATGAACCCTTGTTACATTGATTTCAATATATGTTATTGCTTTACAATGCATGGGAGGTTTGCTTTCACTTGGTCATTTAGAAAGAAAATTGGACTATCTTGTGTTTAGTGTTCAAAGAGAAACTTTGTTTTGAAAAGGCTTGTGTTTGATCAATTGGATAGATTTATGGATGGTGATTGATGAGTTTGGAAGGTCAAGGAAGGGCCCAAAGGATCTAGGATCATTGTGTGAAAGATTGGGAATGGAAAGGATTGAAAAAGTATTGAAAAAGAAGAAAAAAAAAAGAGGAAGAAGACACTCGGGCTGGACTGGGCAGGCCCAGTCCGCTCGAGCGACCCACTGGGTCGCTCGAGCGGACCAGGCACTGTCTGGGTCCGCTCGAGCGACCCAGCTTCTGTCTGGGTCCGCTCGAGCGAGCCCAGCTCAGTCTGGGCTCGGGTTCGGGCCTGGATTTGGATTGTTTGTGGGCCAGATTTTTAGGGGCTTCCTTGGGCTTGATTCAAATCAATCTTTGGGCCATTTTAAGACCTGATGTTGGGTCATTTTAGGGCCTGACATTGGGCTGTTTTAAATTCTGTTTGTGGGCCTGGTTCAGGTCTAGTGTTGGGTTGTTTTAAGATCTGTTTGTGGGCCTGGTTCAGGTCTAGCTTTGGGTTGTTTTAAGATCTGTTTGTGGGCCTGGTTCAGGTTTAGTTTTGGGTTTGTTTTAAAAACTTGTTTCTTGTCCATTAAAGGATTTGTTTTGGGCTGTTTTAAGGTTTGTACTGTGGGCCATCTCAAGATTAGTTTGGGCTGTTTTTAAGATGTGTTTTGTGGGCCATTCAAGGTTTAACTATGAACTAATTTCAAGGTCTGTTTAGGCCGGATTTAAAGGACTGTTTTGGGGGTTTGGTTCAAGGCCAGTTATGGCCTGTTTTTAAGAGTTTTGTCATTACTTTGATACTTGGAAATTGGTGAAATGGGAATGATGTGAGAATGTACATATGTGGAATTATCCGGGAACCTTTCGTGTCTCAATGCGCACTTTATCATTTAAACATTATGGATTTTCATTGGCATCAAACACATTCTTTATTTATCAATGTTTAAAGGTTAAATGTGCATTGTGATGGTTCCTTGGTAAGTCATTAGGTCATTCTCCACTGTCCATTCCATTTCAAGTCAGAAAAATGTATTTGTATTTGTATTTGTATTTGTATTTGTATTTGTATTCTTGGGTAAACTATTTTGAATATCATCGGTGATTTGCTATAAAATCATGTGTCTTCCCATGTTCGAAAGGGATGATCGTATGATTTTATACAAATCACCTTGATGCGTATTTGAACGGTTTACCAGAGATATTCGTATGTTTTCTCCGATTCGATTTGAAAAGAGATTGAGTATGTTCGTCACATTCGGGATTTCTTCGATAAAACTATTGTTTTGACAACACTAGTATTTGAAAATAAAAACCTCGAGGCAAGACGGGGCCAGAGCTATGTGGTGCGAGCCCATGAGCCAAAGAGGCTATGATTCCGAAAACAAAACCCCGAGGCAAGACGGGGCCAGAGCTATGTGGTGCGAGCCCCTGAGCCAAAGGGATTAGTACTATGTTAGATTTGTATCCGTTCGAGTTTTGAAAACTAAAGGCACCACTAGGCTTAGGTCACCTTGTCGGGCTGATCACCCGGCTTGGGATCTTTACTCTGTCCGCCAGCTGCAGCTTGGATTCCGTCTGTACCGACCATGGCAACGGTAATTATCTGCCGGTCCCATTTGTATGGCTACGGTTCTGATACCTTTGATCTGCCGGTCCCATTTGTATGGCTACGGTCCTGATCCTCTGTTTAGTACCACGTTCAGTGGCTACGCTCTGTCTGCTCTTATTACTTCGGTAATAGGAGGATTTAGCTATTTGTGGTCGCCTAGGTTTTATCCGCATATTACTTTAGTTTATGATTATTGTCGGTTATGTTTTCTACGCTTTGATTTGTTTAATGTTTACGATATCGACCTTTATCGTATTGTTTCTACTATTCAGTTTTTAAATGTATTTCCAATTATTAAATGCTTTGTTTAGGTGGTTATCTTTTCGAGACATTTATGCTTTAGAGACTGTTCGTTTATTGCTTTGATATTCATGTTCGGTCTTTCGATCGTCTTATCGTGACTTATTGTTATTATTGGTTAAACTCCTTATTCGGTTTTACGAGGATTTCGCCTGGTTTTATGTATGTTCTTTCATTCATATTATTTGTTTATTTGCTTGCCAGACCGTCGTGTCTGACCCTTTTTGTTTGGTGCCAGTTTCTTCTCTTTTCTGTTTGTAGGTGTTTGATCAGAGGAGGCGGTGGGACCGCCGGTCTGACGTGAGAGGCTGCCCGTTGATATCATTTAGATGTCAAGTTTGGCACCAGAGTTCGTATCTAACATTGAGGGTAGTATTTCTTTTAGTTGGATATATTTTGTATGGCTTTATCAGCCTTTTTCTTTTGGGTTTGTAATTAAGACATTTGTTAATTGTAATCTGAATATACGGGAAATAATAGATTTGTTACTACCGCTCAGTGTGTTGTGATTGATGGCTTTGTGATATTGGTTGCGTGCGACACGGAACCCGATGGCCACGGATTCCGGGTCGTAACACCATGTTTAGCTTCCGCGAAAAATATACTCTGATGGTGATGGGATTTGTTTATCCTCATTCACGCGGATCTTGGGAACTACAACAAAAAGTTTCAAATTATTCCAAAATTTCGCACCCCGAGATCGGTTCGCTGCAGGTCCCGGTTTCGGGGCGTGACACGCAGCGTCTCAAGGACAAGAAGACATTCAGAAGAATCCCCTGCTCCTTCAAGCAAAGGACAGCAGAGTGATCCTTCCTCAAGCTCTTCTTAAAAAAGAATGAGCCCCAGCTCAGTCACCAGGACAGTTTCTTCGTTCGAATCACGAAGGATCAATGTCTTGGCTACAAATTCTGAGCCACCACCCCGCAATCCACCTCCAGAAGATGCGATCACCCGCATCCAGCAGTTGGAACAGGGCCAACAGAGGATTGAAACTCTGATGGAAAACCTTTTCCTCGCCTTCCAAAATCAGGCGAACAATGAAGCTCCTCCGAATCATCAAGACGACGAGGTAAATAGAGAAGAAAATGAGTCACGCGCCCTTACCAAAAAGGACGTAAACAGTATCCTCGCCAAAGCAAAAGAAGAGGATATACTCAAGGAGCATGGGATCAAGCCACCATATCCCTTATGGATGGACTCGGTCCCGTTCCCCACCAAATTCAAGCATCCTACTCTCCAAACATATACGGGGAAAGGATCAGCCAGACAGCACGTCATCCACTTCAAGATCCTGACGGGAGCTATCGCGGATCAAGATGCACTCAAGATCCGCCTCTTTGCAAGTACCCTAAAAGTTACGGCCTTCGATTGGTACTCCACTCTGCCGGAGGACTCAATCCAAAACTGGGCCATGCTAGAGACACGCTTCCTGACTCACTTCAAAGGTGAAGATCATCCCGCTACTATGGCTCAGCTGTGCAGCCTAAAACAGGGGGAGAATGAATCAACATATGACTTCATTCACAAGTGGAAAGCAATGGCATACAAATGCTCTGATGTATTGCCACAAGCGTCGCTAGTCGACATCTGCCGAAACAACATGAGAGCTAGAATCCGCTCCATGATCATCGGCAACAAATCAAAAAACCTGGGAGAACTCCTAGAAGCTTCCATGGAAGCTGAAACGGTGATTAAAGACCTCAACAGTCAGAAATCATCAAAAAAAGAGCCAACCGCCATTGCAACCTCTAAACCAAAGAAAAAAGAGGTCCTCAATGTGCAGACCAAGTCAGCTCCTTAGCCACCAAAGAAAGCTGAAAACAAAGCTACTGGTAAGATACCTGAACTCTCAGATGCCTTCAAAGAACGAGTAGAGAAGAAATACCCGTTTGATGAAGATGTTGATGAAATCTTCGGGGCACTTGTGGCAAACGGCAAGCTCACCTTGCCTGAACCAAAAAGACCGGGTGACGTTGGCAAAACCAACGATCCTCGGTACTGTCCATACCACCAGATGATCTCGCATCCTCTCAATCAATGCTTCGTTGTGAGGGAGAAAATAAACGAGATGTGGAAAAACGGAGTCATCACCTTTGACAAAAACTATGGGTCTGCCTCCGTCAACATGGTGACATGTGGACAAACATCAAAATCACAGAAGAAGAAGATCACTACTTCCTTCAAGGTGATAAACTCAATCCAAGCGTCCGAGGAACTGGTTCCTTACCCGACACCAGACGGACAACCGATATGGGTACATCCTGATCTCCTGGAAGATGAAAATTGGGAGGTCATGAAAACAAAGCCTACAACTCAACAGCGAAGGCAGGCTAGGAAACATCTCCTCAAGCTCAAACGGCAAGACAAGACCCAGCCAAAACTAGAGATCAAAGAAAAGGCAGAGGCTTCCTTTTCCGCTTCACTGGAGGTAACAAAAACATCCCTTCCAGAGACTTTAAAGGGGGTAAGGAAATTCACTCTCAGTGATTTCATGCCACCTCAATTCAAAAAAGCCATGCAGGAGGCATCATACTCTTGCAATTCGGTAGTTGGATTCTCCATTGATGGATACGAGTCCAGCGACACCGATGATGGATTCGAATCCAACTACACAGATGAGTGGGAGGAGTCCCTTGAAATAGGAGAATATCTCTCCGATGAAGAATGGGTTCCTGAGTCTCATCTTATGCCAGTAATCTGGTATAATCCCCTACAGCCACAAGGATCCTGGTCTGATGATGAAGAAGACCAAGAGGCTGTACAAGAAAATGCTGCTGACCCAGCACCTCTCATTACTCCAGTGGAAATCAACCATGTTGAGCCACAAAGAGTTGATGAAGAAGAAGATCCGGCTCCCATGCCTGATCTTGAAGAATATGCAAGGATCTTGCAGTGACTTGCTCTAGAACAAGAGCAAGACCGCATCAACGAGCCTCCTCGCAACCCAGAGCCTGAAGTCCTTGAAGACCATCAGGTACATCCTCCCTTAACTCCTGAAAATGGAGAAAATTGCTGGATAGATGATCCTCTTACATCCGAGGATGAGTCTGACTCCGATCAGGCAACGTCTCCCGTCAGAGCTTCCTGTAATGTGATAATTCGGGATTATAGCTCTTCCGAAGCATCGTCTGATGAGAGCACTTACACTCCGGCGACGCCTAGCAATGTATCTTCTGAAGCCACCTCGTCTCACGTGACTTTCACCGAGATGACACCCTCACAGGTTTCTTCTCCTGAGACTATGACTTCAAAGTTCACACCCTTCCTGACTGAAGAATTCCCAGCCATTGATGCTTGGGACGATGAATTAGTCAACGAAGAAGAAAGGTTGCTGGATGCTGTTCAGGACTTGTTCCCGGAAAATGCTCCATGCAAACACGATCACTGAGGATGGCAACTCTGCTGCTGATTCATCCTCAGCAAATGAAAAACGACAGCCTCTTGATCCTGAAGACAATCTTCCAAACGAAGACCCTTCTCAAGAAGCTCTCGAAGTTGGTAGAGGCACCCGCTCTGGCCGGGACTACCACAAAAATTACAACCAATCTTCCTTTACATATGTAAATCCTTCGGGAAAAGATGTTGTAAGCGCCCCTAGTGGCAACAATAATGAACATGCAGGCCCTAAGGAGGCTTTCAAGTACGACTTGATTGAACACTTCAAGCACATGCCTGCACGTCTGCACATCCTAGATTTGTTGTGAATGTCTCCGCACACTCGTGATAATCTCATCTCGGAATTACAAAAGCTGAATGAGGATGTCGACAAATATGCCCCGCAAGTCCTCCAAATTGAAATGGATTACTGGGTCAAAAACTCAGAAGCCTCCTCAAAGGGAGAAAAGAAGAAAACTGAGGGATCATGCATTGAATGCCTCTCGGTTAAGAAAGCAGCCAGTGCAACCATCGCCTTCACAAAGGACGACCTCCTACTTGGAGAAACCAAGCATAACCGACCCCTGTACTTCACAGGGTATATCAAGGAAATGCCTATGCACAGAGTTCAGATCGACCCAGGTTCTGCACTCAACCTCATATCCACATCGGCTCTTGAAGAGTTGGGCATCCCACCCAGCAAGCTGAGCCACACATCTGTATCTATCTTTGGATACGATGGGAGTACTCAAAGGCCTATCGGCAAAATCAGGTTCAAGTTGCAGATCGGTTGTCACGCCCCGAAACCGGGCCCTGCAGTGATCCGACCTCGGGGCGCGAAATTTTGGGATAAATTTGAAACTTTTTGTTATAGTTCCCAAGATCCGCGTGAATGAGGATAATCACATTCCAACACAATCAGAGTATATTTTCGCGGAAGCTACACATGGTGTTACGACCCGGAATCCGTGGCCATCGGGTTCCGTGTCGCACGCAACCAATATCACAAAGCCATCACATAAGCAGGCTGGTACAAATCATACATCAGAGCACACTGAGCTGGTAGTAACAGACTAATTAATTCCCACATATTCAAGTTACAATTAACAAATGTCTTAATTACAAACCCAATAAAAAGGCTAATAAAGCCATACAACAATATATCCAACTAAAAGAAATATTACCCTCAATGTTAGATACGAACTCCGGTGCTAAACTTGACATCTAAATGATATCAACGGGCAGCCTCTCACGTCAGACCGGCGGTCCCACCGCCTCCTCTGATCAAACACCTAAAACCAGAAAGAGAAGAAACTGGCACCAAACAAAAAGGGTCAGACACGACGGTCTGGCAAGCGAATAAACAAATAATATGAACAAAAGAACATATATAAAACCTGATGAAATCATCGTAAAACCGGATAAATAGTCTAGACAATAATGACAATAAAGCATGCTAAAACGATCGAATGGCAGAACATAAGTATCAAAACGAATAACGAACAATATCAGATGTACGAATATCTCGAAAAGATTAAAAGCCTGCTTAAAACATTTAATCGTCGGAAATACATTTCAAATCCTAAATAGTAACGACAATACAATAAAGATCGATATCGTAAACATTAAACAAATCTGAGCATAAAAAGTATAGCCAACGAGAATCATAAACTAAAGCAATATACAGATAAAACACTGGCAACCACAATTAGCTAAATCCTCCTATTTCCGAAGTAATAAGAGCAGACAGAGCGTAGCCACTGAACGTGGTACTAAAAATAGGATCAGCACCGTAGCCATACAAATGGGACCGGCAGATCAAAAATCAGAACCGTAGCCATACAAATGGGACCGGCAGATAGTTACTGTTGCCATGGTCGGTACAGACAGAATCCAAGCTGCAGCTGGCGGACAAACTAAAGATCCCAAGCCGGGTGATCAGCCCGACAAGGTGACCTAAGCCTAGTGGTGCCTTTAGTTTTCAAACTCAAACCGATACAAATCTAACACAATACTAATCCCGTTGGCTCAGGGGCTCACACCACATAGCTCTGGCCCCGTCTTGCCTCGGGGTTTTGTTTTCGGAATCATAGCCTCTTTGGCTCATGGGCTCGCACCACATAGCTCTGGCCCCGTCTTGCCTCGAGGTTTTTATTTTCAAATACGAGTCTTATCAAAACAATAATCTTATCGAAGAAATCCCGAATGTGACAAACATACTCCAATCTCTTTTCAAATCGAATCGGAGAAAACATACGAATATCCGTGATAAACCGTTCAAATACGCATCAAAGTGATTTGTATAAAATCATACGATCAACCCTTTCGAACATGGGAAGACACATGATTTTTATAACAAATCACCGATGCTATTTAAATTAGTTTACCAAAGGATACGAATACAAATACAAATGCAAATACGTTTTCTGACTTGAAATGGAATGGTCAGTGGAGAATGACTTAATGACTTACCAAGGGACCATCTCAATGCACATTTAACCTTTAAACATTGATTAGTAAAGAGTGTGTTTGATGCCAATGAAAATCCATAATGTTTAAATGATAAAGTGCGCATTGAGACACGAAAGGTTCCCAGGATAATTTCACCTATGTACATTCTCACATCATTCCCATTTCACAAACTTTCCAAGCATCCCAAGTAATGTCAAAACTCTTGAAAACAGGCCCATAGCTGGCCTTAAACCAAGTCCAAAATAGCCTACTCATTTAACCCAAAACAGCCGCTTTAAACAAGGCCCAAACAATCCTTAAAACTAGTCCAAAAACTAAGCTTGAATGGCCCACAAAACATATCTCAAAAACAGTCCAAAGCTAAACATTTATTGGCCCACAAAACATACTTTAAAAACAACCCAAGATTAACCTGAACCAGGCCCACAAAACAGATTTTTAAAGCGACCCAAACTAGACCTTTAGTGGCCCACAAAACTGATTTTTAAGGCAGCCCAAAACCAACCTGAACAGGCCCACAAAACTGAACCTAAGATGACCCAATATCAGGTTTTACACTGGCCCAAAAACTGACTTTGAATGGCCCAAGGAACAAGCCCAAAGAAACCCCAAAAGAACAGGCCCAAAAGACCCATAAACTGACCCAGGACAGGTCTGGGCTCGCTCGAGCGACCCAGGGTCCGCTCGAGCGAAGCCCAGACAGAACCTGGTCCGCTCGAGCGGCCCACTGGGTCGCTCGAGCGGACTGGGCTCTGTCCCAGTCCGTCTGAGTGCAGAAATGCACTCTTTCTTCTTCTTTTCTGATTTTTCTTTCTTCCCTCCTTTCCTACAAAATTCCAAGATCATTTGGGCCCTCCTTTGGCCTTCCAAACTCATCAAATCCCATCCATAAATCATTCTAATTGGCCCAAACACAACACTTTTTAAAGCAAAGTTTTCTCCCTTTCTTTTGAACCCAAACACTTGACACAAAGAGATCAAATTTTTCTAAATGACCAAGACAAAAACAAGCTTCTAATACATGGTAAAACCATAACATAAATGGAAATCCACATAACATTGATTCCTTCATTCAAAGCAAATCCATAAATCATAAAGAATTAGAACATGATGAACAAAAAGCCATGAAACCCAACAAAAACATGAAAACATCATATTAATTGGAAATCCACTTGCCTTGGTCAAGAGAAGATGCAAAAACACTCCATGAAGGTCCTCTTATGGCCTCAAGCTCCAAAATTTCAAAACCCCCAAAATAGCTCAAAAGAAACCCTAGAAATCAATCCATTGTAAATCTCCATAAAAACCCATTGCAAGTGGGATTAAAACACTCCAAATGGAGAGGAAAACAAGAATCTCAAGAAAAGAAAACCATTGCAAACCTTGAAAAGCCCAAACGAAGAAGAGAAGCTTGGATGAGGGGTTTTCCTTAGCTCAAAATCCTTGAAACTAGGGTCTTTGGGAAGCAAAGAGGAAGGAGAAGAGCCCTAGGAGATCAATCCTCCACAAAACCTCCATGAGATAGGTGATTCAGAAGAGAGAGAAAGAGTGGAGGGAAGAGAGGGAAAAACCCTCCCCATTCTTGCTGGAACGAAATGAAGGAGAAGAAGAGGGGGTTCCCCTTCTTATAAGGTGGGTCTTGTGGGCCCCAATCTTCACAAGGCTGAAACTCACATTTGCGGGCCCCGAACGAAAACGCCGAAGAAGACAAAAATGATCAGCGAAATATCTAGTTTCCGAAAAGTATATTTTCCCCAATTTCTGAAATTTTCGAAATTCATGGACAGATTTAGTGAAAATGTCATTTTTGCCCATTTTCCTCGAAAAACTAGTGATTTCTGAGTATCAAATCATAATGGTCAAAACATGAAAGTTGTTAAACTTCATCAAATGAGTCAAAATACGTCAAATCCAGAATTTTTAGAAATCAAAAGTAATTTCTCATAAAAAAATACATATCGTATAAACCGGATCAAACCAAAGTCAACGGACTTCAAAATCTCAAAGACTAAGGAAAAGTCCGGTCAAACTCAAAAACAAGATCAAACTAAATCAAATCTCACTTAACAAGCTAAACCACGATTAAAACAATGCTAAACAAAAGGACTGGGGTCGGGATCTTACATCGGTGATCTTATCTCTGAGGTCACAGTGTATGCAATAAAAACCCCTTCATGCTACAACATCCTTCTCGGACGCCCTTGGATCCACGAGAATGGTGTTGTCCCTTCAACTCTACATCAATGCATCAAGTTTGTTGGCAACGACGGCATGATACATCGAGTCTTTGCGGACAGAAAACCCTTCAAAGGTAAAGAAGTCCACTTCGCAGACTCACAGATGTATGAAGGTGAAAAAGAAGAAGAGGAGAAGCACACAGCATCCTTTGCCGAAAATCTCCAGAAAGATAAAGGCAAAGCTCCTCAACAATCACCGGAAGAAAACAAACCATCCGGTAAATCTGAAGAGAGCATGCAAACTCCCTTCATCATTTCCCTCAAATCTTCAAAGCCTTTGGTCATCACAACTAAAGTGAAGAAGGCAAAACAAAAGCCTGAGGGCAAATTTGTTGTCTCTTTCGTGTCTATCATGCAAGACACGGACTCGGATTCAGAACCAGAAGACGACGCATCGTCAAGCCAAGCTGACACTCAGCAAGTTCAGCCTGCTCTCACTCCAATAGAGATAACTTCTGACATAGAAGATCCTACGTCAGCTTCCTTCGTTGTTCCAGCAACTTCAGCAAAGGAAAAGCCGATCTTCTTCCATAGATCGGATGCTTCTTCATCAAACTCCATGCTTGAACCTTTCCAAAATAAAGGTATGCCTCAACTATCCTTATACAGTTCTGTGGCACAAGCTATTATGAAGAAAATGGGCTATGACGCTCAAAACCCAGTCGGTTTGGGAGAAGGACGCGGTATTCTCACGCCATTGGGGCCCGTCTTGACCAAAAGCCAGCTGGAAGATTGGAGACTCTACGGCTATGTAGAAAAGTCTTCACACGGGTTAGGGTATGATCCCGACACTCCCTTGAGATAGTTAACACAAAGGCTTAAAAGTCAATATACTGACCAAGCCTCAACTTCTCAAGTCCATGAAGACATCGATCTCCCTGGATATCTCTTTGATGAGTCACCTGACAAAGATCCAGGAAGCTCATCCAATTGGCACGATTTCTCCGATGGCACAGATGTGTGGACTTCTGACCCAGAAGAACCCTCATCTCCAAAAGAAGTAGCCTACTTCGACCCGGTTTCAACAGGCGATTGGGATCATCTCATAGCAAGCCTTGGGAAAATTACCAATCAAGAAGACCCGTGGAAAGGAACAAAACCTTGGTCTGGAAATGCCCTTGAAACCCCAGAAGGTTTCGTTGAGCTGGAAGCCTCCGAAAATATTGTGGAGGAACCACCTTCGAACCTTCCAACAGAAGATCCTGTTCAAAAGATAGACTTGGGAACACCAGATAACCCACGTCCTGTATTCATAAGCAAGAATATAAAGGATGATGAGGTACCCGAGTATATCGCCTTTCTTCGTGAGTTCGTTGATTGCTTTGCATGGTCTTATGCTGAAATGCCAGGCTTAGACCCCAAAATAGCAGTTCACGGACTCAATCTTCAAGAAGACATCAAGCCTGTCAAGCAAGGCCAAAGAAGATTCTGTCCAGATGTGATGGATAAAATTGAACAAGAAGTTCAAAAACTCAAAAGCGTCGGCTTCATCCGTGAGGAACAACATCCTGAATGGTTGGCCAACATCGTCCCCGTGACAAAGAAAAATGGGCAGATCAGGGTCTGTATTGACTATAGAGACCTGAATGGCGCATGCCCTAAAGATGAATTTCCGCTCCCCATACCAGAGGTAATGATCAATAATACCTGTGGATTCGAGCGAATGACATTCATGGATGGTTTCTCTAGCTACAATCAGATAAAGATGCATCCTAAAGATGAAAAACATACATCTTTTCGGACCCCATTTGGCGTGTATTGCTACACTGTCATGCCATTTGGTCTGAAAAATGCTGGTGCCACATATCAGAGGGCTATGATGAAAATATTCCAAGATATGCAGCACAAGACGGTTGAATGTTACGTTGATGACCTCGCCGTCAAAAGCAAAAGAAAAGAAGATCATCTCGAGAACCTTCGAGAAGTCTTCCTCCGGCTTCGCAAACACAAACTGCGAATGAATCCTTTGAAGTGCTTCTTCGGCGTCTCGTCGGGTAAGTTCCTCGGATTCTTAGTTCGGAAAGCTGGAATAGAGCTTGACCCCATAAAAGTCAAAGCCATTCTAGAAATGCCCTCTCCAAGAACCTTGAGAGAACTCAAAGGGCTTCAAGGGAGATTAGCCTACATCAGACGGTTCATCTCCAATCTTTCGGGGAAATGCCGTCCATTCTCCCGATTGATGAAAAAAGGTGTAAACTTTGTCTGGGATGCTGACTGTGAAGCTGCTTTCCAAGATATCAAGTCATACCTGACAAAACCTCCAGTGTTATCTGCTCCTACCACTGGAAAACCATTCATCTTGTACACAAGAGCCCTTGATCACTCTTTGGGAGCTCTGCTTGCGCAAGAAAATGATCAAAGAAAAGAAGCTGCTCTATATTACCTCAGCCGCATGCTAGTAGGTGCAGAGCATCGCTACTCTCCAGTCGAAAAAGAATGTCTTGCAGTGATGTTCGCCGTACAAAAGCTGCGTCACTACTTGCTTTCCAACACAGTATACCTGGTCTCGAGGGTCAACCTTTTGAAGGTCCTTGTCACAAAGGTAGGTTCTCTCAATGCTCGATTGGCAAAATGGTCCATCATTCTGTCACAATTTGATATTAGGTATGTACCACAAAAAGCAATCAAAGGGCAAGCTCTAGCGGACTTCCTCACAGAGCATCCATTGCCTAAAGATTCTCCGCTCAGAGATGATCTCCCAGACGAACCAGTCTACAATGTGGAGACTTTCTCACAAAGTGCCTCCTGGGACATGTACTTTGACGGTGCAACCAGGACGAATGAAAAAAGACAGCTGATCTCGGGAGTTGGCATCCTCTTTGTTAGCCCCGACAAATACATGATTCCACACGCTTTCTCGCTACTGGAACCATGCACAAACAATGCAGCTGAATATCAAGCTCTAATCTTAGGATTGGAACTCGCCATCGAATCCGGTATCACCATGCTGGAAGTCTTTGGAGACTCTCAACTGATCGTCAACCAGATGAATCAGAAATTTGAAGTCAGGAAGCCAGATTTGCTGCCTTACTACAACAAGGCACAATCACTTCTGCAAAAGTTTGACATCTGTCACATCACCCACATTCGTAGAGGTGAAAACATACGTGCAGATGCCCTAGCCGGACTTGCCGCATCCATGGCAATCCAGGAAGGGGAAAACATGCAAATCACAGTGTGCGAAAGAAGAATCCTTCCTCCTCTTAACACACACCAAGCAGTTGCTGAATGCCACCAAGTGGTTGGAAGTCGGATTTCAATCCTTCAAACTTCAATCGGCGACTGGAAGGATCCGTTCATTGATTACATTATGTTCGGAATCCTACCTGAAGATCCAAAAGAACGGGTAAGCATCCAAAGGCGAACCCCAAGCTTTCATTTGGATATTCCTTCAAAAATCCTTTACAGGAAATCCTTCAACGGAGTACTTCTACGCTGCTTGTCACAACAAGAGGCTGAAGAAACACTCAAAGAAGTTCATGCTGGTCTTTGCGGAGCTCATCAGGCTGGACCTAAGCTCTATGATCAGATAAAAAGGTTAGGATATTACTGGCCTACCATGGTAGCTGACGCAATGCAATTTGCTAAGCGCTACCAACAATGCCAAGTTCATTGAGATACATTCACATGCCTCCAGAATGGCTGCATCCTACAGCGATCTCATGGCCTTTCGAAGCCTGGGGTATGGACATCATAGGTCTTATTTCTCCCCCTTGGAGCAAAGGTCATCGCTTCATCTTCGCCGCTACGGATTATTTCTCCAAGTGGTCAGAAGCATTTGCGTTTAACGAAATGAAGACCTCATCAGTCCTTCAGTTCCTGCGCACCAACATCATTTGTCGTTTCGGCATACCCAAAAGATTCGTCCATGATAACGGACCACAGTTCTGGGATCATCGATTCTACAGGTTCTGCGACAAATACAAAATCCAAAGCTGTCCTTCGACTCCATACAATCCGGCAGCAAACGGGTTAGCAGAAGCTTTCAACAAGACACTCTGCAAAATCCTCAAAAAAATGGTCTCTAGTCACAAAAGAGACTGGAGCGATAAAATGTCTGAAGCTTTGTGGGCCTATCGAACCACTGTTCGAGGACCAACCCATAACACACCATTCTCCTTGGTCTATGGATGCGAACCTGTCGTACCCTTGGAAGTACAAATTCCTTCCTTGAGGGTATCCTTGCAAAATGACATGACTCAAGAAAGCAATGTCAAATTGCGACTCCATGAGCTGGACAATCTCGATGAGAGACGGCTCGAAGCTCAACAAAGCATTGAACTTTACCAAGCACGCATGGCAGGATCTTTCGATAAAAAGGTCAGGCAACGCGGCTACAAAAAGAGTGACTTGGTTCTTGCGGTAAAAAGACCAATGGTCTTCGCTCACAAGTCCAAAGGCAAATTTGAGCCAAAATGGGAGGGACTCTACGTCATCGACAAGGTTTTCTCTAACGGCGCATACGCACTCCTAAACATGGAAGGTGACAGATGTATGCTGCCCATCAACGGCAAGTTCTTAAAGCGGTACTACTCTTGAAGACTTACCCAACTGGGTAAGAGCAATGCCTGTACGGCCAAAATCGGTTTCCAGGTACACACTCGCTAAACCCACCCTTTTTTAGAATTTTCATATCAAATGTTGAAATTTCTAGAAATTTAAAACAATGCTTACTTTCATCGTTTCATTGTAAAAAAAATAAATAAAAAAACTCAAGTTTAGGAACCTTTCCCTGACTTGACCAAAATTTTCAACCCTTGAACCCAAAATTCATGGTTTGAAACAAAATTCGGATTCAGGGATTTCCACCCTAGTCCACCCTGCCTTTTACCGCCAAAATGGTTTTAGGTCAAAACTTATGACCCTCGTGTCTTTAAACAAAAAAAAAAGGTTTTTCAAAAAAAAACCGCGAGGAAGCGACGCTTAGTCGATACTCGCACAAATCGAAAGCATATGAACCATGTTCGACACTTCCAAAATTGCAGGGAAGCGACATTTCGTCGATACTTGCAAAATCCAAAACTGTGGAGACGCAACATTTCAAGTTGATATCCACAACCCAAATTTCAAAGGTTCGAAAAAACCTAAAAAACTGTGGAGACGCAACATTTCAGTTGATATCCACAACCCAATTTTCAAAGGTTCGAAAAAACCTAAAAAACCATGGAGATGCAACATTTCAGTTGATATCCATAACCCAAAGGTTCGAGAAAACCACAAATTTCAAAAATCGTGGGGAAACGACATCAAGTCAGTACCCGCAAAACCAAAATTTTTGAAAAGCAAGGATGCGACATTCCATCGATACTTGCACCCAAATCCGCGAGGATGCGACATTCCATCGATACTCGCAACCGAATGAGCAAGGATGCGACATTCCATCGATACTTGCAAGAACATTCAGCAGGGAGGCGACTTTTAGTCGATACTTGCATTTTTGAAAACCAAACCGGCTATCAATGCCACCAAAACAAAACAGGCTATAAATGCCACAAACCGGCTATCAATGCCACCAAAACAAACCGGCTATCAATGCCACAAACAAAAAAACTTGGATTTCAAAAAACCCGGCTATCAATGCCACCAAAAACCGGCTATCAATGCCACCAAAACTGTGGCTATAGATGCCACACAAAAAAAAACTCTCGGTTATCAATGGCACAAAAAAAAGAAGCTGGCTCTCATGCCAAAATTGGCTTCCATGCCACAAACAAAAACCTGGCTTCCATGCCAAAACAATCATTTGACAAAAGATTTTCACAAAATGACAACCTTTTGATCAAATCCCATTTAGCAATTACTTTTATCACAAAAAGATTCAAGTGAGCGTAGGGATAACAAAAAAAAGAGAGCATCCCATTTAGCAATTACTTTTATCACAAAAAGATTCAAGTGAACGTAGGGATAACAAAAAAAAAAAAAAGAGAAAGTGTTCACAAGCACTACAAAAAAAGAGTACCAAAAAATACATGTGGTACCAAAAAAAAGAAGAAAGTGTTCACAAGCACTACAAAAAAATAAGTACCAAAAAAAAATACAAGTGGTGCCAAAAACAGAGAAAAGGGGATAGTTTCTGTTATAAAAAAAAAACAGAAGCTCAATAAAAAATGGTCTCCAGCCAAGAGTTCAGCTCCTTAAGTAAGCTTTTGGCCTCATTCGTCAAGGATTCCAAGGCACGCTTCTTCAGGAACCTGCCATGAGATGCTGGGGTGGGCTGTAACCTTTCTTTCGCACCAGGAAGCTTCCCCTGAGCGGTTTTCCATTGTTTGTTCTCATCAGACTTCCTTTTGAGAACTCGATTGGCATCCGCAACCCGGTGAATCAGAGCAGTCTCCCTTTCACGAGCCTCTGTTATTTCAGTCCACTTGGCAGCGACTTGTGCCTGCAATTGCTCAAGACGTTTCCTGGCCTCATCGACCTCCCTATCAAGGATGTTAAGGTCATGTGTTAGCCCAATGATGGTTAGCTCTTCTAAGTTCTTCTCTCGGACTGCCTGCTTCCTACTTTCTATAGCCTCATCCAGGTTAGATTGAGCCTTATCCGCAGGGTCCAAGAACTTCTCCTTGAAGAACTGATCGTCAGGAAAACCCATGGTCTCAAACCACTTGTCACCCAGCTCAATGATCCTATCAACGATCGCCCTGGCACTTGTGACATCCAGACCAGCTTCTTCGGCATCACCGAGAATCTCACGCACATGCTGGATCATCCCAAATCCGGCATCTAAGTGCCCAGAAAGCAGAGTCTCAATCCAAGAGCTCAAAACTCGCACCACCACCTTCTTCGCAAAAAGAAGAGATGGCCCAGCTGAAGATTTGCCCAACTCCGTTGGTCGGCTGCTCATGTCATCATTTGTTGGAAGAGTAACAAAAGAACTCTTTCCAGTTGAAGCTGCTCCTGCTCGGGAAGGAATCTCAGCACGAGGAATCTCCTCAACATTGTCAGAGCTGGTCCCAAGAGTCTCTACCTCTGGATCAACCTCTGGCATCCCTTGTTCTGGAAGCGACGGATCCTCCTCTGTCACTTCAAAACCTGCCAAAGAAACACAAAAAGGTATGAATATGATCCTGTTTGAAAATCATTATCAGGGTTATAACTACAAAATACCTTCTTCGACGACTGGCGGAACACTTTCCTCCTCCATGAACTCATTGGAAGCATCATCAACATTTGCGTCCATCGAGGGTTCAAAGTCATCGGAATCCTGTGGCAAGTCAGCTGGCAAGAAATGTGTTAGCAAACCAAGTCACAGACAAAAAAAAAGGGGTAAAAGAAGTCGTACCAATTGGAGATTCTGGATTCACTCCAGAGTCCCTCGGTTCTTCTTCAGGTGCCTCGACAGGATCCGTCACCACCTCATCGACTGGAACCTCAGGCATCACCAAGTCTTCCTCTGCTAAAAAAAAGAGAAAAGCAGAAACAAGAAGCAAATCATAACATGGGAAAAATCCCATGAAAAGAAATGGAAAGAGAAAAAGGAAGAATCATACCTTCACCGACGGTCTCTTCTTCTCGGCTTCTCTTCTCTGGAGGCTCGTCAGCATCCACTGGCACATCCTCATTAATAGTAAGAGGAACTTCCAAGTCAGGAGAGTCCTCATGCTGCCCCTTGCTGCGATGATGACTCCTCCCCCTCTTACCCCGACGGCTCGCTTCTTCGAGGAACCTGCCCCGCTGTCAGAGTCAGGTTTCCCACTTGACTCCTCACTGGATGGTCTACTCTTGCCAGTAGACTCCACGGAAGCTTGCCTCTGTGCCGCTTGCATCCAAGCGCCAAGTTCGGCTTCCTCCTGTTCTAGCTGCTCTAAAGCCTCATCAGGTATTTCTCGAACAGCTTCAAAACCAATGACGCCCTGGTCACCGAGAAAGCCTATCTTGTGCTTCTCTCCATAAAGGAAGGCCCAAACTTCCTCTCACCGGACGCCATCCGACTTTCCAAGGCCCTTTCCAGATGCCAGCTTCACATCAAGCTCCTTCTTGGAAAGCCCCCGATATGCCAAAAAGCTCTCCGCGAACCACTTCGTAAAGCCGGCAGTCCGGGAAGTCAGCAACACAGGATAAGAAATCATGGCTGTAGTGTCTTCAGCACTATAGAAAGCCCATGCATTTCTCCCGTCCTGTAAGCCTCCAAAGCGCTTCACCATGCTTGAAGGCGCTCCAACAACGCCTTGAGAAAAGCCCAGCTGCAAAGTAAAGCGAGAGGGTACATACGGCTGGATGTCGACGAAAAGATGTCTACGGTACACCATCGTGCCGACACGTATGCTGAAAAGCCACTCTCTCTCTGCATTCATCAAGGAATAATGCCTTCCCGACCCCGCCCTAGTAGAGTCTCGGGAGGCACCAAAATCAAAAGCCTTCTTCCGCAACTCCGGAGAAAGCTTCACTGAAGACTGCCCCATCTCGACGTCCCTGAACCGTCGGATCCTCATGCGGGCAAACAAAAGTGATTCGGACACGGCTTTGCCCTTAGCCAGTCGAATCATTAGAGGATCATCATCCTGTGCAGCACCCAGCCGGTGGAAGCCAGGACAGTGGTATACATACCACGAATAAAAGATATGGACTGAAAATACCCTATTCATGGGAAGCCCAAGCCGAACCAAAAAAGCAGCAGCCTGCAGTTCGGTACACAGGTAGGAGTAAAGAGCTGGCACCAAAGCAAGCTGCTCTCCAAACGCCATCTGACAAGCCGGAAAAATATAATGCGGCCTGATGTGCGTTCCATCTCCTCCAGCAAAAATAGCCCCACCAAGCCAATAAGTGAGGTAAACAGCGAGATCTCTCCGCAGTGCAATGTCAGGACATATGGCATTTGTACTGGCACAGAAATCTCTCAACTCTTCTTGCATGGCCAAGATCTTCTTTGAACTTGGATCCTGAGCTCCGGCTTCCTGGGTCACGCTATCAGAAGACTCCCTGCTATCAAAAAGGTTGGGGAATGAAGAGCTAGAACTCTTCCAACTACTGGATCTAACTATCAAACCCTCCTTCTCCTTCAAAAAATCATAGAAGGCGACGAGTTGAAAGTACAGAAGCCTGAACTCCTCAAACTGCCCCTCGAGGACGCTGTCAATCGGCATAAACTCCTCATAGAGTTTGCCGAGGATGGGCAATCCAGTAATGGCGCTCAGCTCCTTCAAAGAAAAACCAATCTCGCCATTCGTTACAACGAAGGTATTGGTTTGTGGGAGGAATGATTCCAGCATAGCCATGAAGGCCTCATCGGAAAAAATCACGGTCTCCCTAAAGACGCGGACCGCATCAAAAATCCTGGCTTCCTTCAAAACGGCACTACCAATCAGCAGGACGTGATCAGTCCACGACTTCCACTCGGAGTCAGCATTGAAACGGCCACGAAGTCGAAAAGGCTTGATCCAATTGCTGCCGTCACCGCTGAAAATACCAAGGCCCACCGGTCTCAAATCGACCGACGGATAATCAGAGCCCTGGTAGCCGCTGGATGGCATCAACAGGTCCATGTCAACAGGCGACCTCTCCGTATATCCAGGAGAACCGCCAACAAAAACCCCGGTCTTGATTACATTTGTCCTTCTCACCCAGCTTGGAGGATCTTCCCTCTTAGAGCACGTGGGGCCAAGGCTCAGAATCGAGACGGTACGATCAAACGTCGACTGGGTAGCAACAGTCTTCTTTTCACCATCTGCTGTGAAAGAAAACTGAAAACATCTCCTCTGGTATGTCATGTCATCAGGGATTGCATCACCAAAGAAGAAGGTAGGCTTGGGCAAAATGCTCTGATCTTCCATCACCCATGGACGACTGCTTACCATGATCATATAGAATTCCTCTCCCTTGAGAGTGATCAGTCACTGCCTCATCTCATCTTTGTTGAGGGAGTCGCACTCTTCCAGATTTCTCTCAACATACTGGACCTTCTCAAAAGCCTGCTGAACGGCCGGATTAGAAGATCTAGAAGATCGACGAGGTACGCTTGTAGCAGGCTCTTTACCCTTGTTCGTTCTTGAGGAACCACCTGAAAAGGATGGAAAAGAAAAAGATCAAACATCAAAATGACAGAATCTCGCTAAAAAAAAATCTGGCGAAATTTTGACATGATGATGGGGCAATTCCGAAGAAAAGGAACTATCCCGAAAGAAATAGAAAGCTTGAAGATGGGCTCAACATCGCTGCGAGCTCCGAAACTCCAAACTTTTGAAACCTCATAGTCTCCGCAAAATCAGGAAGGGCTCAACATCGCTGCGAGCTCCAAATTCCCAAATTTGCGAAAACTTTCAGGTATGCTATCACATAATGCTGCAAATTTAATTTACAATTGAATGCATGCATGAACATCTAGGTTTGCCAAAAAAAAAGGGGGCATTATCATGATGAGCAAAAGAAAAAAAAAAGGAAAAGAAACTTTCTCAAAAAAAAAAAAGGGGGAAAGAAAACAAAAAAAAAGAGAAAAGAAACTTTCTTGAAAAAAAAGGGGAGGGAAAGAAAACAAAAAAAAAAGAAGAAGAAAAAAAAGGGGATGGCCCACAGGCCACGTGGCCGTACGGCCAGATCCGTACGGATCTGTCCGTACGGCCCACAAAAAAAAAAACAAAACAAAAAAAAAAAAGAGAAGAAAAGAAAGCAAAAAAAAAAAAAAAAAACGTGTGAAAAAAAAGAAGCAAACACGTGGAAAAAAAAAGGAAAGAAAAGAAAGAAAAAAAAAAAAAAGAAAGAACTTTTTTTTCCTACAATGGAGTTTTCTTGAAAAAGGGAACTTACTTGAAGCCATTGATGGAGAAGAAGAAGAAAAGTCTTGAAGATCTTGAAGAAGAAGAACTCTTAGTCTTGAAGCCCTCTTGAGATTATTGCAAAAGAAAGTAATAAGAGCAAGAGATCCAACCTCCTCCTTGCTTTTATAGAAGAGAGCAAACCAAAGAAGGAAAGAAGAAAGAGGTAAGTGTTACTAATTAGTAACCTTACCAAAAGAAAGAGATTAGAAAGATTCTTTCCCAAAAGAAAGATATCTTGAGGGATTCTCTCCCAAAAAGAAATCAATGAGAGATTTTCTCCTAAAAGATATGATCAATGAAGGATTCTTTCCCAAAAGAAAGATATCTTGAGATATCCTATCCCAAAATAAAGGGAATATGAGAGATTCTCTCCAAGAAAAGATATTCTTAGATATTCTCTTTCCAAATGAGATATTTTTGGATATTCTTTACAAAAATGACACCATATGAGATCTAAGCCATTTCAAAAGCTTAAGGTCCCATGGGTTAGCCCATATGAGCCAGGTTTGACCACCTAGGCACACAAAAAAAAAGGGGCTTTTAGTCAAAGAGAAATCCCTCTTACCAAGAGCATACAAAAATGGTTCCATGCCTCTTTTGAGTTGATTGGACCATACAAAGAAAATTCCAAGTCCCATGAGCTTCCAAAAATCAAACCATCCAGCCTCATCTACCAAATTGAGCCAAAATCTTGAAATTGACATTCCACAAAAATCAAACCAAATCCTGGTCCCCTAACTTGCCATATACAGCTTGTTAGGTCACAAGACCAAAACCAAAAACCAAAACCTAATCCCCTAACTTGCCACATACAGCCTGTTAGGTCACAAGATCAGAATTGATCCCCTAACATTCCACATACAGCTTGTTGGGTCACACGATCAAAACCAAACCCGACCCCTAACCTGCCACATATAGCCTGTTAGGTCACAAGGTCAAAACCCAAATCCACATCCCTGATGTCATCTTCAAAACTTTGCCTCGAGATGGTACGTGATCCCTTTCACTACCATAAAATTCCCCTGGAAGCTCAAAAGGCTACAAATACCAAAAAGAAAGACTGCTCAAAGACTCTTGGTCAAGTCACAGGCTCTCCTTCAACAATCTCTTCGAGGCACATCGACTACAAAAGTTAAGCAACTCGTCGCTGTACCTCGAGGGGGCATTTGTTGACACCAAAAAATGTCACTTTGCCTCTTCAAGATCCAAAGAGCTACATGAAGTCGCAACCTACCATAAATAGGCAATGCTACTTCCAAAAATCAAATCTTGTCAGAATCAAACAAAAACTTCAAGATCCTTCAAGACAGCCAAAATAGGAGTACACAAGAAGTTTCGGGCCATTTCAAAATCATTTGGCCTAACTTCGCTTCTCCGACAGCCGAAAAGGAGCTCTCGGCGGCGAAAGCATCGGAGACACCAAATCTTCGATCAGAGCCGATGGATGGTCTCAAAATACATCCAAAAGGCTCCACGTCAAGTTCCGAGTCAAACCGACAACGTTTGACTCTACATCAACCCTCGAACAGCTAAATCAAGCCTCTCGGCGGCTAGAACCGCCGAGGCCATTACTCATCAGATAGAGCAGATGGACGACTTCAAAATGCTTATAAAGGGCTACACGTCAAATTTCATGTCATTTTCACAACATTTGACCATAGTTTGACGCTCGGAAGTCAAATCAGGCCTCTCGGCGGCAAAGCTCTCTGGGACCATAATTTCCAAGACAGAGCCTATGGATCATCTTAAAATGACTCCAATAGGTTTCCTGTCAAATTTCAAGTCAATCGGACATCGGTTGACCGCACATCAAACCGCGACATCTTCATCGCGACAAAAGCGAGTCTACTGGTGATAGGACCCCAAACGACTTCAAAACTCAAATAAAAGCCTATGGTTGGTCTTATTTATTGCTCAGGAGGCTTCACACCAAATTTCAGGTCATTCCGACATCGTTTGACCCAGTTTCAGCTTCTGACGGAAAATCGGCAGCTCTGCGCGACAAAGTCTTCGGCTTTCTCAGGAAATTAGAAACTTTTCAAAATAAAATGCAGGGATTCTCATCAGGTTTCCTACAAAGAAATCAGGCCAATAAATGGTCAAAATGTCAAGAAAAAATACAGAAGAAAAACGAATCGAAAAACAGCAAAAACAAACACAAAACGGGACACAAAGGGGGAAAACCCCCCCCAGGGTCGCCGGCGACCTTGGAGCCCGGGGTCGCCGGGAAGGCCCCGGAAACCCCGGTTTTCGCCGTTTTTTCGCGATTCGAAGCGCCCAGCCTCCGGCACTTTCCAAAATTCATGCTTTTGAGACACCAAATCCTCTGACATCCATCCAAAACACGGGTCAATCATCAAGAGTATTGAAAACAATATTGATCGCCACCCGGTCAACCAAAAAAAGTGTGCTTTCTACCCGACCGATTGAGAAATCGACAGGACAGATGGCACCGACCCGCTGTTGGCAACAAACACCTGAAATTACATGGTCATCTGATGTCGATCTACATGAAGATCCATCGATGATCATCGCCAGAAGAATCCCAAAAGACACGGCAAGGCCCGCGACTCTTCAACTGCTCGCCGACCACTTAATGCGATTAATTGACTAGCTTTATTACAGTCATTAATCCATTTCTTTGGACGGACCAATCAGAAGCAAGCATCCGGGAGTTACAAGTCAAGAGATTCATGGCATTTAACACATGAAACTCCTCCCATCATGGCGATTAAAGGCGATTAAATGCCCTCAATCTCCTCCGGCCAATCAGAAGCCAAGAAAAAGGAGTTACAAAATAAAGAATTCAATTCTGTAACTCCTCCCTTTATGTAGCTTTATGACAATCAAAGCTCATAAACCCTCCTAAATGGCTACCTAAAAGCCTATAAATAGGAGAGCTCTCCAAGAAGAAAGGATCATCAGAAAAAAGCACATACACACAGACAGACAAAGCACAGAAATCCAGAGAAAGAAAAAAGAGAGAAAACTCTGCGGAAGTTCTACACCGACAACCGCAACAAGGTGACAAAAGTCCCTTGGGGGGTACTCCCCCCCAAGGACCTTGCCTTCTCTTTCTGCCGCCAATGGCTTAGACATGGCTTTTCAAGCCCGTCTACTCGGCTTTTCATTGGACATGGGACCTTCTTTTGGTCTTTGCTCTCTAAAAACCTGAGGTTATAGCCAAGCCAAGCAAATCAATAGCATCCTCTGTTCTCATCTGCATGGATGATGGCGAAGCCCACATATGGCTTGCGACCGTCAATCTAAACGGGTCCCCCACAATCTCCTGAGAAGTTAGATCCTCCTTTTCTTGCTTTTCATTATAGTTTGTATTTTTTCAAAAGAGACAAAAATCACAACTCTTGTCTTTCATTATTGATAAGGATTGTAAATCGGCTATAAACGCCAAAATCGGCTATAAACGCCAAAAATCGGCTATAAACGCCAAAATCGGCTATAAATGCCAAAAAAATCGCCTTTCACGGCAAACCAAGAAAAATGTCTCTTTTCTTAAATATATGTGCAATAGAAAACTTGAAAGAAGTTTATTTCCTTTTTACTTGCGAAGGTTGATCTCCGGATCACCACTTGCAATTCCAAGTAAAATAGAAAACCTGGCACACCCTCACAAAAAAAGAAATGTTGATGCACGCCCCTGCCCCCCGGTTACGAAAGGGTCGGAACCGAACGGACTCCCACGTCCGCCGACCTCGGTAGGAACCGAGCAGGAGCGCGGTCCATCATCTAGCTCCTGGTTCATTTGAACATTTATAATGCAACTTTGCATATAAACCATTCTCATCTCACTTATTTCCATTTTGAGTCAAATCACAACTCACTTCATTCATCTTAAATCAAATGTAATTAAGTGTATTATGAAAATTAATATACTCGTCTAGATACACACGTTGGTATCACCTTTCACCAAATTCGATGAAATACGTATAAACTCGTATTTACGTAAAACTCCTCCATTTCACTAATTGGAGTGTAAATCTCAACTTAATCAACATAATAACTTTCAAATCATTTCATTAGGCTTAATTCAGTCTTCCAGGACTAATTGGATCATTTCAATCATTAAGCACCAATTAATTTGATTAATCATGCTTAATCCACATTAATCTCGTTTAATTAGAGTTAAGCTTGATTAACTCGGGACGAAGTGTAACACCATATTAAACAAATGCACTTTGCATGGCATCATTATCATCATTAATCATCATCCCGATCCCGGATTAGGTCGAGGACCCGGTCCGGGGTCGCGACGCCACTAGAATGGATGCTATTCTAATTAATCAAATCAATGCAGCGGATGTAACCAATCATATACTATAGAACTAGCAAATAAATCTACCAAGCAATCACCATAAGAAGCAAACACAGATTTAACGTGGAAACCCTTTCTAGGGAGAAAAGCCATGACTAGAAATCAAGATTTCACGAACAGTTACAAGATATACTCACAACTCCTTTACTTCAGTCTGTACCTCGACCTAAGGACCGTAGTTGTTTTGAATATATTAACACGACTTCCACCGTGCACCGTTCTCCTTACTTGATCTCCTCGCACCTTACCAACCAAGATGATCAATCTTTTACAAGAGGGTAGAAGCAGCAAAACCTTCTAGAGCAGCCCTTCAGAACAATCTCTCAATTGCTCTAGATAAATAATGAAATCTCACTTAGGGTATTCTAACCTCAGATCAAGAGAGAGAATTAACTTCTTGTGTTGTTTATTTGGGTTGAGAGAATCACCCAATTTATAGCCCCAAGTTCGTGCATAAGACTCCTAGTTATATTCTACGAAGAATATCAAATCTTTTCAAACTCTACAAAAGAATTCGGATTGAATCGGACCGGGCTTGGTCCGCCTCTCTCGCTATAGCAAGACCCTCCTCTGTATTGTGGCCTGACAAGCATTAAACGCTGTCACTTCTCTCTTGCTTTTTGGCCTAACAAAATGTTATTTTTTACCACTAAAATGTTAAAGTTTTCTTTTATTAATTTTTATTTGCCCGCCCCCCACCCCACCCCACCCGACCCCACCCGACCCGCAGTTTTCTGGGTATGCCCCTGCTTGGCTGGGTACCCAAAGAAATAAAAAATCATCATCTACATGCCACAACTAATGTAGAAAAAGAGGTGAGATGGGCCACAAGACAAAATAACATGACTCGTATAGAAGGGTCAACTGCTAGGGCCAACTTGAGAACGGTGTCTCCCCTGCGGCAGTTCTAACAGGGACATCCAGGATTTGACCATGGCCTCCCCTCTCTCCTCGCATGTGGGAGTGATCACGCCTTAGATTTGCAAATTTCTTTACTCCCGCGCTTGCGGGTTCTTTCCTTCGTGTGCGAGTCTATTGACACAGTCACTGGGATTGAAAAAAAAATTGTTGGACCCAACTTAGACATGTCAAACGGGCCGTGACTGCACGCTAAAATTGTGGCCCGCCTGTGCCACGGGCCGGGCCGGCATGTCACGGGCTGCCAGGGAAAATCCTTGGCATGGCACGGCCTAGTGGCACGGCCCGCAATGCGGCAGGCTGTAGCGGGCCGTGCCAGCGGGCTGGCGGGCCAGTCGTTTTTTTTTCTTCTTCTTTCTGATAAAGTTACCGTAAGTCCGTAACGACATAGGTTTGAATTTAATTTTTTATCAATAGACATATTAGTTTTTTAATAGTTACTTTTCTAAACATTTAAACTTATACAAACATTTAACAAATGATTGAGTGGTTCAAATTAATTTATAGATATTTACTCACATATTACTTAAGTACTATATATGAATTTTCTATTTCTTATCAGTATTAAAAATAAAAATTAGAACACAAGCAGGGAGAATGACAAAGATATTTAAGTGGTTCGGTCAAACTCGACTTACTCCACTGAGAAGAGAGAACCATTTGGATCTTAACTTCTTGAAGGTTTCTAAATAGGATTACCTTCAAAACCTTACAATCTTTTTAGAAAATAAAAATAAAAAAAGAATGAAAAACTTATAAATTACAATGAAGAAAAAAGTAAAAAATCAGATTTGTAGTCCACTAATGTATTCTGCTGGATCAAAATCTTCCATTAATGATGTTAACTCTTGCTTCCTCTTATCTGCCAAATACCAGTCTCGTAGGCAAACACAACACTCCACCGTTTCTTCAGTGAGATTTATTCTTCTGTCATCTACTACACGTCCACCTGCACTAAAAGCCTGTTCTGTTGCTACAGAAGACATATGAATAGTCAATAGATCACGAGCCATGGCTGCCAACACCGGATAAATGCTTTCTTGTTACTTCCTCCAGGCCAAAAGGTCAAAGCTAGATGCATCCTGCATCCGTATTACACCTACGTCAAGATACGATGATAACTCCGTCACAGTGTTGTTACTTGAGTTTGAGCTGGATGCCATGCCCGTGGACAGGGAAGAATACCACACATCCCACTCACCAACACCTGTCTGCTAGACTTCTAAATTGCCCATACTAAGCCCAGCTGTACCCATTTGCTCACAATAAAATTGAAAAAGTGCTTGTAAATTTGCCCTTATATTTGAAAAAATATTTAAATCTATATAATTCATATTTTTATTTATTCTATCAATAAAAAACTGTACACCACTTAATTTTAACCTAGGATCAAATACAGCAGCTAAAGAAAATATCATTGGAGCCTCTTTCCAATATTTATTAAAATCTTCTTCCATGTCTCTAATAGTGCTACCAAGTAAAAAATGATCTCTAAATCTACTGAATTGTAAAGTAATTTTAAAAAGTTTCATTAAAGCTTCATTAGATGTGGGATGATATATCCCGAAAAAAAATAATGTTGAAGTATAAAAAGGTTCTAATAAATCTCTTATATGGGCACATAACTCTTAATGTTCATCACTAATCATTAAATCTGATGCATGAAAAGCACAAAATTCATTCAAAACAATTTTCCTAGAAAGTGCCTTGTTTAACAAATCATACATAGAATTCCATCTATGTTATACTTCTTTAGGCATTTTAATAGCTGATACGCCTTGCCTCGCACATATTTGGGCATACAATTGTCTTCTTTGTGTGGAGCAAAAAACAAATCTAGCAATGTCTTTAATAGCATCTGTGTAACTTATAATATGCTTTAAACCAACCTTTGCAATAAGATTTAAGATGTGACATACACATCTATTTTGAAAGATAGAACTATCTATCAAAGTTACAAGTGGCATCTGCATTTTCATTAATTCAATAGCCATTGTATTATTACTGGCATTATCTAAAGTTACAGATAAAATTTTTTCTTTAATATTATATTCATCTAGTTTTTCCAAAATTAATGTACTTATCCTAGTTCCATTGTGTGGCCATTCAAGAGTGCTAAAACTAAGTATACGTTTATTCATAATCCATTTTGCATCTATATTATGTGCAGTAATACAAAGATAACTATCACCCCCTTTAGAACTCCACATATCTGTGGTTATGGATATTCTACCAGGAATTTCTACAAAATAATTTTTTATATTTATTTTCTCTTCCTGCCAGAGTCTAATAGAATCATTTCTGGCTGTATTTCTTGAAATACTGTGAAATTATGGTTGGCAGTATTGCTGGACCCATTGTTCAAAAACCTCATTTTCAACAAAAAGGAAATGGTAATTCGGATAAAACAATCATTTTAACAAGACATTGTCCAGCACTTTGTGCATTAAAAGAAAAAAAACCCAAACTGCTGCTACTACTACCACCACCAGTAGTAGAAATTTGGGTCTGTGAACCAGCCACCCCTGTCCCTGCATTCTCTGGCTTATGCTTTACTAAACATATTTTCTTATGTCTTGACAAATGGCCGGTACCCCGTTTTGACTTGGCACTATAAATCTTATCACACAATTTGCATTTTGCCTTTTCAACATTCTTTCCATTTTCAATAACATCATACCTTGTATATATATCCCAAACTGCTGAAGTTCTACTCCTCTTGTTTGGTTTATGGGAACTCTGAGGAAAGGGGGGTAGTAAATCACCTACTTCATCTTGTAATTCAATAAAATCTTCTTCTACCTCTAAATTAACAGAAGAAGATTCTGTGGGAAATCTTCTAGCCATATTTCAAAAAAAATAAATTTATAAATAATAACAGTAATATGCTAATAGCCTTCTTTTGTGATAATTTATTATAAGAAAGGGGAGAAAATGAGAGTTAATATAATATAATATAAACTTATATATATGGAATCTCAAATCTAAATAATATAAATACCTCTAAATCTTTAAAGGCCCCTTTAATATTGTCTCTTGATGACTTGATCTTTGGTCCTCCAAAAACTTCTTAGAGAGGGTGAAAGAGTTGAATGCTTTGAGAGAGAGTTAGAGAATGAGAGAATTGTGTAAATTGGTGAGAAATGAGTGTGTAAATTGGTGAGGAATGAGAATGGGAGGGTTAGGGTATTTATAGACTTAGTATAATGAAAAATGACACAAAATACCCCTTATATGACCGTTTTATAGCCGTTGGGGGGGGGGGGTGGTAAAATGGCATTTTTTTTCAAATATAGCCGTTTTTTGGCTGTTGGGTGGGCTGGCGGGCCGACCGTTGGGCGGGTTTGGCGGGCCGTGCCAGCGGGTTGGCGGGCTGCAGGGGTTGGCCCGATAGCCTAGCGGGCCGTGCCAAATGGGCCAGCGGGCCTGCAACGCTCGACCTAGCACGACCCCCGTCATGGGCTGTGCCGTTGATGGGGCCATGCCGTACCAAGGCCCGTTGACTGGCGAGCCGGGCCGAGTCAACGGGCCGGGCCGGCACGGCCCACTTGACATCTCTAACCCAACTTTCTCTTGAATGGGGGCTGTCACGGTACTGTCACCATTGGGAATTGGAATTTATATTTTTTTAGTGCTAGTCAATTTTACTCCTTCACGAAGGGGCTTTTTTTTTTTTTTTTTTTATCACAAGGGATATTACAAAAGTTTTTCTCCTATTAACTCAATATCACTTTTTACGATACCTTATCTCTTGAGTGACACGAGATAGTTGAGTGCCCGCCCACTTGACATGATTGCCTTTTACAGAAGTATATATAAATTGTGTGTGTAGGGATTAGAGAACATCATGTATAACGGGACGGGTCAAATTTCACTTTGATTAGATAATCTTAACACTCAATTTCGAAGCCACGAATCTTAATGGTTTTCTACATGCATTTATTTTTGTGATTAAACTTAACTGTGCTTGATAATTGGCTTAGTTTAAATTTGACGACAATACAAAGTAATGAGAGATCGGTGATTGTGAATGGCATATATCGGCTGACGAGATATTAAATCCAATATACAGAAGAAAAAAAAAATAGAGACTTCAAATGAAAAAAAGGGTTCATTTGAGAAACAAAAAAACCCATTAAAAGCATCATGCTAACGTCAGCACTCATGCGATGTCGTTTTTCTTCCTTTTTTTTTTTTTTTTATAAAAATACATATTAGACGATTTGACAGAAAAAATCTTAGAATTTGGCAATTCCTCGCAAAGGGTCCTCCGCAGATTGTACAGCACAAACTCGATCTTCTTGTCACCTTTTTTTTGTAATTTTTTTTCTGAGCGTACAAATTTTCCACTATTCATATCAGCGGAAAAGTTGCGAGTACAGGTTTTCTACTATTCATATCAATGGAAAAGTAGGTTTTCCACTATTCATATCGGTGGAAAAGTTGCGAGTACAATTTTCCACTATTCATATCGGTGCATGGATGGGTTCATGGGTTGAGGGTAGGCTTTACATGATAATGTACGAGCATAACATTATTATTGAAATCATTCTTCCATGTTATGTTTGTCATTTTTTTTTCTATCCCGTCTCTTTCACTTTTCAAGATAAATCTTGAGAATATGAAAAGAAGAAAGAAATAAACTGTACATAGTAGTAATCTTTTTATAAAGCATTTGATATTGTTTTTCCAAGATGATTGTGAGAAAATGGAGTGTGGGGGAGATAGAGAAATAAGTGGGAGGGAATTCAACGTTTAAAAAAAATCGCGTAGAGCGACGCTAGCGTTGCTCCTATCAGGGGCGGGACCAGGAATTTTTTTTTTTTTGCGAGGGGTGGGGGGTGCAAAGAAAAAAAATCCAAAAAAAAAGTACAAAATTTAATAATAAAATACGTAATAATCAAATTATTGAAGTTGTATTCAATGTTCTTTCATTGAGTTGAAATAATCAATTATTGTTTCAGTATTGATTTTTTTTGCAATCTTAAGGAGGGTACTGATCCTTTCTTATGCATGTAACTTGTGTTGGATATCGCGATCACTGAGAGGGGGGGGGGGGTGAATCAGTGATTTCTAAAAACAGATCCAATTCAACAACAAAACAAGTCAAATCACACAATGACACCAAATTTAACGTGGTTCACCGAAAGGCTACGTCCACGGTTCAAAGACTGTCCGAACACCAATCCGGGACAGATCTGAATCTTATTTAGTCGCACCAACGACAAAGAGCACCAACCCTTAGTTTCAGATAGCACCAACTATCTAGGAAGCACCGACTCCCTTTACAATTTATCTGCACCAACAGATAGGATCACCAAACCCCAGACATCAAGCACCAACTTGATGTAAAAACAGAATAGAAGATCAAACTCTGTCTACAGCCCTTCCCCTCTACAATTCTCTCTCTCTCAATCCCTTACAAATTGAAATTAAAGCATAAACAGAGAGACACTTAACTCATGGACGAATCACCATCTTCTAGAGCATAATCTCGTCCACAATTGCTGTAGAAAACGTCACCACATCAGCACACAGCAACACACACCAGCAGCTTCTTCTTTCTCTCAAGAACTCTCTAAAACTCTTCTCTATTCTTTCTCTCTTCTGGTGTATTTTTAGAACGACCCATACATGCCTTTTTATAGGTTTTGATAACCCTTAATTGTATTTAAAACATGCTACAATTCGTTTAGAAAGAGTCCCAAACGAAATAGATAAGAGTGCTGAATTTTCGTGCAAAACTTCTAATTCTGCGCAACTCTGGTTCCCGTGCTCGGTCGACATCCTTGCTTGCTCGGTCGACCGAAGACACTGTCTGGAAATAGACAACTTTCGAGCTCGGTCGACATCCTGAGGTCTCGGTCGACCGAATACACACTGTGTCACGAAAATAACTGGGAGCTACCTGAATCTGTTTTCTGCAGGTTTCTTCTTACTCGGTCGACCGCATGAAGAGCCCGGTCGACCGGCCACTCTGGTTCAGGAAATCTGAATTCCTGACAGTTTCAATTCTGATTCTTCTCTTCAGCTCTATCAATACCAGCTTATTAACATCATGTTTGTGACAATGTGTTGACAAGAATTCCAACTCAAAACAATACTTGAGATGCTAACTTCTTCAATTCATCAAAAAACTTCTCAAGTCATCTCAAATTCCAACAATCTCCCCCTTTGGAATTGTTGGCAACACTATTGGAACTTCAACACTTTCAACTCCAGCTTGCAGCTCTTCCAAGTTCTTTTCAACACTCACTTGGAACCAATTCTGAAATTCTGAAATAACAACCGTGCATTGTCAACAATCTCCCCCTAGCTTTCATAGCATAACATCTCTCCTTGCTATCATAGCATAACATCTCTCCCCCTTTGACAACAAGTCCAAAGGGACCAAACTGAGGAGCGAATAGGATATTCAATGAATGCATTGCTCCCCCTTTCAAGCACAACTCTACGGTTTAGGAGAGTGAGTAACTCCTAACTTTTTCCGGAGATACTCGAAGACTTCCTTTGGCAGAGGTTTCGTGAAAATATCAGCCACTTGCTCAGTTGTTGGAACATATTCCAACTTGACCTCTCCATCAGCAACTTTATCTTTAAGAAAATGATAACGAATTGCTACATGCTTCGTTCGAGAGTGCTGAACAGGATTCTTAGATATATGAATTGCACTCGTGTTGTCACATAGGATCGGCGTAGGATCCGTTGTAGGAACTCCTAGATCAGAGAGCATTTGCCGCATCCATAACACTTGCGTACAACAAGTTGCCGCTGCAATATATTCCGCTTCCGCTGTCGAAAGGGATACTGAGTCTTGCTTCTTACTATGCCAAGCAACTAATCTTTCTCCAAGATAAAATGCGCCGCCGCTAGTACTCTTGCGATCATCTACGCATCCAGCCCAATCGGCATCAGAATATGCAACAAGAGTGAAGGATTTGCCTTTGGGATACCAGATACCAAGCTCCATAGTACCTTTCAGATATCGAAAGATTCGTTTCACTGCTGTAAGGTGCGTTTCAGTTGGTGCTGCTTGAAAACGTGCAACCATACATACTGCTTGTAGAAGATCTGGTCTTGTTGCAGTCAAGTAGAGCAAGCTTCCTATCATAGAGCGATAGGTGGTATGATCAACGGACGAGGCCTTATCATCTTTGCTAAGCTTCGTGTTCGTTGACATTGGTGTGCTCACTGGCTTGCTGTCTTCCATATTGAACCGTTTCAGCATTTCCTTAATGTACTTCATTTGTGATATGAAGATGCCATGTTTCAGCTGCTGCACTTGTAAACCAAGAAAGAACTTTAGTTCTCCAAGCATTGACATCTCAAATTCTTTCTTCATTTCTTCAGCAGAATTCCTGCACATGTCCTCATCATTGCCACCAAAGATTATGTCATCAACATAAACAATGACAACCAGCTGTTTGCTTAACTCAGTTTTGACATACAGATTGCTATCAACCATTCCTTTTCCAAAACCGATCTTGCGGAGATAGAGATCCAGCCTTGCATACCATGCCCTTGGCGCTTGTTTCAGTCCATAAAGAGCCTTTTTCAATTTGCACACTAGATCTGAATTTTTGCTGATGAGAAAACCATCAGGTTGCTCAATGTAGACCTCTTCTTCAAGTAAACCATTCAAGAAAGCTGACTTTACGTCCATCTGAAATACTTTGAAGGTTTTGTATGCTGCCAATGCAAGAAACATACGAATAGCTTCCAGACGAGCCACCGGTGCAAAGGTCTCTTCAAAATCTATGCCTTCAACTTGAGCATAGCCTTTACAAACCAACCTTGCTTTGTTTCTAATGACTTGACCATCTTCATTCAGCTTATTCCGAAAGACCCATTTAGTACCAATAACATTCTTATCAGTAGGTCTAGGAACAAGTTCCCATGTGGAGTTCTTCTCAATTTGCTCCAACTCCTCATGCATAGCTTTCAACCAACTTTCATCGAGACTGGCTTCAGCCACAGTCTTGGGTTCAATGGTGGACACAAGTGAGTAATTGCTAACTACACTTTGTCTAGTTTGAACGCCTGCCTTAGGATCTCCAATGATTTGATCCTTAGGGTGTTGTTCTACCCAAGTGCTGTGCTTCTTAGGTGAAGTATCTTCTGAGTCATCCTTTGATTTCTCAGAATCATTAGATTCAGCCATCTCATCATCAATCTCACTCGAGTCCTCATAAACTGGACTGTCATTATGAGTTGCATTCTTTGGTTCAATATTCTCATCTATTCTCACATCAGCACTTTCTATGATTTTTCTGGTTCTTTTGTTAAGACACCTATATGCCTTGCTAGTAGAGGAGTAACCCAGAAATATAACTTCGTCAGCTCTTTCTTCAAATTTGCCCGGATTTTTTTCGAGCCGCTTGATGTAACACTTGCTGCCGAAGACTCTGAAGTGCTTGACTGTTGCTTTTCTTCCAAACCATAGCTCATAGGGAGTTTTGTCTTCATGTGGCCTGATCAAGCATCGATTTTGTATGTATACAGCCGTATGAATTGCCTCTTTCCAATACTTGTCAGCCATCTTGCTTTCACTTAGCATCGTACGAGCCATCTCTTGTACGGTGCGATTCTTCCGTTCCACAACTCCATTTTGCTGTGGAGTTCTAGGGGCTGAGTACTGTCTTTGAATGCCATGATGTTCACAATATTTAGTGAACTCTTCAGATGTGAACTCGCCTCCACGATCAGACCTTAAAATCTTGATACGTTTTTCCAATTGTTTTTCAACCTGTGCTTTAAACACTTTAAAACGATCAAGTGCTTGATGCTTATGCTTAAGAAACAATACCCATGTCATACGAGTATAATCATCAATACATAACATGAAATACTTATCTCCATTGGTGCTTTGAGTTCGCATCGGTCCACAGAGATCAGTGTGCACTAGCTCAAGAGGTTTCTTGGAATGATGCTCCTTTGACTTGAACATAACCCTCGTTTGCTTTCCCTTTTGGCAAGAGTCGCAAATGGGATTGGAAGGCTTTTCAACTTTAGACATGCCTCTTACAGCCTTTAAATTGCAAATCTTTGACATGTTATCAAAGCTTAGATGCCCAAGGCGTTTGTGCCACAACCAACTTTCCTCTGTCCGACTCATCAAGCAGGTCTTTTCAGCTCCATCTGACAATGTATAGAGATTTCCAGCAGTTCTTGATCCAGTTGCCACTGTTTTGCCGTTGCTACTCTTCTTGATGGCAAACCCATTCTTTGTGAAGATAACTTCGTGACCCTTGTCACAGATCTGGCTCACACTAAGCAGGTTGTGTCTCAATCCAGACACATATAAGACTTCTTCCGATCTGATCTTGTTTGCCATAAGCTGAATAACACCTTTTCCGCAGATTTTGGCACCATCATTGTTGCCAAACTTCACTGAACCGCCTTCATAGTGCTGTAATTTGATGAATTTCTCTTTATCACCAGTCATATGGCTTGAACAACCACTATCAAGGACCCATGGTGCTGCCTTCTTTTGTGCATTGAATGCCATTTGCACAATGAGAGATTCTTTGGGACTTTCTGCACTTTGCTTTGCTCTCCAAGCCTTGACTAACTTGGGTTTCTTTTCAACCTGAAATTTGTTAGCAATATGCAACCTACAATCCCTAGCCAAGTGTCCATAATTATGACACATATAGCACTCAATTTTGTGGCTACTTAGGATTGAAAAAGGATTCCTAGTCACAAATGGGCTGTTTCTTACATAGAATTTGCAATCAGCTCTTTTATGTCCAAACATATTACAATGAAAGCAATAACCATAGAATTTGTATCTTCTTTGTGGCTGGTTAATCTTCATTACCTTTCTAACAGGAATGGACTCCTTTCTAGGTTGAGTGGGCTTCATAGAGTTAGAAGGTGCAGTGACTTGCTTCACAAACTCTTTCTTTTCAGGAGGTGCAATCTTAGAGGATTCACCTTTCTCAAATCCTAGACCAAATCTGAAGTGGGCAGGTCTTTGAACTTTCAGTAGTTCATTGAGTTTCATAGTCCCTTCAATTGCTTGGAGCGCTTTGAGTTTTTTGCTATTTTCCAAATTTTCAGCCTTTGCTCTAGCGATCTCAGTTTCAAGTTTCATAGCCTCTTCCTTTTTGAGACTTATTTGGTTTTCAAGGACTTCTACCATTCTTTTATATTCTTCTACTTGAGTTTTCAAAGCAATAATAGAACTTTCAGATTCATGGAGAAGTTTCAGATTTTTCTTACTTGATTTGCGTTCCATGCTAAGCTCCTCAAGTGCGGCTATGAGTTCCTCTTCAAGATTGACTTCAGCCTCCTCATCCTCTTCCGGATCTAGCTCTTCTTCTTCTTCAACAGTGACCATGAAGAGAGCTTCGGTTGATTCATCATCGTCTGAAGATTCAGACGTGCTGTCATCTTGTTGACATAGAAAGTTCTTAGCTTTGCCCCTTTTTCTGAAATTTCTATTTCCTTTACTCTTTTCAGCATAAGAGTCATTATCATTGTCTTCTTTTAGCGGACACTTCGCAGCAAAGTGACCAACACCTCCACAATTGAAGCATTTAAAGGGTAGCTTCCCTTTGTACTTTCCATTGCTTCCTTTCTTCAACTTTCTAACAAATTGAGCCTCAAGCTCATCATCATCAGAATCAACATCATGACCAGCAGTCTCTTTTGCCTTTTTCTGAACTTTGAAGGCCGCTTCTTTATCAGATGAAGACGTTTTTCCTATGCGCATCTCATAGGCAGTTAGAGAACCATGTAATTCATCCATGGAAAATGCATTCAGATCTTTGGCTTCTTCAATGGCTGAGACTTTTGAATCAAACCGGGGAAGAAGAGATCTTAGAACCTTTTTGACGATGACCGGCTCTTTAATCTCCTCCCCTAGTCCACGAATGTCATTCGTGACTTCATTCACTCGTTGCATATACGAGTCAACATTCTCGCTTTCCTCCATGCGAAGAGATTCAAATTGAGAGCGATGGGTTTGTAATTTGGCTTCTTTAATCTTCTCATCACCTTCATGTATGCTTTGCAACTTGTCCCAAATTTCCTTGGCTGTTTTGCATGCAATTACTTTGACAAGCTCGCTGTCCACAAGGCCACTAAAGAGTGCATTCTGCGCCTTGGAGTCATTGTCTGCCAACTTCTTCGATGCAGTATCATTGGGTACGGTGGCAGCATTGTAACCGGCTCTGACAGCCTCCCAAACATCATAGCCAAGAGATTTGATGAAGGCTTGCATCCTAATCTTCCAAAAAGAGTAATTAGAACCATCAAACAGAGGTGCTTTCATATTCCCTGTATTGACTGCCATGTGATTTGACAAGAGATCACCCTTAGCGTATTAAACTGATCAAGGGAACCTCGCTCTGATACCAAATTGTTGGATATCGCGATCACTGAGAGGGGGGGGGGGGTGAATCAGTGATTTCTAAAAACAGATCCAATTCAACAACAAAACAAGTCAAATCACACAATGACACCAGATTTAACGTGGTTCACCGAAAGGCTACGTCCACGGTTCAAAGACTGTCCGAACACCAATCCGGGACAGATCTGAATCTTATTTAGTCGCACCAACGACAAAGAGCACCAACCCTTAGTTTCAGATAGCACCAACTATCTAGGAAGCACCGACTCCCTTTACAATTTATCTGCACCAACAGATAGGATCACCAAACCCCAGACATCAAGCACCAACTTGATGTAAAAACTAGAATAGAAGATCAAACTCTGTCTACAGCCCTTCCCCTCTACAATTCTCTCTCTCTCAATCCCTTACAAATTGAAATTAAAGCATAAACAGAGAGACACTTAACTCATGGACGAATCACCATCTTCTAGAGCATAATCTCGTCCACAATTGCTGTAGAAAACGTCACCACATCAGCACACAGCAACACACACCAGCAGCTTCTTCTTTCTCTCAAGAACTCTCTAAAACTCTTCTCTATTCTTTCTCTCTTCTGGTGTACTTTTTAGAACGACCCATGCATGCCTTTTTATAGGTTTTGATAACCCTTAATTGTATTTAAAACAGGCTACAATTCGTTTAGAAAGAGTCCCAAACGAAATAGATAAGAATGCTGAATTTTCGTGCAAAACTTCTAATTCTGCGCAACTCTGGTTCCCGTGCTCGGTCGACATCCTTGCTTGCTCGGTCGACCGAAGACACTGTCTGGAAATAGACAACTTTCGAGCTCGGTCGACATCCTGAGGTCTCGGTCGACCGAATACACACTGTGTCACGAAAATAACTGGGAGCTACCTGAATCTGTTTTCTGCAGGTTTCTTCTTGCTCGGTCGACCGCATGAAGAGCCCGGTCGACCGGCCACTCTGGTTCAGGAAATCTGAATTCCTGACAGTTTCAATTCTGATTCTTCTCTTCAGCTCTATCAATACCAGCTTATTAACATCATGTTTGTGACAATGTGTTACAAGAATTCCAACTCAAAACAATACTTGAGATGCTAACTTCTTCAATTCATAAAAAAACTTCTCAAGTCATCTCAAATTCCAACAACTTGTAAGTTACAATTTAAAAAATTATTATTTAAAACCTAAAAAAAAAAAAAAAAACAGAGAGAAAGAGCATCCCATATCTAAAATCTGAACCATTAAAAAGTATAGTTCCACTAGTTTTTATCTCCTTAAAATAAATTTCTTCAATAGGATTTTTCTGACATGAATAATAATAATAAAAATACAAAAAATACAATTATATCTCTTTATCTACAATGGATAAAACTCCGATTGAGCTAAAAAATTCTGTAATAATACAACACAAATAGACATTGATTTTAAGTGAATTAGATTTCAATATGAGCAACAAATATTGAAAATACACAATGACATGTTGGAAATTAGTATATCTATACAATTTAAAAAAGATTAATAAAAGAGAAAGTGGGTCCGTCGTTCTTCTTCTTTATTCATACCTCAAAATCTCAGCAAGTCTGTGGGATCTCCAATAAAAAGATGTACTTTCTCCTCTTCCTCTCTTGAATCATAAGATTTAGGAAAAGTGTAGATAAATTAAACTAATAATTGAAAAATCTCTTTTCCAATCTCCATCAAGTACTCTTTATTTGTTCTCCTTTCCTTTCTTTTCTTTTCTGTTTTTTTTTAATTTTAAAATTTCCCCAAAATCAATAACATTTTTGTTTCATTTTTCTAAAGTCAAAACTATGTTTAAAGAATCTTTACATGAAGGAGGGGCCATCCATCAACCTACTTTAGGGGGTTTTCAAAAGTAAAGGGGGGCTAGGTCTGCCCCTAGCTCCTATCAGAGCCCTAGGTCTGCCCCTAGCTCCTATCAGACACGAGTGACGCTAGCGTCGCACCCTTCATCATTAAAAAAAAATGGGTTTATAATGAAAAATGGCCAAATTTATAAGTTCTCGGATTTACCAACTGCTAATTTTGTGATGTATAATCTACCTTTACGAGAAATGGCCAAATTCCCATACTTTTCCCATAAAATCCTCTACATATTACTACGTGAACATAAAAAGAAACAGGGGATTTACCAACTTATATGAATCCCCATTCAATCTTTGGATTTTTTCTTATTTTTGGTTCTTGGGTGAGTGATACAAACTTTGTAAGACTATCTACATGCCCATGACTAAATTTGCGAGTAGCTATGAGACGGGACGTGATGAGTGCCTAAATGTACCATTGAGGTCCTTCAAAGATGTCTTTGTTATGTCTTGGGATGATACTACATGTACTTAATGTGATATCTTCATATTTACAGGTGTTTTAGGCGAAGGGAGTGGAGTTTGAGCTAATTGGAGGGATATGGCCTTAACCTAGAGCAAGTTGAATGCAAGCACAATGGCGTTCGGACACCGGTTGCAGGGTGAATCCATTTTGTTACGCGGTTTGGGGGAGGATTTGAGAGAGAGATATATAAGGAACCCCAAAAACGAGTTTGAGGGTTATCAAAGATTGGAAGAGGCAACCGGAGGCTAGTATTGAAGCATTTCAAGGAGCATCAATGGAGGCTTCATCAATGATTCTTCATCGCTCTCCCACTATAACGACCCAACCCAGGCCTGGTGCAATATTGTCCTCTTTAGCTCATGGGCTACCCGACTAGAGGACCTGGCCCAAGCGCATCCAATCTTGCCTCAAGGCTTTAAAACGCGTCACACCAAGTTAGGAAGGCATCGCACATTTAGCCTTCACTTTTGGACACTCACATGAGCGATGTGGGATGTAACAATCCCTCACCCTCAGAGGAGAGCCGTCCTCGGCTCTGATACCATTTGTAACGTCCCAACCTACACGCATGCATGATATTGTCCACTTTGGCCCACGGGCCTCACGGTTTTGTTTCTGATGTGCCTCAACCCATCAAAAGGCCTCATGCAAGGTAAGGGTGTAAGCTGTACATACAATCCCATTCACTTTAATCTCTATAGTCGATGTGGGTATTGTTACATCCCACATCGCTCATGTGAGTGTCCAAAATTGAAGGATAAATGTGCGATGCCTTTCTAACTTGGTGTGATGCATTTTAAAGCCTTGAGGTAAGATTGGACGCGCTTGGGCCAGGTCCTCTGGTCGGGTAGCCCAGGAGCTAAAGAGGACAATATTGCACCAGGTGTAAGGTCTGCGACCTTATTGGGTCAGTTGGGCCCAATAACCTGGACCGTTAACCCGTTTATTTAATAATTATTTTAATTAATTGTATTTTAGATATTTAAGTGGGTTTAGATCATGACCGAGTTTCTTTTAGCATTAGAATAGTGTCCGCATAGTTTTGTGCGATTCCGAGTTCGTTTGATCATAGCAGGAGGGTAGTTTGCAATATAAGAAAAATTGAGTGTTTCCGAAATATTCCAAACGCCGTTATTTTTGGGTTCGTTGGAAAGGCTTCGTCGCGCTGATCATTTTTTTTTCGTGACTCGTCGCGATCCGGCTATCAGAAATCCTTCAAGTGGGCCATTCTTCACTGGACCCACTTAAAGGCGCAACTTAGTCTTTTCATTCGTTCTTTCTTCTTAAGCAAGGATTAGCCCTAATCCTATTTCGTTCTCTGCAATGAAAGCAACAGCAGCCCATTTCTTCCTCTTCCTTTGTCAAGCCAGAACTCTACTCTATAAGATCCTACTCGAAGATCCGAACCGCTAGTCTTCATCCTTTTGATCCCCTTTTTCTTCCGGTGTCGATTTAGTAAGATTTCGTACAATCTCATATTTTCAATCACCTTCCTTTTTTTTAGATTAAGTTTGATCTTAATTCTTTTCCTTCCTTTCTTCTTCTTGGATTCCTAGATTTTGTTTTATCGGATTAGATTCGTGGGTTTCGCGGTAGAAAGCTTCTCCTCGAGTTTTACCTAATTCCCAATCTTCTTCTTGGCTGAGGCAAGTAGATATGCAATTTATAATTTATATGTCTGTATTGCTTTTTATTGATTGATGATATATTCATGTTAGATTACCTTAAATTCCAAGCCTGTGTTTAAATGAAAATGATCATGTTAGATATTGATTTGGGGATTTGGAAATTGTAAATCGTAATTGGAAATCAACCGTTTTAATTTGATTCAATGGAATGGAATGGATTGTTGGGAGAGCAGGAGGCTCTATTTTATGCAGGTGGTAACCTTTGGAAAGGCTTGGAAAGGGAGGAAAATGATTGGGGACGGAACAGTTTCAGAAATGGCTTGAAACTACACTGATCCCGCACTGTCGATTAGCCGAAAATAGGAGTTCGATCAGTCGAACTCTAGAGTTCGGTCAGCCAAACTCCATGTCGGTTCGAATTTCAGAGAGCGAAGATTTGCTTCAGATGAACGTCGGTTAGCTCTCGGCTAGGTGTTGGTTAGCCGAACCCATCTCGTCGGTGAACCGAAACCCCAGTTCGGTCAGAAAATCAGAGAGTTGATTTTTCAGCTGTTTGAGTTCAGTCAGTCGAATTCAAGGTTCGGTTAACCGAACTGGTGAGTTCGGTTAACCGAGGGCTGACCGAGGCTTAACCGAAATTTCCATTTTGCCTTGTTTATTTAGGATTGATACTCTTAACTTAGGATTTTGGACTTAGATATTGGAAACCCCTAATCTACCATCACATGACTATAAATGGGATTGAAATCGAAACACGTGGCTTGGTGTGGATTCGATAGGATGTCTAGGTATTCATGTATTACATATGATAACCAAACACGTATGGAACTGAATCGTCCGATACTTGACATGATTGTACACCAAGGGATTTCCCTAGGAGTATCGTCGATCCAAATTCCACACGTACTTTGTTAGGACTTGTGGAATACATGGATGACACCACTTGCCTAGGATTGGATTGTAATTCCTCCTTGATTTGTAACTTGTATCCATCGTTTATATTCCTTGTACATTCTCTTAGCATAACATACTTAATTAATTATGAAACATAAATCCTTGTAGGATTTAGGACTTGGACCTGACTTAGAATATATCTTAGGAACCTGTGTTATGTCTTGATAAACATGACTGGCTAGCATGGAAAGGGATTATCGTGTGTTGTACTTGTCTTGTATTGTCTTGAATGAGATAATCCCTATACTCATGTCTTGTACATTGAGCTAGCCAGACTTGTTTGTCTTGTCTGTTCTTGTGTCAACACCACTGCGTTATTATTCGCATATCATTGCCATCTGCAGTTTGGGGTATTATTGACGGGCCGGTTACTTGGTCGTCGGGGTGGGCAGTCGGTGTTGGACGGCGTCCATGGCGTTGAATAGCTGGGAGCGGGCTTGGACTGTGCTGCTATTCCCAGGACCGGGAGCTAGGATCCCACTGGAGCCGGACTTTGGTATCAGTAGTCTTGTCTCGATTGTTACTGGTACCCCGGAAGGTGGCTTGGACATCCTTGGAGTCTCCCTCTTGTTTCCTATTTTGCATTGCATGGATAGTGGTTATTGCTAGGATTCCTTTTATTGTTTCTATTGATTATTATTCTTGCTTTATGCCTAGCTTCGCTTTCCTTGTATTCATATGATTATGTACTTGTCATTATTCTATATTTGATGCATTTTATATTTATTATGCTTTGTTTATCTATTGCTCAACATGTCGTTGACTCCGTTCCTTGGTGTGTAGACACCTCAGGTGGTTACTACTACTATGAGGAGCAGGCTGGTGAGGAGATCCCAGATGATCTCCAACCAGCAGAGGAGGAACGAGAGTGGCGTGCCGATGACGTAGAGTAGCGTCACATCCGGCACGAGAGAGATTTACATGGGACTTCATTTAGATATATTCTTTTATTTATTTCTCTCGTTGAACCTTTATTCATTGACTTGGTTTTCTTTTATTGGCCTTGTTTATTAGGTTGGCCAATGTAATAATTAACTTAACTCTTTAGTCTTGTTTATTACTCTAGCAACTTTAATATTTAATAAGAAGTATTATTCACTGTTGATATTCCATATGCCTAGAGTTGTATGAACTCTACAATTATTATACTACATGAGGCTTGAAATATTATATCCTCACCGTGGACTTACGATCCGTGGGTCCAAAGGACAAAAAATTTAATTAGTCCTAAATTTCACTCTCCGGATCTGGTTAATTATTTAATCGGGCTCGGGGGACGTGACACCAGGCCTGGGTTAGGTTGTTACAAATGGTATCAGAGCCGACTCTCGACTAGTTCGAGTGTAGGTCCCTGCCGTGGTCTGATGCAAATGGGCGGGTTTCCATGTGGGCGGGCCAAGAGGGCTGGCAGGCTACAGGGGTTGGCTGGCTACTACACAGGGACGTGCAGCCCTAAGGGGGGTGGAATGTGACGCCCTGGAGTCCCACATCGATTATAAAGAGGAAAGTGAATGAAATTATATGTAAAGCTTACACCCTTACCTTGAATGAGGCCTTTTCATGGGTTAAGGCCCATCATAAACAAAATTGTGACGGACAATATCATGCCTGCGTGTAGGGTAGGGTGTTACACCCACCATGTGTAACTAACTCTCTATCTTAGGGCTATAATAAAGCCCTAGTCAAGTACTTTGGCAATGTATAAGTTCTAGGGTTTTGCTTGAAATATTTTGATTACATGATGTGAATGCTACCCATTTATGGGTTTTATCATTTAATGCTATATCTAGCTTTTGTGTTCAATTCTTGAGTCTTGAATGCTATTTATGTAATGGTGCTTAAATGTATGAGATGTTTAGGTCCAAGATAATCTATTCCCTAGAGATAGGTTATGCCCAAATCTAAATCATATGATCCATTTGGTGACTCCATGGAGGCTTGTAGCCAAAATGGGTCTTTAAAGCATTGATATTGAAACCTAGGTATTCACTCACCATTGTACAAGGCTAGGGTGGATTCATACTCTAAGGCCTTCCTTTCATTGAAGCAAAGTCCATTCTCATTTAGATAATTTAGAAACCAAACCCCCAAACCAAAATTTCCTTCTTCCTTGGAATTAATTTAGGAATTGATCTTGAAAGCAGCACAATTTAGCCTTTTTGTCCCGATGGATACGACACCCTTCTAACATTACTATTCTCATGGGTAGAGATAGTAGCTAGGTTGTGTTTACTTTTGAAAACCTCACTTTTGAGCGAGCAAGATGCCCTTACAATTAGGTTGTCCCAAGTTTTTCCATTTAATCTTCTATCTTTATCCAAAAAGATCTATACAAATTATTGAGTAACACAGATTTAATAGTCCAACCCTATTCCCCCAATTGATTAAAAATCGGGATAGGCTTGGATATTGCTTTTGACATTTTAATAATCTACAAATCACTCTTCTATAAAACAAACACACCATTTACCCTTTAAATATTAATATCTCCTTTTCCAATCCCCGAATTCCCATCTCTTTCTATATAATTCACTCTCTTTATAAAATAACCTCTTCTTTTCCAACAGCTAATTCTCATTTAATTTATTTCTATATGTCTCATTTCCAACTTTTCCGATAAAATAGAAGCTAGCACAAACACAAGACTCTCTACAGCGTGTCTTCTTTACTCATCTTGCAAGACTTCAATACAAGACCGCTCAACCATTATATATATTAAAGCAATAGGGAGGGAGTGGTATGAAGGGTGCCACATAAGTAGTAGGGAGTTCTCCTTTTGAAAAAATATAAATAAAAAACATAGACTGATTTAAGGTTCCATGTACCTTTTACTAATCTTTCACTCCTTAGATCTCTCTCATTTGAAATGCCATCTCACCTAAAACTCTCTCAAACAACCCCTAAAACTTCTAATAGAAATAATTGCCTCTCTCATATCAATTCTCAACAAATATAAATATAACCAATCTCTACAAATCCTCTACACCTTTCCTATTATGCAAAGTTCATTCACACGACCCTAGCTCCACTCTTAAAACCTCTCAAATCTTCTCTACTTGCTGATTTTGATATTTCATGATGTGGGCCATGTTTAAATGGGCAATATTTTGAAAGATCATGTGATAATAACATGTGTAGGGTCGTCCATCAGTGGGCCCCTTATAAAAACTTGTGAAGAGCTACGTGAATATCATTACTAAATCTGGTTGCATGGATGGATCCCATTTATATTACTTTAGGTGGACCATAATTTAAGTAACAATAGTCCAAAAAAGAAGTACGTGATACCATGCGCCTGGAGGGCCATCCATTTGTGGGCCTATAAGGCTTGTCAACTGAGCCCGTTTAAATGGGTACCCGGTCCGGCCTAGCCAGTCCTAAGCCCAAAAATACAGTGCTTTTAAAAAAAAATTGAGCCGTGCGGGTTGGGCTTGGACAATGGTCTTAAAGCCCGGCTAAAATGAGATTGGGAATGGGTCAAACAAGCTTGGCCTGCCCCGCCCATAAGAAAATTTCACTAATTTTTTGTCAACATTTATTCGGATGGTTTCAAGATAGAAAAGTTCTCCACATTGCACACTCAATATCCACCTTTTTTAATTTTTTTAATACTTTAATAGAAGTGGCCCACTCATGCTCAATCCAATCCCTAAATATCTACCCACCACCCTACTCCCTCAATTAGCCGTAATCTCAAATTGACATTTGTTCCAACCATTATCACCATTAGGTTCAAGCAAATTTAATTTCTAAATCCACTAAAATTAGAGCCACTTAATGGGATCATGTAATGGTATTGATATGATGCACATCTTTTATCTACCTTCAGATATTTTATTTTCTCCCTTTTACTATTCCTTTTGGGTGTTAGGCATCTTGGCCCCACGTTTCTATTCACAGGAATCATTTCCTGAAACACAACTGCTGAGGAAAAAAAGAAAAGCTAACTCTCAATTTCCACACGTTTAAGAACCAAAGTTCCTTGTTCGAGGGTTTCAAGCTTTGTTTTTTTTTTTTGGTGTGTGTGTGTGGTAAAACGGCTTCGAAGCTTAGTGCAGACCTGATGTACCTATCAGTTTCATGCTCTTCACATAAATCAGTCGGGTGCAGGAATTTCCAACTGGGTCAATCAGTCGGGTGCAGGAATTTCCAACTGGGTCATTCCTCTGCAGCAATTGTAGTCTCCCGATGTTCGGTGGCAGAAGTAATTGGAGAATATTTAGCTTATATTCAAGATCGTGTTAAGCCCTGGTCCGGCTAGGGCCCGTACGAGACGGGATTTGACGCAGGCCTGTTCAATTTAGGGTTGGGATTGGATAACCCCCCATAAGCCCACCCAATATTTGGAACGGGATTGGATAGTTCAAACCCAGGTCCAGTATATTGACAGGCCTAGGGCCCACCTATAAAAACCATATGCTACCATAAAGTAGTTGCAAAATGCAATTAAAGTTCAATCTTGTGAATATAACATAAACGAAGCTTTTAAGGGGCCCACTATTCAGATCTTATGACCCAAAAATACCAACCTCTTTTACTTATGTGTTATCCACCACAAGTTTTATAAAACTCAATAAATTTGACCCATGTACCATCTGAGTGGGACCTACCAAATAAATACTTTACTATTCTATATAAGATTTGATAGTGATAAGTCCACAAAATTGTAGTTCCCATTCATCATTTTATATTACTTTGTAGACTTAATTAGGGTCATTTGAACTCAATTTCATAGAATTTCATAATTTCATGCATTTGAGCATTAAAGTTTGAAATTTAGTCAAAATCATTTAAATCATCAATCTTGCATGAATTTTATGAAATCATTGGTTTACATCATCTTAATGTCACACCAATTAGTTTTTTTATTCTGGCATCATCAATTAGTTCATAGAAAATCATGGTTCATTCATGTGCATGATCTCATTTGGGTCCCATGCATGATATTTATGAATTTTATACATATGATGGCTAAAATATTCTTTTTATTCATGTAGAGAATCTTCAGTTAATTAGGACCCGCCTTGAAAAGAAATTAAGAAAAGAAACTCACAGAGAAAGTCCAAGCCATGCCATTTCAAGGTGTGTGCACTCCCCATGTGGTCCCTGTCAAGCTTTGCTACAAATTCAATTTCAGATTTGTTTGAAGAACTTATCAATGAAAGTGGATAAATTTTATGAGGATTTTCTTAAAGTAAAATTTAGAAGGTGTAAGCAAGCAAGGACTTTACAAAAATAGCTTTGGAAGATTCTCTCCAAAAATCTCTACCATTATTTGCCAAATCTTGCAAGCTTGGAAAGCAAGAAGAAGACTTACCAAAGAAGGGATTTTCTTATGTTGAAAAAGAGGATCCAGAGAGAAAGAATAGGGAACTCATGCCCTATTTAAACAAGGCCTTGGCCGTCCAAAAAGGGACCTCCTCTTCCATTGAAAACGTGCAACACACTCTCTCTCTCATATTACCTTCTTTCTTTCTTTTTTTCTTCTTTTTTCATTAGCTAGTTGTTCTTTCTTTATTTTGGTAACCTTGGGCCATGTCCAAGGACTTGATTTGAAGGAGAGTTTTTGTGAAGGAGAAGTTGTAAAGATGAGATTTTTAATGACAAATCAAGAAGTATTCTTTGCAATGGCGGGCTAGTTTTTCTTGATTAGAGCTATGGATGAAGGTAAGTAATCATCTTTTTATTTATTTAGTAGTTCTAATCTGTATTCCATGATTATGTGCTTAATTATGAATAGGCTTGTCTTCTTGCCCTTGACAAATCTCTAGTTTTATTTCTAAAAATAAAATTTGATTTTTGACTATTCGTGCTTAGGTTTGATAGGCCATGCTTAGGATTTAGATCTTTTGATGGTTTATACTTATCTTTGATGGGTAGTTCTTAACTTATTTTTATTCTTTTATGAGATGAAGGAAGTCTTTTATTTTGAATTTTTATGATTAAAAAGGGATTTTAAAAGTTAGATTTTCCAAATTAAAAATATTGATTTGTCTTTGATTTGAAGTAAAAATTGGAACAAGTTAGGATTACTTGATAAATAATTGGTGGATGGTTATTGGATTCCTATGCTCTAATCACTTTTATTAATTGGTAGTTTTCATATTTCTAAATCAGTTGCTTTCTTTTATTTCTAAATAATCAAAACTTTCCTTAGTTGTTAGTTAATTGGTTTTCTTAATTTAAAAGTTTCTTTAATTAGCTCCTTGTGGGTTCGACCCGTTCTTGCCACTGTCTCATCTAGACACCCGTGCACTTGCGGTATTTTATGATTGATAAAGATCACATCAAGTTTTTAGCGCTGTTGCCGGGGAGCCAATTTGAAAAGAATCTTTTAGTTAGGATTTCTAGCATTATTTGTTCATATCATAGCATGCTTTTTAGTTAGTTGCATTCATAGCTTGCATTAGGTTTAGTTTTTGTGTTTCTTAATATTTGTGATTACTGTTTTTCATATTTTGGTTGCTGATTTCTAAATAATTTTCGGACTGATTGCTAGTGGTTAAATAAAAAGACAAATTTCTGCACTAATTTTGTGATAGATTTGGCCTGATTTTTGCCCAAAAGTTAGCACTTTTAAAACCAGTCAAACGGACTCCTTTGGACTTGAAATTTTGCTGGATTGGACTTTGGTATATTGAATTTGAACCATCAAAATTCAAGAAAGAAATACGTTTTGGAAGTCTAACTTTTAGTGCCGTAAACAGGGCCAATCAGTCAGGCAGAATCCACATTCAGCAGCAAAACTGGGCTAAGTAGCCAACTTCATTGATGGACCGCGCTCCTGCTCGGTTCTACCGAGGTCGGCGGACGTGGGAGTCCGTCAGGGCCGACCCTTTCGTAACCGGGGGGCAAGGGCGTGCATCAACATTTCTTTTTTTTTGTGTGGGTGTGCCAGATTTTCTATTTTACTTGGAATTGCAAGTGGTGATCCGGAGATCAACCTTCGCAAGTAAAAAGGAAATCAACTTCTTTCAAGTTTTCCATTGCACATATATTTAAGAAAAGAGACATTTTCTTGGTTTGCCGTGAAAGGCGATTTTTTTGGCATTTATAGCCGATTTTGGCGTTTATAGCCGATTTTGGCGTTTATAGCCGATTTTTGGCGTTTATAGCCGATTTTGGCGTTTATAGCCGATTTACAATCCTTATCAATAATGAAAGACAAGAGTTGTGATTTTTGTCTCTTTTGAAAAAATACAAACTACAATGAAAAGCAAGAAAAGGAGGATCTAACTTCTCAGGAGATTGTGGGGGACCCGTTTAGATTGACGGTCGCAAGCCATATGTGGGCTTCGCCATCATCCATGCAGATGAGAACAGAGGATGCTATTGATTCGCTTGGCTTGGCTATAACCTCAGGTTTTTAGAGAACAAAGACCAAAAGAAGGTCCTATGTCCAATGAAAAACCGAGTAGACGGGCTTGAAAAGCCATGTCTAAGCCATTGGCGGCAGAAGGAGAAGGCAAGGACCTTGGGGGGGGTACCCCCCAAGGGACTTTTGTCACCTTGTAGCGGTGGTCGGTGTAGGATTTCCGCAGAGTTTTCTCTCTTTGATTTCTGATGCCTCTTTCTGTCCGAGTTTCCGAATTTTCTGCAGTCTATTGTCTGTGTGTCTGCTGTCCTTTCTTCTTGGAGAGCTCTCCTATTTATAGGCTTTTAGGTAGCCATTTGGAGGGTTTATGAGCCTTGATTGTCATAAAGCTACATAAAGGGAGGAGTTACAAAATTGAATTCTTTATTTTGTAACTCCTTTTTCTTGGCTTCTGATTGGCCGGAGGAGATTGAGGGCATTTAATCGTCTTTAATCACCATGATGGGAGGAGTTTCATGGGTTAAATGCCATGAATCTCTTGACTTGTAACTCCCGGATGCTTGCTTCTGATTGGTCCATCCAAAGAAATGGATTAATGACTGTAGTAAAGCTAGTCAATTAATCGCATTAAGTGGTCGCCGAGCAGTTGAAGAGTCGCGGGCCGTGCCGTGTCATTTGGGATTCTTCTGGCGATGATCATCGATGGATCTTCATGTAGATCGACATCGGATGACCATGTAATTTCAGGTGTTTGTTGCCAACAGCAGGTCGGTGCCATCTGTCCTGTCGATTTTTCGATCGGTCGGGTAGAAAGCACACTTTTTATGGTTGACTGGGTGGTGATCAATATTGTTTTCGATACTCTTGATGATTGACCCGTGTTTTGGATGGATGTCAGAGGATTTAGTGTCTCAAAAGTATGAATTTTGGAAAATAACAGAGGCTGGGCGCTTCGAATCGCGAAAAAAACGGCGAAAACCGGGTTTTCCGGGGCCTTCCCGGCGACCCCGGGCTCCAGGGTCACAGGGGCCGGCGACCCTGGGGGGTTTTTCCCCCTTTTTGTCCCGTTTTGTGTCCGTTTTTGCTGTTTTTTGATTCTTTTTTCTTCTGTATTTTTCCTTGACATTTTGACCATTTATTGGCCTGATTTCCCTGTAGGAAACCTGATGAGAATCCTTGCATTTTATTTTGCAAAGTTTCCAATTTCCTGAGAAAGCCGAAGACTTTGTCGCGCAGAGCTGCCGATTTTCCATCAGAAGCTGAAACTGGGACAAACGATGTCGGAATGACCTGAAATTTGGTGTGAAGCCTCCTGAGCAATAAATAAGACCAACCTAGGCTTTTGTTTGAGTTTTGAAGCCGTTTGGGGCCCTATCACCAGTAGACTCACTTTTGTCGCGATGAGGATGTCGCGGTTTGATGTGCGGTCAACTGATGTCCGATTGACTTAAAATTTGACAGGGAACCTATTGGAGTCATTTTAAGATGATCCATAGGCTCTGTCTTGGAAACCATGGTCCCGGAGAGCTTTGCCGCCGAGAGGCCTGATTTGGCTTCCGAGCGTCAAACTATGGTCAAATGTTGTCGAAATGACCTGAAATTTGACGTGTAGCACTTTATAAGCATTTTGAAGCCATCCATGTGCTCTATCTGATGAGTAATGGCCTTGGTGGTTCTCGCCGCCGAGAGGCTTGATTTAGCTGTTCGAGGGTTGATGTAGGGTCAAATGTTGTCGGTTTGACTTGGAACTTGACGTGGAGCCTTTTGGAAGTATTTTGAGACCATCCATCGGCTCTGATCGAAGATTTGGTGTCTCCGATGCTTTTGCCGCCGAGAGCTCCTTTTCGGCTATCGGAGAAGCGAAGTTAGGCAAATGATTTTGAAATGGCCCGAAACTTCTTGTGTACTCCTCTTTTGGCTGTCTTGAAGGATCTTGCAGTTTTTGTTTGATTCTGACAAGATTTGATTTTTGGAAGTAGCATTGCCTATTTATGGCAGGTTGCGACTTCATGTAGCTCTTTGGATCTTGAAGAGGCAAAGTGACATTTTTGGTGTCAACATTCATAATAACATAACTTCTTCTTTTTTTTATCCTTTTTAGTCTCTGTTTCTTTTGTTTGATTCTTGCATATTAGTACATCTCAATTATTGTTTTCAGGTTTTGATTAATGAGAGTGGGTCGTACGGATCTATAAACTTGGGCCTGTGCAACAGGTTCCAACACTTAGAACTTTTTCAGCACTTGACAGCAAGGTATCCATTTAACTTAGGATTGCTTTAGGAGTTTTAGAATTGCATCTTTCATTCAAATTGCAGTAGTTTAGATTTTTAAAATTTAGATTAGGTTGATTTTTTTAATTTAGGAATTTTATTAACAATTGTTAGCTATTTTTAGTAGTTTATTTAGATCTAACACTTTAGTCGTTTTCTTTGAGGTTACAATCTGAGTTTTATAGGACTCTAGAAGGGAAGGGAGATTGTGGGGATTTCTTTTAAGCAAACAAGTTGCTCTCAGAATAGCAAAATTGTTAAAAAAATAAATAGAGTTTAAGCTTGTACAGTTTAAAGATTTGCGTGGACCCGCTGTAAGAATTTCTAAGCTTTACCCCACGAATATTTTACTTGCAAGTGGGGCTTGGATGATTTAATTTTAGCAAAGTGTGAATGCTTGATTGACACACCATCTAATTGGACACACACTTAGTTAAGGGCAATCGACCCCAGAAAGATAAGGATTGGATTTCATCACCAAATCCTTGCCCATTTAGGTTAACCATCTCTCACATTAGGATCCTAACTTTAATTAAAATTAAGTAGCAACGAGACCATAGGTCTCAAGCTCAGTAGGATGAAGACCACAAAAGGTTGCACTAGTTGTGCTTTGGTCAAGTTGATGTCTAGGTAAGTCCCGTCCCTACTAAAAAGGGTGGCAGTCTCTGTTCTAGGAGTTTGGTTCTTAAGCGGAACCCTTACTAAGTGCATTGTGACCCACCACTCATCCTGGGGACTTACCTGGTCGATTTGGCTTCATAAGACCGGATTGGAGGCCTTAGTGCATTCTTCAAACAAGTTAGGAGCTGTCTAGTGAGTTAGACTAACCCTAGGGTAATTTCTTGTGCTCAATCTTTGTGTTTGACTGCTTGTGCATCATCCAGCAAGACCATTAGGGCCCCGTATATAGATTAGGCTTGCATTTATCTAAGGTTGAACCCAATGCATACGCTCTACACCAAAGAGAGAGAAACTGTGGGTATGCAAGAGTAAAATGTTAGTCAGGATAGAGCCCGAATTAGCCTTAACCGTTGTCAAAAAGTCTTCCTTCTTTGAAGAAATTGTTAGGATGGCTGATCAAGTGGACCCACCCATGACTTTGAAGGACTATATGTACCCCACCAGGACAACTCAACTGTCCTGCATCACCCTGCCTCAGACCAATGCTACATTTGAGCTGAAATCTGGCATGATCCAGAAGCTCCCAGTATTCCGTGGGCTAGACCAGGAAAACCCATATGAACATGCTAGGGAATTTGAGGACATCTGTGGGACCATGAGAATCAAGAACATGACTGAGGAGGCCTTTAAACTTAGATTATTTCCTTTCTCCCTAAAAGAAAAGGCTAAAGCTTGGCTTTATGCCTTACAGGCTGGGTCCATCACTACATGGAACAAGCTAGTCGAAGAATTTTGTAAAAAAATCTACTCCAAGCAGAAAACCGCTTCGATTAGGCAGGCCATCAATGGATTCCATCAAATGGAAGGGGAGACACTTTGCAATTATTTGGAACGGTTCAAGGACCTCTTAATCCAGTGTCCCCACCATGGATTTGAAAAACTCGATGGTCTAGATCTTTTATGAGGGTTTGGATTACCCTACTAAGCAAATGGTGGAATCTTTCTGTAGTGGGAAGTTTACGCAGAAGACAGCGGATGAAGCATGAACATTTTTGGAAGAAACCGCTGAAAACACATTACAGTGGGCCCCTATCAAGAGGGAGCCCATCAGACCCACCATTCCTTGAAAGGGGGGGGGGGGGATGTTTAAGATTGAACCCAAAATTGAGGCAGAGGCCAAATTGGCCACACTGGTAAGGAGAATAGAGGCCTTAGAACTGAACCAAAAGCCCACTTTGTAAGACCCCGACCCCCAATTTCTCTATTTAGTATTGTTTTAATCGTGGTTTAGCTTTTAAAGCGAGATTTGAGTTGGTTTGAATTTGTCTTTGAATTCGACTAGATTTTTCGTAGCTTTGGAGATTTTGAGGATCGTTGACTTCGGTTTGACCCGGTCCATATGATTTGTATTTTTGTGAGAAATTATTCTTATTTTAGAAAATTACAAATTTTGCTCCGTTTGACTCATTTCATTGAGTTTAACAACTCTCATGTTTTGACCATTTTGATTTGATGATCAGAAAATACGTTTTTCGAGAAAAAGGGCAAAATTGACCTTCCACACTAAATCTGTACTTGAATTAAAAAAATCTCAGAATTTGGGGAAAATAGACTTTTTGGAAAGTAAATATTTCGTTGATTGACTTTATCTGCTTCGTCGATCTCATTTGGGACCCACAAATGTTAGTTTCAGCCTTTGTAATGTTGTGGCCTATGGGGCCCAGCCCACTTAACCCTTTATAAAACCACAATGGGTTCTTCTCTTTCCCCATTCTTCATTTTCCTGCAACAAGAGGGGAGCCTAGGGTTTTCTCCTAGCACTTTCTCTCTCCTCTTTGAAACCCCTCATCTTGAGTGCTAAATGGAGGGTTGATCTCCCAATCTTCTTCTCATCTCTCTTGGCTTTCCAAAGACACCATTTTCTAAAGATTTGAGCTAGGAGAGACCACTTTTCCAAGCTCTTCTTCCTTGTTTGAGCTTCAAAAAGGTTAGCAATGGATTTCTTTCTTCAAATCTTGGTTTTCCAAACCATTTAGAATGTTTTTGTCATATATGCAAAGAGTTTTCATGGAGATTTGAAAATGGTTGGTTTCTAGGGCTTCTTCTTGAGCTATTTTGGGGGTTTTGTGATTTTGGAGCTTGGGACTATAAGAGGACCATCTTAGAGTGATTTGCATCTCCTCTTGACCCAAGGCAAGTGAATATTCAGTTAATTTGATGGTTTTATGCAATATGAGAAATTTCTTGGTATTTCCACTTTTAATATGTCTTATTATGATTCACCTTGAAATGATTTAGTATGGATTTATGCTTTCTCTCTTTAAGACATTGTTTTACCATAATATATGTATGTTTTGCTTTTGGAATGATTCATCTTGAACCAACATTTATGTTTAAGGAACCTTATATCTAGATGGATGAAAGAAATTTATGTTTATGTTTGATTTCTTTGATGGAAATGAAATGGAATTAGTGTATCAAGGATTTGAAGGAATTTTGTTGAGGCTAAGAGGGGTCCATTTTTATGTGAAATATGTATGGAAGAGAAAGGATGGAAAGAAAATCAAAGAAGAAGAAGAAGAGAGTGCAAATCTGCACTCAGAATCGGACCCAGCAGAACTGGGCCGCTCGAGCGAGCCCATGGTCCGCTCGAGCGGACCAGGTTCTGTTAGGGGTCCGTTCGAGCGAACCCTGGGCCGCTCGAGCGGACCTGGGCCCAGTCCAGGGCCTTTTAAGGCTTGAATTGTGGGCTGTTCTCAGCCCATTTGCTTGGGCTGTTTCCCACTTGTTTCAGGGTCTTTTCCATCCCATCTCCCTCCATTTGTTTGAGGCCCATTTAGCCTCTAATGATGTATGGAAGCCCATGAAAGTTTGGGGTAAATTGTGATACTTGGAAAATTGTGAAATGGGAATGAGAACAATGAGAGAATGAATATATGTGGAATTACCCGGGAATCTTTCAAGTCTCAATGCACACTTTATCATTTTAAATGTTGTGGATTTTCATTGGCATCAAACATATTATTTTATTAATCAATGTTTAAAAGTTAAGTGTGTATTGAGATAGTTCCTTGGTAAGTCATTAAGTCATTCTACATTATTCTATTCCATTCCAGATCAGAAATGTATATGTATTCTTCGGTAAACTAATTTGAATTGCATCGGTGATTTGTTATAGAATCATGTGGCTTTCCATGTTCAAAAGGATTGATCGTATAATTTTTATATAAATTGCTTTGATGTGTATTTGAGTGGTTTACCATGGAAATTCGTAGGTTTTCTATGAATCGATTTGGAAGGAGATTTGAGTGGTTCGCCACATTCGGAAATACATCGATAAGATTATTATTTTGAAAACAAAACCTCGAGGCAAGATGGGGCCAGAGCTTTGTAGTGTGAGCCCATGAGCCAAAGAGACTATTATTTTGAAAATAAAACTTCGATGCAAGATGGGGCCAGAGCTTTGTAGTGTGAGCCCATGAGCCAAAGGGATTATTATGGTTTGATTTGTATCGGTTCAGGTTTTGAAAACTAAAGGCACCATTAGGCTTAGGTCACCTTGTCGGGCTGATCACCCGGCAGAATCTTTAATCTGTCTGCCGGCTGCAGCTTGGATTCTGTCTGTACTGACCATGGCAACGATTTTGATCTGCCGGTCCTACTTGTATGTGGCAACGGTTCTGATTCTATTTCCGGTCCCACGAGTAGTGGCTACGGTTCTGTCTGCTCTTGTTACTTCGGTAATAGGAGAATATAGCTAGGTGTGGTTTGCCAATGTTTTTATCAATGCCACTGATTTATTTTGATCGTCATCGAATTATTAATTGATTAGTGTTTTATTTGATTGCCATTGATTTATTCATTTACCATTAACTTATTCATTTATATTTTCAATGATTCATAAAGTGTTTACCTGACTGCATTGGTTATCCATATATGCCCAAACTTTAAATGTATCAGATTTGATTTTATATGGTTTTTATAAATGTTCATCATCCTATTACTTGTTTATTTGCTTGCCAGACCGTCGTGTCTGACCCTGTTTGTTTGGTGTTAGATTTCTCTCCTACTGCTTTTTAGGTGTTTGATCGGAGGAGGCAGTTGAGCCGCCGGTTTGACGTGAGAGGCTGCCCATTGATATCATCTAGATGTCAAGTTTGGCACTGGAGTTCGTATCTAATTATTGGGGGTAGTATTTCTATTTAGTTGGATATTACTTTTGTATGGCTTTGTTAGCCTTTTTCTTGGGATTTGTAATTAAGACACTTGTTAATTGTAATTTGAATATGTGGGAAATAAATAGTCCTGTTACTACCGGCTCAGTATTATTTGAATTATGATTTGTGCCAGTCTGCTTATATGATGGCTTTATGATATTGGTCGAGTGCGACACGGAATCCGATGGTCACGGACTCCGGGTCGCAACACCATGATTAGCTTCCGTGAAAATATGTTCAGTTTGTGTGGAATTTTATTATCCTCATTCACGCGGATCTTGGGAAATATAACAAAATTTTCTAATTAATCCTAAAATTTCGCATCCCAAGGTCAGATCACTGCAGGGCCCGGTTTCGGGGTGTGACACACTCCAAACACTGTGGAGTCTTAGAAATATAATCAAGCCATGAATGGAGGGATTGACCCAATAATTTTGGGTCAGACCGAGTCTATTGAGGAGGTGAATGCGCTTTATCAAAACACTCTTTTTGATAATCGTCAGAGGTATGACCCATACTCCAACACATACAATCTAGGTTGGAGGGATAATCCTGATTTTTCTTGGACTAAGGGTCCAACTCAGGGTGGCCCATCACAATCACATCAATTTCAGCCCATTCAATCTCAGTCTAATGCCCCATCCGGTTTCCAAAAGCCCAATGTCACCCCCAATCCGCAGCATCAGCGGATAGATTCTCTTGAGGAAACAATGAAACTATTAGCTCAGAATACCCTCCAGTTCCAGCAAAGTACTGTTAAGAGCTTGAATGCTGACACAGAATCAATTGCAAAACTAGAATATCAGATGGGCCAACTGGCCAACTTCATTAGTGCCAGAGACAAGGGAACCTTCCTTAGTCAACCCGAACCTAATCCCAATGGCCAAGTTATTCATGATCCTAAAGGAAAAGGCCCGGAACAAGTCCAATCCATTATCACTCTTAGGTCGGGTACACAAGTTGATAACAAGGTGGAACTACCCAAGGAACCTGAGGAAGAATCCAATGAGATAGGGGAAATTGAGGAACCAAGTGTGAATGCTGAACCCATATTAGAACCAGAGAACCTAGTCAATGCTGAACCTGAAAGTACAGCTAGGACCAATGAAAGTGACTTAGAGGGGGGGTGAATAGGACTAATGGAATTCTTTTCCCAATTAAAACATCTTAGTCCAATTTTAATCCCAACTAGGAACAAAAACATAATGAACACAAATAAGAATACAACTTATGTGGAATATGTGTTCAATGTATGAATGCTTAAACAATCAAAGATAAGACAATTAGTTTCATATTAGTAAGCACAAGTGTGAGTACAACATTCTTCACAAACTCACTTATGATTTATGTCAATGTGCTCAAATGAATATTTGTTAAGGAGTGTGTGCTAAACAAGATTTGATTTACCAATATGATCAATGTTGTTTTCGCATAAGTGGATGTGTGTCAATTAAACTAAATATCATTCATATCATTCTCCACAATATATAGATATATAAATCAAGCACAAGAGATAGAGATAGAGAAACTGACACAAGGGATTTATAGTGGTTCAGTCTCACAGACCTACATCCACTCTCAAGGGTCACACAGTCCCCTGGTTCCACTATGAAGAATCAAACTACACAAGTACTGATTCTACATAAATTTTGTTCACGAGGTTCGACCACACAGATCTACTCCCCATTTTTGTTCACGAGGTTCGATCACAAAGATCTACTCCCCACACACAACTTTTAGAGTGGTTGAATCACACAGAAACAATCACTACACCATTTCAGGACATACCTAACGGTTTAAAACCGTTACTAAAAAAATTTGTAACGGTTTTTCTGGGTCACAGTTTGGGCGTTTCTAATCTGTTATAAACATTCCTAACGGTTATAAACCGTTACAAACACATTAATTGTAACGCTTGATTTCCGTTACTGAAATTAGTTCCTAACGGTTTTAATACTCATTTGTGTTAATAATTTTAAATAAAAAAGTAACAGTTTCGCAAGTTTTGTAACGGTATTTACACTTAAATATTTGTAACGGTTTTGTAAACTTTGTAACGATTTTTCATGCCAAATTTGTGTTACTGATTCATAACATTCCTAACGGTTGTGAAATCTTTTGTAACGTTTTTTAAATGTTGATATTCGCACAAATTAGTAACGGTTTATAACCGTTACAAAACTGTTTCATATGTAAAAAAAAAATTATCCAAAAACCACCCCTGAATACCGAACCTGCTGCATATATAAAAATGCCCTTTTACACGGTTCAAACATTAACAAGAAATCTCACACTTACATCCAATCAAATAATTTAAAAGCCTATAATTTTTTAAAAAAAATGACCCCACCAAGTTCCTCACGCAGACTCAACTGGGTGCACCAACCACACCCATCTGAGGACAGAGCCCCGTTCTTCATAAACCAAACTATAAAAGGAAACTACACACTTAGTGGTTTTACAAGAAATGAGAAATTGGAGAACACTATTGGGAGCTTTGATGAGAAAGAAAGGCAAAGGGAGGTTGGATTTTCTAAGAAAATTTCTAAGAGTGGGATCATAGAGAGGGCACAATCTGTACCTAAGCTACCACCAAGGCATCCAAAGGAATATAGCAAGATGTTAGCCCAGCATATGATTAGATAAGTGCAAAGCCCCCAAAATACTAGTATCTCATCCCAGGTTATTAATTACATTATCAAGCCATAATTCCAACAGAAGGATGATACAAACTAAGCTGTACACCAGTTGATATTACAAAAACAAAAATTTTAAAGCAAATACTCAATTGACATTGTTCCATCATTTTCAACCTTTGGATAAAATATAAAAAAACACAGTACATAAAATCAATAAACTGAGACCCCTAGAATCATTTTGGCCAACAAATTTCACCTGGCGGATGGGAATATAAGTTTATTATCATTCAGATTGAGGAGCAGCTCTCAACTAAATTATCATTCAATAATAATTTAGATCCTTATTGCAGTGCAAGGGCAGAACAACATGCTTTCCTACCACATTGCATTTTTATTACTGAACAGTATGCAAGAGATATTTCTTTCCATTTCTTTACCATTGTAACTGTGTGGAAAGAACCATGGAAGTCACACCAACAGCCTGGAGAAAGGTTTGGCATTAAGTAGCATACTTTTGAACATGATGCATTTGAGGAATAGTGCTCATTTGAAATGGTTCCAGTAGTTTCAAAGAGGATTCAATTAATCCTTGCATTAGTCAAATGCCAATTGAAAATGAACATGAAAACGAAATAAATGAAAATGAAAACGAATATAAAAATATGTAGAAGAAAACAATGTACCTGGTACAAGACCACCACCAAGCACCTTGGCAACCTCTATACCAAAGAGTCCAAACCTAAGTACCAAATACAACAATTATCAGCATTATATACTAAAAATTCAGATACTTAAAAAGAAGAAGAACACTCATTTTCCAAAAATATTCACACACACACACACACACACACACACACACACACACACACACACACACAGAGTAATGAATCCAAAAGAACTACTCAAAGCCTTTCGTACAAAAAGCCTCTCAAATTGTTAAGACATTTGCAGGCAGATTACCCAACAAAAATAATATAATGACACCATGGGACAAATCAAATGGAGTCTCAATCTCCATTCCAAGAGTCTCTATATTCTTAATATACCAAGTGTGTAAAAATTTCTAATGTAAAAGATTTCTCGAAATTTCGGCATAGTCTCCCCTGTACGTGTGACATTTAATTTTTTTTTTTACAACCTGCTAAGTACCTGTACATGACAAAAAAAACACTTCATATAAACAACCCAATGCCCCAACACACTACAAAGTCATTCACCACTACGTCATCAGTCATACACCATTCAACCTTCTCTGCTTTTAAATCATCTCCCTACCATGTTGATGTGTATACTATTTTATGTATACTCTTATCAGCCCATTTGCAAGTGATTCCATTTTTCTTTGTTTTTGTTAGTTCAAGATACATCCAAACACACCTGAAATGCCTAACATGTTTGATGTGTTGGCATATATGTGTTATGTTGGCATACATGTTTCAAAAAATACATCCAAATAACCAAGACATCCTTTTGGACTAAACACGTGATGCAAGATTCCACCAAGGCCATTTCTTAATATGCTTTCACCATTGATCTTTACTGCCTCTCTCTCTCTCTCTCTCTCTCTCTAAACAAGTAAAAGGGAACAAGCACTTACATGGCAACTTTTATGACACAGAACAGCATAAGGAAATCTTCTTGAGTAGCATGTAAACCTGGCATTTTTATGTATTCTTAAATTGAAAACACTTACATGCATAATAGCCCCGGAATTTGCAGAGTTCAATATGATACCATATACACACTCATATATTATATGCACCTAATATTGCAAGAACTTCACCAACACCATTTGATGAAAAGTCCAATCCTCCATACATTCTATTACTCTTGAAAATGGTGCTTCCAAATAAACATGGCATGTGTTTCAAATGTAAAGTTTACTTTAAGTAAAACTAACAAGCAAAATTTAAATATGCAAATTCCACTTTCATATCACATTTTCACATGTATGAAAAGACAAGAGACCCCTAACCTCCCATAATACTCAGTACTTCTATGTCAAGAAAACCCAATTCATGGGAGAAGATCGCCAGGCATTATACAAAATAACATAGCTTAAGTGAATTTGCCAAGAATACAATATTGACAAACAAAAACAAGTGCTGTGAAGTTCTTCAAATCAATGTAACCAAAGAAATCAGTCAGGTCATATTTGTTTCACACACACACAAGAGACCCCTAACCTCCCATAGTACTACACACGCGCGCACATCTAATAGACTAATACAGGAGGCAAAAGGGCATGGTGTTCTCCCATGATGCATGTGAAATAGTTAAATGGTTCAGGCCATCAAGAGATGGGTATAATAATATATAAAATAATTGATTTAGTTTCCTTGATTTCAATATCCTGTGTATATGTATATTGGATTTATAGATACAGGACACGAGGTTAAGCTTTACATAGATGGAAAGATTGTCTGTATCAAGATCCGCTCTTAGTGGGTAGTATTTTGATACATAGATTTTTATTTTTGCAAAAAGAAAAATGATGCTTGTAGTATAAACTTTGTTCATATCAGTAGCAGTGGACTTTCTATTTAAGTCATGCACATTCCTTTTTATGTGATTCTTACATTTGAATTAATACAATTTGCAGAAATCATGCTTTGATTAACCTCAAACAAGTCTAGGATTGATATGACTTCTTTTCAGAATAGGTCAATTAAACAACAAGCTTCCTGAACATTATCTGTGCCATCAATTACAAGCTACAACAAGATCACATAAAAGATTAAGCTTTCATTTCAATGTCATATCATACAACACCAGCATATATTGTTTGAAAGAAAGTAGAATTCTCAATATTCATGTTTCTGTTGTTCCTTTCAGTTGGTGTGCCATGAAGGAACTCTCAATGATACAATTAAGTACTTTATTTTCTCATCATTTTAAAAATTGGCAAGCACATTTTGAACAAGTGATTCTTGCATCATTAACAGATATGATCTGTACAGACTCTTTAGTCACAAGAAACAGAGAATTCATTTCCAGTCACTACGAGAAAATAAAAATGAGTAACATAACTGCAGACAAAGTAGCAATATTGCAAGATACAAAACAAATCTAGATGCTCATATTAAAAACCAATTATATGTAATCCACACACTTACAATTTTTAACTTCTTGGCCTTATTCAACCATAAGTTTTATCTGAAAGATGTCTATTTCATTTATTTATTTATTTTGTTGTTGTTGTTGTTAAGTCGGGGTACTAGTTAGAGGTGATAGTTTCAAGTGGAAGACCCAGGGATCAATCCCCAGGCATGTGTGTGATACTTACGTGCCAACACCACTCAAGCATGCAAGTTAGTAATGATGATTAATAAATTAAACACCAAGTACCAAACAGAGGAGTCAGACTGGCAGATTGTAAGTATGTATCCTTTACCTTCCTACTGCCATAACGATGCGTGAATATTTAAATACTTCATTATCAAGGGCCAGGGCTACAGTAGGTGTAAATATCCATATGTTATATTAGGGATATAGACCTGCAAAACTTGGAAGGCTAATGAAAAAATGGCATGTTGTCCAACATATTTAACTCAGATTAAAATTAGTAGTACTCCTAGTCCAATTGTCCAACCTCAACCAGCTGTAAAAATGTAAATAAAATTCTTGATTGCAAACCAGCTGTAAAAATGTAAATAAAATTCTTGATTGCAATCCTAATGGTGATAAGGATGAACCTTTTATAGGCCCATCTTGTATTCTTAAAAGTTCTTTCATATGACATGCAGTTAGAGATGCAAGAATTTGTTCTTGGTTTCTCGTTGCACTACATGCTAGATGCCAATCTGATATAATCATGCATCTTAACAACCTCTATAAATGAACATGAAAACGAAATAGATGAAAATGAAAATGAATATAAAAACATGTAGAAGAAAACAATGTACCTGGTACAAGACCACCACCAAGCACCTTGGCAACCTCTATACCAAAGAGTCCAAACCTAAGTACCAAATACAATAATTATCAGCATTATATACTAAAAATTCAGATACTTAAAAAGATCGAAGACAGAACACTCATTTTCCAAAATCTTCTTTGGAAAACACCCAGGCTTAATGCATCTTGTTTTCCACATTTGTTTCACATTCCTACAAAAATACTAGAGTGAGCATTTTTGAAGATGAGGAACCATTCAATTCTAGCTACAGCTTTAGTATCCATTTCTCATCCCAGCAACTATGCAAAGAAAAGGGCCAAAAGGTACTACAGAGTCTTTAGTTAATCTAGGAATAAAGAGGCCAAACAAATAAAACAGATTGCCAAACTGAACCCAACTTGGATTGGCATCTATAAACCTTGTATCCACTCCCACCTATTAAAAACAGAATCCCTGAAAATTACTAAACTTGTATTACTTCATAAATTCTTCTATATCCTATGATACTCTTGAAAAGAGCCATGTATAGCATTGGATAGGAGTGTCTGCTAACTGGAAAAAGAGCCATGTATCTTTTTGTGATGAACACCACTAATATTAACAGATGTAGGGAAGGGACTAGGACAATATAGCAAATTAAGGCATAAAACTAGATGATATTTGTTTGACCAAGGTGATCTACAAATGAAAATAGGTCAACACACAACCACAAAAATAGATAAAGAGTACCTGTACAAAAACAGTCCCTCGTTCATAGGCTACTCTATTTATAGTTCGTTGTCTTCTTTCACCACAGGCATCACAAGTGAATTGCACAAGCAGACTTCTCCTGGCCTCTACAAAGAAAATTTTACAGATATTAGGATTTTAGCCATCCATTCTTTAGCCTTTTATCTGTTCAATGTAGATTTGTAGCTGCAGTTTATTAGCCACCTAGTTGCCAGTTGCCATTTGCAGGGTAAAGATTCTCCAAACTTGGAGATAATTTTGCATAGGCTAATGGGTGGGCTCATCATATCAAAGGTTTGGATATTTGAAACATAGGCCTCACTCATTAAAAAAAAATCTGAGATTGTACCCAACCTATACAAAATTAAAATTGGAGTGTATTGTAGAATTAGAAAAGGAAGAGCAACAGTGCCAAGACATATGGTACCATTTTCTCAGATATTTGGGATGCCAAGCTCTTTCCACCAAGAACAGCTGCAGTGGTGCACAATGCCTGTCCTCTGCCAAAGGTGGGGAGGGGAGAAAAGACTAATAATTATGAATGATGCTTTTCATATTTTGACAGCTGCTGGACCACCAATGCCAAAACAGAAACCCACTTCTAGTTTTCACTTGGTGCTACTAAGATTCATATCCTTTTACCTAAAAACATGATTAGAAATAAGAACTTTTTTACCCTTTCAAGAGAAACATGAAATATGAATACACTATCCAATTCTTCATCTCGCTGTTAAATCCATTATCAGCAGTGCAATACATCTTCAATCCAATAATGAAACTCTCTTACCAAAAAAATAAATAAATAAATAAATCCAATACTGAAGTAAACAGTGGCAAATTTAACAAGAAACAACCAATTCGAAAAAGATAGTGCTGAATTGCTTTGCTTGAGAATGAATGAACACCACCAAATCACTGGTACAGCGGAAAAAAAAGAATTGCGCACCAGATTCGGTGCAGCCCAGCCAACAAGAACAGAGAGAACAGTCATCACCTACATATTTTCAAGGAAAAATGTTGTGAAATAAAAAATCAGAGTTTAGATTAACAGTCAAAATCCACCCAGACCGACATGCGAAGAACACTTACAATCAAAGCCCCCAAGTGGATAATTGTATGACTTCTCCTCACTTAATTCACCACTTCAAAGCATATCGGGTACATTTCACCACTCAATAAGGAAAAAGGATAGCATAACTTATAAACAAAAACTCAAACACCCGGTGGGCAAAATCAAACAGACCATACTGTAGGCCCTTTTGGATATTCATAAACCAAGTACAGATAACTTGGATAATGTACAAATGAAGGTCATCATTTAGCAGTACATGAAAGCATTTAGCAGTCTAACATATATTACTTACACTATTTAATGCAAAATAATCAGTAAGCAAATTCTTCTAGTTCTCTGAGTTACTCAAAATAGGAAACCTCACATTTCACCACACACCAGTTTTTGCAATGAAACCAGGGTCGGTTTTACCAAAATGGGATTGACCTGCTTACCATCATGCAACTGTATTGAGTCAATTGAGCATCATTCCTACTTGACCAGATGAGTTTTGGAACAATCATGGCAACAAACACAAATTGCTTGCAAATCATTACTAGTTATAAAAATAATACCAAAGTATCTAAAAAGAACACGAAGATTCAAGTGAACAAATGACCTTTTGACAGATATACAGACACTAAAAAGGGATTGATGTTACATATTACAGATCTACAAATACAGTAATAAATATGATTTAGATTTCTAATAATAAAACAAAAAAGTGCCACCTGTATGCAACAAAGCATATTACCTGAGAAGCAGTGAAGAAGGAGGGAGAAGTGAAGGAGTCGGAAGCAGTGATGAACTCAAATCCTGAGATTTAGAAACATAACTGAAGGAGAGTTTAATATAAATCACATGATCAATTTATAGGGAAAAGACCCATAAGCATGAACTCAAATCCTGAGATTTAGAGACAAGAAGTGCCACCTGCATGCAACAAAGCATCTAATGTACTGTATACGATAATAGCTCATGAATTTCTGTAATTACAAGCTGATTTCGAAGGCTGAGATTTATATATATATATAAAAACTGAAAACAAGAGGAAACATCTCACTCTGCTTGTAAAAGCAGAATCACAAACCACATAGAGACATAGGCCACAGGCATAAGAAGCATTGTCACAGGCATAGGCCACCAATGACGAGATCAAAGCAACAAACAAAAAGAAAGAAGAAGAAGAAAAAATATACACGCAGTAAGATGGATTAAAAATATCTGGAATCCTATATAATATTAAAAATATCAAAAAGAAAGAAAAAAGTGAGTGAGATGGATTATTTGTACTCAACGATGAAATCATTAGCAATCTAAATGGGGAACTACAAAAAAGCAAATTGAGCGAGGAGATGATATAATCAAACCTGAGTCTAGAACACGCAGCAGAAGATGGTCGGTTTGCATTCGATCTGCCGGTGAGAATGCAACGGCTGCGTGAGAGGGAGAGGGAGAGACGAGATTAAAGCGAGTCCTCGAAGAAAAATCGTCGTGAGCCCTAGGACTGGAAGAACAAACGGGAGGAGATGTTGCTGCAATCAAAGAGGAGGAAGAAGGCTGGAGCAGTGAAGAAGGAGAGGTTTCGGGATGGAGGAGACCTTCATCTCCTAGAACCCGCATCCCAGACTCGTTGCGAAACCAAATCCCCAAATCCCATACTTCCAACACCACCGCTTGCCCAAATCCCGTCACTATGACCCCAAAACCCCAAATCCCATACTCCCAACACCACCGCTTGCCCGAATCCCGTCCCTACGAAACCAAAACCCCAAATCCGCAAGCCATTCATCTCCCAAACCGCTGAACCAATCATTCCGCCACCCTAATACCACCCCATACCTGCAGAGAATCCAAAACCCAACCCAGAAGAAAAAAAGAAAAGAAAAGCAACTGGGAAGAAACGAAGAGCAAAAAAAAAAAAAAATTTGTTGTGCGAACCTGGAACGTCTGCTACCAAGCTTCCATCTCTTTGTTGAAACCATCGCACCACTCGCTTTCATCGTTCTCCACAGCAACCAGCAACAGCAGCTAGTAGAGGTGGATGAGTCCTTTGGGTAGTGGTTTGTTATTCCGTCACCCTATTTGGCGTTTCTACGCACGGTCCGGCGATGGAGAGGAGAAGATGATGGGAGGGTCGAGATGGGTCTGGCGATGGAGTAGAGAGAACCTGCTGAAGGGGGGTGGGCGCTCCCTGAGAGAGAGATTCCGAGAAGAGGAAGAAAGGGATGGAAATGAGGATGGGAGAGAGCGAGAGAGGGATGGGGATGAGCGATCGAGGGCCAGGGACAGAGAGGGAGAGAGTGAGAGGAGGGATGGGGTCGAAGGAAATAAAATGGGACAATAATTAGAGGGGGAGAGTCCGAAATCAAGGCGCGAAAGGCTTTGGGCATTTGGGGGTGGGGGGCGGGGATTGTGTTTCCTTTGCCGGCGAAAAAGAAGAACGCCGGGAAAAATGGGGACATTTTTCGACAAAAACAAAAATACGCTGGGAAAAATGGGACTTTTGCCTGCGAAAACAAAAAAAAAAAACGTCGGGAAAAGTTGGACTTTTGCCGGCGAAAATCAAAAAACGCCGGTAAAAATAAGACCTTTGTCGGCGAATAAATATCGCCGGAAAAACTATACTTTTCCCGACGAAATAAGATTTTACGCCGGCAAAAGTTATACTTTTCCCGGCATTTTTTTATTGTGCCGGGAAAAAAACGTGTGGATTCTTGTAGTGTGGGCGATGGCGTGGAGTCGCATTGACGCACAGTCCGGCGATGGAGAGGAGAAGATGATGGGAGGGTCGAGATGGGTCTGGCGATGGAGCAGAGCGAAGCTGCTGAAGGGGGTGGGCACTGCCTGAGAGAGAGATTCCGGGAAGAGGAAGAGAGGGATGGGAGAGATCGAGGGAGAGAGGGATGGGCCAGAAAGGGAGAGAGCGTGAGAGAGATGAGCAAAATAAAATGGGAAATATATATTAGAGGGAGAGAGTATGAAATCAAGGCGCGAAAAGAGAAGGGCATTTGGCGGGCGGAAATTATTTTATTGTAATTGTTAGTCAAAATCTACTTTTGTTGGTAAGTAACGGTTTATTAACGCCCATAAAACGTTAGGAAAATATGAAGATACCATAACAAAATAATTATTAAATCGAGTAAAATTAATGTAACACTTTAAAACCAATGTTAACGCCCATAAAACGTTAGGAAACTAGTTACACTTAAAAACCGTTACTTACCAAAAACCTTGAGCGTTACTAATATCCTATTTTGGTGTAGTGAATCCACTATCATAATTTTTAAAGTGGTTGAATCACGCAGAAACAATCCACTATCATAAAGATATAATTTGAATGGAGGGCGAAGAACACTTGCCTCTTTTTGACAAAGTCTGGAGGTTGCCACTTACCTCTTTGACGAAGTCCGGAGGATGCCCTTCAAAACTTGTCACCGCAGCTCCAAGCTTTGATGCTTCTTGCAATGCTTCCTTGATGTTGATGATGATGCTCCAATGTTGTGCTCAGTCAAGGGAAGAGGTCTTTGGTTTAGGGACTTGGATAATAAACTATGATAGCTCAAGTTCTTCCCTAGGCAATATTATCTCCTCACATCACACTTTCCTTAAGCTAATGAAGCTCTTAGATTTGACAAACCAAGCTCATAGTGTGTGTGGAATGATCTATGAGAGCTCTAATATGATACACAATGGTTAGGACATGAGCTCTCATGATCTTGGAGGCCTTGGGAATGATTTTCCAAGCCTTAGGGATGATTTGGGGCATTTTTCTATTTATAGAATGCTTTCCAACGGTCATAAAACAGCTAGTGAATAGTGAATAGTGAATAATGAATAGTATTACTGTTCAAACGGCTAGTGAACAGTGAACAGTGAATAGTGAATAGTGTTACTGTTCAAACGGCTAGTGAACAGTGAATAGTGTTACTGTTCAAACGGCTCGTGAACAGTGAACAGTGAACAATGAATAGTGTTATTGTTCAAATGGCTAGTGAACAGTAAACATTGAATAGTGATGTTACTGTTCGAACGGCTAGCCACGAGGTAACCGCGAGGTAATCGAAATACCATTTTAAGAGAGATTTTGCTCTCTGGAAAAGTAACCGCGAAGTGACCGAAAACCATGGCGGTTAGCCAACTTCTGAGGCCTGTTTTGAGTCTTGAAAAAGCTGAAAAACAATCTCTAAAACCCTATTAAATAAGCCATTAAACTAAGGGTTTTTAGGGCCATGTCTTGGTTGGTTTGGAGTCTCATTTACCTGAATAGGTTGGCACACATATGGACGTCTTCCTTTATGAATCCTGGCCTTCCAAGACTTGATCTTCTGCCTTCAAACTTGATATTCCTTGAGAAATTCTGAGAGGCAAGGTCTTGGATTCTTCGACACAGAATTGACAATACAAAAACAAGTGCTCATAGGAATGTGGCACTAACAGAACCATCATCTAGTGAGCCCACTCCTAGGACCTATGTTCCCAAGGCACCATACCCATAGAAGCTAGGCCCAGCAAAATTAACTGTTCAGTTAGATAAAATGCTAGAAGTGTTCAAACAAGTGAGGATCAATATCCCACTACTTGAGGCTATCTAACAGATTCCGGCCTATGCTAAATTTCTGAAGGACCCTTGCACCTTCAAAAGGACTACCAATGTGCCCAAGAAGAGTTTTCTAGCCCAACAAGCTAGCTCAATCATTTCTTGTCCAACCCCGATCAAATAGAAGGACCCAGGGTGTCCTACCATTTCTTGCCAGATAGGGGACCATCACATAGAGAAAGCATTGCTAGACTTGGGTTCTAGTGTGAACCTTCTTCCGTACTCTGTTTATGAAGAATTAGGTTTGGGGGAGTTGAAAAGGACCCATGTGACTTTGCAATTGGCTGATGCAACGATTCGATACCCTAAGGGCGTAGTCGAAGACGTTTTGATCAAACTTGGGGACTTTGTGTTTCCTATCAATTTTATTATCTTGGATACCAAACACACATCTGGGGCTGAACCCAAAATTCCAGTAATTTTGGGACGACCATTCCTAGCCACCTCAAATGCCTTGATCAATTGTAGGAATGAAGTGATACAAATCTCATTTGGGACCATGATAGTTCAAGTGAACATTTTTAATGTCAATAAGCAACATCCTCATGAGGATGTTTTTGAAGTTAGTTACATTCATGAATTGGTGGAAAATCACTTACCCTATTGGAAACTTGAAGATCCACTAGAGGCTTGTCTTGCCCACTTTAGAAGTGATTTTGATGTAGATGGACATATTGAGGAAGTCAATGCACTGTTAGACTCCAACCCATCCATAGACTGCTCCAGGTGGCTGTTGACACCAAAAATGTCACTCTGCCTCTTCAAGATCCAAAGAGCTACATGAAGTCGCAACCTGCCATAAATAGGCAATGCTGCTTCCAAAAATCAAATCTTGTCAGAATCAAACAAAAACTGCAAGATTCTTCCAGACAGCCAAAAGAGGAGTACACAAGAAGTTTCGGACCATTTCAAAATCATTTGGCCTAACTTCGCTTCTCCGACAGCCGAAAAGGAGCTCTCGGTGGCAAAAGCATCGGAGACACCAAATCTTCGATCAGGGCCGATGGATAGTCTCAAAATACTTCCAAAAGGCTCCACGTCAAGTTCCGAGTCAAACCGACAACGTTTGACCCTACATCAACCCTCGGAAGCCAAATCAGGCCTCTCGGTGGCAAAGCTCTCCGGGACCATGGTTTCCAAGACAGAGCCTATGGATCATCTTAAAATGACTCCAATAGGTTCCCTGTCAAATTTCAAGTCAATCGGACATCGGTTGACCGCACATCAAACCGCGACATCTTCATCGCGACAAAAAGCAAGTCTACTGGTGATAGGACCCCAAACAGCTTCAAAACTCAAACAAAAGCCTATGGTTGGTCTTATTTATTGCTCAGGAGGCTTCACACCAAATTTCAGGTCATTCCGACATCGTTTGACCTAGTTTCAGCTTCTGACGGAAAATCGGCAGCTCTGCGCGACAAAGTCTTCGGCTTTCTCAGGAAATTGGAAACTTTGCAAAATAAAATGCAAGGATTCTCATCAGGTTTCCTATAAAGAAATCAGGCCAATAAATGGTCAAAATGTCAAGGAAAAGTACAGGAGAAAAAAGAATCGAAAAACAGCAAAAACGGACACAAAATGAGACACAAAAGGGGGAAAACCCCCCAGGGTCGCAGGCCCTGCGACCTGGGCAGGGTCGCCGGCGACCTTGGAGCCCGGGGTCGCCGGGAAGGCCCCGAAAACCCCGGTTTTCGCCGTTTTTTTCGCGATTCGAAGAGCCCAGCCTCTGGTACTTTCCAAAATTCATGTTTTTGAGACACCAAGTCCTCTGACATCCGTCCAAAACACGGGTCAATCATCAAGAGTATCGAAAACAATATTGATCGCCACCCGGTCAACCAAAAAAAAGTGTGCTTTCTACCCGACCGATCGAGAAATCGACAGGACAGATGGCACCGACCCGCTGTTGGCAACAAACACCTGAAATTACATGGTCATCTGATGTCGATCTACATGAGGATCCATCAATGATCATCGACAGAAGAATCCCAAAAGACGTGGCACGGCCCGCGACTCTTCAGCTGCTCGGCGACCACTTAATGCGATTAATTGACTAGCTTTATTACAGTCATTAATCCATTTCTTTGGACGGCCCAATCAGAAGCAAGCATTCAGGAGTTACAAGTCAAGAGATTCATGGCATTTAACCCATGAAACTCCTCCCATCATGGCGATTAAAGGCGATTAAATGCCCTCAGTCTCCTCCGGCCAATCAGAAGCCAAGAAAAAGGAGTTACAAAATAAACAATTCAATTTTGTAACTCCTCCCATTATGCAGCTTTATGACAATCAAGCTCATAAACCCTCCTAAATGGCTACCTAAAAGCCTATAAATAGGAGAGCTCTCCAAGAAGAAAGGAGACACACAGACAGACAACGAAAATCACAGACAGAAGCACAGAAATTCAGAGAAGGAAAAGAGAGAAAACTCTGCGAAAGTTCTACACCGGCCACCGCTACAAGGTGACAAAAGTCCCTTGGGGGGGTACCCCCCCCCAAGGTCCTTGCCTTTTCCTCCTGCCTCCAATGGCTTAGATGTGGCTTTTCAGCCCGTCTACTCGGCTTTTTATTGGATATAGGACCTCCTTTTGGTCTTTGTCCTCTAAAAACCTGAGGTTATAGCCAAGCCAAGCGAATCAATAGCATCCTCTGTTCTCATCTGCATGGATGATGGCGAAGCCCACATATGGCTTGCGACCGTCAATCTAAACGGGTCCCCCACAATCTCCTGAGAAGTTAGATCCTCCTTTTCTTACTTTTCATTGTAGTTTGTATTTTTTTAAAAAGAGACAAAATTCACAACTCTTGTCTTTCATTATTGATAAGGATTGTAAATCGGCTATAAACGCCAAAATCGGCTATAAACGCCAAAATCGGCTATAAATGCCAAAAAAATTGCCTTTCACGGCAAGCCAAGAAAAATGTCTCTTTTCTTAAATATATGTGCAATGGAAAACTTGAAAGAAGTTGATTTCCTTTTTACTTGCGAAGGTTGATCTCCGGATCACCACTTGCAATTCCAAGTAAAAAATAGAAAATCTGGCACACCCACACAAAAAAAAGAAATGTTGATGCACGCCCCTGCCCCCTGGTTACGAAAGGGTCGGAACCAAACGGACTCCCACGTCCGCCGACCTCGGTAGGAACCGAGCATCTGGAGCGCAGTCCATCAAGCTGGCTCCACACGGTGGGACTCGTTTATTTGAGAACACGATGCTAGAAATGAAATATTTGCATATCATATATTTTGCGCTATGCTTATATTTCTTTTCTCGATTCCTTGGCTACTTTATAATTGGTGGCCTATGTTGAATTCCGCATCTAAAAAAATGAGATGAGATTTTTTGTTTGGAAATTTCTAATTCTTTGAATTTATTTCCACTCTTTTTCTTTTCAAAAAAAATTTTTTTTTTAAAATAAAAAAACAAAAAAAAAATCAGATTTTTCATTTTGGATTCAAAATTGAGAAACTTTGATCCTCTCCCTTCTGGGCACTGGCGCTCACGGAAATCGCTGAGACCGTGTTCGGATCGGGGGTTGGGCCATTGTTTCTCTTCGATGAGTTCATTAAAGATCTAAAAAAATATATATATATATAAAATATATAAAAAAAATTTTAGATTTCTCAATTTGGATTCAAAATTGAGAAACCTTGATCCGTTCCTATCGTTCATCGCGCTTGCAGAAATGTTGAGCCTGTTCGACTAAGGTTTTGGGCCATCGTTTCTCTTCGATGAGTTCATTAAAAAAAAATAATAAAAAAAAAAAAAAAGACATAGACCACTAAGGTTAAACCAACTGTGTTCTTTGATCATGGTTGATTCAAAGAAAAGCCTTGTCCAGAGTGTGGAGACAGCTTGACTGTTCTAGGCAAGGGTCCTCCAAACGGGTTCATTAAGTAATCCTACCCTTACCTGGGGGCAATTCTATCAATCAAGATTTCATAAGACCGGGTTAGGAGGCCTATGTGTACTCTCTCGTCTTTTAAACAAATTAAAAAAATTTTTTTTTTTTAAAAATAAAAATAAAAATTTTAAAATAAAAAATAAAAAATAATTTTTTTTAAAAAAAAAAATCTTAAAAATAAAAAAAAAATTAAAAAAAAATAATATAAAAAATAAAATAAAAAAAAGATTTAAAAAAAAAAAATCTTCAAAATCTTCAAAAAAAAAAAAAAAAAAAAAACTTCCGTCATTTTGGGTTTAGATTGGAGAAATCTTGGTCTTCTCCTTTCTGAGCACTGGCGCTCACGGAAATCGCTGAGACCGTGTTCAGATTGGAATGCCTTTTGCTCTCTTTGATGAACCCGATATTGTATTTTCAAAAAAAAAAAACTCGTCATTTTTAGATTCAGATCCGAGAAATTATGGTTCATTTCTTTCTGAGCACTGGCGCTCGCGGAAATCGCTGAGCCCGTGTTTAGATCGGAATACCATCTGTTCTCTTTGATGAATCCAATCTTGACCTTTCAAAATAGAGAATCTCATCTCATGGATGCGGTCTCAAAACATTTGTGTCTAGCGGTACTAGTACGCCCTTTCAGGGTCTACTGTGTTGCGACCGGCACATCTGTAACTCCAACTTCATATTCTTCTTACCTCGAGCAAGCTCTGCTTCTCGATAAGTCGAATTTAAGTTCACAATTGCTTCTAGCAGTCACTGGGACGCTCATTCTGGGCTTACCATACCTGCGATCAGAACAATTGTACCTTCTATGGCATTTTGCCTTCCTCATATTGCTTGGGTCATCTACCTCGAGCAATTTGAAAAGACGAAACCATAGAACTTCCCATTTATGATCATTATATTCTTGTGATTACTAATGGATGTGGTCTTGTTTCAGAAATTTTCGAAAACTAACAATGGCAGCTTCACTAACCATTACTTTCGATGAAAACAAGCACCAACTCATGCTTCAACAGAAGCAAACCACGCGCACCTACAAGCGCCCCATCAGCTGCCGAAGTGTCAACTCCCTCGGCAACTCTCTAAACTCCGAGTCGACCTCGACTCCCCGGACTATCGTCTTTGGGACGCTGGGACCATTCCCACTTCCTGAGGAACAAACTGCTCCCTCCAAGAAGCAGAAACTCGCCTCTCAACATGTCACTACCGTGACACCAAAGGCGAGCACCAGAAGGCCTGAAGCCCGTGGCAGCCCCACGAAGCCTCGACATGCAAACAACCAGGTCTACCCCAAGACTTGGTCCCCAAGACCTTCACCAAAACAGAGAAGGTCCCAAACATCCACTAAGCCAGCATTCCTGGCCCCACTCAAGGAGAACCAGTTCTACCCTCTTGCCTACATGAAAGAGGAGAGACCCATCTCCGACCTGAGTTCCAAGTCATCCCAGCATGAGCCGGCTTGTTCCTACAAGCCCAAAATCAAGTCATGCATCACAAGGCCTCTACAAGCACCTGCTAAGGCCTACAAACCCGCAGTTCGACCCTTCATCTCTACAGGGGCCGAACTCCAAAAATTCAAAGCTTCGCTGCAACAGGCGAAGGACAGGGTTCGCATCCTGTCCTTGCCCAGTTACAAAGAAGACAGGCTCGGCTGCTGCGCCTGAGGGAGCACATCCTTCATCGTCAAAGCCCAGTCAGAGCTGACCGAAGCTCAAATTGCTCGTCGTATACGCCGCCGCGCGTCATACCGACAAAAGAGACTAGAGAAGCAAAGGACCCAGCCTCCCACACTTCAAGTCTCTCCTAAATGGGTCGAAAAAGAAAGACCCAACCAAGTTGCTGCCGTCCATATGGTTGGAAAAACCAGAAGGCGCCAAAAATCAGCAACAAAAATCCATGTCCGACGTCCAATGACCCGCAGCGTCTCAAGGACAAGAAGACATTCAGAAGAATCCCCTGCTCCTTCAAGCAAAGGACAGCAGAGTGATCCTTCCTCAAGCTCCTCTTCAAAAAGAATGAGCCCCAGCTCAGTCACCAGGACAGTTTCTTCGTTCGAATCACGAAGGATGAATGTCTTGGCTACAAATTCTGAGCCACCACCCCCGCAATCCACCTCCAGAAGATGCGATCACCCGCATCCAGCAGTTGGAACAGGGCCAGCCGAGGATTGAAACTCTGATGGAAAACCTTCTCCTCGCCTTCCAAAATCAGGCGAACAATGAACCTCCTCCGAATCATCAAAATGACGAGGTAAATGGAGAAGAAAATGAGTCACGCGCCCTTACCAAAAAGGACGTAGACGGTATCCTCGCCAAGGCAAAAGAAGAGGATATACTCAAGGAGCATGGGATCAAGCCACCATATCCCTTATGGATGGACTCGGTCCCGTTCCCCACCAAATTCAAGCATCCTACTCTCCAAACATATACGGGGAAAGGATCAGCCAGACAGCACGTCATCCACTTCAAGATCCTAACGGGAGCTATCGCGGATCAAGATGCACTCAAGATCCGCCTCTTTGTAAGTACCCTAAAAGGTACGGCCTTCGATTGGTACTCCACTCTGTCGGAGGACTCAATCCAAAACTGGGCCATGCTAGAGACACGCTTCCTGACTCACTTCAAAGGTGAAGATCACCCCGCTACTATGGCTCAGCTGTGCAGCCTAAAACAGGGGGAGAATGAATCAACATATGACTTCATTCACAAGTGGAAAGCAATGGCATACAAATGCTCTGATGTATTGCCACAAGCGTCGCTAGTCGACATCTGCCGAAACAACATGAGAGCCAGAATCCGCTCCATGATCATCGGCAACAAATCAAAAAGCCTGGGAGAACTCCTAGAAGCTTCCATGGAAGCTGAAACGGTGATTAAGGACCTCAACAGTCAGAAATCATCAAGAAAAGAGCCAACCGCCATTACGACCTCAAAACCAAAGAAGAAAGAGGTCCTCAATGTGCAGACCAAGTCAGCTCCTCAGCCACCAAAGAAAGCTGAAAACAAAGCTGTTGGTAAGAAACCTGAACTCTCTGATGCCTTCAAAGAACGAGTAGAGAAGAAATACCCGTTTGATGAAGATGTTGATGAAATCTTCGGGGCTCTTATGGCAAACGACAAGCTCACCTTGCCTGAACCAAAAAGACTGGGTGATGTTGGCAAAACCAACGATCCTCGGTACTGTCCATACCACCAGATGATCTCGCATCCTCTCAATCAATGCTTCGTTGTGAGAGAGAAAATAAATGAGATGTGGAAAAACGGAGTCATCACCTTTGACAAAAACTATGGGTCTGCCTCCGTCAATATGGTGACATGTGGACAAGCATCAAAATCACCGAAGAAGAAGATCACTACTTCCTTCAAGGTGATAAACTCAATCCAAGCGTCCGAGGGACTGGTTCCTTACCCGACACCAGACGGACAACCAATATGGGTACATCCCGATCTCCTGGAAGATGAAAATTGGGAGGTCGTGAAAACAAAGCCTACAGCTCAACAGCGAAGGCAGGCTAGGAAACATCTCCTCAAGCTCAAACGGCAAGAGAAGACCCAGCCAAAACTAGAGGTCAAAGAAAAGGCAGAGGCTTCCTCTACCGCTTCACTGGAAGTAACAAAAACATCCCTTCCAGAGACTTCAAAGGGGGTAAGGAAATTCACTCTTAGTGATTTCATGCCACCTCAATTCAAAGAAGCCATGCAGGAGGCATCATACTCTTGCAATTCGGTAGTTGGATTCTCCATCGATGGATACGAGTCCAGCGACACCGATGATGGATTCGAATCCAACTACACAGATGAGTGGGAGGAGTTCCTTGAAACAGGAGAATATCTCTCCGATGAAGAATGGGTTCCTGAGTCTCATCTTATGCCAGTAATCTGGTATAACCCCCTACAGCCACAAGGATCCTGGTCCGATGATGAAGAAGACCAAGAGACTGTACAAGAAAATGCTGCTGACCCAGCACCTCTCATTACTCCAGTGGAAATCAACCATGTTGAGCCACAAAGAGTTGATGATGAAGAAGATCCGACTCCCATGCCTGATCTTGAAGAATATGCAAGGATCTTGCAGCGACTCGCTCTAGAACAAGAGCAAGAACGCGTCAACGAACCTCCTCGCAATCCAGAGCCTGAAGTCCCTGAAGACCACCAGGTACATCCTCCCTTAACTCCTGAAAATGGAGAAAATTGCTGGATAGACGATCCTCTCACATCCGAGGATGAGTCTGACTTCGATCAGGCAACGTCTCCCGTCAGAGCTTCCTGTAATGTGATAATTCGGGATTATAGTTCTTCCGAAGCATCGTCTGATGAGAGCACTTACACTCCGGCGACGCCTAGCAATATATCTTCTGAAGCCACCTCGTCTCACGTGACTTTCACTGAGATGACACCCTCTCAGGTTTCTTCTCCTGAGACTGTGACTTCAAAGTTCACACCCTTCCTGACTGAAGAATTCCCAGCCATTGATGCTTGGGACGATGAATTAGTCAACGAAGAAGAAAGATTGCTGGATGCTGTTCAGGACTTGTTCCCGGAAAATGCTCCATGCAACACAATCACTGAGGATGGTAACTCTGCTGCTGATACATCCTCAGCAAATGAAAAATGACAGCCTCTTGATCCTGAAGACAATCTTCCAAACGAAGACCCTTCTCAAGAAGCTCTCGAAATTGGTAGAGGCACCCGCTCTGGCCGGGACTACCACAAAAATTACAACCAATCTTCCTTTACATATGTAAATCCTTCGGGAAAAGATGTTGTAAGCGCCCCTAGTGGCAACAATGATGAACATGCAGGCCCTAAGGAGGCTTTCAAGTATGACTTGATTGAACATTTCAAGCACATACCTGCACGTCTGCACATCCTAGATTTGTTGCGAATGTCTCCGCACACTCGTGATAATCTCATTTCGGAATTACAAAAGCTGAATGAGGATGTCGACAAACATGCCCCTCAAGTCCTCCAAATTGAAATGGATTACCGGGTCAAAAACTCAGAAGCCTCCTCAAAGGGAGAAAAGAAGAAAACTGAGGGATCATGCATTGAATGCCTCTCGGTTAAAAAAGCAGCCAGTGCAACCATCGCCTTCACAAAGGACGACCTCCTACTTGGCGAAACCAGGCATAACCGACCTCTGTACTTCACAGGGTATATCAAGGAAATGCCTATGCATAGAGTTCAGATCGACCCAGGTTCTGCACTCAACCTCATCTCCACATCGGCTCTTGAAGAGTTGGGCATCCCACCCAGCAAACTGAGCCACACATCTGTATCTATCTTTGGATACGATGGGAGTACTCAAAGGCCTATCGGTAAAATCAGGTTCAAGTTGCAGATCGGTGATCTTATCTCTGAGGTCACAGTGTATGCAATAAAGACCCCTTCATGCTACAACATCCTTCTCGGACGCCCTTGGATCCATGAGAATGGTGTTGTCCCTTCAACTCTACATCAATGCATCAAGTTTGTTGGCGACGACGGCATGATACATCGAGTCTTTGCGGACAGAAAACCCTTCAAAGGTAAAGAAGTCCACTTCGCAGACTCACAGATGTATGAAGGTGAAAAAGAAGAAGAGGAGAAACACACAGCATCCTTTGCCGAAAATCTCCAGAAAGATAAAGGCAAAGCTCCTCAACAATCACCGGAAGAAAACAAACCATCCGGTAAATCTGAAGAGAGCATGCAAACTCCCTTCATCATCTCCCTCAAATCTTCAAAGCCTTTGGTCATCACAACTAAAGTGAAGAAGGCAAAACAAAAGCCTGGGGGCAAATTTGTTGTCTCTTTCGTGTCTATCATGCAAGACACGGACTCGGATTCAGAGCCAGAAGATGACACATCGTCAAGCCAAGCTGACACTCAGCAAGTTCAGCCTGCTCTTACTCCAATGGAGACAACTTCTGACATAGAAGATCCTACGTCAGCTTCCTTCGTTGTTCCAGCAACTTCAACAAAGGAAAAGCCGATCTTCTTCCATAGATCGGATGCTTCTTCATCAAACTCCATGCTTGAACCTTTCCAAAATAAAGGTACGCCTCAACTATCCTTATACAGTTCTGTGGCACAAGCTATTATGAAGAAAATGGGCTATGACGCTCAAAACCCAGTCGGTTTGGGAGAAGGACGCGGTATTCTCACGCCATTGGGGCCCGTCTTGACCAAAAGCCAGCTGGAAGATTGGAGACTCTACGGCTATGTAGAAAAGTCTTCACACGGGTTAGGGTATGATCCTGAGACTCCCTTGAGACAGTTGACACAAAGGCTTAAAAGTCAATATACTGACCAAGCCTCAACATCTCAAGTCCATGAAGACATCGATCTCCCTGGATATCTCTTTGATGAGTCACCTGACAAAGATCCAAGAAGCTCATCCAATTGGCACGATTTCTCCGAAAATGAAGAGGAGTTGTCCGATGGCACAGACGTGTGGACTTCTGACCCAGAAGAATCCTCATCTCCAAAAGAAGTAGCCTACATCGACTCGGTTTCAACAGGCGATTGGGATCATCTCATAGCAAGCCTTGGGAAAATTACCGATCAAGAAGACCCGTGGAAAGGAACAAAACCTTGGTCTGGAAATGCCCTTGAAACCCCAGAAGGTTTCGTTGAGCTGGAAGCCTCCGAAAATATTGTGGAGGAACCACCTTCGAACCTTCCAACAGAAGATCCGGTTCAAAAGATAGACTTGGGAACACCAGATAACCCACGTCCTGTATTCATAAGCAAGAATATAAAGGATGATGAGTTACCTGAGTATATCGCCTTTCTTCGTGAGTTCGTTGATTGCTTTGCATGGTCTTACGCTGAAATGCCAGGCTTAGACCCCAAAATAGCAGTTCACAAACTCAATCTTCAAGAAGACATCAAGCCTGTCAAGCAAGGCCAAAGAAGATTCCGTCCAGATGTGATGGATAAAATTGAACAAGAAGTTCAAAAACTCAAAAGCGTCGGCTTCATCCGTGAGGAACAACATCCTGAATGGTTGGCCAATATTGTCCCCGTGACAAAGAAAAATGGGCAGATCAGGGTCTGTATTGATTATAGAGACCTGAATGGCGCATGCCCAAAAGATGAATTTCCGCTCCCCATACCAGAGGTAATGATTGATAATACCTGTGGATTCGAGCCAATGACATTCATGGATGGTTTCTCTGGCTACAATCAGATAAAGATGCATCCTGAGGATGAAAAACATACATCCTTTCGAACCCCATTTGGCGTGTATTGTTACACTGTCATGCCATTTGGTCTGAAAAATGCTGGTGCCACATATCAGAGGGCTATGATGAAAATATTCCAAGATATGCAGCACAAGACGGTTGAATGTTACGTTGATGACCTCGCCGTCAAAAGCAAAAGAAAAGAAGATCATCTCGAAGACCTTCGAGAAGTCTTCCTCCGGCTTCGCAAACACAAACTGCGAATGAATCCTTTGAAATGCTTCTTCGGCGTCTCGTCGGGTAAGTTCCTCGGATTCTTAGTTCAGAAAGCTGGAATAGAGCTTGACCCCATAAAAATCAAAGCCATTCTAGAAATGCCCTCTCCAAGAACCTTGAGAGAACTCAAAGGGCTTCAAGGGAGATTGGCCTACATCAGACGGTTCATCTCCAATCTTTCAGGGAAATGCCATCCATTCTCCCGGTTGATGAAAAAAGGTGTAAACTTTGTCTGGGATGCTGACTGTGAAGCTGCTTTCCAAGACATCAAGTCATACCTGACAAAACCTCCAGTGTTAGCTGCTCCTACCACTGGAAAACCATTCATCTTGTACACAAAAGCCCTTGATCACTCTTTGGGAGCTCTGCTTGCGCAAGAAAATGATCAAAGAAAAGAAGCTGCTCTATATTACCTCAGCCGCATGCTAGTAGGTGCAGAGCATCGCTACTCTCCAGTCGAAAAAGAATGTCTTGCAGTGATGTTCGCCGTACAAAAGCTGCGTCACTACTTGCTTTCCAACATAGTCTACCTGGTCTCGAGGGTCAACCTCTTGAAGGTGCTTGTCACAAAGGCAGGTTCTCTCAATGCTCGACTGGCAAAATGGTCCATCCTTCTGTCACAATTTGATATTAGGTATGTACCACAAAAAGCAATCAAAGGGCAAGCTCTAGCGGACTTCCTCGCAGAGCATCCATTGCCTAAAGATTCTCCACTCAGAGATGATCTCCCAGACGAACCAGTCTACAATGTGGAGACTTTCTCACAAAGTGCCTCCTGGGATATGTACTTTGACGGTGCAACCAGGACAAATGAAAAAAGACAGCTGATCTCGGGAGTTGGCATCCTTTTTGTTAGCCCCGACAAATACATGATTCCACACGCTTTCTCGCTACTGGAACCATGCACAAACAATGCAGCTGAATATCAAGCTCTGATCTTAGGATTGGAACTCGCCATCGAATCCGGTATCACCATGCTGGAAGTCTTTGGAGACTCTCAACTGATCGTCAACCAGATGAATCAGAAATTTGAAGTCAGGAAGCCAGATTTGTTGCCCTACTACAACAAGGCACAATCAATTCTGCAAAAGTTTGACATCTGTCACATCACCCACATTCGTAGAGGTGAAAACATACGTGCAGATGCCCTAGCCGGACTTGCCGCATCCATGGTAATCCAGGAAGGGAAAAACATGCAAATCACAGTGTGCGAAAGGAGAATCCTTCATCCTCTTAACACACACCAAGCAGTTGCTGAATGCCACCAAGTGGTCGGAAGTCGGATTTCAATCCTTCAAACTTCAATCGGCGACTGGAGGGATCCGTTCATTGATTACATTATGTTCGGAATCCTACCTGAAGATCCAAAAGAACGGGTAAGCATCCAAAGGCGAACCCCAAGCTTTCATTTGGATATTCCTTCAAAAATAATTTATAGGAAATCCTTCAACGGAGTACTTCTACGCTGCTTATCACAACAAGAGGCTAAAGAAACACTCAAAGAAATTCATGTTGGTCTTTGTGGAGCTCATCAGGCTGGACCTAAGCTCTATGATCAGATAAAAAGGTTAGGGTATTACTGGCCTACCATGGTAGCTGACGCAATGCAATTTGCTAAGCGCTGCCAACAATGCCAAGTTCATGGAGATTACATTCACATGCCTCCAGAATGGCTGCATCCTACAGCGATCTCATGGCCTTTCGAAGCCTGGGGTATGGACATCATAGGTCCTATTTCTCCCCCTTCAAGCAAAGGTCATCGCTTCATCTTCGCCGCTACGGATTACTTCTCCAAGTGGTCAGAAGCATTTGCGTTTAACGAAATGAAGACCTCATCAGTCCTTCAGTTCCTGCGCACCAACATCATTTGTCGTTTCGGCATACCCAAAAGATTCGTCCATGATAACGGACCACAGTTCCGGGATCATCGATTCTACAGGTTCTGCGACAAATACAAAATCCAAAGCTGTCATTCGACTCCATACAATCCGGCAGCAAATGGGTTAGCAGAAGCTTTCAACAAGACACTCTGCAAAATCCTAAAAAAAATGGTCTCTAGTCACAAAAGAGACTGGAGCGACAAAATGTCCGAAGCTTTGTGGGCCTATCGAACCACCGTTCGAGGACCAACCCATAGCACACCATTCTCCTTGGTCTATGGATGCGAAGCTGTCGTGCCCTTGGAAGTACAAATTCCTTCCTGGAGGGTATCCTTGCAAAATGACATGACTCAAGAAAGCAATGTCAAATTGCGACTCCATGAGCTGGACAATCTCGATGAGAGACGGCTCGAAGCTCAACAAAGCATTGAACTTTACCAAGCACGTATGGCAGGATCTTTCGATAAAAAGGTCAGGCAACGCGCTTACAAAAAGAGTGACTTGGTTCTTGCGGTAAAAAGACCAATGGTCTTCGCTCACAAGTCCAAAGGCAAATTTGAGCCAAAATGGGAGGGACCCTACGTCATCGACAAGGTTTTCTCTAACGGCGCATACGCACTCCTAAACATGGAAGGTGACAGATGTATGCTGCCCATCAACGGCAAGTTCTTAAAGCGGTACTACCCTTGAAGACTTACCCAACTGGGTAAGAGCAATGCCTGCACGGCCAAAGTCGATTTCCAGGTACACGCTCGCTAAACCCACCCTTTTTTAAAATTTTCATGTCAAATATTGAAATTTCTAGAAATTTAAACAATGCTTACGTCCATCGTTTCATTGTTCAAAAAAAAAATATCCAAGTTTAGGAACCTTTCCCTAACTTGACCAAAATTTTCAACCCTTGAACCCAAAATTCATGGTTTGAAACAAAATCCGGATTCAGGGATTTCCACCCTAGTCCACCCTGCCTTTTACCGCCAAAATGGTTTTAGGTCAAAACTTATGACCCTCGTGTCTTTAAACAAAAAAAATGGTTTTTCAAAAACCGCGAGGAAGCGACGCTTAGTCGATACTCGCACAAATCGGAAGCAAGCGAACCACGTTCGACACTTCCAAAATCGCAGGGAAGCGACATTTCATCGGTACTTGCAAAATCCAAAACTGTGGAGATGCAACATTTCAGTTGATATCCACAACCCAAATTTCAAAGGTTCGAAAAAACCTAAAAAAAACTGTGGAGACGCAACATTTCAGTTGATATCCACAACCCAAATTTCAAAGGTTCGAAAAAAAAAAACCTAAAAAACTGTGGAGACGCAACATTTCAGTTGATATCCATAACCCAAAGGTTCGAGAAAACCACAAATTTCAAAAATCATGGGGAAACGACATCAAGTCAGTACCCGCAAAATCAAAATTTTTGAAAAGCAAGGATGCGACATTCCATTGATACTTGCACCCAAATCCGCGAGGATGCGACATTCCATCGATACTCGCAATCGAATGAGCAAGGATGCGACATTCCATCGATACTTGCAAGAACATTCAGCAGGGAGGCGACTTTTAGTCGATACTTGCATTTTTGAAAACCAAACCGGCTATAAATGCCATCAAAACAGGCTATAAATGCCACAAACCGGCTATCAATGCCACCAAAACAAAACCGGCTATCAATGCCACAAACAAAAAAAAAACTTGGATTTCAAAAAAAAAAAACGGCTATCAATGCCACCAAAACAAAACAGGCTATCAATGCCACCAAAAACCGGCCACAAAACAAACCGGCTATCAATGCCAACAACACAAACCGGCTATCAATGCCACCAAAACTGGCTATAGATGCCACAAAAAAAAACTCGGCTATCAATGCCACAAGAAAAGCTGGCTCTCATGCCAAAATTGGCTTCCATGCCACAAACAAAAACCTGGCTTTCATGCCAAAACAATCACTTGACAAAAGATTTTCACAAAATGACAACCTTTTGATCAAATCCCATTTAGCAATTAGTTTTATCACAAAAAGATTCAAGTGAGCGTAGGGATAACAAAAAAAAAAAAGCATCCCATTTAGCAATTACTTTTATCACAAAAAGATTCAAGTGAGCGTAGGGATAACAAAAAAAAGAGTACCAAAAAAATACATGTGGTACCAAAAAAAAAAAAAGAAAGTGTTCACAAGCATAAAAAAAAAAAAGAGTACCAAAAAAATACATGTGGTACCAAAAAAAAAAGAAAGTGTTCACAAGCACTACAAAAAAAAAAGAGTACCAAAAAAAATACATGTGGTACCAAAAAAAAAGAAAGTGTTCACAAGCACAAAAAAAAAAAGTACAAAAAAAAAATACAAGTGGTACCAAAAAAAAGAAAGAAGGATGGTTTCTGTATACAGGAGCTCAATCAAAAATGGTCTCCAGCCAAGAGTTCAGCTCCTTAAGCAAGCTTTTGGCCTCATCCGTCAAGGATTCCAAGGCACGCTTCTTCAGGAACCTGCCATGAGATGCTGGGGTGGGCTGTAACCCTTCTTTTGCACTGGGAAGCTTCCCTCGAGCGGTTTTCCATTGTTTGTTCTCATCAGACTTCCTTTTGAGAACTCGATTGGCATCCGCAACTCGATGAATCAGAGCAGTCTCCCTTTCACGAGCCTCTGTTATTTCAGTCCACTTGGCAGCGACTTGTGCCTGCAGATGCTCAAGACGTTTCCTGGCCTCATCGACCTCCCTATCAAGGATGTTAAGGTCATGTGTCAGCCTAATGATGGTTATCTCTTCTAAGTTCCTCTCTCGGACTGCCTGCTTCTTGCTTTCTGTAGCCTCATCCAAGTCAGATTGAGCCTTATCCGCAGGGTCCAAGAACATCTCCTTGAAGAACTGATCGTCAGGAAAACCCATGGTCTCAAACCACTTGTCACCCAGCTCAATGATCCTATTAACGATCGCCCTGGCATCTGTGACATCCAGACCAGCCTCTTCAGCATCACCGAGAATCTCACGCACATGCTGGATCATGCTAAATCCGGCTTCCAAATGCCCAGAAAAGAGAGTCTCAATCCAAGAGCTCAGAACTCGCACCACCACCTTCTTCGCAAAAAAGAAGAGATGGCCCAGCTGAAGATTCGCCCAACTCCGTTGGTCGGCTGCTCATGTCATCATCTGTTGAAAGAGTAACAAAAGAACTCTTTCCAGTTGAAGCTGCTCCTGCTCGGGAAGGAATCTCAGCACGAGGAATCTCTTCAACATTGTCAAAGCTGGTCCCAGGAGTCTCTACCTCTGGATTAACCTCTGGCATCCCTTGCTCTGGAAGCGACGGACCCTCCTCTGTCACTTCAAAACCTGCCAAAGAAACACAAAAAGGTATGAATATAATCCTGTTTGAAAATCATTATCAGGGTTATTACTATAAAATACCTTCTTCGACGACTGGCGGAGCACTCTCTTCCTCCATGAACTCATCGAAAGCATCATCAACATTTGCGTCCATCGATGGTTCAAAGTCATCAGAACCCTGTGGCAAGTCAGCTGACAAAAAAAAATGTGTTAGCAAACCAAGTCACAAACTCAAAAAAAAAAAAGAGCAAAAGAAGTCGTACCAATTGGAGATTCTAGATCTACTCCAAAGTCCCTCGGTTCTTCTTCAGGTGCCTCGACAGGATCCATCACCACCTCATCGGTTGGGACCTCAGGCATCACCAAGTCTTCCTCTGCTAAAAAAAAAAAAAAAGAAGAAAAGCAGAAAACAAGAAGCAAATCAGAACATGGAAAAAATCCCATGAAAAGAAATGGAAAGAGAAAAAGGAAGAATCATACCTTCACCAACGGTCTCTTCTTCTCGGCTTCTCTTCTCTGGAGGCTCGTCAGCATCCACTGGCACATCCTCATCGATAGTAAGAGGAACTTCCAAGTCAGGAGAGTCCTCATGCTGCCCCTTGCTGCGATGATGACTCCTCCCCCTCTTACCCCGGCGGGCTCGCTTCTTAGAGGAACCTGCCCCACTGTCAGAGTCAGGTTTCCCACTTGACTCCTCACTGGATGGTCTACTCTTGCCAGTAGACTCCACGGAAGCTTGCCTCTGTGCCGCTTGCATCCAAGCACCAAGTTTGGCTTCCTCCTGTTCTAGCTGCTCCAAAGCCTCATCAGGTATTTCTCGAACAGCTTCAGAACCAATGACGCCCTGGTCACCGAGAAAGCCTATCTTGTGCTTCTCTCCAGAAAGGAAGGCCCAAACTTCCTCTCGACGGACGCCATCCGACTTTCCAAGGCCCTTTCCAGATGCCAGCTTCACATCAAGCTCCTTCTTGGAAAGCCCCCGATATGCCGAAAAGCTCTCCGCGAACCACTTCGCAAAGCCGGCAGTCCGGGAAGTCAGCAACACAGGATAAGAAATCATGGCTGTAGTGTCTTCAGCACTATAGAAAGCCCATGCATTTCTCCCGTCCTGTAAGCCTCCAAAGCGCTTCACCATGCTTGAAGGCGCTCCAACAACGCCTTGAGAAAAGCCCAGCTGCAAAGCAAAGCGAGAGGGTACATACGGCTGGATGTCGACGAAAAGATGTCTGCGGTACACCATCGTGCCGACACGTATGCTGAAAAGCCACTCTCTCTCTGCATTTGTCAAGGAATAATGCCTTCCCGACCCCGCCCTGGTAGAGTCTCGCGAGGCACCAAAATCAAAAGCCTTCTTCCGCAACTCCGGAGAAAGCTTCACTGAAGACTGCCCCATCTCGACGTCCCTGAACCGTCGGATCCTCATACGGGTAAACAAAAGTGATTCGGACACGGCTTTGCCCTTAGCCAGTCAAATCATCAGAGGATCATCATCTTGTGCAGCACCCAGCCGATGGAAGCCAGGACAGTGGTATACATACCACGAATAAAAGATATGGGCTGAAAATACCCTATTCATGGGAAGCCCAAGCCGAACCAAAAAAGCAGCAGCCTGCAGTTCGGTACACAGGTAGGAGTAAAGAGCTGGCACCAAAGCAAGCTGCTCTCCAAACGCCATCTGGCAAGCCGGAAAAATACAATGCGGCCTGATGTGCGTTCCATCTCCTCCAGCAAAAACAGCCTCACCAAGCCAATAAGTGAGGTAAACAGCGAGATCTCTCCGCAGTGCAATGTCAGGACATATGGCGTTTGTACTTGCACAGAAATCTCTCAACTCTTCTTGCATGGCCAAGATCTTCTTTGAACTTGGATCCTGAGCTCCGGCTTCTTGGGTCACGCTATCAGAAGACTCCCTGCTATCAAAAAAGTTGGGGAATGAAGAGCTAAAACTCTTCCAACTGCTGGATCTAACTTTCAAACCCCCCTTCTCCTTCAAAAAATCATAGAAGGCGACGAGCTGAAAGTATAAAAGCCTGAACTCCTCAGACTGCCCCTCGAGGACGCTGTCAATCGGCATAAACTCCTCATAGAGTTTGCCGAGGATGGGCAATCCAGTAATGGCGCTCAGCTCCTTCAAAGAAAAACCAATCTCACCATTCGTCACAACGAAGGTATTGGTTTGTGGGAGGAATGACTCCAGCATAGCCATGAAGGCCTCGTCGGAAAAGATCACGGTCTCCCTAAAGGCGCGGACCGCATCAAAAATCCCGGCTTCCTTCAAAACGGCGCCACCAATCAGCAGGACGCGATCAGTCCACGACTTCCATTCGGAGTCGGCATTGAAACGGCCTCGAAGTCGAAAAGGCTTGATCCAATTGCTGCCGTCACCGCTGAAAATACCAAGGCCCACCGGTCTCAAATCGACCGACGGATAATCAGAGCCCTGGTAGCCGCTGGATGGCATCAACAGGTCCATATCAACAGGCGACCTCTCCGTATATCCAGGAGAACCGCCAACAAAAACCCCGGTCTTGATTACATTTGTCCTTCTCACCCAGCTTGGAGGATCTTCCCTCTTAGGGCACGTGGGGGCAAGGCTCAGAATCGAGACGGTGCGATCAAACGTCGACCGGGTAGCAACAGTCTTCTTCTCACCATCTGCTGTGAAAGAAAACCGAAAACATCTCCTCTGGTATGTCATGTCATCAGGGACTGCATCACCAAAGAAGAAGGTAGGCTTGGGCAAAACGCTCTGATCTTCCATCACCCATGGACGACTGCTTACCATGATCTTATAGAATTCCTCTCCCTTGAGAGCGATCAGTCGCTGCCTCATCTCATCTCTGTTGAGGGAGTCGCACTCTTCCAGATTTCTCTCAACATACTGGACCTTCTCAAAAGCCTGCTGAACGGCCGGATTAGAAGATCTAGAAGATCGACGAGGTACGCTTGTAGCAGGCTCTTTACCCTTGTTCGCTCTGGAGGAACCACCTGAAAAGGATGAAAAAGAAAAAGATCAAACATCAAAATGACAGAATCTCGCTAAAAAAAAATCTGGCGAAATTTTGACATGATGACGGGGCAATTCCGAAGAAAAGGAACTATCCCGAAAGAAATAAGAAAGCTTGAAGATGGGCTCAACATCGCTGCGAGCTCCGAAACTCCAAACTTTTGAAACCTCAAAGTCTCCGCAAAATCAGGAAGGGCTCAACATCACTGCGAGCTCCAAATTCCCGAATTTGCGAAAACTTTCAGGTATGCTATCACATCATGCTACAAATTTAATTTACAAATTAAAGGCATGCATAAACATCTAGGTTTGCCAAAAAAAAAGAGGGGCATTATCATGATGAGCAAAAAAAAAAAAAAAGAAAAGAAACTTTCTCAAAAAAAGGGAAAGAAAACAAAAAAAAAAGAAAAGAAACTTTCTAAAAAAAAAAGGGAGGGAAAGAAAACAAAAAAAAAAGGAAAAAAAAAAAAGAGAGATGGCCCACAGGCCACGTGGCCGTACGGCCAGATCCGTACGGACAGATCCGTACGGCCCACAAACAACAAAAAAAAAAAAAAAGAAAAAGAAAAGAAAGCAAAAAAAAAAAAAAAGAAAATGTGTGAAAAAAAAAAGAAGCAAACACGTGAAAGAAAAAAAAAAGAAGAAAAGAAAAAGAAAAAAAAAAGAACTTTATTTTTCCTACAATGGAGTTTTCTTGAAAAAAAGGAGAACTTACTTGAAGCCATTGATGGAGAAGAAGAAGAAAAGTCTTGTAGATCTTGAAGAAGAAGAACTCTTGGTCTTGAAGCCCTCTTGAGATTATTGCAAAAGAAAGTAATAAGAGCAAGAGATCCAACCTTCTCCTTGCTTTTATAGAGGAGAGCAAACCAAAGAAGGAAAGAAGAAAGAGGTAAGTGTTACTAATTAGTAACCTTACCAAAAGAAAGAGATTAGAAAGATTCTTTCCCAAAAGAAAGATATCTTGAAGGATTTTCTCCCAAAAAGAAATCGATGACGGATTCTTTCCCAAAAGAAAGATATCTTGAGATATCCTATCCCAAAATAAAGGGATCATGAGAGATTCTCTCCAAGTAAAGATATTCTTAGATATTCTCTATCCAAATGAGATATTTTTGGATATTCTTTACAAAAATGACACCATATGAGATCTAAGCCATTTCAAAAGCTTTAGGTCCCATGGGTTAGCCCATATGAGCCAGGTTTGACCACCTAGGCACAAAAAAAAAAAAAATATTTTGGGCTTTTAGTCAAAGAGAAATCCATCTTACCAAGAGCATACAAAAATGGTTCCATGCCTCTTTTGAGTTGATTGGACCATGCAAAAGAAAATTCCAAGCCCTATGAGCTTCCAAAAATCAAACCATCCAGCCTCATCTACCAAATTGAGCCAAAATCTTGAAATTGACATTCCACAAAAATCAAACCAAATCCTGGTCCCCTAACATGCCACATACAGCCTGTTAGGTCACAAGACCAAAACCAAAAACCAAAACCTGATCCCCTAACTTGCCACATACAGCCTGTTAGGTCACAAGATCAAAACCAAAATTGATCCCCCAACATTCCACATACAGCTTGTTGGGTCACACGATCAAAACCAAACCCGACCCCCTAACCTGCCACATATAGCCTATTAGGTCACAAGGTCAAAACCCAAATCCACATCCCTGATGTCATCTTCAAAACTTTGCCTTGAGATGGTACGTGATCCCTTTCACTACCATAAAATTCCCCTGGAAGCTCAAAAGGCTACAAATACCAAAAAGAAAGACTGCTCAAAGACTCTTGGTCAAGTCACAGGCTCTCCTTCGAAAATCTCTTCAAGGCACATCGACTACAAAAGTTAAGCAACTCGTCGCTGTACCTCGAGGGGGCATTTGTTGACACCAAAAATGTCACTCTGCCTCTTCAAGATCCAAAGAGCTACATGAAGTCGCAACCTGCCATAAATAGGCAATGCTGCTTCCAAAAATCAAATCTTGTCAGAATCAAACAAAAACTGCAAGATTCTTCCAGACAGCCAAAAGAGGAGTACACAAGAAGTTTCGGACCATTTCAAAATCATTTGGCCTAACTTCGCTTCTCCGACAGCCGAAAAGGAGCTCTCGGCGGCAAAAGCATCAGAGACACCAAATTTTCGATCAGGGCCGATGGATAGTCTCAAAATACTTCCAAAAGGCTCCACGTCAAGTTCCGAGTCAAACCGACAACGTTTGACCCTACATCAACCCTCGGAAGCCAAATCAGGCCTCTCGGCGACAAAGCTCTCCGGGACCATGGTTTCCAAGACAGAGCCTATGGATCATCTTAAAATGACTCCAATAGGTTCCTTGTCAAATTTCAAGTCAATCGGACATCGGTTGACCGCACATCAAATCGCGACATCTTCATCGCGACAAAAAGCAAGTCTACTTGTGATAGGACCCCAAACGGCTTCAAAACTCAAACAAAAGCCTATGGTTGGTCTTATTTGTTGCTCAGGAGGCTTCACACCAAATTTCAGGTCATTCCGACATCGTTTGACCCAGTTTCAGCTTCTAACGGAAAATCGGCAGCTCTGCGCGACAAAGTCTTCGGCTTTCTCAGGAAATTGGAAACTTTGCAAAATAAAATGCAAGGATTCTCATCAGGTTTCCTACAAAGAAATCAGGCCAATAAATGGTCAAAATGTCAAGGAAAAGTACAGGAGAAAAAAGAATCGAAAAACAGCAAAAACGGACACAAAACGGGACACAAAAGGGGGAAAACCCCCCAGGGTCGCAGACCCTGGGCCAGGGTCGCCGGTGACCTTGGAGCCCGGGGTCGCCGGGAAGGCCCCGGAAACCCCGGTTTTCGCCGTTTTTTCGCGATTCGAAGAGCCCAGCCTCTGGTACTTTCCAAAATTCATGCTTTTGAGACACCAAGTCCTCTGACATCCGTCCAAAACACGGGTCAATCATCAAGAGTATCGAAAACAATATTGATCGCCACCCGGTCAACCAAAAAAAAGTGTGCTTTCTGTTGGATATCGCGATCACTGAGAGGGGGGGGGGGGTGAATCAGTGATTTCTAAAAACAGGTCCAATTCAACAACAAAACAAGTCAAACCACACAATGACACCAGATTTAACGTGGTTCACCAAAAGGCTACGTCCACAGATCAAAACCGTCCGAACACCGATCCGGTACAGGTCTGAATATATTTAGTCGCACCAACGACAAAGAGCACCAACCCTTAGTTTCAGATAGCACCAACTATCTAGGAAGCACCGACTCCCTTTATAATTTATCTGCACCCACAGATAGGATCACCAAACCCCAAACACCAAGCACCAACTTGATGTAAAAACAGAATATAAGATAAACTCTGTCTACAGCCGTTCCCCTCTACAATTCTCTCTCTCTCAATCCCTTACAAATTGAAATTAAAGCATAAACTGAGAGACACTTATCTTACGGACGAAACATCATCTTCAAGAACATATCCTCGTCCACAATTGCTGTAGAAAGATGCAGCACAAATAGCACACAGCACCAGCACTCTTCTTCTCTCCAAAACTTTCTCTCTTTTTTTCTTCTCTTCTTTCTCTCTTCTGGTGTATATTTAGAACGACCCATACATGCCTTTATATAGGTTATAGTAACCCTTAATTGTGTTCAAAACAGGCTACAATTCGTTTAGAAAGAGTCCCAAACAAATTAGATAAGAGTGCTGAATTTTCGTGCAAGACTTCTGTTTCTGCGCAACTCTGATCCCGTGCTCGGTCGACATCCTTGCTTGCTCGGTCGACCGAAGACACTGTCTGGAAACAGACAGCTATCGCGCTCGGTCGACATCCTGGGGTCCCGGTCGACCGAAGACACACTGTGTCACGAAAATAACTGGGAGCTACCTGAATCTGTTTCTGCAGGTTTCTTCTTTCTCGGTCGACCGCATGCTCTGCTTCAGGAATTCTGAATTCCTGTCTGTTTCAATTCTGATTTCTTCTTTTAAGCTCTATCAACACCAGCCTTTTGACATCACGTTTGTGACAATGTGTTGACAAGAATTCCAACTCAAAACAGTACTTGAGATGCTAATTCCTTCAATTCTTCAAAGACTACTTAAGTCATCTCAAATTCCAACAATCTCCCCCTTTGGAATTGTTGGCAACACTATTGGAACTTCAACACTTTCAACTCCAGCTTGCAGCTCTTCCAAGTTCTTTTCAACACTCACTTGGAACCAATTCTGAAATTCTGAAATAACAACCATGTACTGTCAACAATCTCCCCTTAGCTTTCATAGCATAACATCTCTCCTTGCTATCATAGCATAACATCTCTCCCCCTTTGACAACAAGTCCAAAGGGACCAAACCGAGGAGCGAATAGGATATTCAATGAATGCATTGCTCCCCCTTTCAAGCACAACTCCTATGGTTTAGGAGAGTGAGTAACTCCTAACTTTTTCCGGAGATACTCGAAGACTTCCTTTGGCAGAGGTTTCGTGAAAATATCAGCCACTTGCTCAGTTGTTGGAACATATTCCAACTTGACCTCTCCATCAGCAACTTTATCTTTAAGAAAATGATAACGAATTGCTACATGCTTTGTTCGAGAGTGCTGAACAGGATTCTTAGATATATGAATTGCGCTCGTGTTGTCACATAGGATTGGCGTAGGATCCGTTGTAGGAACTCCTAGATCAGAGAGCATTTGCCGCATCCATAACACTTGCGTACAACAAGTCGCCGCTGCAATATATTCCGCTTCCGCTGTCGAAAGGGATACTGAGTCTTGCTTCTTACTATGCCAAGCAACTAATCTTTCTCCAAGATAAAATGCGCCGCCGCTAGTACTCTTGCGATCATCTACGCATCCAGCCCAATCGGCATCAGAATATGCAACAAGAGTGAAGGATTTGCCTTTAGGATACCAGATACCAAGCTCCATAGTACCTTTCAGATATCGAAAGATTCTTTTCACTGCTGTAAGGTGCGTTTCAGTTGGTGCTGCTTGAAAACGTGCAACCATACATACTGCTTGTAGAAGATCTGGTCTTGTAGCAGTCAAGTAGAGCAAGCTTCCTATCATAGAGCGATAGGTGGTATGATCAACGGACGAGGCCTTATCATCTTTGCTAAGCTTCGTGTTCGTTGACATTGGTGTGCTCACTGGCTTGCTGTCTTCCATATTGAACCGTTTTAGCATTTCCTTAATGTATTTCATTTGTGATATGAAGATGCCATGCTTCAGCTGCTGAACTTGTAAACCAAGAAAGAACTTTAGTTCTCCAAGCATCGACATCTCAAATTCTTTCTTCATCTCTTCAGCAAAATTCCTGCACATCTCCTCATCATTGCCACCAAAGATTATGTCATCAACATAAACAATGACAACCAGCTGTTTGCTTAGCTCAGTTTTGACATACAGATTGCTATCAACCATTCCTTTTCCAAAACCGATCTTGCGGAGATAGAGATCCAGCCTTGCATACCATGCCCTTGGCGCTTGTTTCAGTCCATAAAGAGCCTTTTTCAACTTGCACACTAGATCTGAATTTTTGCTGATGAAAAAACCATCAGGTTGCTCAATGTAGACCTCCTCTTCAAGTAAACCATTCAAGAAAGCTGACTTTACGTCCATCTGAAATACCTTGAAGGTTTTGTATGCTGCCAATGCAAGAAACATACGAATAGCTTCCAGACGAGCCACCGGTGCAAAGGTCTCTTCAAAATCTATGCCTTCAACTTGAGCATAGCCTTTACAAACCAACCTTGCTTTGTTTCTAATGACTTGACCATTTTCATTCAGCTTATTCCGAAAGACCCATTTAGTACCAATAACATTCTTATCAGTAGGTCTAGGAACAAGTTCCCATGTGGAGTTCTTCTCAATTTGCTCCAACTCCTCATGCATAGCTTTCAACCAACTATCATCGAGACTGGCTTCAGCCACAGTCTTGGGTTCAATGGTGGACACAAGTGAGTAATTGCTAACTACACTTTGTCTAGTTTGAACGCCTGCCTTAGGATCTCCAATGATTTGATCCTTAGGGTGTTGCTCTACCCAAGTGCTGTGCTTCTTAGATGTAGTATCTTCTGAGTCATCCTTTAATTTCTCAGAATTATTAGATTCAGCCATCTCATCATCAATCTCACTCGAGTCCTCATAAACTGGACTGTCATTATGAGTTGCATTCTTTGGTTCAATATTCTCATCTATTCTCACATCAGCACTTTCTATGATTTTTCTGGTTCTTTTGTTAAGACACCTATATGCCTTGCTAGTAGAGGAGTAACCCAGAAATATACCTTCGTCAGCTCTTTCTTCAAATTTGCCCGGATTTTGTTCGAGCCGCTTGATGTAACACTTGCTGCCGAAGACTCTGAAGTGCTTGACTGTTGCTTTTCTTCCAAACCATAGCTCATAGGGAGTTTTGACTTCATGTGGCCTGATCAAGCATCGATTTTGAATGTAGACAGCCATATGAATTGCCTCTTTCCAATACTTGTCAGCCATCTTGCTTTCACTTAGCATCGTACGGGCCATCTCTTGTACGGTGCGATTCTTCCGTTCCACAACTCCATTTTGCTGTGGAGTTCTAGGGGCTGAGTACTGTCTTTGAATGCCATGATGTTCACAATATTTAGTGAACTCTTCAGATGTGAACTCGCCTCCACGATCAGACCTTAAAATCTTGATACGTTTTTCCAATTGATTTTCAACCTGTGCTTTAAACACTTTAAAACGATCAAGTGCTTGATGCTTATGCTTAAGAAACAATACCCATGTCATACGAGTATAATCATCAATGCATAACATGAAATACTTATCTCCATTGGTGCTTTGAGTTCGCATCGGTCCACAGAGATCAGTGTGCACTAGCTCAAGAGGTTTCTTTGAATGATGCTCCTTTGACTTGAACATAACCCTCGTTTGCTTTCCCTTTTGGCAAGAGTCGCAAATGGGATTGGAAGGCTTTTCAACTTTAGACATGCCTCTTACACAGCCTTTGAATTGCAAATCTTTGACATGTTATCAAAGCTTAGATGCCCAAGGCGTTTGTGCCACAACCAACTTTCCTCTGTCCGACTCATCAAGCAGGTCTTTTCAGCTCCATCTGACAATGTATAGAGATTTCCAGCAGTTCTTGTTCCAGTTGCCACTGTTTTGCCGTTGCTACTCTTCTTGATGGCAAACCCATTCTTTGTGAAGATAACTTCGTGACCCTTGTCACAGATCTAGCTCACACTAAGCAGGTTGTGTCTCAATCCAGACACATATAAGACTTCTTCCGATCTGATCTTGTTTGCCATAAGCTGAATAACACCTTTTCCGCAGATTTTGGCACCATCATTGTTGCCAAACTTCACTGAACCGCCTTCATAGTGCTGTAATTTGATGAATTTCTCTTTATCACCAGTCATATGGCTTGAACAACCACTATCAAGGACCCATGGTGCTGTCTTCTTTTGTGCATTGAATGCCGTTTGCACAATGAGAGATTCTTTGGAATTACCTTCCCTTTTCTTTGCCCTCCATGCCTTAACTAACTTGGGTTTCTTTTCAACCTGAAATTTGTTAGCAATATGCAACCTACAATCCCTAGCCAAGTGTCCATAATTATGACTCATATAGCACTCAATTTTGTGGCTGTTTAGGATTGAAAAAGGATTCCTAGTTACAAATGGGCTGTTTCTTACATAGAATTTGCAATCAGCTCTTTTATGTCCAAACATATTACAATGAAAGCAATAACCATAGAATTTGTATCTTCTTTGTGGCTGGTTAGTCTTCATTATCTTTCTAACAGGAATGGACTCCTTTCTAGGTTGAGTGGGCTTCATAGAGTTAGAAGGTGCAGTGACTTGCTTCACAAACTCTTTCTTTTCAGGAGGTGCAATCTTAGAGGATTCACCTTTCTCAAATCCTAGACCAAATCTGAAGTGGGCAGGTCTTTGAACTTTCAGTAGTTCATTGAGTTTCATAGTCCCTTCAATCGCTTGGAGCACTTTGAGTTTTTTGCTATTTTCCAAATTTTCAGCCTTTGCTCTAGCGATCTCAGTTTCAAGTTTCATAGCCTCTTCCTTTTTGATACTTATTTGGTTTTCAAGGACTTCTACCATTCTTTTATATTCTTCTACTTGAGTTTTCAAAGCAATAATAGAACTTTCAGATTCATGGAGAAGTTTCAGATTTTTCTTACTTGATTTGCGTTCCATGCTAAGCTCCTCAAGTGCGGCTATGAGTTCCTCTTCAAGATTGACTTCAGCCTCCTCTACCTCTTCCGGATCTAGCTCTTCTTCTTCTTCAACAGTGACCATGAAGAGAGCTTCGGTTGATTCATCATCGTCTGAAGATTCAGACGTGCTGTCATCTTGTTGACATAGAAAGTTTTTAGCTTTGCCCCTTTTTCTGAAATTTCTCTTTCCTTTACTCTTTTCAGCATAAGAGTCATTATCATTGTCTTCTTTTAGCGGACACTTCGCAGCAAAGTGACCAATACCTCCACAATTGAAGCATTTAAAGGGTAGCTTCCCTTTGTACTTGCCATTGCTTCCTTTCTTCAACTTTCTAACAAATTGAGCCTCAAGCTCATCATCATCAGAATCAACATCATGACCAGCAGTCTCTTTTGCCTTTTTCTGAACTTTGAAGGCCGCTTCTTTATCAGATGAAGACGTCTTTCCTATGCGCATCTCATAGGCAGTTAGAGAACCATGTAATTCATCCATGAAAAATGCATTCAGATCTTTGGCTTCTTCGATGGCTGAGACTTTTGAATCAAACCGGGGAAGAAGAGATCTTAGAACCTTTTTGACGATGACCGGCTCTTTAATCTCCTCCCCTAGTCCACGAATGTCATTCGTGACTTCATTCACTCGTTGCATATACGAGTCAACATTCTCGCTTTCCTCCATGCGAAGAGACTCGAATTGAGAGCGATGAGTTTGCAATTTGGCTTCTTTAATCTTCTCATCACCTTCATGTATGCTTTGCAACTTGTCCCAAATTTCCTTGGCTGTTTTACATGCAATTACTTTGACAAGCTCGCTGTCCACAAGGCCACTAAAGAGTGCATTCTGCGCCTTGGAGTCGTTGTCTGCCAACTTCTTCGATGCAGTATCATTGGGTACGTTGGCAGCATTGTAACCGACTCTGACAGCCTCCCAAACATCATAGCCAAGAGATTTGATGAAGGCTTGCATCCTAATCTTCCAAAAGGAGTAATTAGAACCATCAAACAGAGGTGCTTTCATATTCCCTGTATTGACTGCCATGTGATTTGACAAGAGATCACCCTTAGCGTATTAAACTGATCAAGGGAGCCTCGCTCTGATACCAATTGTTGGATATCGCGATCACTGAGAGGGGGGGGGGGGTGAATCAGTGATTTCTAAAAACAGGTCCAATTCAACAACAAAACAAGTCAAACCACACAATGACACCAGATTTAACGTGGTTCACCAAAAGGCTACGTCCACAGATCAAAACCGTCCGAACACCGATCCGGTACAGGTCTGAATATATTTAGTCGCACCAACGACAAAGAGCACCAACCCTTAGTTTCAGATAGCACCAACTATCTAGGAAGCACCGACTCCCTTTACAATTTATCTGCACCCACAGATAGGATCACCAAACCCCAAACACCAAGCACCAACTTGATGTAAAAACAGAATATAAGATAAACTCTGTCTACAGCCCTTCCCCTCTACAATTCTCTCTCTCTCAATCCCTTACAAATTGAAATTAAAGCATAAACTGAGAGACACTTATCTTATGGACGAAACATCATCTTCAAGAACATATCCTCGTCCACAATTGCTGTAGAAAGATGCAGCACAACAGCACACAGCACCAGCACTCTTCTTCTCTCCAAAACTTTCTCTCTTTTTTTCTTCTCTTCTTTCTCTCTTCTGGTGTATATTTAGAACGACCCATACATGCCTTTATATAGGTTATAGTAACCCTTAATTGTGTTCAAAACAGGCTACAATTCGTTTAGAAAGAGTCCCAAACAAATTAGATAAGAGTGCTGAATTTTCGTGCAAGACTTCTGTTTCTGCGCAACTCTGATCCCGTGCTCGGTCGACATCCTTGCTTGCTCGGTCGACCGAAGACACTGTCTGGAAACAGACAGCTATCGCGCTCGGTCGACATCCTGGGGTCCCGGTCGACCGAAGACACACTGTGTCACGAAAATAACTGGGAGCTACCTGAATCTGTTTCTGCAGGTTTCTTCTTTCTCGGTCGACCGCATGCTCTGCTTCAGGAATTCTGAATTCCTGTCTGTTTCAATTCTGATTTCTTCTTTTAAGCTCTATCAACACCAGCCTTTTGACATCACGTTTGTGACAATGTGTTGACAAGAATTCCAACTCAAAACAGTACTTGAGATGCTAATTCCTTCAATTCTTCAAAGACTACTTAAGTCATCTCAAATTCCAACACTTTCTACCCGACCGATCGAGAAATCGACAGGACAGATGGCACCGACCCGCTGTTGGCAACAAACACCTGAAATTACATGGTCATCTGATGTCGATCTACATGAGGATCCATCGATGATCATCGACAGAAGAATCCCAAAAGACGTGGCACGGCCCGCGACTCTTCAGCTGCTCGGCGACCACTTAATGCGATTAATTGACTAGCTTTATTACAGTCATTAATCCATTTCTTTGGACGGCCCAATCAGAAGCAAGCATTCGGGAGTTACAAGTCAAGAGATTCATGGCATTTAACCCATGAAACTCCTCCCATCATGGCGATTAAAGGCGATTAAATGCCCTCAATCTCCTCCGGCCAATCAGAAGCCAAGAAAAAGGAGTTACAAAATAAACAATTCAATTTTGTAACTCCTCCCATTATGCAGCTTTATGACAATCAAGGCTCATAAACCCTCCTAAATGGCTACCTAAAAGCCTATAAATAGGAGAGCTCTCCAAGAAGAAAGGAGACACACAGACAGACAACGAAAATCACAGACAGAAGCACAGAAATTCAGAGAAGGAAAAGAGAGAAAACTCTGCGGAAGTTCTACACCGGCCACCGCTACAAGGTGACAAAAGTCCCTTGGGGGGGTACCCCCCCCAAGGTCCTTGCCTTCTCCTCCTGCCTCCAATGGCTTAGATGTGGCTTTTCAGCCCGTCTACTCGGCTTTTTATTGGATATAGGACCTCCTTTTGGTCTTTGTCCTCTAAAAACCTGAGGTTATAGCCAAGCCAAGCGAATCAATAGCATCCTCTGTTCTCATCTGCATGGATGATGGCGAAGCCCACATATGGCTTGCGACCGTCAATCTAAACGGGTCCCCCACAATCTCCTAAGAAGTTAGATCCTCCTTTTCTTGCTTTTCATTGTAGTTTGTATTTTTTTAAAAAGAGACAAAAATCACAACTCTTGTCTTTCATTATTGATAAGGATTGTAAATCGGCTATAAACGCCAAAATCGGCTATAAACGCCAAAAATCGGCTATAAACGCCAAAATCGGCTATAAATGCCAAAAAAATTGCCTTTCATGGCAAACCAAGAAAAATGTCTCTTTTCTTAAATATATGTGCAATGGAAAACTTGAAAGAAGTTGATTTCCTTTTTACTTGCGAAGGTTGATCTCCGGATCACCACTTGCAATTCCAAGTAAAAAATAGAAAATCTGGCACACCCACACAAAAAAAAGAAATGTTGATGCACGCCCCTACCCCCTGGTTACGAAAGGGTCGGAACCAAACGGACTCCCACGTCCGCCGACCTCGGTAGGAACCGAGCATTGGAGCGCGGTCCATCAGTGGCAACCAAAGCATGAGATTTTGACTCCATCTGCTTCCCCACTCGTCCCATCGATTGTAGAGCCCCTTAAGTTAAAACTCAAGCAGTTGCCAGATACCTTGAAATATGTGTTTTTAGGCCTGCTAGAAATCCTTTCGGTGATTTTAGGTTCAGACTTGGACCCTGTCAAAGAGGAAAAACTCATTAAAATTTTGGATGCACACAAGGAAGCTATAGGGTGGTCCATCGCAGATATCAAAGGAATAAGCCGATCTGTGGTCCAACATAGAATCCATTTGGAAGACAATACAAAACCTTCTCGTGAACCACAGAGGCGACTGAACCCTGCAATGAAGGAAGTGGTCGGGTCAGAAGTCTTAAAATTACTTGATGCAGGGGTGCTTTAGCCCATATCTGATAGTGCATGGGTGAGCCCGGTTCAAGTGTTACCAAAGAAATATGGAATAACAGTGGTTCAAAATGAGAGCAATGAATTGGTACCCACTTGGATACAGACTGGATGGAGGGTATGCATTGATTATAGGAAGTTGAACTTAGTCAGTCGGAAAGATCATTTTCCCCTCCCATTCATGGATCAGATGCTCGAAAGGCTAGCTAGTCATGCATATTATTGTTTTCTTGATGGTTATTCCAGTTACAATCAAATTCTAATTGCAGTCATGGACCAGGAAAAAACTACCTTCACCTGCCCATTTCGCACTTTTACTTACAGACGTATGCCCTTTGGGCTATGCAATGCACTGGCCACCTTTCAAAGGTGCATGTTGAGCATATTTTCTGACATGGTAGAAAGATTCATTGAGGTCTTCATGGATGATTTTTCGGTCTTTGGCAATTCTTTTGAGGAGTGCTTTCATTTGTCCCTTGTGCTTGAAAGATGTAAAGGAAAGAATCTAGTCTTAAATTGGGAGAAATGTCATTTTATGGTAAAAAGGGGCATAGTTCTGGAACACATTATTTCTGATAATGGAATTGAGGTGGACAAAGCAAAAATTGATTTGATTTCCAAATTGTCACCACCAAAATCAGTTAAGCAGATTCGATCATTCCTGGGCCATGCTGGCTTTTATCGTAGATTCATCAAGGATTTTAGTAAAATTGCTAAACCTTTGTGCCAATTGCTGACAAAAGAGGCCCCGTTTGAATTTAATGAGAAGTGTCTAAAGGCCTTTGAGAGACTGAAAAAGAACTAACTTCAACCCCTATAATTCAGCCACCTGACTGGACCATTCCATTTGAGCTAATGTGTGATGCATCAGATACTGCTATTGGAGCTGTTTTGGGTCAACGGGTTGGGAAGCTACCTCATGTGATTTACTATGCAAGTAGGACCCTTAATGATGCACAGCTAAATTACACAACCACTGAAAAAGAACTGCTCGCTGTGATTTTTGCATTGGAGAAATTTCGGTCCTACTTGATAGGGTCTAAAGTCATCATCTACACGGACCATGCAGCTTTGAGATACCTTCTGTCCAAAAAGGATGCAAAAGCCCGATTGATCTGATGGATCCTTCTACTACAAGAGTTTGATTTGGAAATAAGAGAAAAAAAGGATGTGAGAATGTTGTAGCAGACCATCTTTTGCGGTTACCCTTATAACCATCATATGAGGTTCTATTTCCCAAATCCCTTGGTTTGTAGATATAATCAATTACCTTGTTATAGGGGAGATGCCCACCCATTGGTCAAAAGAGGATCGATCAAAATTTCTTGCTGAGGTCAAGTACTTTTTCTGGGATGACCGATTTCCTTTTAAGTATTGCTCGGACCAGATCATCAGGAGATGCATTCCTGATCATGACCATTACTCGGTCATTTTATTCTGCTATGATCATGCATGTGGGGGCCGCTTTAGTTTGAAAAAGACAGCTGTAAAAGTTTTGTAGTGTGGTTTTTACTAGCCTATAATCTTTAAAGATTGCCACACTTTCAGTTTGAACTGTGAGAGATGTCAAAAGCTTAGCAAGCTCAATCGGAGGAACATGATGCCCTTGAATCCCATACTTGTGGTGGAACTTTTTGATGTGTGGGAAATTGACTTCATTGGGCCATTTCCAAGTTCCTTTGGTAATTTGTATATTTTACTTATGGTGGGCTCTATTTCTAAATGGGTGGAAGCAATACTTACCAGAAAGAATGATCGCCATGTGGTGATCAAATTTGTGAAGCAATACATATTTTCTAGGTTTGGTATAGCCAGGGCAATTATCAGTGATGGTGAAAGCCATTTCTGCAATAACACCTTTGACCATCTGATAAAAAAGTACTCTGTTACTCATAAGGTTGATACACCCTACCACCCACAGACCAGTGGCCAAGTAAAAGTTTCGAATAGGCAGATTAAATAAATCTTAGAGAAGACGGTCAACCCAAATCGGAAAGACTGGTCTTTGCGGCTATTGGATGCATTATGGGCCTATCGAACCGCTTACAAAACTCCTATTGGGATGTCTCCATATAGGTTGGTCTATGGTAAGCCTTGCCATTTGCTTGTTAAGTTAGAACATAGAGCTTACTGGGCCATCAAAACTTTCAATTTTAACTTGCCCTTGGCAGTTAACCATCGTAAGTTGTAACTCAATGAGCTTGATGAATTGAGAAATGATGCTTATGAAAATGCCAAAATTTATAAGGAACGGATGAAGTTGGACCATGATAAATCAATCATTCGAACCTGGCATGAAAGTTCTCCTCTACAATTCTCGGTTACACCTGTTTCCAGGGAAACTGAGATCTCGATGGTCTGGCCCATTCATTGTGTGTACTGTTTACCCTCATGGGGCTATGGAAATTGAAAATCCCAAGAATGGGGATGTTTACAAAGTGAATGGTCAACGGTTGAAACCGTTTCTGGAACCGAAGGATAAATCATTACGGATATCCTTGTGGAAGACCCAATTTACCAGGACTAATCATTTTTTGTCACGTCGGGCTGATGACATTAAACTTAGCGCTGTTTGGGAGGCAAACCAATTTTGGAAGGTAATTGAGCTGGTTGATCACATTCTTTTGCAATCACCCCACATGGTAAGACGTTCCAATTTTCCTTATAGCTCATTTTCACATTACACATGCATTTGCATTCATAACATTGAGGACAATATTGCATTTAGGTTTGGGGGTGTGAGTTAGAACTTGACATGTGGTAATTTGTTCAATTTTCATTATACATTTTATTTTTCGCTTTGCTTTGGTTTTTAGGAGATTTAAAAAAATTATTTTTTACTATTGTTAGGTTAGAGGGAAACTTTCGAGAGAATTTTTATTCGCTGAAGATATTTATTTTGGGTAAAAGAAAACAATGGTTCACTATTTTATTTATGGAAAGGATTTTTGGAAAAGTGCTGAATTTTGATCCCTCACTTTACACAGGTTGTATATGTTGCCAAGGTTGAATGTGAAGCTTTGATTTCCATTTTTCTTCAAAAAAATAAAAGAAAAAGAAAAAAGAAAATCGACCCTTAGTTTTACAGAGCTCCCTGGTTCGATCGGTGGATACATATAAAGGGCTGCCTATTGTTGGGGGACCGCAAAAAAAAAAAAAAAAGAAGTATAGTCTTGAAAAGAATAAAAATGTGACTAGTTTGGGTTTGTAGCCTTTTTAACCTGAGCCAATAAGCCCTTAGGGGTATTTACATACCTAGTTCCCTATAGCCATCTGGTTTGGGAGTCATTGGCCTAATGCTTGTTGCATGGGTTAAATAGAAAGCTGGGGCTAGTTTGGTTCACCCATTTGTAAAGTCAAGTGAAGTGAAGTCAAGTAAAATATCACATCAAAAGCACTTTTTACCATAATTTCCTCCATCTTTTCCAACAAAAAGTCAAAAAGCAACTATAATTACTCACTAAAAGACAAAAAAACTCCATTTTCCTTACCAAAAGTCAACAATATTCCATCCAAAACAACTAAAAATAAAATATCATCATTACGCACTACATATTTTATTCATAATTTTTATTTCACTTCACTCCACTTGATTTTAAGAGTAAAGTGCCAAACTGGCCAGGGACCTAGGCATTGCATAATCACATGTGTGTGTTTGAAAAAAATTGCTCCCTTTGGAAAAACAGTAGTGCGAAAGCCGTCATTATCACCTTGAGAGGAAGACTGTTTTTCTTTGATAAGTTTAAGCGGCCCAAAATTTTTTTATTATTTTCATGGAAATTCTTGGTGGATCATTTGATGCTTATTACGTATACATACTTTTCACCATGCACGATCAATTAGCATGATTTCTAGAATTTCTGACCAAAAGATGGGTTTGGTGAACTGAATTTAAGATTTATCTTTGAAAATTCTGAGCACTAAGAATAGTCGGTATCTATAAATCTTCTCTTGGAAGAAGTTTCCCTGAATTTTGTTAGGTCTTACGTTTTTTTTTGGCAAAAAAAGAAAAAAGAATTTTGTGGGTAGATTCACTGCAAACCCTCACGAGGCACAACTCGTCCACTAGGAGGAACTTAGGGGTTTAAGGGCTTGCTGCATACACTAAATGCAGTCGAAACAGCCAGCAAAAGTGACATTTTTTTTTATTTTTCTGCATTTGTTAGGATAGTAAATTTCTCATTTTTCATTTATTTTTGCTCGAGCATTAGCAAAAAAGCTGGTTTGGGGGTGTGATAAGTCCACAAAATTGTAGTTCCTATTCATCATTTTATGTTACTTTGTAGACTTAATTAGGGTAATTTGCACTCAATTTCATAGAATTTCATAATTTCATGCATTTGAGCATTAATGTTTGAATTTTAGTAAAAATCATTCAAAATCATCAATCTTGCATGAATTTTATGAAATCATTGGTTTACATCATCTTAGTGTCACACCAATTAGTTTTTATATTCTGGCATCATCAATTAGTTCATGGAAAATCATAGTTCATTCATGTGTATGGTCTCATTCGGGTCCCATGCATGACATTTATGAATTTTATACATATGATGGCTGAATTATTCTTTTTATTCTTGTAGGGAATCTTCAGTTAATTGGGACCCGCCTTGAAAAGAAATTAAGAATTCACAGAGAATGTCCAAGCCATGCCACTTCAAGGTGTGTGCAGTCCCCATGTGGTCCCACACCATGTCAAGCTTTGCTACAAATTCAATTTCAGATTTGTTTGAAGAACTTATCAATGAAAGTAGGTCCATTTCATGAGGATTTTCTTTAAGTAAAATTTAGAAGGTGTAAGCAAGCAAGGACTTTGCAAAAATAGCCTTGGAAGATTCTCTCCAAAAATCTCTACCATTATTTGCCAAATCTTGCAAGCTTGGAAAACAAGAAGAAGACTTACCAAAGAAGGGAGATTCTTATGCTGAAAAAGAGGATCTAGAGAGAAAGAATAGGGAACTCATGCCCTATTTAAACAAGGCCTTGGCCGTCCAAAAAGGGACCTCCTCTTCCATTGAAAACGTGCAACACATTCTCTCTCCCATATTCCCTTCTTTCTTTCTTTCTTTCTTTGTTTCTTCTTTTTTCCATCAGCTAGTTTTTCTTTCTTTATTTTGGTAACCTTGGGCCATGTCCAAGGACTTGTTTTGAAGGATAATTTTTGTGAAGGAGAAGTTGTAAAGATGAAAATTTTAATGACAAATCAAGAAGTATTCTTTGTAATGGCGGGCTAGTTTTTCTTGATTAGAGCTATGGATGAAGGTAAGAATCGCCTTTTTATTTATTTAGTAGTTCTAATTTGTGTTCCATGATTATGTGCTTAATTATGAATAGGCTTGTCTTCGTACCCTTGGCAAATCTCTAGTTTTATTTCAAAAAATAAAATTTGATTTTTGACTATTCATGCTTAGGTTTGATAGGCTATGCTTAGGATTTAGATCTTTTGATGGTTTATACTTATCTTTGATGGGTAGTTCTTAAATTATTTTTATTCTTTTATGAGATGAAGGAAGTCTTTTGTTTTGGATTTTTATGATTAAAAAGGGATTTTAAAAGTTAGATTTTCCAAATTGAAAACTTTGATTTGTCTTTGATTTGAAGTAAAAATTGGAACAAGTTAGGATTACTTGATAAACAATTGATGGATGCTTATTGAATTCTTATGCTCTAATCACTTTCTTTAATTGGTAGTTTTCATATTTCTAAATTAGTTGCTTTCTTTATTTCTAAATAATCAAAACTTTCCTTAATTGTAGTTAATTAGTTTTCTTAATCTAAAAGTTTCTTTAATTAGTTCCCTGTGGGTTCGACCCGTTCTTGCCACTGTCTCATCTAGACACCCATGCACTTGCAGTATTTTATGATTGATAAAGATCACATCAAATAGATTAAAGATTATGGCTATTTTAAGTTATTTACATCATCTATGAAACTTGTTTGATGAAAGATTGACATAATCTATCATGTGTAGTGATATTTTATTTTTAATTCTTGGTCTTTATAGTAAAACAATCTCAATTATCTCCTTTTTATATAGTTATTTTATAGCAATTTCAAAGTTACATGACAATAGCATTTCAATGTAAATTATATATAAATTAGTTTAGTCTTTTTGCTAAATAAGGTTTTTATTTATCTTACTTTATTTCTTTATCGATAATATTTTAAAGAAAACAATAAAATTAATTATACTTTTATTGTTTGGCATGGGCTAAGCATGAGCCATCGCTGCTAGTTATAGATATTAAAATAATAGGGAGAGGGATCCTATAGAGAGCCACCTCAGCACTCAAAAGAGCTCTACTTTCAAAGAAATATAGAAGAAAGAAATGCACGCCCTAGGCTTTGACTTAAGCCACCGCACTCTTTCGAAACAGATCTCCACCTTAAATCTTTCCATTTCAATTAGGGGAGTTCTATTGGCACCACGAAAAGTTCTCTTCCCACCGCAGTTATTATGCCAATTTCTTTTTACAATAAAATCATTACGTGAAATGACTAAAATGGACATCTCATAAACCATGTTGAAAATCAAATATTTCTCTTCACACACATAACTCATCTCTCATCTCTCCCCTCTTCACACAATAACTTTACTCTCTTCACTACCGGTTTCACATTCTCATTCCCCCATTGCACCCCACATTTTCCTTCTTTTTTCACTCTCATTATTCCTTCATTCAATCTCTTTACAGCATTGCACCACTCACCCACAGTTCACCTTCTTCCTTCTTCCTTTTCTCCCTTGCTCTCATCAAACTCTTTTGTTGTAGTTGAATCAAACCAAATATTGCAATGGACAAGGAAATGAAAAAGAAAATCGTGTCTTTTAATCCTACTAGCAGCAAAAAGGTTAGTGTGGTTGAGTATTTCAGTGTTTTGTCAATTTTTTCAAGTTCTGTATTGTAGTTATTCGCGTTCTGTCCGGACTGGTATGACCGAACATTTCTGGAATGTTCGGACAAATGATACCGAACATACACTATATGTTCGAATGTTTCTATACGAACATATGAGACTTGTTCAAGACTTTATTTCTGAACATAAAACAAAATGTTCGGAATTTATATGTCGAACATATGGTTTATGTTCGGATTTACTGTTCCGAACGATAGTGATACTGCTTTTTCCTTAGTGCAGCCATCCACAGAAGAAAGCCAAGTTCAGTCAGCCTATGTAATGGACTTTACAGATGTGTTTACTACCAAAGAAGTAAGACATTATATTAAAATCTCAATATACATATTGTGTGTTACTAATGTCTGATTCAATGGTTATGTGTTTAGATATTTCACAGCCGAGATGCATTAGTGAACTGGGCTCGTGATGTGGGTAAAAGAAATGGTTTTGTCATTGTCATAAAGGTGTCAAATGTTGCAAGGCCTATAATAAAAGCTAGGGTTATCCTAGCATATGAGAGAAGTGGCCAATTCAAGCATTGTAAGACCAAAGACGAGGATCCTACTCAAAAGAAGAATAAGCAAACAGGATCGAAGAAATGTGGATGCCCTTTTACATTAAAGGGCAAGAAGCTTGACACTTTTGATGATTGGATGTTGGAAGTTGCATGTGGTGTACATAATCACTCTGCTGCAGAGTATCTAGAGTGTCATTCATTCGTATGGAGACTAACAAAAGAGGAAACAAAATTAATGGTTGATATGTCTAAGAGCATGGTACGACCAAAAGATATTCTGGTTACATTAAAACAAAGAAGTGCCTTAAATGTGACTACAATGAAGACCATTTATAATGCACGTCATAGGCACAGAGTTGTTGAGCGGGGTGGGAGAACACAGATGCAACAACTGATGGGAAAGTTGACAGAGCATAAGTACATTGAATGCCACATGAACAATGAGGACAGTGACGTTGTTACCGATTTGGTTTGGGCGCATCCAACAAGCATACAGTTGTTGCAGTCATTTCCTCATGCCTTAATAATGGATTGCACTTACAAGACAAACCGGTATCGCATGCCCCTACTGGAGATTGTAGGAGTGATTTCAACAGATATGACTTTCTCTGTGTTTTTGCTTACATGGAAGCCGAACGCAAAGTCAACTATACATGGGCTTTAGGTGTTTTACGTTCTCTCATTGGTGAGGACGCTCTTCCTGATGTTATTGTCACAGACAGAGAATTGGCACTACTAAAAGCCATCAACACCGTATTTTCTAATGCAAGGCATATATTATGCAAATGGCACATAAATAAGAATGTCCTAGCAAAATGTAAGAAGTTGTTCGAGACCAAGGAGAAGCGGGATAGATTTATATTGCATTGGAATATGTTAGTCCATGCCTCCACAGAAGAAGAGTATATTGATCATCTGCGTAAGCTAAACTAAGAGTTCACAACATATCCATCAGCACTTCAGTACGTCAAGGAGAGTTGGTTAGATGAATACAAGGAGAGATTTGTATCTACGTGGGTTGACAAATGCATGCATTTTGGGAATACTACGTCAAACAGGTACGTCTTATACTTTAATTTAGATGAATTGATGCTTTATGCATATTTATATATCATGCATCATTAATTATTATGTTGTTTATATAGGGCTGAGTCTTCACATTCACAGTTGAAGAGACAACTTGGATCATCTCAGGGTACTTTTGAGACAAATTGGGCAAAAACACACAGCTTGCTTGAACTACAGCACACAAGTATTAAAGCTTCATTCGAGAAGAGCAAGACAATAGTGCAACACAGTTTTAAGCCCTCTGAATTTAAAGAGCTTCGTGGGAACATATCACGAAATGCCTTGGAAAAGATTTTGGCAGAAACAAAGAGATCAAATCTGGTTGGAATTGATAAGATTACATGTGGATGTATTATCCGTTCCACACATGGGTTACCATGTGCGCATGAGATTGCTACATATGTTTCAGAAGGACGGCCAATTCCCCTTCAGTGTATACATCCGCATTGGGTCAAGCTTGACATGAATCCGAGTACCGTTTGGAGCTCTAATATGGAGTTGGACTGTAAGACGGAGTTAGAGTTACTTGAAAAGCGGTTCAATGAATTTGATCAAACAAGAAAACTGCAACTCTTAAAGAAGATGAGGGAGCTATCAAAGCTTGACAGTACATTTTTGTTAGAACCAGAAGCAAAGTCCCGAACCTGTGGGCGACCACGCATTAGGATTGATACATCCACCAAAAGGGAACCAAGTGCTTTTGAGTTGGTACAATCTGCACAGGACAGTCACTCACCTTCTCCCATTATGGTTAAGGCACCATTGGAACAGAAAAAAAGAAAAAAAAGAAAAGCCTAGAGTTGTGAGAACAAGATCTAAAAATGACAGTTCTTATATTGCATAATTCTCAGAAGGATTAAGGCCTATTATACGCCTTATCTATTATACGCCTTATCAAAGATGTTGCAGCCGATGGCAATTGTGGTTTTAGAGCGATTGTTGCTTTGATTGGTCATACTGAAGATGGATGGAGACAGGTTAGGAGAGAACTCTTGCATGAGTTGCTGCACCATGCAGAACATTACAAGCAGTTATACGGAGTGGAAAACAGAGTTGAAAAACTCATTGAGACACTATCTTAGTATAAGGATAATCCTTCGTACAAGCATTGGTTGACTATGCCGACATGGGGCATCTTATCGCATCTCGGTACAACTTGGTCTTATTTCACTTCAGCACGGCACAATGTTTAACCTTTCTTCCTCTAAGGTCACCACCATTGCCTGTATCTACTCGATTGGAGATAGCGATGGGTTTTGTTAATTCTTGCCATTTCGTTCAGGTATTGAAAACTAAAATTATCTTTTTTTATTTAATTACAATATGTTAACGTATTAACAGGATTATTTATTTTTTTTGTAGGTTTTCATGATCCCAGATCATCCTGTACCACCGATTGCCAATAAGTGGAAAGAATTCCGTCATCCTTGCGCTAGCCAATGGGAATTAGCATACGAAGGTCGAATCAGGTGTTTTAAAGAGATTATAAGTCCAGATGTAGCAACCCGTGAGACTGTCTCATTGGATTGAGAAGATTGTATATTTTTTTCATGTATTTCTCTAGCCACATTGTTGGCAGAGTTCATGTATTTCTCTAATAGAAGATCCCATGTATGGACAACATTTTTAATTTAGAAATGCAAGTTGAGTTCTTTTCAACTTTGTCTGTAAAACCACGTTCATCAAAATTGTGATTATAACCATGTTCCAAATGTAAGCAAACATGTTCCAAAAACTGTGATTACAACCATGTTCCAAATCTAAACAACCATGTTCCAAAAATTATGATTACAACCATGTTCCAACCCATAAAAAACACACCATTAATGTAACCAAAATGTAAAAAAAATAAATGATTGTCTTAAAGTAACTGGTCATCTTTCAAAATGAAATCAGCTACTATCCCTACGGTGCCTACGTGCATAAGAACGAGCAGTCATGCTGGGGTGTCGAACTGTGCGCTTCACCTCTTCAATGGTCATTCCACGCAGCACATGTGCAGCTTGCTCGACGTGAGTGTATATACCATGTGGGTCATCAATCCATCCATCTTGGCTGCTCTCCATGACTCTATCAACGATGCACAATGCACCTGCATTGTGCTGCAAGTAAGATGTTTAATTAATTGATTCACTCGAAACATTTAAAAAGAAAATGTGAAATATTGCTCAATTAACCATACCATCTCATAATCAATGTTTGCACTAGGTTGTGCATCTCGAGGATGTGGGCGAAAAGCTGATTGGAAGTTACGATTTTGAAGCAGCCTCCATGACACTCGTGCGTACCAAGCCATGTATTTTGGTACACAATCAGATGGACGTCGAACTGGAACGCTTCGATTCAACCCAGACAGTAGGTGATCATTCCATCTTTCCCATACTTGATCAAAATATTGATATGCAATATGATATGCATTTGCAGTCGGGCCTCGTGTAGCACGAATTGGGATTAATGGGGGTGGAGAATAGTCTGCACCCTACCAACCTGCGTCAGGATCCTATCTGGATGATAGGGCTCAACAACGTCAATGGACTTAATGCACCCGCAGTAGAAGGCGACCTGATTAAATGGATGAAACAATTATAAGAAATTTCATTACACTATAGAGAATTTTTAGTAAGTCATGAAAAAGGGATTTTTAGTACCTCATATGCACTCATATAATCAAGCCGCTCTCGCAGTGCCTGTAGGGGACCAGTAGTCTCCCTACGAGTGAGCCAGCGATACACTTGGGGTTGGGTGACTCCATATAAAATATTGGACGTTGGAGCGAAACACTCGAAATGCTCATAAACCCACGCCTCTAGCAGTGTAAGACCCCGACCCGAGAGACCTCGATTAGAGTTGATTAAATTGTGTTTTAGTTCTAAGCGTGTTTAGTGGTTTTTGGATTAGTTTGGGGATTAGAATAGCTTTTATAACAACTTTGGGGAATTTGGAGAGCCTTTTTACTTGTGGGACCCTTTGGGGGTTCTTGTCACGAATTGTGTGAGATTGGGGGTTTACCGATGATTTCCAAAAATTGTGTTTTTAACCCCATTGGACTTATCTTGTTAATCCCTACAACTCTTATGTTGACATCGTTTCCATTCGAGGACCCTAAACCCGACTTTTAGCAATTTGAGGGCAAAATGGTCTTTTTACCCAAAAATCTGGACACCAATTTCAATGTCACCAAAATGTGCAAAATATATACTTTTTGGAAACTAGAAATTTCGCCGATCAACTTTGTCTTCTTCGTCAAATTCGTTTGAAGCCCCGAATGCCTTGTTTTGAGCCCGAGAATTCTTTTAAGTTGTGGGCCCTATTCCCACTTACTATATATAGAGAGCTTCTTCTTCATTTTTCCATTTCTGGCAAAAACCCTAAAAGGAGAAGAGATTTCCAGCCCTAGGGTTTTCCCTTGCCTTTTTCTTGCTTCCTTTCCCATAAATCACCACAAGAACTTGGCTAAATCAAGAGATGGACCTTGCAATCTTCTTCCTCACTTCAAGAGCTCTCTATTGGTACCATTTATGAAGACATGCATCACCATTAGAGCTTCTTATGAGCTCTCTCTTTTTATTTGAACCACTTCTAGGTAAGTGATCCTTCCAAGCTTTTAGAATCTTGTTTGTTTAGCCCTAGGGAAGCTCCAGTTCGTTTATTGGAAGATTTCATTTTGTTTTACTTGGATTTTGATATTCTAGGGTTTGGATTTGGGGGTTTTGTATAGGTGTTTGATTGTGGGCTTAAGAGGTGATTAGAGCTCAATTTGATTTGCATTGGACCCAAGGCAAGTGGATGAAATGATTCTCATGTGTTTATCATGTTTTATGCAAAATCGTGATTTATCTTCATTAGTAGTTTTAATGGTTTATCATGCTTGATAGTTTGGTATTATTGATTTTGATGAGATGAGGAGGTCAAGGAAGGGCCCAAATATTCATGAAGTTATGTTTGGAAGAAGGGGAAAGAAAGGAAATGGATAGGAGTTGGACAAAAGAGGAATTCAACCAAATGGGCTGAGATTCGTCGCTGTCCGATCGATCGCCCATCAGGTCCGATCGATCGGACTGTAACTAATTGAGAGTGTTTTCAGAACCGATCGATTGCCCATCAGGTCTGATCGATCGGACTGTAAATAACTGAGAGTGTTTTCAGGACCGATCGATCGCCTATCAGGTCCGATCGATCGGACTGTAAATAACTGAGAACGTTTCAGGACCGACCGATCGGCCAATGAGTCCGATCGATCGGACTGAAATGAGATGAACTGCAAAAATAAGGGGAATTGTGGGACTGTTCTCCAGATTCATTTTGAGCCCATACTCAAGTCCAATTCAGCTCTATCCCTTCTCTTCTTATTTGAAGGCATTGAACTTGTAATGATGCATTTAAACCCATGAAAGACTTGGGTAAATGGTGATGGGTTGTAGTGGGGGGGTATTGTTTGGAGCCCCATTGTTATTTAAGGACTTGTAAGGCATTGCGTGAAGTCCGGAGGAAGGGGGAAACTCATCATGGAGATTCTATGAGATTTTCTAAATTGACCAATGTATATAAGGACCCGGAATGTTCCTAACTCTTAAAGAGTACCAAAATTTCATCATGATCGACATACGAGGCCCTATTCACATTGATTCAATTCTAGAAACCCCATTGTTAACCTGTAAAGGTATGGGAAATGATTTGTATTCGATTTTCAACCAAATTCCTATTTTGGGATTTCAACCCATATGATATGACTAGACTATTCCAAGAGTACTAGAAGAGATGTGCTTAGCTTTTGCTAACCTGTATATGTCAACTTGAGATGAATGTGTATTTTGTGCCTATTGGCACCCCGTTTCTTACTATGCATATGATTTGATTTATCGTATTTGACCTATGAGTCGGCACCACTGAGCTTGGACGACCTCGTCGGTTTGATCCACCGACTTGGGGTTCCTTCCCTTCCTGATAGTCAGCTGCAGTCTGGAATGTGCAGAGTATTTACCCGGTTCGCTACCGTGGTCTCGGAGAGTATATATATATGTATATTATAGTATTTATCGTTGTCCCTCCTCACCTTGTGTGACTGAGGTCAATGATCCTGTAAGGGTATGCGCTCTCTTCACTTCGGTGAGAGAGGATGTAGCTTTGTGTGGTTGCCATGTTGACAGTTCCTTATCCTTGGTACCTCTATTGTTTTATATCGTTCATGTTGCTATTTAACAAATGATGCATTATCTTTTATGAAATTCATTATTTATCCAGGTTTTACTATGTGTCTAAAGGCATCATTGTTTCGAAATTATTGTTATATCTTTTCACCCACCTGCCAGACCGTCGTGTCTGATCCATTTATTTTGGTACTCAGGTCCCGAGCTTATTGCCATTGAGGAGGACCCTGAGGAGGCGGTCGGTGAACCGCAACGAGTGATTGAGTGGCAAGCCGACGATGTCATTTAGACATTTGGCCTTGCCTTGAGAACGACACATTTTAGGGAACTTGTGATAACTTTATTTTGGGTTTCATTTGGTTGTATGGTCTTTGTTGACCGTTACTTTGGGGCATTAATCAACTGATCTTTTATAAATACACTTAACTTTACTTTTGGGGAATTATGCTTATGGTCATTGCTCATTCTGATATCTTGTCATGTTAATCATAGGTCAATCTCGTTTATGGGATGGAATAACATTATTATGATTTGCTACACGCTTCCGCAATCTTGAGAATGTGTTTGATATGTTATTAGTGAGATGATGTGTAAGACCCCGACCCGAGAGACCTCGTTTAGAGTTGATTAAGTTGTGCTTTAGTTTAAGTGTGTTTAGTGGTTTTTGGATTAGTTGGGGATTAGAATAGCTTTTATAATAGCTTTGGGGAATTTGGAGAGCCTTTTTATTTGTGGGACCCTTTGGGGGTTCTTGTTACGAATTGTGTGAGATTGGGGGTTTACCGATGATTTCCAAGAATCGTGTTTTAACCCCATTGGACTTATCTTGTTAATCCCTACAACTTCCATCATGACATCGTTTTCATTCGAGGACCTTAAACCCGATTTTTCACTAATTGAGGGCAAAATGGTCTTCTTACCCAAAATCTGGACACCGATTTCAATGTCACCAAAATGTGCAAAATATATACTTTTTGGAAACTAGAAATTTTGCCGATCAACTTTGTCTTCTTCGTCGAATTCGTTTGAAGCCCCGAAAGCCATGTTTTTAGCCCGAGAAGTCTTTTAAGTTGTGGGCCCCACTCCCACTTACTATATATAGAAAGCTTCTTCTTCATTTTTCCCATTTCTGGCAAAAACCCTAGAGGAGAAGAGAAATCCCAGCCCTAAGGGTTTTCCCTTACCCTTTTTCTTGCTCTTCATCTTCAATCCCCCACTAAGCTAGTGCTAATGGAAAATTAGAGGCTACAATCTTCTTCCTCATCTCAAGGGCTTCATCTTGACACCATTTTTGAAGAAAACCGCCCACTCCAAGACTTCCTTTGGACAACACCTTGCTTTTTGAAGAACTTCTTTGTAAGTGATCTTCCTAAAAGTTTTATAATCTTGTTTGTTTAGCCCTAGGGTAGCTCCTTTTCGATTATTGAAAGATCTCGTTTTGTTTTACTTGGATTTTGATATTCTAGGGTTTGGATTTGGGGGTTTTTGTATAGGCGTTTGATTGTGGACTTAAGAGGTTTCTAGAGCTCAATTTGATTTGTATTGGACCCAAGGCAAGTGGATGAATGGATTTATTTCTTATTTTCTTGCTATTAAAGATTTGAACCCTCATTTATTGCTTTTACCCAAGTCATCTTTATGAGTTTTCATGATTTTTGGAAACATGCATAATGTTGGACTACTCTCTATTTATATAGTCCTCTTGGAAACATGTGTTTTATTGTCTTGCTTTCAGATCATTATGGATTTTCATTTATGGAGATGTTTTGCATTAAATGAGGTGGAAGTGATGGAGAAATGAATGATTTATTGGAATGGTTGTTAGAAGAGTTAATGATGGATGGAAGGGGGTTAGAAGGAGGGTTTGAGACCCTTAATTGTATATGTACAAGGATGTCCAAAGGAGGATGAAAGGAGGAGAATATGAAGGAACGGACTGTATTCAGAAAATGAGTTTCTGGACAGTTCGCTCGAGCGACCGTGACACATCGCTCGAGCGAACCCGTCACAGAACCTCGTTGGCTCGAGCCAACCCCTCTGATCGCTCGAGCCAACATAATCTGAGCAGGTCCGCTCGAGCGAACTGTCACACCCCGAAACCGGGCCCTGCAGTGATCCGACCTCGGGGTGTGAAATTTTGGAATAAATTTGAAACTTTTGTTATGTTTCCCAAGATCCGCGTGAATGAGGATAATCAAATTCCATCACGATCAGAGTATATTTTCGCGGAAGCTAAACATGGTGTTACGACTCGGAATCCGTGGCCATCGGGTTCCGTGTCGCACGCAACCAATATCAAAAAGCCATCAAATAAACAGACTGGCATAAATCATACATCAGAGCACACTGAGCTGGTAGTAACAGACTAATTAATTCCCACATATTCAGATTACAATTAACAAGTGTCTTAATTACAAACCCAATAAAAAGGCTAATAAAGCCATACAACAATATCCAACTAGTAGAGATACTGCCCTCAAAGATTTGATACGAGCTCCGGTGCCAAACTTGACATCTAGATGATATCAATGGGCAGCCTCTCACGTCAGACCGGCGGTCCCACCGCCTCCTCTGATCAAACACCTAAAACCAGAAAGAGAAGAAACTGGCACCAAACAAAAAGGGTCAGACACGACGGTCTGGCAAGCAAATAAACAAATAATATGAAACCAAAGAACATATATAAAACTTGATGAAATCATCGTAAAACCGGATAAATAGTCTAAACAATAATGACAATAAAACATGCTAAAACGATCGAAAGTCCGAACATAAATATCAAGACAAATAAACGAACAGTCTCTAAAGCATAAATATCTCGAAAAGATAACCACCTAAGCAAAACATTTAATAATTGGAAATACATTTAAAACTGAATAGTAGAGACAATACAATAAAGATCGATATCGTAAACATTAAACAAATCAAAGCATAAAAAGTATAACCCACAAGAATCATAAAATAAAGTAATATGCAGATAAAACCTTGGCGACCACAAATAGCTAAATCCTCCTATTACCGAAGTAATAAGAGCAGACAGAACGTAGCCACTGAACGTGGTACTAGAAATAGGATCAGAACCGTAGCCATACAAATGGGACCGGCAGATCAAAAATCAGAACCGTAGCCATACAAATGGGACCGGCAGATAAAACCGTTGCCATGGTCGGTACAGACAGAATCCAAGCTGCAGCTGGCGGACAGATTAAAGATCCCAAGCCGGGTGATCAGCCCGACAAGGTGACCTAAGCCTAGTGGTGCCTTTAGTTTTCGAAACTCAAACCGATACGAATCTAACATAATACTAATCCCTTTGGCTCAGGGGCTCACACCACATAGCTCTGGCCCCATCTTGCCTCGAGGTTTTATTTCCAAATACTAATCTTAACAAAATGATAGTCTCATCGAAGAAATCCCGAATGTGATAAACCACTCCAATCTCCTTTCAAATCAATTCGGAGAAAACATATGAATATCCATGGTAAACCGCTCAAATACACATCAAAGTGATTTGTATAAAATCATACGACCAATCCTTTCGAATCTGGAAGACCCCATGATTTTATAATAAACCACCGATGCTATTTGAATTAGTTTACCAAAGGATACAAATACAAGTACAAATACATTCTCTAACTTGAAATGGAATGGAAATTATGTAGAATGACTCAATGACTTACCAAGGAACCATCTCAATGCACAACTATCCTTTAAATATTGATCATTAAGGAGTGAGTTTGATGCCAATGAAAATCCCCAACATTTAAATGATAGAGTGTGCATTGAGACTCAAACGATTCCCGGATAATTTTACATACGTTCATTCTCTCATTGGTCCCATTCCCATTTCACAAATTTCAAGCATTACAAGTAAATCCAAACTCTTTAAAACAGGCCTATAGTTGGCCTTAAGCCGAGCCCAAAACGGTCTACTTATTTAGTCCCAAGCAGCCCTTTAACCATGGCCCAAACAGCCCTTAAAAACAGCCCAAAACTAATTTTGAACAGGCCCATAAAACAGGTTTTAAAGTGGTCTAAAAGCTGGCCTTGAACAGGCCCAATATCAGGTTTTAAGATGGCCCCAAAACCAAACTTGAATGGTCCAAGAAACAGTTTTAAAAACAACCCAAAGGCTGACCTTGAACAGGCCTAAAGGAATGAATAAAAGAATCTGAAAACAGGCCCACAAAACAGGTTTTTCATCTGCTCAATATCAGGCCCAAAAGTCATTCTACAAGGCCCCTCAAACCAGGCCCTGAAAAGGCCCAAAAGTCCCTCAAACCAGGCCCTGAAAAGGGCCCAGAACTGGGCTGGGTCCGCTCGAGCGACCCAGGGTCCGCTCGAGCGGACCCCTTCCAGAACCTGGGTCGCTCGAGCGGCCCACTGGGTCGCTCGAGCGGACCCAGTTCTGGCTGGGTCCGGATGAGTGCAGAATTGCACTCTCATGTGCAATTTTCTGATTTCTTTTCTTCCCTCTTCCTTCCATACATAGTTTTCAAAATAACTTAGCCATTTCTTGACCTCCACAAGTCAACAAATCCTCATTAACAATCAGTCCAATTACTCTAGCAACCACTTCTAAATCAAATCATTTTCCTCCCTTTCTTTGAACACCAAACTTAACACAAGGAAGACAATTTTTTTCTAAGTGACCAAAGTGAAAACCAAACTTCCAACTCCTTGTAGAACAACAACATGAGTGAAAACCAATATAACATTACTTCATTCATTCAAAGTAAATCCATAAATCAAAAGGATTAGAACATAATGAGGAAAAACCATGGAACCAAACAAGAAACATAAAAACATCATATTAATTGAAAATTTCACTTGCCTTGGTTAAGAGAAGATGTAAATCACTCCAAGATGGTGCTCTTAAAGTCCCAAGCTCCAAAATCACAAAACCCCCAAAATGGCTAAAGAAGAAGCCCTAGAAATCAATCCATTGTAAATCTCCATGAAAACCCATGGCATAAATGACAAAACCCTTCAAAATGATTTGGAAAACCAAGATTTGGAGAAAGAAATCCATTGCTCACCTTATAAAAGCTCAAACCAAGAAGAAATGCATGGAAAGGTGGTCTCTCCTAGCTCAAATCTCTTGCAAATGGGTTCTTTAGGAAGCTTGGAGAGGGAGGAAGAAGAAGGTAAGATCAAACCTTCCCTTAGCACACAAGAAGGAAGCTTGCAAAAAGGAGAGAGATGGCTGGAAAGGGGAAAGAAGGAGCCCTCTCCCTCAGCCCAAGTTGCTGGAAACGAAAATGAAGGAGAAGAGATGGGTTCCCCTTCTTATAAGATGGGTTTGTCGGCCCCGATCTTCACAAGGCTGAAACTCACATTTGCGGGCCCCGAACGAAAACGACGAAGAAGACAAAAACGATCAGCAAAATATCTACTTTCCAAAAAGTATATTTTGCCCAATTTATGAAATTTTCGAAATTCATGGACAGATTTAGTGAAAATGTCATTTTTGCCCATTTTCCTCGAAAAACGTGATTTTTGAGCATCAAGCCAAAATGGCCAAAACATGAAAGTTGTTAAACTTCATAAAATGAGTCAAAATACACCAAATCCAGAATTTTTAGAAATGAAAAGTAATTTCTCATAAAAATACAAATCATATGGACCGGGTCAAACCGAAGTCAACGGTCCTTAAAAAAAATCTCCAAGGTTATGGAAAAATCCAGTCGAACTCAAAAACAAGGTCAAACTAAATCAAATCTCGCTTAACAAGTTAAACCACGATTAAAATAATACTAAACAAAAGAACTGGGGGTCGGGATCTTACACGAACCTTAAAGTCCGCTCGAGCGAGCCCCAAACAGAGAGCTGTTCGCCCGAGCGAACCTCCCAGTTCACTCGAGCGAACTGCCTGTCTGTCATGGGTCAATGCCTAAGGATTTGAAACTTATTTTTAGGCTTGGGGAGGTATCATATGGAGCCCCAATGCCATGTAAGGCGTTATATGAAGTCCGGAAGAAGAAGAAACCTCATCATGGAGATTCCATGAGGTTGTCTAGGTTGACCAATGTGTGCAAGGACCTGGAATGTCCCTAATTCATAAAGAGTACCAAATTATATCATAACCGACATACGGGACCCTATTCACACTGATTCAATTCTGGGAACCTCATTGTTTAGCCCGGAAATATATGCGAAACTATTTGTATTCGATTTTCAACCAATCACCTATTTTGGGATTTCAACCGTGATTTGTGAGTACCCTTGAACCGAGAGCATTGTGTTACCATATTGTTAACTTGTTTAGACCCGTCCCGACTTTTATGTGTTTGGTACCTATGGGTTCTCGCCCCGTTATGTGTATTTAATTGCTTTGGTTTTCGCATGTTACCTATGAGTCGGCACCACTCAGCTTGGATAACCTTATCGGTTTGATCCACCGGTTTGGATATCCCCCTTCAGTTATACCCACTGCAACATGGTTCCCGCCTCGCCCCGATATACCCGGTTCGCTACCGTGGTCCCGCAGAGTATTATATGTATTTATTATATAAAAATCGTTGACTCTCCTCACCTCGTGTGACTGAGGTTAACATCGTTGATCCTCCTCACATCGTGTGACTGAGGTCAATGTCCCGATGTGCTCTTATCACTTTTATGAGAGAGGATTTAGCTTTGTGTGGTTGCCACCTTGTTAGTCCCGAATCCTTGTCACCGTACATGTTTTATTTGCATATGTAATTCTTTTAAATGTTGCATTCTTCTTTTATGAAAATTCATTGCTTATCTAGATTTTTACTATGTTTCAAAAGGCATCATTGTTTTGAATTATTGTTATATCTTTTCACCCACCTGCCAGACCGTCGTGTCTGATCCATTTATTTTGGTACTCAGGTCCCGAGCTTATTGCCGTTGAGGAGGAGCCGGAGGAGGCGGTCGGTGAACCGCAGTGAGTGATTGAGTGGCAAGCCGATGATGTCATGTAGACATTCGGCCTTGCCTTGAGAACGATACACTTTGGGAATTTATGATATCTTTATTTTAGGTTTCATTTGGTTGTACGGTCTTTGTTGACCGTTATTTTGGGGCATTAATCAACCGATATTTTGTAAATATACTTAACTTTACTTTTGGGGAAATATGCTTATGATCATTGCTTATCCTGATATCTTGTCATGTTAACCATAAATCAGTCTTGTTTATGGGATTGAATGGTATTAGTATGGTTTGCTACACGCTTCCGCAATCTTGAGAATGTGTTTGTTATGGTTACATGTGAGATGACGTGTAAAGATAATCCTCACCGCGGAACCCTGTGGGAAATCACGTGCACGGATAAATGTTCTTTTAATTCCGTGTGCGGTTTAGCCAAAGAGATGCACGTGGCGCGGCATCATCAACCGTGTCCCGATCCCAGACTTAGTCGGATCATTCCCTAGTCCCGGTCCGGGGTCGCAACAGGAGTGGTATCAGAGCAGGACATGTTTCAGGCAATTAAAAGAAACTAGAAATCTTAAGTACGTGGCGAGGATTCGTTAGATAGAATCGTGTGAGCAATGTGTGACCACCCTGTACTTGATTTATATGTGCTAACAATTTGTTTTGCAGCGTTATGCCACCTCGCAAAAGAACAGCAAATAGTAATCACATTGCCAGTAACAGTGAGAATACAGAGCCTATTGCGGAGGAACCACAAGACAACAACATGCAAAACCAATTCCAACAGATGATGCAGGCTATGATTGACCAACAACGCCAGGCAAATGAGAACCAGGCTAGGCTCCAAGCACAAGCATATGAGACGCAGACCAGATTGCAAGAACAGATGCTTAAGAAAGACGAGGATCATGCTAGGGAGATAGCTCAAATGCAGGCACAGTTGTTTGGGATATTAGAGAGGAGACCGGAACCAATCCCAGTTGCACCACCTGGTCCGGTAAACATTAGAGGGAATGATCCTAATGTGTTATATGAGCGGTTCAGGAAGAGTGGACCGAAAGAATTTTTGGGGACTGAGGATCCAATGGCAGCAGATGATTGGCTTGAGCACACCGAAAACATATTTGAGATATTCATATGTAACGGTGTAGAACGTGTACAGCTTGCAGCCTCTATGTTTGTGGGTTTAGCAGATATTTGGTGGAAGACCGTCAAGGCAGAATACAGGACAATGGCTGATGCAGAAGTTTGGGTTAACTTCAAGAGACAGTTTGGAGAGAAATATGTACCTGCACATGTCAAGAGACAAAAGGCAGCAGAATTTCAACAACTTGTGCAAGGGAACATGACGGTCCTCGAATACCTTACCAAATTCGAGAGATTGTCAAGGTATGCTCCAGAGCTGATAGACACGGTTGAGAAGAAGATAACCAAGTTCCTTGAGGGACTTCACCCGATTATTGAGAGGGATGCTACCGGGGTTGTACCACCCGTTACCTTTGAAGAAGCTGTCAAGAGAGCATACAAATTTGAGAACTTCCACAACAAGATCATCAAGAACCAAGGAAAGGGTCAAGGCCAGCAGCAAAACTATCAGCAAAGAAACAATCAGAACAAAAGGCCAAGACAGGAGCAGAATGCACAGAATCTAGTGGTTTGTATCCACTGTGGGAAAAACCATGAGAGTGCCAATTGCTGTTTTATTACGGGGGCATGCTTTAGATGTGGCTCCATGAACCACCAAATGAAGGATTGTCCAAGGCCTGATAGACATAATAGGCAACAGCAAGGAGCACAGCGTCAGGCACCAACTCAGAATACGTTAGTGGTCCAGAATCAAGCAAGACCACTACAACAACAGTTTAGGCCACAGCAACAACAGGCCCGTCAACAAGGGCAGAATAAAAATCAGAATCAGCGTCCTCAGAATCAGAACAGGAATGCACAACAAGGCAAGCAACAGCAAGGACAAAACAGGCCACCACAGAGGGCACAACTCTATGCTGTCAATAGAGCTGATACAGAGGCTGAAGGCAATGTAGTGGAAGGTACACTTCTCGTCTGTGGTTTTGATGCTAAGGTTTTGTTTGACCCTGGCTCTACTCACTCATTCCTATCTCCAAAATTTGTTAAGTTGATTGATATGCATGCTAGAGAGTTGAGTCTCATTTTGACTGTGACTACCCCTTTAGGTAAGGAAGTTGTTTGTAGAACTTTTTACCCTAGTTGTCCAGTCATGATAGGAGAAGTAGTATTACCGGCAGATCTCATTTTGTTGGAGATGTAGGATTTTGATGTCATCCTAGGGATGGATTGGTTAGCAGGATACCATGCTACTATGGATTGTTTCCATAAGACCTTAACTTTTAAGTTAGAGGAGACCCAAGCATGGGGTGTTGTTTCAGGGAGAGAGGAGTAATTCTGGTGCAGGGTTTATTTCAGCGTTGAAGGCTGATAGGCTTCTAAAAAGTGGTTGTGAGGGTTATTTGGCGTTTATCACGGAGGATAAACGGTCCCAAGGGGTGGAGGGGATCCCAATTGTTTGTGAGTTTTCGGATGTTTTCCCGGAGGAGATACCAGGATTGCCACCCATTAGAGAGATAGACTTCACTATTGAGTTATTACCGGGGACCGCTCCGATATCTATCGCACCTTACAGAATGGCCCCGGCAGAATTGGGAGAGTTGAAGATGCAATTGCAAGAACTTTTGGACAAAGGTTTTGTGAGACCTAGTGTGTCACCGTGGGGAGCACCAGTTTTATTTGTGAAGAAGAAGGATGGTTCCATGAGAATGTGTATTGACTATAGAAGATTGAAATAAGTGACCATCAAAAACAAATATCCATTGCCAAGGATAGATGAATTGTTTGATCAGTTGCAAGGAGCTGCTTACTTTTTGAAGATTGATTTGAGGTCAGGCTACCATCAGTTGAGAGTTAGAGATTCAGATGTACCAAAAACAGCCTTTCGGACAAGGTATGGACACTATGAGTTTCTAGTGATGCCATTCGGTTTGACTAACGCACCGGCAGTTTTCATGGCATTGATGAACAACATATTTGCGGAGTATTTGGATCAGTTTACAGTAGTGTTTATTGATGATATTTTAGTGTATTCCAAGACCAAAGAAGAGCACTGAAGAACATTTAAGAATAGCACTTCAGCTTTTGAGAGAGAATCAATTGTTTACAAAACTTAGTAAGTGTGAATTTTGGTTGGACCAAGTCACATTTTTAGGTCATATCATCTCTAAGGAAGGATTATCAATGGACCCGTCCAAGATTGAGGCAGTCATGAATTGGGACAGACCGAAAAATGCATCGGAGATCAGGAGTTTTTTTGGATTGGCAGGATATTATCGGAGGTTTGTGCAAGGATTTTCGTCGATTGCGTCACCTTTGACGAAGTTGACAAGGAAGAATGCACCATATGTTTGGACAGACAAGTGTGAAGCTAGTTTCCAAGAGCTGAAGAAGAGATTGACTACAGCTCCAGTCCTTACTTTGCCATCTGGGAGCGGCGGTTTTACCATTTTTACCGATGCTTCCAATGTTGGACTTGGATGCGTGTTAATGCAAGATGGGAAGGTAGTTGCATATGGATCCCGGCAGTTGAAGGATCATGAGAAGAACTATGCAACACATGATCTCGAGTTGGCCGCAGTTGTTTTAGCTTTGAAGATGTGGAGACACTACCTCTATGGAGAAAAGTTTGAGGTTCACTCCGATCACCGTAGTCTACAGTACTTGTTTTCTCAGAAGGAGTTGAACATGAGGCAGAGGAGATGGATGGAATATATCAAGGATTACGATTTTCCAATCAAGTATCACCCGGGGAAAGCGAATGTAGTTACAGATGCCTTGAGCAGAAAGTCAGTGAGCATGGCAAGCCTTCGTGGAACTTATGTGGTACAGCAGTTAGAAGAGTTGGGTGTAGATTTTCAGCCACTAAGAGAGGGTGTCATGTTCGCAAACATGTCAGTGTCAGAGCCTTCTTTCATTCAGAAGATCAAAGAGAGTCAGTTGCAAGACCCAGAGTTGGCTAAGATTGTTGAGCATTTAGCAGATCGTCCGGATTTTCGGGTTGTGGAGGGAGTTTTGTACTACCGAGACCGTTTATGTGTGCCTAATTTGGAGGACCTGAAAAGTGATATCATGACCGAGGCTCACAACACTAAGTATTCCATACACCTGGGCAGTACGAAGATGTACCAGAACTTAAAGGGCAGATTTTGGTGGAATAACATGAAGAGAGAGATAGCAGCTTTCGTCTCTCGTTGTATGACATGTCAGTTGATCAAGGCAGAACATCAGAAGCCTCCAGGGTTACTACGGCCATTAGAGATTCCGGAATGGAAATGGGAGCACATTACCATGGACTTCATATCGGGTTTACCAAAGACTAGTAAGGGCAATGATGCTATTTGGGTCATAGTGGACCGTCTCACCAAGTCAGCTCATTTCCTACCAATGAAGACTGGGAAGAAGATGCATATGTTACCTTTGGCACAGTTGTTTGTTACAGAGATTGTCAGTCGTCATGGACAGCCAGTTTCCATCACATCCGATAGAGACAGCAGATTTGTCTCAAGATTTTGGAAGACATTGCATGAGTCTATGGGTACGAAGTTACAGTTCAGCACGGCCTATCACCCACAGACCGATGGTCAGTCAGAAAGGACAATTCAGACACTTGAGGATATGCTTCGAGCTTGTGTGTTAGATTTCAAGACTCAGTGGGATGAAGCCTTACCGTTGTGTGAGTTCGCTTACAACAACAGTTTCCACTCGAGTATCGGCTAGACTCCAAGCACAAGCGAATGAGACACAGACCAGATTGCAAGAACATATGCTTAAGAAAGACGAGGATCATGCTAGGGAGATGGCTCAAAAGCAGGCACAATTGTTGGGTGTGCTAGAAAGGAGACCAGAACCAATTTCAGTTGCACCACCTGGTCCGGTCAACAATAGAGGAAATGACCCTAATGTGTTGTATGAGCGGTTCAGGAAGAGAGGACCGAAGGAATTCTTGGGGACTGAGGATCCAATGGCAGCAGATGATTGGCTTGAGCACACAGAGAACATATTTGAGATCTTCACATGTACGGGTGTCGAACGAGTGCAGCTCGCGGCTTCTATGTTCACGGGCTTAGCAGATATATGGTGGAAGACCATCAGGGCAGAATACAGGATAATGGCTGATACAGAAGCTTGGGCTAACTTCAAGAGACAATTTGGAGAGAAATATGTACCTACACATGTCAAGAGGCAAAAGGCAGCAGAATTTCAGCAACTTGTGCAAGGGAACATGACAGTCCTCGAATACCTCACCAAATTTGAGAGATTGTCAAGGTATGCACCGGAGTTAGTGGACACGGAGGAGAAGAAGATAACAAAGTTCCTTGAAGGACTTCACCCGATTATTGAGAGGGATGCTACCGGGGTTGTACCACCCGTTACCATTGAAGAAGTTGTCAAGAGAGCATACAAATTTGAGAATTTCCACAACAGGATCGTCAAGAACCAAGGAAAGGGTCAAGGCCAGCAGCAGAACTATCAACAAAGAAACAATCAGAACAAGAGGCCAAGACAAGAGCAGAACGCACAGAATCAAGGAGCTTGTATCCATTGTGGAAAACATCATGGGAATGCCCAATGTCATTCTATCACAGGGGCATGTTTTAGATGTGGTTCATTGGACCACCAAATGAGGGATTGCCCAAGGCCAGATAGACAGAATAGACAACAGCAGGGAGTACAGCATCAGGTACCGCCTCAGAATGTGTTAGTAGTTCAGAATCACGCAAGGCCACTACAGCAACAGGCACCACAACAGCAGTATAGGCCACAACAGCAACAACAGGCCCGTCAGCAAGGGCAGAATCAGAATCAGAATCAGAATCAGAATCAGCGTCCTCAGAATCAGAACAGGATTGCACAACAAGGCGGGCAACAACAAGGGCAAAACAGGCCACAACAGAGGGCACAACTTTATGCTGTCAATAGAGCGGATGCAGGGGCAGAAGGCAATGTAGTGGAAGGTACACTTCTCGTCTGTGGTTTTGAGGCTAGGGTTTTGTTTGACCCCAGCTCTACTCACTCATTCCTATCCCCAAAATTTGCTAAGTTGATTGATATGCATGCTAGAGAGTTGAATTTCATTTTGATAGTGACTACACCTTTAGGTAAGGAAGTTGTTTGTAGAACTTTTTACCCTAGTTGTCCAGTCATGATAGGAGAAGTAGTATTACCGGCAGATCTCATTTTATTAGAGATGCAGGATTTTGATGTCATCCTAGGGATGGATTGGTTAGCAGGATACCATGCTACGATGGATTGTTTCCATAAAACCCTAACTTTTAAGTTAGAGGAGACCCAGGCAGGGGTGTTGTTTTAGGGAGAGAGGAGTAGTTCTGGTGCAGGGGTTATTTCAGCGTTGAAGGCTGATAGGCTTCTAAAAAGTGGTTGTGAGGGTTATTTGGCGTTTATCACGGAGGATAAACGGTCCCAAGGGGTGGAGGAGATCCCAATTGTTTGTGAGTTTTCGGATGTTTTCCCGGAGGAGATACCGGGATTGCCACCCATTAGAGAGATAGACTTCACTATTGAGTTGTTACCGGGGACCGCTCCGATATCTATCGCACCTTACAGAATGGCTCCGGCAAAATTGGGAGAGTTGAAGATGCAATTGCAAGAACTTTTGGACAAAGGTTTTGTGAGACCTAGTGTGTCACCGTGGGGAGCACCAGTGTTGTTTGTGAAGAAGAAGGATGGTTCCATGAGAATGTGCATCGATTATAGAAGATTGAACCAAGTGACCATAAAAAACAAGTATCCATTGCCAACGATAGATGAATTGTTTGATCAGTTGCAAGGAGCTGCTTACTTTTCGAAGATTGATTTGAGGTCAGGCTACCATCAGTTGAGAGTTAGAGATTCATATGTACCAAAAATAGCTTTTCGGACAAGATATGGACACTATGAGTTTCTAGTGATGCCGTTTGGTTTGACCAATGCACCAGCAGTTTTCATGGCATTGATGAACAAGATATTTACGGAGTATTTGGATCAGTTTTTAGTGGTGTTTATTGATGATATTTTGGTGTATTCCAAGACCGAAGAAGAGCATGAGGAACATTTAAGGATAGCACTTCAGCTTTTGAGAGAGAATCAGTTGTTTGCAAAACTTAGTAAGTGTGAATTTTGGTTGGACCAAGTCACATTTTTGGGTCATATCATCTCCAAGGAAGGATTATCAGTGGACTCGTCCAAGATTGAGGCAGTTATGAATTGAACAGACCAAAAAGTGCATCAGAGATCAGGAGTTTTCTTGGGTTAACAGGGTATTACTGGAGGTTTGTGCAAGGATTTTCGTCGATTGCGTCACCTTTGACGAAGTTGACAAGGAAGAACACACCATATGTGTGGACAGACAAGTGTGAGGCTAGTTTCCAAGAGTTGAAGAAGAGATTTACTAGAGCCCCAGTCCTTACTTTGCCATCAGGGAGCGGTGGTTTCACCATTTTTACCGACGCTTCCAATGTTGGACTTGGATGCGTGTTAATGCAAGATGGGAAGGTAGTTGCATATGGATCCCGGTAGTTGAAAGATCATGAGAAGAACTATGCAACACATGATCTAGAGTTGGCAGCAGTTGTTTTGGCATTGAAGATGTGGAGACACTACCTCTATGGAGAGAAGCTTGAGGTTCACTCCGACCACCGTAGTCTACAGTACTTGTTTTCTCAGAAAGAGTTGAACATGAGACATAGAAGATGGATGGAATATATCAAAGACTACGATTTTCCTATCAAGTATCACCCGGGAAAAGCGAATGTAGTTGCAGATGCCTTGAGCAAAAAGTCAGTGAGCATGGCAAGTCTTCGGGGGACTTATGTTGTACAACAGTTAGAGGAGTTGGGAGTAGATTTTCAGCCACTAAGAGAGGGTGTCATGGTGCAAATATGTCAGTGTCAGAGCCTTCTTTCATTCAGAAGATCAAAGAGAATCAGTTGCAAGACCCAGAGTTGGCTAAGATTTTTGAGCATTTAGCAGATCATCTGGATTTTCGTATTGTAGATGGAGTTTTGTACTATCGAGGCCATTTATGTGTGCCTAACTTGGAGGACTTGAGAAATGATATCATGACTGAGGCTCACAATACTAAGTATTCCATACACCCGGGCAGTACGAAGATGTACCAGAATTTGAAGGGCATATTTTGGTGGAATAACATGAAGAGAGAGATAGCAGCTTTCGTCTCTCATTGTATGACATGTCAGTCGATCAAAGCAGAACATCAGAAACCTCCAGGGTTGCTACGGCCATTAGAGATTCCGGAATGGAAATGGGAGCACATTACCATGGATTTCATCTCGGGATTACCGAAGACTAGCAAAGGCAATAATGCTATTTGGGTCATAGTGGACCGTCTCACCAAGTCAGCTCATTTCCTACCGATGAAGACTGGGAAGAAGATGCATATGTTACCTTTAGCTCAGTTGTTTGTCACAGAGATCATCAGTCGACATGGACAGCCAGTTTCCATCACATCCGATAGAGACAGTAGATTTGTCTCGAGATTTTGGAAGACATTGCATTAGTCTATGGGTACGAAGTTACAGTTCATTGCAGCCTATCACCCACAGACCGATGGTCAGTCAGAGAGGACAATTCAGACACTTGAGGATATACTCAGAGCTTGCGTGTTAGATTTCAAGACTCAGTGGGATGAAGCCTTACCGTTGTGTGAATTCGCTTACAACAATAGTTTCCACTCGAGTATTGGTATGGCGCCTTTTGAGGCTTTGTATGGCAGAAGGTGTAGGACACCTGTTTGTTGGGAAGAAGTTGGCACTCGCAGTTTCCATGGTCCAACTATCATTAGTGAGACAAGTGACAAGGTCAAGTTGATTCAAGAACGTCTGAAAGTGGCCCAGAGTAGGCAGAAGAGCTATGTAGATTCTCACAGAAGGGATTTACAATTCAAGGAAGGAGATAAGGTTTTCTTGAAAGTGTCACCCACTCGTGGAACCTTGAGGTTTGGACAGAAGGGCAAATTGTCTAGGAGATACATTGAACCTTGAGGTTTGGACAGAAGGGCAAATTGTCTAGGACATTGTGAGTAAGATTAGTGATGTGGCTTACAGATTAGCCCTACCACCTGAACTTTCCGGCGTACACAATGTTTTCCATGTGTCTATGTTGAAGAAGTACATTCCTGACAGACTACACATACTCCGTTATGAGCCGTTGGAAATCCGAGAAGATGCTACTTATGTTGAGAAGCCTAAGCAGATCATTGACACCAAGGAACAAGAGTTAAGAACTCGGATTATTCAGTGGGTCAAGGTACTTTGGGAGAATCATGGACCGGAAGAAGCAACTTGGGAATTACGGGATCAAGTTCAGAAGAAGTACCCACATCTCCTGCCGGATGTGAGTTTTAATTTCCATTTGGAGGACCAAATGTCCTAAGGGCTGGAGGATGTAAGACCCCGACCCGAGAGACCTCGATTAGAGTTGATTAAATTGTGTTTTAGTTCTAAGTGTGTTTAGTGGTTTTTGGATTAGTTTGGGGATTAGAATAGCTTTTATAACAGCTTTGGGGAATTTAGAGAGCTTTTTTACTTGTGGGACCCTTTGGGGGTTCTTGTTACGAATTGTGTGAGATTGGGGGTTTACCGATGATTTCCAAAAAATGTGTTTTTAACCCCATTGGACTTATCTTGTTAATCCCTACAACTCTCATGTTGACATCATTTCCATTTGAGGACCCTAAACCCGACTTTTAGCAATTTGAGGGCAAAATGGTCTTTTTACCCAAAAATCTGGACACCAATTTCAATGTCACCAAATGTGCAAAATATATACTTTTTGGAAACTAGAAATTTCGCCGATCAACTTTGTCTTCTTCGTCGAATTCGTTTGAAGCCCCGAATGCCATGTTTTGAGTCCGAGAAATCTTTTAAGTTGTGGGCCCCATTCCCACTTACTATATATAGAGAGCTTCTTCTTCATTTTTCCATTTCTGGCAAAAACCCTAAAAGGAGAAGAGATTTCCAGCCCTAGGGTTTTCCCTTGCCTTTTTCTTACTTCCTTTCCCATAAATCACCACAAGAACTTGGTTAAATCGAGAGATGGACCTTGCAATCTTCTTCCTCACTTCAAGAGCTCTCTATTGGTACCATTTATGAAGACATGCATCACCATTAGAGCTTCTTATGAGCTCTCTCTTCTTATTTGAACCACTTCTAGGTAAGTGATCCTTCCAAGCTTTTAGAATCTTGTTTGTTTAGCCCTAGGGAGGCTCCAGTTCGTTTATTGGAAGATATCATTTTGTTTTACTTGGATTTTGATATTCTAGGGTTTGGATTTGGGGGTTTTTGTATAGGTGTTTGATTGTGGGCTTAAGAGGTGATTAGAGCTCAATTTGATTTGCATTGGACCCAAGGCAAGTGGATGAAATGATTCTCATGTGTTTATCATGTTTTATGCAAAATCGTGATTTATCTTCATTAATAGTTTTAATGGTTTATCATGCTTGATAGTTTGGTATTATTGATTTTGATGAGATGAGGAGGTCAAGGAAGGGCCCAAATATTCATGAAGTTATGTTTGGAAGAAGGGGAAAGAAAGGAAATGGATAGGAGTTGGACAAAAGAGGGATTCAACCAAATGGGCTGAGATTCGTCGCTGTCCGATCGATCGCCCATCAGGTCTGATCGATCGGACTGTAAATAACTGAGAGTGTTTTCAGAACCGATCGATCGCCCATCAGGTCCGATCGATTGGACTGTAAATAACTGAGAGTGTTTTCAGGACCGATCGATCGCCCATCAGGTCCGATCGATCGGACTGTAAATAACTGAGAACGTTTCAGGACCGATCGATCGGCCAATGAGTCCGATCGATCGGACTGAAATGAGATGAGCTGCAAAAATAAGGGGAATTGTGGGACTGTTCTCCAGATTCATTTTGAGCCCATACTCAAGTCCAATTCAGCTCTATCCCATCTGTTCTTATTTGAAGGCATTGAACTTGTAATGATGCATTTAAACCCATGAAAGACTTTGGTAAATTGTGATGGGTTGTAGTGGGGAGGTATTGTTTGGAGCCCCATTGTTATTTAAGGACTTGTAAGGCATTGCGTGAAGTCTGGAGGAAGGGGGAAACTCATCATGGAGATTCTATGAGATTTTCTAAATTGACCAATGTGTATAAGGACCCGGAATGTTCCTAACTCTTAAAGAGTACCAAAATTTCATCATGATTGACATACGAGGCCCTATTCACATTGATTCAATTCTAAAAACCCCATTGTTAACCTGTAAAGGTATGGGAAATGATTTGTATTCGATTTTCAACCAAATTCCTATTTTGGGATTTCAACCCATATGATATGACTAGACTGTTCCAAGAGTACTAGAAGAGATGTGCTTAGCTTTTGCTAACCTGTATATGTCAACTTGAGATGAATGTGTATTTTGTGCCTATTGGCACCCCGTTTCTTACTATGCATATGATTTGATTTATCGTATTTGACCTATGAGTCGGCACCACTGAGCTTGGACGACCTCGCCGGTTTGATCCACCGACTTGGGGTTCCTTCCCCTCCTGATAGTCAGCTGCAGTCTGGAATGTGCAGAGTATTTATCCGGTTCGCTACCGTGGTCCCGGAGAGTATATATATATGTATATTATAGTATTTATCGTTGTCCCTCCTCACCTTGTGTGACTGAGGTCAATGATCCTGTAAGGGTATGCGCTCTCTTCACTTCGGTGAGAGAGGATGTAGCTTTGTGTGGTTGCCATGTTGACAGTTCCTTATCCTTGGTACCTCTACTGTTTTATATCGTTCATGTTTCTATTTAACAAATGATGCATTATCTTTTATGAAATTCATTATTTATCCAGGTTTTACTATGTTTCTAAAGGCATCATTGTTTCGAAATTATTGTTATATCTTTTCACCCACCTGCCAGACCGTCGTGTCTGATCCATTTATTTTGGTACTCAGGTCCCGAGCTTATTGCCATTGAGGAGGACCCTGAGGAGGCGGTCGGTGAACCGCAGCGAGTGATTGAGTGGCAAGCCGACGATGTCATTTAGACATTTGGCCTTGCCTTGAGAATGACACATTTTGGGGAACTTGTGATAACTTTATTTTGGGTTTCATTTGGTTGTATGGTCTTTGTTGACCGTTACTTTGGGGCATTAATCAACTGATCTTTTATAAATACACTTAACTTTACTTTTGGGGAATTATGCTTATGGTCATTGCTCATTCTGATATCTTGTCATGTTAATTATAGGTCAATCTCGTTTATGGGATGGAATGACATTATTATGATTTGCTACACGCTTCCGCAATCTTGAGAATGTGTTTGATATGTTATTAGTGAGATGATGTGTAAAGATAATCCTCACCGCGGAACCCTGTGGGAAATCACGTGCACGGATAAATGTTTCTCTTAATACCGTGTGTGATTTAGCCAAAGAGATGCACGTGGCGCGGCATCATCACCGTCCCGATCCCAGACTTGGCTTCTCCCCTAATCCCGGTCCGGGTCGCGACAAGTAGCGTAAGATATCGAGCAATCTGTTTAACTTCCTTACGGGTAGCCAATCCTAACTGTCGATACAAATAAGCCAGAGCAGCGGCACCCCATGCATATGTACGGACACTTGACAAGTCTGTCAACAACGTCAGATATATAATTGGCACACGTGTGCCACTCTTGTCCGCGAATAATGTGCAGCCTAATAAATACAGAAGATATGCTCTCACTGCACAATCAATCATGTTATCTCCATCCTCACCGGTTATTGAAGAGAACCTCCCTCTTAGCCACTCCAATCTTACAGATTAGCCCCGAACCTGCTGCAGCTCATCATTTGCCTCATTTGGATGAACTCCCAGAGCATCAACAAGGAGCGAATGAGCATATTGAAATGACATTCTACCATTATAAGCAACAGAACGACCAGTCACCGGGATCTCAAGTATGGTGGCAACATCATCTAGACTTATGGACATTTCACCGAACGGCATGTGGAAAGTGTTTGTTTTAGGTTGCCACCTTTCCACAAAACCAGAGTCCACAAAACCAGAGACAAGAATCTTACTAACAGAGCGGTAGGATGCTGTGATGAGTGGACTCAAATTAGATCTATCCACTAACTCTCTGAACATGTTGCTCTCATTCAATGTCCAGTGTGGTATTTTCTGTCCATGGCTTAAACACTTTAGCGGGGCCCGTTCCTGCATTCCGAAAATATTACATTATTGAAGAATGTAATAAATACGTTGAGTTTTATGTAACATAAAGAGAAAAAAAAGTACGTACCTATGAATGCTAAATGTATGCTGCTATGTGTGTGTTGAAACTGGGCAGCAAAGAACGATCTTCTGGCCCTGCAGTTATTTCTTGTTCAACAGCAACTTCTTCTTCATGTTGTTCAACAACAGCTCCTTATTCTTCATTGCCTCCTTCCGAATCATATTCCGGTTCCCTTGGTTCTTCTACAACCTCCTCAGTTATTCGATGGCGCCTCCTATTGGAAGCCGTCGGCCTTACTCTGGAACTGCTTGGTCTATCCATTTCTGAAATATTAGAAAAAGAGTGATTAAATTAAAATTTTTTACAAGTGTTCGGTTCTGTGTGTTCGAACAAGTCAGAAATGTTCGGCATGTAATATATGAACAAACCTGAAATGTTCGAACATTATGTGTCGAACATTTCTAGAATGCACGAACTTTAGAATCCGAACGTTCTTTAAATGTTTGAAATTATATATTCGAACATTTGGGTAATGTTCGAAGTTTCAAAACCGAACATATCGCGACAATGAAAAAAAAGATTGAACAACTGCAACCAGTGCAGAAAAATCATTTTTGAGCGAATAAGACGTGTGACTATGTCCCTTTGAACATATTAAGATGCACACAATAGTTGCTACAATGACCTATTTGAGAAAATAGCACGATGACAATGGGGAAGAAGGAAGGTGATACCTTTGACTAAAATGGAGGTGACTACAACAGCAGCTTCTTCCTTTCTTCCTTATGTGCTTGTATCCTTTCACTGAGCTAATCTTCCAGCCAGAATGTGGGTCAAAATGAATAGAAGAAGAGTTTCTCTGATAAAAGTTTCAATAGGGAGGAGAGAAAACGATGGTGAAGATGTGTGGGAAGAGAAGAGAAGTGATGAGATGAGTTGTAAATGAAAGGGGTAATTTCGGTATATTGATGGGTGCAAAGAGAAAAAACTGTTAAAAAACCTATTTTGTACATCGGCGTGGAGAGAAATGCGATGAGAATAACAAAAAACGTGGTGCCAGCAGAACTCCCCTTTCAATTATCCTCTCCAAATTCCATTCCTAAATCTCTCCATTTCATTCAATTTTATAAAGATAACAAACTCACATCATAGGGATATTAAAGCAATATGATTTGTTTTGCCAAGTCGGCATCCCATAGAGGTCTCCTTTAAAAAAAATTACAAAAAAAGGCTTTGGCTTTGATGTGGGTCACTCCACCTCTCCAGATTTATCTCATCATATCATCTTCAAATTCAAACTCTCCAGATTTATCTCATCATATCATATTCAAATTCAAACAACTTTTTTTTTTTATCTTTATCCATTCTATTCCAAAGAGATACCATGCTTTCGTTGAGGTATCGAGAGTTTTGTGTTCATCATTTGATACATGTGCATGTTGATAATGCTCATATGAACACTAGTGATCGTTAGGAATTGGAATTGCACTTGACCAGGTTCAAGTGAGATCTCTCCTTCCATACGTTCGTTTCATATTTGAATTAAAATATAGAATTTCAAATATTTCATCCACATCACTACATCCATGAAAGCTGGGAAATAAGCCAAATCGACTCAATCAGTTGACATCTGGATTAGGTTTGGATGAGTTTGGGCCAAACCAAGTTGACATGCGACTTGGCTTGCGTTGGCCAGTTTGGCTGAAGTGCCAGATTGAAAAAAAAATAGCCAGCAGGCGGGGCTCCCTCCATTAGTGGAGCCCCACTCTTGAAAAAAAGAATGCTCGAAGAACCAAGATAGGGGAATGCTTGAAGAACCAAGATAGGGATTTCATCCAGCACTGAGAGATACTCCTCTTCATCAGGACCTGATTCTTGATCACTGTCTTGATAATCATCGGCATCATCCATAGGCGGTGGCATCAGAGGAGGTACCTCGTTTTCATCATCTGAGTCATCTGAATCAGAAATAGAGGGACGTCCTACTTTGGACACTTGATTGCAGTTTGAAATTTGCAATTCATCTTCATCCTCATTCATTGTGAGAAGAAAGTCCGCCAGAGTGATTGGCTTCCTCATTGATTCAGCAGGCTTTGCTAGGGTTTGCTCTTTCTGTGCAAGCTCAGCTCCTTCTTTCACTTCTTTTATAGGCTGTGCTTTGATTGCCCGTTGTGAATTACGAAGCGACTTCTTAATTTTCTCCCTTTGTTTAGGAGTGGGCCTTGACTTCACTGTTTCCCAATCTTCATCATTTATCAGATCCAGGTTTCCCCAGATGATGTGGTGTCAGGAATGAGTTCGTCTTCATTTTCGACTTTATTGATTAGCCGAAACTCCATCGTTTTTTGTATGAAGGGCTCGATATTGGTGGGCGTGAACGATCCAAATTCTACCATGTTGACTAACGCGGAATCACACTTTTGGTCAAGTTGTATGACCCCTTTAGCTAACATATCATATATCCTTTCCTTCAAAATGAAGCATTCTTTCAAAGGATGGGAGATCATTCGATGATAATGGAACTAGTTTGGATCGTCTGTTCTCCCTTCCTAGCTTGGTCTTTTAAAATGAGGTAGCTCCAGCACCCCATGTTCCAGCAGGGTTTTGAAGATATCTTCAATATTCTCATCAAAAGAGTACTTGACATTCTTCCTTTTTTCATATTCCTCCTTCCTAGCAGTTGCAGCTCTTCAAATTCAAATCAGTGGGGTCAACAAAAGACTTATCTTCTGTACATCGAATAAATTTATTTTCCCCTTTAATCAACATCTGTCATTTACTTTCGATATTTCAACAAATATAATATAAAATCCTCAAATAATCTATTTCCGAGAATCCGACAAGATAATATTGAATTCTCAAACAAAAATAAATAGAAATTTTAATACATTGTTACTAATAGTTCTTAATCCAAAAAGAAGATTCAAATACATAGACTCTTACAGCTGCCTTCGACACCTTTTCATGTATTGAAATCGTTGCATAATTGCTTCATTATCAACGCTAGCAAACACATCCTTTTCAATATATGTGACAAAATAGTCATTCATCCATTGATCTCCCATTCGGTTATGCAACTTTTTCTTTGCGTACTTCATTGTTGAAAAAGCTTTTTCTACAATTGCAGTCACTACTGGTAAAAGCAACGCCAATTTTAGAAGTAAATAAACCAATGGGTATATACGATATCCTTCTTTGTCTCCACTAATTTTCTAGCATTGTCACCAATTCTTTTATGTTTTAAAAACTCGTTGCTAGAGCGCATATTAGCAATGTAGTTTTGAAGTTGATGGTCATGTGCCATGAGGTCTATTGCAAAAAAATCAGAGGCATAAAATTGAGCAAGATGGACCAGCCTTTCATTGTCAAAAGAAGAAAATGAATTTGTGGGATTCAAGCAAGCCACACAAAGAAGCAACTCTGTATTAACCTCTGTGAAATGATTGTTGAGCTCTTGAAGTTGCATATCGATGACTTTGTAGAATAGTTCAACACGGTAGTTGTGTAAGTTTGTAATTTGTGAGGCTTTGAGTTGTGGCCTCCCAGAAACTACAAATATATCATCCATGTGGGGATATAAACACCTTGTTTGTTGCAATATGAAGACACTTCAGTCAATAGAGATTCCCATTCATCATTTTTCATTTTCTGCAATCGTCGCTCAGACACTTTAACTAGTTTCATGGCATTCACAATATCTTGATCTTTCCTCTGCAATGCTTATGACAATTCAGTTGTAATTCCCAAGATGTTTTTCATCAAGTGTAAGCCAAAGATAAAATCAAAAGATTGCACCGACCCCATAAGAAAACGAGCTTCAGCTCTTTGCTCGGAGAGTGTGCCATCCTCGTGAACAAACTCAAGTACATCAATTACAGAAGAATACATCACAATCAAGTTCAAAATAGTTCCATAATGTGATCCCCATCGTGTATCACCAACCCGTTTAAGACTAGTTTCTTGATTCAAACCTCATCCACTTGAAAGTTCACCAGCATTTAATCCTTCACTAACTTTAGCAACTTGTACATCTCGAAGAATATCCCTTTGTTTACAAGAGCCTCCTACAACATTCACCAAACTACTAATCAAGCACATAAGTGAAGAAACATCAATGTGATTTTTAGCAAAGGCCACAAGAGTCAATTGAAGTTGATGAGCAAAGCAATGAACATAAAGAGCGGATTCATTCTCTCATGATCAAAGTTTTAAGACCATTAAATTCACCTTGCATATTACCGGCTCCATCATAACCTTGCTCACGTAATCTTGATAAACTCAATCCTAAAGTTAAAAAGTTGGTAAAGTTAGTAATTCAATGTATGCCATGAGACGCTGAAAAAAGTTATAAGTATGAAAAACTAGTATGCTGGGCTGTTTTTATGCATGATTTTTCCTAATCTAATGCAACCTAAAACTGAGTTCAAGGCCTGGATTCTAAACTATAATGATGCATGAATCAAATAAAAAAACGGAAGTGGAAAACGATTTAAAACGAATGAGATATGAGCGCATTAACATGACCTAAAAATATAAACTGTGCAAAAATTCTGCACACAAGTGGGTCCGACCATCCATGTTTGAGCCACTGGTTCACCACCTTGCCACAATTCTTTTTGCTTGAAATTCTGGGGTTTGAAAGTAAACTTATCAAACTTTAATTTTCCCAAGTTTCATCGAAAGATAATGTGTTTTATCAGGTTTCTAATCGCAAACTTTTCACACATAATCTATCCAGAAATTTCTGCAACAATGGGCAAAATTGTACACTTTTATGTTGGGATCCGAATTTTCAAATAATATTTGGCCAAGATTCTTGACTCGATCAAATCTCTGATTTTCCTTCTTATTAAATTTAAAACTCTGATTCCAATTTTGATTAAATTCACCACAAGAAAAAAGCATAAAAAACATTGATTTTTCCACCCGTATGCATATGCATGTAATGAAAACTATTCCTACCATAAACTATGCAAACACCAAGCACTAGAAAAAAAAATGAAGAACATAAAAAGAAACACTTGAAGGAATTTTAAATGAAGTGTGCCAGGAATTTAAATGTAGTAAATTAAGACAAGAAATTAAATGTAGTAGAAGTGTATTCTTCTCCTCCAAAACTCTTTTCTAAGTGGGGTCATAATTTGAGTCATGCTCTTAGGGCCCTTGGGTCGTCAATCCAAATACCAAAAAGTAAAGAACACAAATCAAGTACCAATCACCCAAGTACAAGAAAGAAAAATTGAAAAAGAGAAAGCAACACTTTTACTAATATGCAAAGTCTTTACATAAGATAAAAAAAATAAACCAAGATGGTTACATACTAGGATGAGAACCCTTTTCTAGACGAAAAACCCAAGGGTGTAGTGTGATTTTAAGGCCAAATCTCTTTGAGGACTTCAATGGAGAGAAAAGGAAAGAAAGAAGATGGAGTGCTGTAGTAATTCTAGAGAGAGGTGGTCTATCTTCCCATGAGAGGAGAGGGATGCCTATGCCTTCAATTTATAGAATTTTGCTCTCTCTTCCTTTCCTTCTTTGTTCCAAGTTTGTATCATGAAATCTTCTTTGTATGGTAAATCCCTTCCTTTGCCAACAGGTCTTCAAAGAAATAACAAGGTGAGTGAGATTTTTGGCGCTTTCCATGTGCAAAATTACAATCAAGAGGAGAAATTACAGTAATAGATTCCAGAGGTCATATCTCCCTCATTTTAGCTTAGATTGACGTAATCTTTCACTCCAAAAATATCTACTTGAAAAGAGCTTTCTAACGGTTGGTAGATTGCGCCGATCCGATAGTTGGAGTGAAAGTTATGGCCATTTTATCTTGATGCCCCTGTAAAATCCAAGAATAATTGTATACATATGGAAGCTTCTGTTGTTAGTTGTACAATGGGGTGTGTGGGACCCATGTGGACATCCAAAGGGATCTTGGGATCTTTCCTTCTCTGTTTCTTGACTCCCCTTACATCTTTGGTTTGCTTCCAAGCTTATTTGATTGACTAGTCAGCTCTTCTAGCACACTTTCATTTCTTGAATTTCTTTCTTGATTTTTGAATTTCAAACTTAGTAAGCATTAGATCTTGCCAAATCTGAAGTTTCCTTTCTTGATCTTGAAATTCCAAATCTAACTTTCCATTGTTGACTTTTCAAACTCTCCAAAAATACAAAGATATGTGGGTCCATAATGAAAGATGTCCTACCCTTGATCTCTCTAAAATTTCACAAATTTGGATCTCATTCTTGATTTCTCCTACACAAATTGAAAAAAAAAAATTAAACAAAAATCACATTTGAGGAATTTGAAGGGACTATGCATGGGACCCTACTTGATGCACAAAAAATAACCGACTTTCCAAAAATAAAATCCCAGAAATGGAAAGTTTCATAAATTTATGCAAAAATTATGATTTTTGAACAAATTATGCATGGATGAACTACTATGTATCCTAAATGCATAAAAACATGATTTGACACTAAATGAGGCTGTTTAATATCAATAAGTCCTTAAAATGGTCCAAAATGTGTATGAAAATATGCGCTTTTTAAGACACATCAGTGAGTTGTACAAATGCTCTATCAATAATAAAGTTCATAGCACAATATAGACAACTGGCGAATAATGAATGTCGTATGTAATCAGAATGAAGCCCTTAACATTATCACCATTCCTCATTTCTAATCTAAGAATAAGTACAATGTATCATGGTCTAGGGGTACCAACATTAGTATGCCGGTTACGTATCTTACATATAAATAAGAAAGGAACAAATAATGATATGATATGAGAACCATCCTATCACATCCATATCCATCTAAGTCAACATATAACAAACAGTTGATGGACATCATCAATAAGTCAACAATAGAAGGTGCATAATCACCCCATCATATTCATACCAAACAGTTAAACCAAAAATCGATAATAATCTCAAACAAACAATATCCATATGTCCACTGTCCATAATACATATCAAAGTTCATCAAATCTATCTCAGTGCCCAATGACACCTACTACACCCAGCATCTGCATCTGGCTGTCTAGGTTTTTAATTATACCTATCATGCTCATCCAACTATATATCCATCGAAACCTCAAAGTTACAAAGTGCACCCAGTCTGCATGTTGACTTGCTTAGTATCCGAAGATACTAACAGTGCTCGCAATAAAGAATAATGATATACCATACGAAGTGTAACATGTGAGGGTACATCCGGGCTAGTTCGTTTCACCATTCTTGTGTGGGATAGTATTAGTCAAGTATATGACCCATGGGGTTTGAGGTATGGGAATTACTTTCTTAGTGCTTCTGATGGTTGTTGACACCTTGTATCCCACTTCTTCATACACTTAATTAGCAATATCCCATCGTACAGTCCATCCATCAATGTATCCAAATAATCCATCCATCAAACCATTAAGTGCCACTCTATGACCATATTGTCCAAGTCCGGAATGTACCACCCGTGAGAGTTATTAATCCATACTAACTGTAGGTGCAGAAAATAATGACCCACAATAACTGGGGAGCCTTAGAGGACTTATCCAAGGTGGTGATGACTAGGTACCGTCCGAAAGCCTGAAAGTGCCAAAGTCAGTGAAGTAACTGGAACAATGGAAGGAGAGGAAGAAGAGAGGCAGAGTAACGTAACGGCTCTGTGGGGTGGGAGTAACGTAACGGGGCTCGGCTCTGTGGGGTGTGAATTGTGCGTACCTTGCTTGTGGTATGAAGCTCTATTTATAGAGGCTTGGGTCGTATCTTTGGAGGATATCTTGGTGTGGGTCCCATGATTCGACTGGGAAGTCATGATCAGCCCACAAAGTAATAAATGCGGTCCATTCCAGCCCACTTTGCATTTAATGCCAGTCGGATCAGCCCACATCGAATTAATTGCGCGTCATGTTGGGCCAGATCGTGTTGGACGCCTTTGACGGTAGGGGTACCATCGGATCCGCCCTCGGGCAAGATGTTATAGGCGGGCCAGTTTAATGTTTGCGCCAGGTTGGGTTGGCCCGACCTGCGTAATTTGTATAGATTTTTAAAAATAAATGTGTTTGGGTGAACTCGATCTCACAACCATTAGGATGTGAAAGACAAACACAACCACTAGACTACCTAACTCTTGTATACTAATATTTATTCAAACAATATTAAAACTAGTTAGATGAGGATGTGAACCTATCCAGGAATATTAAACTATTAGGATGAGAACTTAACCACTTTAGATGATGATGAGAAGCTAACACCTTTTTTATCCAACTTTTTACTCTTTCATTCAAACAACCTGAAATATAAAAAAAAAACATATCATGTCCTTTTTTCTACTCATTTTTCAGCCAAATTGAAATGCCATGGTTAAGGATATTTCAATTGAGATGGCAAACTCAATTTCTATTTTTTGGCTTAATTATCATACTTTAAACAAGAACTTAGAGCGGTTAAATATTTCTACCTTTATCAACAATCATTTCAAGTCTTCCAAATGACCCACCATGAAACTACAACCTTGGACTTCATTTTATTTAGATTTGCATCAATTTCTTTATTTTTTAGTTATGGGTTTTTAGCCTTAGTCAATAATTCTCATTATCTTTATCATGGTTACATATTTTTTACTTCTTTTTCCTAGTGTTCATATCAATGTAAATATATGGCTTCATGTGATGTGATCGATAGTGGAGTTATAGGTACATGTGACGAGATTATATTGAACATAAATGACTGAATTATGAACATATTCCTGTGTTTAATCCTGAGCTTTCCAACCTATAAAGAATCTCAACTTCTCAAATGCTCAAGGGTTTTTTTAACATAGATGAATGCAGGTAGGGAATTTCATTTGAAATTCTCAAATATCTCTGAAGAAAATAAAATTATTGAAGGCAAGGGGGCAAATTTAGTGAAGGTAAGTGTGTCACACCAAAACATTCCCCTTATTACTTCTCCCCAAAAACACATTGCCCCTCATTATTAGTGTGACTAATTTACACTAAAGTCCTACCTTACCAAGTTATGTAAGTGTTTTTTTATTAGAAAATGCCTAGGGTTGTTAGTTGGCTAGGAATTAGATTTTTATAAATTAAAAAAATATATAAAATAATAATTTTTTTTGGCAGGCCAGGCGGGCCTGGCGGGCCACAGGGGCTGGCCCACTAGGCTGGCGGGCCTGGCGGGCCGTGCCTAACGGGCCAGCGGGCCTGCGCGGCTCGGCCCAGCACGGCCCGCGTCATGGCCGTGCCAGTGGGCCGTGCCGTTGACCGGGCCGTGCCGTGCCGGGCTGGGCCGGCACGGCCCACTTGACATCTCTAGCTGGATGTCGCATCTGTCTCACTAGCTCGCGCCCCTATTCCTCCACGTGCCTGATGACGTGGGGGATGAGGGGCGCGAGTGGAGGCTCTTTCCTGCTTCGGCTTTCGTCCCGGCTCCTCTGGCCGAGGTGGAGCTTTCTGCCGAGGTGGGCACATGGGGTAGCCGAGCTCGGCGCTAGCGGTCCGGACCTGCTTGACTTCGACCGGAGCCCCTGTCCTGGTAGTCGGGGTGAATTTGGTGCCACGTGGGCGGCACGCAGATGGCACGTGAGGATGCTTAGTCTCATCTGATGGCTGTGATTAGCGTAATCCTGGAGTTCTGGAAATCTCCCCACACAATTGCCCCCTAGCTTTTGACCTCTTAAGCGTCCTAGCCTTTAGTAGTCGAAAGCTAGAGAATCTGTCTGGGGATGCGGCGATCATTGCCTGGTGTCGTTTCAACTTTTCTGAAGCAATAAATGCTCTGCCCTGTCCGTCCTGGGAAGCGGGTCGACGGCTACAAGCGTAGCCTCTTCATTGATTGCGTTGTCTTATTGATGGAACGGGCTCGGATTGCGAAATCCATCCTTTCGAATTTCGAAAGTGGCGCGCGCCGAGGGTTCCCTTTCCATAAATAGGGTCGTCTTCTTCCTTTCTTGTTTCTGATTTCTTTTCGCCCCTGCCTTTCACCTTTGATTTCTGCTCTGCTGCTCGAGATCTCTCTAGCGAGGACGACCGTAGGACGTGCCCGGATCTGTTCTTGATTCGCCCCTTTGTCTCTGTAAGTTGCTTCGCGCCTCTGTCTGGTTTTTCTTGGGGTTTCGCGACTTCTAGGGTTTAACTTCGCTGTCACCCTTTTTAGACATGGGCACCCCTAGGTTTGAGTTAGATACCGATGAGGGCGTAGCCAGGTTTAGGGCCGCTTTCAACATTCCGGAGGGAGTCCTCCTCAAGCCGGCGGACCTCGTCGATTACGCCGCGCTTCGCTGGTCCTGCAGCTGGATGCCATTCCCTCTGATCTCCGTGATCGAAGGCGGGGTCAGATTTCCTCTGCACCCCTTGCTTAGGGCCTGCCTTAGTGCCTGGTCCTTTACCCCGTGCCAGCTGATGCCCAATGGCTATAAGGTCATCATGGGCACGGCGAAGCTGAATGAGGTTTTGGGGACCAACCTGGGTGTCCATGATATCGAGGATACCTATGATATCTGCAAGGCTGGGGAAGGGAAATACTATCTCCGGGTGAAGCCGCAGCGAAGAGGCTTCGTCCTCGCCTTGGAGGATTCGAGTAAGAATGCCGAGGAAACTTTCTTCTGTGTGTCGGGGGGACTGGGAGTTCGGCGCTGGCGAGAGCAGGAGGCTGATGGTCCCTCGTCGCCCCGGGACTGTCCCAAGTAAACACCGCTTCTTTTCTCTTACTTGCTTTGCTTGATTTTGATGATGCCGAGCTGACACTCTTATTGTCTGTTGTGCAGAGGCAGGCGCGAGGCGACGCCGAGCTGCGAGTGAAGGCTGGAGGAGGAACGTCGACGACATCAATAAGGTAGAAAGATACAAGGGGCACGAGACCAGGTCGGCTTGGAAGCTGCTCGGGTATACGCCGAGGTACCGCGGCCACTACAGGAGAACCGGAGTAGCCGAGGAGGACGAGGCGCATCCTGATCGTCCTACCGTCTCCGTCGCCGTGCCTACCGGGATCCCTTTGACTGATCCTGCTGTGAGCCGAGCTGCATCTGGCGCCGAGGCGTCCACCTCTAGTTCGGAGTTACTGAACCTGACGCAGATAGTGGACGCTTATTCGTCGAGGGAAGCTCAAGGGCGCCAGTTGTTAAGGATCTGGCGGCCAAGTTCAGGCATAGGTCTTCCTCTTCTGCGACGCCATCATCTGCCAGTACCCGCGCAGCTTCGCGCTCGGGGGGTGCTGGCGCCACTTCTGCTCCTGCCCCTGCTCCGAGCGAGGGAGTTCGGCGACGCTCGCCGGATCGCCCGAGGGAGGGGTCCCCGCCCAGGAAGAAGTCTAAGGCGGGGGAAAAGGACTCGGGAGCTGAACAGCCTCCGAAGGGTAAAACTCCTGTGCGGGCCCCCGGAGTCAAGGCTCCAGCTGAGAAGAATGCGCCGGCCGGCAAGTCGACTGGCGGGGCGGCCCGCGAGCTCACCATCTCAGTAGGGCAAGGGTCCGGATCGGCTTCCGGACCTCGAACTGCCCCAGCGCCGTGGAGACCGAGGATGGAGACGCAACCCGGTAAGCCTTTGAACGTCGAGGACCGGCTGATGGGGAACGCCGACGTCATCGGAGCTCTCGCCAAAGCCTGCGCTCTGCCGCGAGACATGGAAATGCACGAGAAGTTCGATAACGAAAGCCTAATGGTCTCGGTGATCCAGGCTAACCTTCTGGTAAGTGTTTTCAGCGCTCTTCTTCAAGTGGTTTAGCTCGACTGCTCCTGTCTGATTTACTTTTTCCCCTTGCAGAACGTGCAAAGGCTCCTGGCCGTGGTGGGGAGGAGTGACAGGAACGCCGCGAGGGTCACTCAGCTGGAGTCTGAGAGGGAAAGGCTGAAGAAGGAGCTAGAAGAGCTGAGGAAGGGAATGGAAGGGATGAAGAAGGCCAGTGCTGAAGAGACTGCTCGGTTGGCGTCGGCTCTGGCTGAGGTCGCCGAAATCACGTCGAAAGCTAGTCAGCTGAAAGGCGAGGTCCGTGCGAAGAACAAGAGGACCGCCGAGCTGGAGTCGGAGCTGGCCAGATCAAGGTCTGAATCGGCGGCCGAGGGGACGAGGTTGCGCGGGGAAGTGCTGGCCGGGCGCGCTGAAATAGAGAAGTGCAAGACGGCGAACGCCGAGCTGGAAAAGGAGAAGGTCTCTCTTCTGTCCGAGGCCCAATCCGTTTAGAGCTGTATGAGAAGCAGGTGGAGGAGATCACCTCCATTCTGTTCGAGGAAGGATGCTTGGCCGCACTGAGGCGTGCGGGGGTTCCTGAAGACCACCCTGTCTATCGGGACTTGCCGAAGTATTCGGACCCGACTCCTGAGCCGAGCCCCGCTCCTTTGGCCGAAAGCGCCCCAGTCGAGGCCCCTGCAGTCGTTCCCGCTCCGGATGCTGCCCCAGCTGCCCCGGCCCCGAGCGACGCCCCGGTTGCCAGCAATGCTTCGGCCGTGCCTCAAGGCGAGGCCTCTTCTGCCCCTGCTTCGGGTGAGGTACCGGTCAAAGCCTCTTCTGCCAGCGACACTCCAAGCAAGGTTACGGTCGCGGCCGACGCTGCTGGTCCATCAGACACGGTGATCGACCTGGTGGAGTCGCCGAAGCCGCAATAGCCTTACCTTTCTTTTCTTGTAAATAGCTTTCAGGCCTGTAGTACTCTTTGCTTTTAATGAAAAATGGGGCTTCTTTACTTGTGCATTTTGCTCTGCATTTTTCTCTCTTTCATTTCTGGGTGTGATATTGAATGCCTTTAATGTGATGCGTGACCCTAGAGAGAGTCGAACGGTCTTCATAGCTATCTGTGCCGATTCTCCGTATTCCGGAAACCATAAATAGTAGTAAGCATGGTGATAGGGCCGATGAGGGAAACGGGCGAACGTCTCCACGTGGCGCCATAGGGATCGCTGGTCAACAGACAGGAAGACGTGCGTCCCTTGTAACGTGTAGGAGACTTCACCCCATAACTTCCTTCGGAGACTGAGCCCTTCTTCATCCTATAAGTAGAGGTGGTAGGCTCGCCATGGGAGAGGAAAAGAAAAGGAATTAGGATAGCTTAATTCACATAGACGTAGGAGCCATGTTCAGCAGACCTTCGAAAATATTCGATCCGGGGGGAACCCCTGCGCCTGAGGACGGCTCTCTCCGAGGGGGGAGGCCCGTCGTGGTCTGCGCGCTCTCTGAATGAATTCCCCGTGGACCACGCGCTCTCTGAACGCGGGTCCATGGCCAACCGTCCCTGGTCCGGTTGCAGGGGAGTCTTCTGCAACTGTGGGATGGTGGCGCCCTCTGCGTCTGGCGGTCCTGCAGGGTCCTGTGTCGCAACGCGCTTCCTGCGAGCCCCCTGCGGTATATCAGGACCGCGGAGCTGAGGGTGGGATTGAGGCCCCGCTGGACCTGGGGGCTCTTCAAATTTTGGTCCCACTGACCGGAGGGTGTTGAAGAGCTCAGCGAGGTCCAGGGCCTCCGAACTGGAGGGGCTCTTGAATGCTTTCGTTTGACCAACCAAAGCGTATTATAGAGCTCTGTGAAATTCAGAGTCCCTCAGAACCTCCAAGCAGTGGACCGGAGTCTTCGAGCCTGCAGCCTGAAGAGTCGGTGAAGATCAGAGCCTCCCAGTCTTTGTTTCTTTTTCTATTTTTAGAGGACTGCGAGCCTCCTTTCTGTATTTTGTTTTGTTTTCTGTAATCCTTGTAATGAAGTAATTACAATGAATAAAAAGGAAGAGTTATGTGATCACTCGATCTGTGTTACAGTGTTTTTGTATTCTTTTTTACTTTCTTCGCACTGTTTTACAACACTTATATTTCTGTGCTGCTTTTTTGCACTTCAGTGCTTGCACTGCTCTTTCTTTCTTAAAAACTGACTTTGGCCGAAATGGCTAGCATTGGCCGAGACGAACTGCCTTGCGCCGAAGTGGATCCAGAATCCCGCTGGTCTCGGCTGTGTGAGCATGCGCCGAAGTGGATCCAGAATCCCGCTGGTTTCGGCTGTGTGAGCATGAGTTCGGCAACGGTCTTTGAGGGGTGTATAAACCCGGACTTTAGGAAACGACTGAGTGTTCGAACTCGAAGCCTTTTCCAGGGCGGTAGACCCAGGGCTTTAGGAAACGACTGAGTGTATGAACTCGAAGCCTTTTCCAGGGCGGTAGACCCGGGGCTTTAGGAAACGACTGAGTGTATGAACTCGAAGCCTTTTCCAGGGCGGTAGACCCGGAGCTTTAGGAAACGACTGAGTGTAGGAACTCGAAGCCTTTTCCAGGGCGGTAGACCCGGAGCTTTAGGAAACGACTGAGTGTAGGAACTCGAAGCCTTTTCCAGGGCGGTAGACCCAGAGCTGCCGGAGCCAGTCAAAAAGAGATGACAGATTGATGACAGGGCGAAGGCTGCTTTCATTGATTCTGAGATTCATTACATCTTTAGAAATAGAACTTCTTTAAGTGGGATGCATTGCACGGCCTCGGCGGTGGCTTGCCCTCTAAGTCTTCGAGCTTGTAGGCTGATTTTCCTGCCAGTGAGACTACCCTGAACGGGCCATGCCAGTTCGGGGCCAGCTTCCCTTCGTTTGGTTCTTTGTCAGCTGGCAGGGTCTTTTTTAGAACCAGCTCTCCCACAGAGAATCTTCTTTCTCTGACATTTTGATTGTATGCCCTGGCCAGCCGCTGCTGATAGTCGGTCAGTCGCAGGGCTGCTGCTTCTCGGCGCTCGTCTGCCAGCTCCAGCTCCATTACCAGGTTCGTCTCATTTCGGCCCTGGTCGACCAGCCCTGTCCTTAGGGTGGGGAGGCCAATTTCTAAAGGAATGACCGCCTCCATCCCGTAGGCCAGAGAGAAAGGTGTCGCCGAGGTGGACCTCCTTGGAGTTGTTCTGTATGCCCATAGCACGCTCGAAAGTTCTTCTACCCATCTTCCCTTTGCCTTGTCCAGTCGCTTCTTCAGGCCTGGCCATTACTCTGCGGATATGCCGGAGTGGAGTAATGGTTTCTGATACCGTGCACTTGGCAGAAGTCTTTGAAGGACTTGGAGTCGAACTGGGTCCCGTTGTCCGAAATCAGGGTCCTGGGGATGCCGAACCTCGTTAGGATGTTTTTCCAAACGAAGTTCCTGGAGTCCCTGTCCGTGATGGAGGACAACGGTTCAGCTTCTATCCATTTTGTGAAGTAGTCTGTAGCGACTATTAGCCATCTCTTGTTCCCTGGAGCTCGGTGGAGAGGCCCCACAATGTCCAGGCCCCATTGAGCGAAGGGCCATGGACTAGAGAGGGGACTCAGATCTTGCGCTGGCTGATGGAGAGAGTGGGAGAACTTCTGGCACTTCTCGCATTTCCTGGCGTACACCTGCGCATCCTTCTGCATGTAGGGCCACCAGTAACCCTGGCTTATTGCTCTGTAGGCCAGTGATCGACCTCCTATGTGACTGCCGCAGATTCCTTCATGGATCTCATACAGGAAGTCGTTCACCTTGCTCGGGTGGACGCATTGGAGGTATGGACCTGTGAAGGATTTCCTGTAGAGTTTGCCTTCGGGAGAGAGCCAGAATCGAGCTGCCTTGAGTCTGATTCGGTGGGCTTCAGTCTTGTCCTCGGGGAGCTGGTCGTCCTTCAAGTAGGTGACGATTGGATCCATCCAGCTCGGGCCGAGATCAGCACAGAGAACTAGCTGAGGTGAGTGGAGCTCTAGGCTTGATCTTGATATCGACCCGACCTCGACAGTCCTTTTCTTTCCGGCTTCGACAGCGGAAGCTAGGCTGGCAAGCGCGTCAGCGTGCGTGTTGGTATCTCGGGATACCCGCCTGACCTCGGCTTTCTGGAAATGAGACAGCAGTTTTTTCGCAAGGGCTAAGTAGGCTGCCATCCTGTCGTCCCTGGCCTGGTAGTCTCCAGCGAGCTAGCTAGTTACCAATTGAGAATCGCTGACGATCACCAGGTGCTGGGCTCCGAGGATTTGGGCGCTGTTCAACCCTGCTATCAGCGCTTCATACTCTGCCTCATTGTTTGTTGCTTTGAAGTCCAAGGTGAAAGCCTGCTCTATGACCAGACCCTCTGGCGATTGGAGGACTATGCCGGCGCCAGCTCTCTTGGAAGTGGACGATCCGTCGACAAAGATCTTCCATGCCGAGGCGGGAGACTGTTCGACCTCGGTCATTTCTGGCTCGTGCCCTGTGCCCCCCAGTGCCGTGCCGGGCTGGGTCGGAGCCGAGTTGGGCGAGACGAACTCAACGATGAAGTCTGCCAGAATCTGGGCTTTGATCGCAGTTCGGGGACGAAACTGTATATCATACTGCCCCAGCTCAACTGCCCACTTTGATATTCGCCCTGAAAAGTCAGCCTTCTTGAATATTGAACGGAGTGGATGCTCCGTGATCACCACAATGGTGTGGGATTGGAAATAATGGGAGAGCTTGCGGGAGGCACTGACGAGAGCCAACGCAAGCTTCTCCAATAGAAGGTACCTGGTCTCGGCATCGAGCAGGCTCTTGCTCGTATAATAAATTGGTTTTTGAACTCCCTCGTCCTCCCTGATGAGGACGGAGCTCACTACGTGATCCGAGACCGCGAGATACAAATACAAAATCTCCCCCCGAGTTGGGGTGGAGAGTAAGGGTGGTGACATCAAATAGGTTTTGAGCGCGGCCAAAGCCTGGTCGCACTCGGGAGTCCACTGGAATTTTAAATTTTTCTTTAGAAGCTGAAAGAAAGGCCTGCACTTATCTGATGACCGGCTAATGAAGCGATTGAGTGCTGCAGCCATTCCCGTGAGCTTCTGGACTTCTTTCGTGGTAGAGGGGCTCAGAATGCCCTGGATCGCGGTGATCGGGTCTGGATTGGCTTCTATCCCCCTCCGCGTTACCAAGCTGCCGAGAAACTTTCCAGAAGCTACGCCGAAGGCGCACTTGGAAGCATTTAGCTTGAGCTTGAACGCGCGAAGGATGCCGAAGACTTGGCCGAGATCCGCCAGGTGGTCACTGGAGTGCACTGATTTGACGACCATGTCGTCGATGTACACTTCCACCGTTCGGCCGAGCTGAGCCTGGAACATCTTTGTCACGAGGCGCTGATAGGTCGCCCCCGTGTTCTTTAGCCCGAAGGGCATCACCTTGTAGCAATAAGTGCCGCGGGGGGTTATGAATGACGTTTTCTCCTCGTCAGGCTCGTGCAGTGGAATCTGGTGGTAGCCTCTGTAGGCGTCGAGGAAGCTCATTCGGTCATGGCCAGCAGTGGCGTCGATCAGTTGATCAATCTTTGGAAGGGGGAAACTGTCTTTAGGGCAGGCCCTGTTCAAGTCTGTGAAGTCCACGCACACCCTCCATTTACCAGTTTTCTTTTTAACCACCACCGTATTGGCCAGCCAGACCGGGTACTGGACTTCCCGGATGGCTCCTGCCTTCAGCAGTTTGTCGACCTCTTCGACGACCGCGTCCGTCTGCTGCAGCCCTGTCCTCCGGGCCCTCTGCACTACTGGTTTGTGGCTGGGATCCACATTTAACTTGTGGCACATGACCTCGGGGTCGACCCCAGGCATTTCGCTTGGGCTCCAAGCAAAGACATCGACGTTCTGCGTCAGGAACCTCGAGAGCTCGGCTCTCTCCTCGTCTGGCAGCTGGGTGCCGATCAAGAAGAACCTATCTGGGTCTGCCGAGTTCAGCCTGACCTCGACTAGGTCCTCAATGCTTTTCTTCTCGGGGTCTCGGCCAATTTCATCTAGGCCTTTCTCGAATTCGGTGAGGTTGACGCGCTCTGGCTCTTTTTCTGCTGGGACTGCGGCCAGCATGCATTGCCTAGCTTGCTGCTGGTCTCCCTCTACCGTGACCACTTCCATTTTGCCCTCCTTGCTCTCGAGGACGAACTTCAGCTTCTGGTGGAGGGAAGAAGGGACCGCTTCCAACTTGTGGAGCCACGTTCTGCCTAAAATGACGTTGTAGGGAGAAGGGGCGTCCACGACCAGGAAGTCGGCCAACACGGAAGCTCCACCGACTCGGGTTTCCAGGGTGATCCTGCCCTTGGGATAGACTGGCGTGGCGGACAACCCTAGCAAGGGTGCACGGACCTCCGTGAGGTCTGCTTCCGAGAGGTTCATTTTCTTGAAGCACTCGTAGTAGAGGACCTCGGAAGAGCTGCCGGAGTCGACGAGGATCCTCTTCACGGTGAAGTCTCTTAGCTTCATTGTGAGGAGTACGGGGTCGTTGTGGGGAAGCTGGACTCCCTCAAGATCTTTATCTGAGAACGAGATCGCGGGTCGGTCGCGGCGAGCTCTTTTGGATGCCGGTGCGAGCTCGGCTTTCATCACCTCCTTCCCGTGCGACTCCCGCCTGGCCTCGGCGCGGGCCCGCGAGCCTCCACGAGACGAAGGAGAGGGAACTGAGGACGCCAGGTGGATCACATTAATGGTCTTTTCGGAATCCTCACTGTCTGGGTCCCGAGCCATGCTCTGGTGAACTCGGCCCTCGCTGCCGGCAGCATCTTCTGCCTTGACAAACTCTGGAATGTGGCCTTCGCCGGCTAGCTTCTCCAGGTACCACCTCAGAGACTTGCAGTCCTCGGTCTTGTGCCCGTTACCTTTGTGGTAGGAGTAGTAGAGCTTGCTTCGGCTGCCGGAGGTGGGCTCATTACTCAAGGGCGGAGGCCACTTGAAGAACGGCTTGGTCTTTATCTTGTTCAGGATATGGTATATCGGCTCCTTGAAGACGACGTTGACGCTCTGACCGGCGTTGGTGGGGGGTCTGGGCCTACAGGTGCCCCCAGATCGGGACGACGTAGGCTTCGCCGAACTAGCGGCCCAGGCCTGCTTGGGCTCCTGCTTCTGAAAGGGCCTTCCGCCTCTCTGCCGAGGCTGGCTGCTCTTCTGCTCGGGCTCCGGTCTTTTGTCCTCTTCCCGGGCCTGGATTTCATCTTCCTCCCGGGCGACAAAGCGCTTTATCCGGGACATTAGTGCTGGCATGGATTCTGGGGTGTCTCCGACCAAGTCCTTCCGAAGGTCGTGGCCGGGGATCAGGGCATGTTGGAAGGCGAAGATTGCTATTTCCTCCCTAGTGCCCTCGACCTGGCTGTAAACCGCCCAGAATCGCCGGGCGAACTTGGCGAGGCTCTCGCCCTGCTTCATTCTCAGGGCGAGAAGGTCCCCCTCTGTTTTGGGGACGGCGCTGTAAGCTTGGAACTTCTTTAGAAAGGAGAGCTGGAGCTCCTTCCAACTCGAAACTGACTTCTCTGGGAGGGCGCAGAACCACTTCAGAGGGAGGTCACCCAAACTGGAGGAGAAGGTCTTGCAGTTGAGGTGGCCCTCGTTTCCCCAGATGGACATCTTCTGGGAGAAGTGACGGAGGTGAGCGGATGGATCGGACAGTCCGTCGTAGGTGACGAACCGCGGGACAGAGAACTTTTTGGGCAAGGGGGTGCGCTCAATGTCCCTCGTGAAGGGTGAGGCCCCCAGATCGGTATGGCCACAGATCTGTTTCTGGTCCCGCACGTCCAGGTTGCGCTGAAGAGCCAACCTGACGCGTTTGTCGAATCGCTCCTGCTCGTCGTCCTTTTCTGGTGTCCGCGCTCTTGGCTTTCGCTTGGAGTGGTTCGGGCTGCGATGGCTATGGGTTCGGCCATCGCGGCTATGATGACTTCGGCTGTTGCTTGAGCCTTCGTCATGGATCTGGCCTCGCTTGTGGTCCAGATGGTTTCTCAGATCCTCACGAGGAGGCTGGGCTGCCCCGCTCGGGGTGTCCCTCCTCTGTCCCTGAGGATTAGAGACCTGCCTCAACGAGGCAGTTTGCGCTGCCCTCAGCTGCTGCTGGAGCTCGCGGATTGACCGCTCCTGCTTCTGGAGGAGAGCATTTTGGGCTGCGACATCTCCTCCAGCGGCAGGAGGTTGAACGCGGCGCGTCTCTTCTACGGCAACGGCTTTATCTTTGCGAGGACGCTCATGCCGACGCTCGTCGCGTCGGGGTGGTGTGACTTCGTCTGCTGAGAGCGAGGCCTCGAGTCCCTCTTGGAGGGGGACCTCGACATAGAGTTGCGAGCCTAAGCGGCCCTCGCCTGCAGATGTGCCATGCACCGTTCGGGACCGCCCTTGAGGAGGAGCGTCCGTCGACGGTGCTGGCTGCTCGAGCATTGCTCTCGAGGATTCTCCGCCCTTCCTAGCTTTCGGAGGCATGATTTCTGGGAGATTGAGGTCGAGAAGGTTGGGGAAGGTTGGGATATTACTTTCCCACAGACGGCGCCAATTGTAGGTGCAGAAAATAATGACCCACAATAACTGGGGAGCCTTAGAGGACTTATCCAAGGTGGTGATGACTAGGTACCGTCTGAAAGCCTGAAAGAGAAGAGCAAACGGTCAGAGGACCCTGGCCTGGGCGGCGCAAGGCTCTCCGATGCCAAAGTCAGTGAAGGAACTGGAACAATGGAAGGAGAGGAAGAAGAGAGGCAGAGTAACGGCTCTGTGGGTTGAATTGTACGTACCTTGCTTGTGGTATGAAGCTCTATTTATAGAGGCTTGGGTCGTATCTTTGGAGGATATCTTGGTGTGGATCCCATGATTCGACTGGGAAGTCATGATCAGCCCACAAAGTAATAAGTGCGGTCCATTCCAGCCCACTTTGCATTTAATGCCAGTCGGATCAGCCCACATCGCATTAATTGCGCGTCATGTTGGGCCAGATCGTGTTGGACGCCTTTGACGGTAGGGGTACCATCGGATCCGCCCTCGGGCCTTGCCCTGATGTGGCTTCAGCCGCTGGATGCCGCCCTGTCAGGGATCTGGCGAAGATTGTGGACGGCTGGATGTCGCATCTGTCTCACTAGCTCGCGCCCCTATTCCTCCACGTGCCTGATGATGTGGGGGATGAGGGGCGCGAGTGGAGGCTCTTTCCTGCTTCGGCTTTCGTCCCGGCTCCTCTGGCCGAGGTGGAGCTTTCTGCCGAGGTGGGCACATGGGGTAGCCGAGCTCGGTGCTAGCAGTCCGGACCTGCTTGACTTCGGCCGGAGCCCCTGTCCTGGTAGCCGGGGTGAATTTGGTGCCACGTGGGCGGCACGCAGATGGCACGTGAGGATGCTTAGTCTCATCTGATGGCTGTGATTAGCGTAATCCTGGAGTTCTGGAAATCTCCCCACACACTAACAATCCATTTAACAATTGAAAGGCATATAAAGGATGTCTCAATCATATTTAACAATAAATGGAACCATATACAAGTAATCCAACCTATGTCAATGCCCCTTTTCAGGTGTATGGTCCCAATTCACGAAAACAGTGGTCAATAGGGTCTCAAAAGTATAACTAAAGTACATTGGTGTTCTAAAAGCAAATGGCTTTTACTTTAGGTGGCTACATGGGTCAAGGTTAAGCTCGGCCCTTGACTCATGTCTTGTCCATTAATAAATGTCCAAATGGAAGGTCAGTGGGCCCCAATTAGGATTAAATTGCAAACGGAATAGAATTTGGAATTTACAATTTGCAGTGTCCACGGTTGACCATGGAAGGTCTCTTGGTCGACCATGGATATTGTGGCAGGAAGTCTGTCAGGCAGCTCCCAGAACTGAATTCTCGGTCGACCACAAAAGGTCTCTCGGTCGACCAAAGACACACAGGCCTGTGTATCTCCAATTTTTGTCCTTCTTTCAGATTCATCCAAATTCCATCTAGTTTCATCCAATTTCATCCTAAACCATACAAAACCATTTTCAATCCATGAAGCACCTCCATCCATCATAAACCATCCAAAGTGGGCCATTGATCTTCTAAATGGGATTCCCATCCGTCATTGGCTATAAATCAACATATAAAGCGTAGAATTAGGGAAATTCTACATACCAAAGCACCATTGTTGACACCAAAAATGTCACTTTGCCTCTTCAAGACCCAAAGAGTTACATGAAGTCACAACCTGCCATAAATATGCAATGCTACTTCCAAAAAATCAAATCTTGTCAGAATCAAACAAAAACTGCAAGATCCTTCAAGACAGCCAAAAGAGGAGTACACAAGAAGTTTCGGGCCATTTCAAAATCATTTGGCCTGACTTCGCTTCTCCGGCAGCTGAAAAGGAGCTCCCGGCGGCGAAAGCATCGGAGACACCAAATCTTCGATCAAAGCCGATGGATGGTCTCAAAATACATCCAAAAGGCTCCACGTCAAGTTCCGAGTCAAACCGACAACGTTTGACCCTACATCAACCCTCGAACAGCTAAATCAAGCCTCTCGGCGGCGAGAACCACTAAGGCCATCACTCATCAGATAGAGCACATGGACGGCTTCAAAATGCTTACAAAGGGCTACTCGTCAAATTTCAGGTCATTTCGACAACATTTACCATACTTTGACGCTCGGAAGCCAAATCAGGCCTCTCGGCGGCGAAGCTCCCCGGGACCATGGTTTCCAAGACAGAGCCTATAGATCATCTTAAAATGACTCCAATAGGTTCCCTGTCAAATTTTAAGTCAATCGGACATCGGTTGACCGCACATCAAGCCGCGACATCTTCATCGCGACAAAAGCAAGTCTACTGGTGATAGGACCCCAAACGGATTCAAAACTCAAACAAAAGCCTATGGTTGGTCTTATTTATTGCTCAGTAGGCTTCACCCCAAATTTTAGGTCATTCCGACATCGTTTGACCCAGTTTTGGCTTCTGACGGAAAATCGGCAACTCTGCGCAACAAAGTCTTCGGCTTTCTTAGAAAATTGGAAACTTTGCAAAATAAAATGCAAGGATTCTCATCAGGTTTTCTATAGGGAAATCAGGCCAATAAATGATCAAAAATTTCAAGGAAAAATACAGAAGAAAAAAGAATCGAAAACAGCAAAAATGGACACAAAATGGGACAAAAGGGGGAAAATAAAACCCAGGGTCGCCGGCGACCCTAGGGCCCGGGATCGCCCGGTGGGCCCCAGAAACCCCATTTTTCGCCCTTTTTTTTTCGGGATTCGAAGCGTCCGGCCTCTGGTATTTTCCAAAATTCATACTTTTGAGACACCAAATCCTCTGACATACGTAAAAAACACGGGTTAATCATCAAGAGTATCGAAATCTACATTGATCGCCAACTGGCCAACCAAAAAAAGTGTGCTTTCTACCCGACTGATCCAACCAAAAAAAGTGTGCTTTCTACCCGACTGATCGAGAAATCGACAGGACAGATGGCACCGACCCGCTGTTGGCAACCAACACTTGAAGTTACATGGTCATCCGATGTCGATCTACATAAAGATCCATCGATGATCATCGCCAGAAGAATCCCAAAAGACGCGGCACGGCCCGCGACTCTTTAACTGCTCGGTGACCACTTAATGTGATTAATTGACTAGCTTTATTACAGTCATTAATCCATTTCTTGGACGGACCAATCAGAAGCAAGCATCCGGGAGTTACAAGTCAAGAGACTCATGGCATTTAACCCATGAAACTCCTCCCATCATGGCGATTAAAGGTGATTAAATGCCCTCAATCTCCTCCGGCCAATCAGAAGCCAAGAAAAAGGAGTTACAAAATAAAGAATTCAATCTTGTAACTCCTCCCTTTATGTAGCTTTATGACAATTAAGGCTCATAAACCCTCCTAAATGGCTACCTAAAAGCCTATAAATAGGAGAGCATTCCAAAGAATTCCAGATCAGAAAAAGAAGACAGATCCCAGATCAGAAAAAAGCATAGAAATTCAGAGAAAGAAAGAGAGAAAACTCTGCGGAAGTTCTACACCGACCACCGCTACAAGGTGACAAAAGTCCCTTGGGGGGTACCCCCCCAAGGTCCTTCCCTTTTCCTTCTACCTCCAAATGGCTTAGACTTGGCTTTTCATCTTGTCTACTTGGTTTTTTATTGGACATAGGACCTCCTTTTGGTCTTTGTCCTCTAAAAACCTGAGGTTATAGCCAAGCCAAGCGAATCAATAGCATCCTCTGCTCTCATCTGCATGGATGATGGCGAAGTCCACATATGGCTTGCGACCGTCAATCTGAACGGGTCCCCTACAATCTCCTGAGAAGTTAGATCCTCCTTTTCTTTCTTTTCATTGTAGTTTGTATTTTTTTAAAAGAGACAAAAATCACAACTCTTGTCTTTCATTGTCGATAAGGATTGTAAATCGGCTATAAACGCCAAAATCGGCTATAAACGCTAAAAATCGGCTATAAATGCCAAAATCGGCTATAAATGCAAAAAAAAAATCACCTTTCACTGCAAATCAAGAAAATGTCTCTTTTCTTAAATATATGTGCAATGGAAAACTTGAAAGAAGTTGATTTCTTTTTTACTTGCGAAGGTTGATCTCCGAATCACCACTTGCAATTCCAAGTAAAAATAGGAAATCTGTCACACCCACACAAAAGAAATGTTGATGCACGCCTCTGCCCCCCGGTTACGAAAGGGTCGGACCCAACGGACTCCCACGTCCGCCGACCTCAGTAGAAACCAGGCAGGAGCGCGGTCCATCAACCATATGAAATAAAATTGCAGAATTCAATGAAAGAAAGACAATCATGCTGGAAAACATTAATCCCAACAACAAAACATGCAATGAGATTTAGACATGTCTACTTGCCTTGGAATAGAAATTGGGGAAAATCTCTTCAAATGTCTAAGCTCCGCGCCAAATCTTCTAGAATCTCTCCAAGTAGCAAGATCTACATCTACTACAACCCATTCCCATGGAGAAGAATGCATTAGGAAGGATACTTCACAAGAAGAGCCTAGATTGTTTACCTAGATTTGAAGAGAAGAAGGAGATCTAGAAGGAGAGATGATGATCTCTTGCTATAGATGGCTGGAAGCTTGAAGATCTTCTTGGTTTAGGTGAGGGAAGCTCTAGATCTTGATGTAGGACACCCTAGCTTGGAAGGAAGAGCGAGAGAGAGAGACAGAGAGAGAGAGGAGAGAGAGAGAGATAGGAGGGAAATGGAAATTGAAAATGGAGAAGAGAGGAAAAAAAAGGAGAAGTGAAAATCGTTGGAGGTGTGTGGTTTATAGAAATGGGTTTAAGGTTAATTGACTATTTATATAGAGAGAGAGAGAGCTTAGGTTGCTTGGTTATAAAAGGGGGCCTAAGGGTATTGTGGGTATTCTAAGTGTGACTACACAATTCTCCAACAGAACCCTATTCTAACCCAAAATTACTTCTAAGGGCCTTAGTAATTAACTTCTAAAAATAACTACTAACCCCCCAAATGTTCTATAAACTACAAATAGACCCCTAACTCACACAATTTTGCCTAAATCCTAGGAAGTTACCCTTCTACCTTTACTAAGCCCCTACAAAAAAGTATAATTGGGCATAGTCACACATAATTAGATCTAACTAAGGCAAGTAAAGGGGTGGGGACTCACATTTCTCCCTCCTAAAAGACATTTGGTCCCCAAATATTAAATAACTCACTACTAACATTCTAGGACCTGTTCTACAATAGAATCCACTAATAAGACACTAGGGCCTATCCTACAACCACTCTAACAAGACTAGCGAGCCATAATTCTACCCACCCGGGGTCAGGCCTCACATAATATGTAAAAAAAAAAATGGCTAGAAAGCCCATACAACTTATAAAAAACCCAGCCCAGTCTAGCCCGCTCTTGCCCGATTGACTAAATGGGTGTGCTTGGGCTTGACATTTTTTGCAGATTGAGCTGGATACATGTCCCTATTTCTAAAGTTGGGCTGGGCTTGGATATGCCTTAGCCCTGCCCAACCTAGGCCATGAACACCTTTACTTAGATTGGATGATTATGAATTTTTAATTAGAACTAGAATTTTTGGCAAGACTCTGGATCCTCTAAATTGATAAACTCCATCTTCATTAAGACCCAACATTAAGACTTGTGATACTCCTCACTAGAGCCCACCTATCAATAATGTAAACTGAAAAAAAAAAAACATTATATCTTTTTCTAGGATCTATTCAAATCTTACTCCGATAAAAGTTTGCCCTACCGTAATATTGATCACATATAAAGGACATAAATAAATTATTTTGCAAGAATTTATGTGATTTGTAGATGACTATTATGACTATGGGCACTTCTATTGGATTGAAATTTGGCTAGTTTTACATAAGCTTGAGAACTTTACACCCCTTGGTGGCTCTTTGGCATGCATAAGGCATAGATTTGCTCCTCGGGGTCTTGTGTTTAAATCCCTCGAGATTTACCCTGTGCACATGTGGGTCATGTTTGTTAGGGACTTTGTGTGTTGTAATTTGATGGATGCATGTTCATTTAAGCATTATCTGAATTTTCATTCATGCATTGATTTTGAAAAGACTAAAATCTCGAAATTACTCATACATGATTTCGAAGTCTTTTAAACTTAATTTGTCATAGGGGTGCACAAGGGTAGTGTTTAGCTATCATAGAACAATCCATATGCACCAATGGACTGTTTGTGCAGTAGTTAGGTCTAGGACCACCAACTCCACCGCACAATCTGCGCACCAAAGCAGTGTGACCATTTTAGGGGCTAACAAACCTCCCCCACCTGATCCAACAGATGTCCTCATCCGGTGATTGAAGAAAGCCACATCATCCTTGGGTCTTCTTCACTTGTTGTTAGAGACTCCTACTGCCTACAATACAATAAAATTTTGTTAAATGCACCATCACTTAGTCTTTATTACATCATTCAAGTGCTTACATCTGAAAGTTACAAGAATAATGAAAATTACAACTGTTTTACATGAACAAGTACAATAATATACTCAAGTCACTCCACCTAAGTATATCCTTCTACACTTCCAAGTCCATCTTCCTAGTTAGCCAGCAACCCTTTGCTGTGTGCATCGACTCCAACCGAGACACTCATCCTTTTCAACACTGCACCAACAGTGTTTATTGGTTCAAAATAGCAATAAAAAAGCCCCTACTGTTCTAGACCACAATCTTCTACGCGAACCACCCTTATCTCCTTGATAAGTTTAACCTTGTCGATTCACCAAAAAGGCTAGAATTTGTCCACAAACTCCAATTTTGATGCCACCAAACGCCACAGTCAAATGTATTCACTGTGTGATACCCCTACACCACCACAGAAATTACCAATGCTAGTTAAAGCAAATGACTATACTCCTGTATTGTTCTTACATCAATTAAAAAAAATACATCATGGTGCACCGACACCAAACTCTGGTCACAAAGCTTCAAACGGTCATCTTCTCCAAGGCAACTCAACACCAGGGCCTGGTTAGTGATCTTCAGTTGACCAACAGAAACACCACAGTCCTTCGTTATAGTCCACTCCACGGACAACAACTTCCTGCAGACTGATATTCATTCTTGGTCTCAATCACCACCAAAACCTTAGGGAAAAAGACTATTAGGTTCCACCTAACAGTTGCATGGGATTCACCCTAGCAGGTACTTCTCTCAGTTCAGCAACTATGGCCTTCAGACTTTCCTTCTTAGGACAATCCCGCGCTCGATGCGGTCCTTGGCAAATGAAGCACCCAAAGTTGGCCTTTGCAGGCTTTCCTTGTTTCACATTGCCATTGGATTGTTTGTCCTTGCCATCATCACCGTTTCCATTCTTCTTTTTCCTATTCTTTGAACGTTTGGTCTTGGACTTCTCAGCGTCTGAGGCCTTTGCCCGTTCAGACTTGTAGTCCACCAATGCCTTTGTTGCAGCAATTGCAGTAGGCAGATACTTCACATTCTGGTATCGCAATTCAGCCTGAGCCCCCCCCTGCAGACCAGTCATAAAATTAAACAGTTTGTCATCCTCAGACATGTTTTTCACATCAAGCATGAGAGAGGAGAACTGTTTAACATATTCTTGAACTGCGCTAGTATGTTTAAGTTTTCTCAAAGCTTCACGTGCCACCCATGCCACGTTACAGGGTAGGAATTGATCCTTCAATTCCTTCTTTAGATTATCCCACGATGTGATCTCTGCACGACCTGCCGCCTGGTCGTTGTCTACACGCGTTCGCCACCAAAGCTTCACATCACCAGCAAGATACATGCTAGCAATAGTCACCATTTCTTCAACAGGAGTATGAACAACCTTAAGATACCGTTTCATATCCCAAAGAAAGTTCTCGAGGTCCTTTGCGCTCCTAGCACCAGAGAAGGGTTTCGGTTCAGGAACCTTGACTTGTCTCTTCTTAGAACCAGCAACCGAACCATGAATGGCCCTCTTCACCAGGGTCAATTCACTAGAGAGGGAATCAAACTGCTGTTGCCCTTGGTCCATCCAAGACAAGATGTCTGCATGCAGTTCCTTCAACTACGCAGAACGTTCCTTCAATAACTCCTCAATTGATTCCGTCTTCTCAGCTAATACCATCAGCCTTGGGCCAAAGGTAATTTGCTAAGCATTTGCATCATTCAGGCCTTCGACCTTCTCTTCCAGACGAATAACGTGCTTTCAAACTTGTTCCAACACTGACTTTGACATGATCAACGGAGTGAAATTACTCCCAGTTTACCAAAACTGAGGCTCTGATACCAGTTGTAATTTTCATTTTTCTTGTAACTTTCAGATGTAAGCACTTGAATGATGTAATAAAGACCAAGTGCAGTTGCAATTAGCATGATTTTATTGTATTGTAGGCAGTAGGAGTCTCTAACAATAGGTTAAGAAGACCGAAGGATGAAGTGGCTTTCTTTAATCCCCAGATGAGGACATCTGTTGGATCAGGTGGGGGATGTTTGTTAGCCCCTAAAATGGTCACACTGCGTTGGTGCGCAGATTGTACGGTGGAGTTGGTGGTCCTAGATCTAACTACTGCACAAACAGTCCATTGGTGCATATGGATTGTTCTATGATAGCTAAACACTGCCCTTCGATCGCTAGTGCGATGGATGCTGGTGCCTAACAATGCTGTTAAATGAATAGCGTGCACGACGTGTGGTGCTGCACGTGGTGTGTACAGTACCTTGCTGCACGTGGAGTGTGTAGTCGTCGTGCTGTGTGGATAGCAGCGTGCACACGTTGTTGTGTTGCTGCGAGGAACGTCGTTAGCATGCTGGTGTTGCTGTAAACGGCGTCGTGTGAATGCTGCGAGGTTTGCACGAACTGCGGTCGACGTCACACAGGTGCTGCTAGGCTGGTCGTGCGAGCGCTACGAGGCTTGCGGGAACTGTTGGTCGACGTCGTGCAGGAACTGCGTGCGGTAGATTTAGACCCTCAACCAACCTTGTGTTTTATGGATACAAATGCATGTCTAATGCATTGAAAGGATGTTAAACATGCTGAACAATCTTTGTGTAAAAGAATTTGTGCATTGGAGTCCGGGAAGTGGCCAAAACCTTCATTATGTCATTTTTGGACGTTTATACTCAGGCAGTGAGAAACAATGGGTGGCACATAACTCTATTATGTAGCAGGTATGCCTGTTGGGTGGAGAAACGGACGGTGGGCACTGTTGGCACATGATATGCACAGAATACACTATGAATGGCCTTGGGTGCCTCGGTTGAACATTGGTTGGGTTGCGGTTGGGAATTTTATGTGTGGGGCCCACACCCTCGTGCCTAGACCTGGTGGTTTGAATGGAGACGGTGGCGTGCTGGATTGGTGCATGGGGTTTATTCCCCTTGTGCTGGGGCTGGTGTAGCCCATGTGGAAGACACGGTTGGTGCTGGTGGCATGCCTTTCCACATAGATGGTTGCTGGTAGGCTTTGAAACGACTTGGTAGCCACTTGGGTGGGTGGTTGAGGAACTGCCATGGCAGTTTGGCGTGAGAAGTGTGTTGGGCATGTGGAGGACTAGTTGGACCAACAAAAGCATGACAGGTGGCATGCAACTGCTCAGACAAACTGCCCCTCAGTGGGTTATTTCCAACATGGCATTAGCAACTGTTTGAGGGGCCAAGTGGCAGGCAGTTAGCCTTGGTGGCACTGTCTGATTGGCCAGAGACTTGTTTAAATAGGACTGAATGGTTGCAGATCCGAATTAGACAAGGGGAGACAGGATAGAAGTCTCAAACAAAAGTCTTGGACAAAAACTACGACAGAGACAGAGTGTGAGATAGGAGTTTCATACATGGGGTCTCAGAGAAAGGAGTTAGCCTAAGAGATAATCTCAGGTGGGGCTTCGGGGTTCAGACGGAGATTCAAGAGGGATCTTTGCATGAGAGTGTTACAGAGAGTTATATGAGTGGTAATTCTTTGTAAGGGCTCATCCCACATTTTTGATTAATAAGAGAGGGCTGGTGCCAAATTAATCAAGTGATTTGTATCTGCATTGTGTTGTCTGCAATTGTCTCCTTCCTAATCCTTTGCAAGTGTTTGTGTGTGTGTGTTATTGGTTGGCTGGTTAAGTGACTGGTGTCCTTAACGCCACACGACAAAGATTTCTAGGCGAAAAATCTACCCTGTGACCCATGTGCTCAAACCGAAGTGAAAGGAACCGGTTCGGTCACCCTTTTTTATTTTTTTAAAAATTATTTTTTCACAAAAAAATGGTAGTCCAATTGGTGAAAGATGTTGGACTTCAAGTAACGGAATGAGGGTTCGAGTCTTCTTCAAGTAATTTTTCATATTCATTTATATATTTTATTAAAAATATATATTTATATAATTGGTTCGGTTCAGTTTGGTTTGAGTGGTTTAGCCGCACCTTCAAACCGAGAACCAAACCAAACCGAACGGTTTAAAGAAAATTCGAACTGTGACCGAACCGATTTACTACAAAATCGATACTAACCTCCCAGTTCGGATTAGTCCAGATTAGTTTAGCGGTTTTTTTGTGCAACCCTAATTTGTCGTGCATGCGTTGAATTTTAAACTTAGATGCATTGTCAATTAGATTTTTATCTTGCATGCCCATGATTTTATAGTTAAATCATTTTAGGCATAATAGGTATATTTTTTGAAAAACACTTTTGAATTAATTTAAACATGAATCTAAGCATGATTTTCATGGCCGGCCAGAAGTCCCACTAGAAAAACATTTTGGACAATCATTTGATTTTTTTTTTGTTTTTTGCTACAATGTTTTGCTACAGTTTCATTGCTATAGTGACCATTGTTACAGTATCGTTGCTACAGTGACTTTAAAGGTTTTTTTTTTAATTGAAAGCTTAGTTTCAAGGGCTTGAGAGGTTTTTCAAGGCAAAGGAAGGAGAAGAGCTAAGCAAGGCTAGTAGGGAAGGGAAAACTAAAGCTTGGATTTCAACTTGAGATCCATATCAAGTCAGTGCCTTTTCATTTACTAAAAATTTAATGCTAGGCCAAAATCTTTGATTTTTCATTTATAACATGATCTGTGTAATGAATTGATGCCTTTTTTCTTTTAAATGTTGTTTTGCATAACATGATTTACACCTTCAACATGCTTATCATTATGGATTCAACACTGCCCTTGTTACACATGTTATGTTTTTCATTCTATGATCAAACTTGCTAGTCTTTGATTTTCATTTTTCAAATATCAAGTTTGTTTCATGTTCAAACACGTGTTCAACATTTTACACCTCTATCTCATTATCATCGTCTATTACTTTAGAAAGTCATCATGGTTGACTTATTCTTCACTAGCTATCATTTTTAAGTTGTTTAGAGGAATCATGCATATACATTGAACCTTAATCTTTGCAACATCATTATGTGTACGTATGTTTATGTTGTTGGTTCATCACTTTCATATCAGACTATAGTAGAGGCACTTTTTTTTACTCAAGTGTATCTCTAATTAGTGTATTGTTAGACATAAATTAGAGAGAAAAACTCATTGATGTAAATTAAAGTTATTGCTTAGCCTATAAAAGCATAAGTGGTTGTAAGGTTTGAAGTGAACTGTAAACCTCCATTGACTTAGTGGAATACCGGTGTAGGAACACAAGCCGGGAGTGGATGTAGGCAACTTGGCCAAACCACTATATATTGTTGTGTTATCGTGAATGCTTAACTTTATGGTGAATGTTTATCATGTATGCTTCTACACTTCAGTTTCCATGAACATCACTTGTGCTTGATTGGTAAAAAGAAAGTAAAGTTTGCCATAATTTGCATAGAATTAAGCTCATCTTATTCATGCCCCCACCTCTCGGGTTCGGATCTTGGACTTTTAATTGGTATCAGAGATTTGGTGCCCTTGATTAGGTGTGAAAACCTATAGTTAGGATCCTAGAGTTAGTATTCCCTTAGTATTCCCTTTATGGTCAAAATGTAAGCTCAACTAGGTGAAGGACATGCTACCAATAGAGTGCCCCTCTTTAATGGAACACACTATAGGTATTGGAAGACTAGAATACAAGTATTCCTTGAATCTCAAAGTTTTGATGTATGGCGGTTTATTGAGGAAGGCTATCATCTACCTACGATCATTGAGAAATATTCGGAAGGCTATGTCAAATATATAAAAACCAAACCCAAGAAATATTGGACCCAAGGTGAAAAGAATAGGGCTAGTTTGAATGCCAAGGCTAAGAATGCTTTATTTTGTGCCTCATCCCCTGAAGAGTTCAATAGGGTTGTAAATTTCTCTACGACTAAAGAAGTTAAGGATACCTTAGAGACCACACAAGAAGGGACGAATCAAGTCAAAATAAATAAAATTCAAATGTTGACATCTAAGCTTGAAAGTATTAAGATGCTTGAGGAAGAAACAATTGATGAATTCTATACCAAGATCATTGAGATAGTCAACTCCCTTATTGGTCTAGGAGAGAAGATTAATGAGTAAAAAGTAGTTAGAAAAAATTTGAGTTCTTTCGCAAAAAAGGTTCAAGCCCAAGACTGTAGCCATAGCTGAAAGCAAGGATGTGGACAAGATCAAAATAGAAGAACTTAGAGGGTCCCTCCTAACCTATGAACTAGATCTTGCAGTCCCAAACAAAAAGAAAAGGTTGGCTCTTGCTTCCACTCAGAAAGATGATAGTGAAGAAGAAAGTGATGATGAGGATATTGCCCAGTTAACCAAGGAGTTTAATAGGTTCTTTAAAAACAAGAAGAAATTTAGAAATTCAGGTGCTAAAAAGAAAACAAGGTTAAAAAAAATTATAAGGAGTCATCTATTAAGAAAGATGTGCAATGCTATAACTGTAAAGGCTTTGGGCACATTGCTACTAATTGTCCATCCCCTAAGAAACAAGATATAAAATGGACAAGAAAGAAAAGAAAGTATTGAACACAACTTGGGATGATGGTGACTCCCGTGAAAATGATGAATCTTGTAATGAAGAAGATAATGAAAACTCCTATTGGCTTCGTTTAGCAACTGTTGAAGATAATGAAGCCATTGAAAATGAAATAGACACAAATGAAGGAAAGGAGGAAGAAAATGAAGATGAAAATGATGTTCAAAAGGCATATGAGAGTTAGAATATTGTGAAAAACTAGCCAAGAAAAACAAAAGTTTAAATGTTGAATAAAAAAGACTTATTGATGAGATGAAGAATTAAATGATCAATTAAAAAGGCAAGACAATGTGATAAAAATCTTTGAAACCAAGTCGACAACTTCTGAGAAAGACTTGTCTATTGCTCAAATTGAAGTCAAAGGAACTAAAACTTGGAACTAATGAACTCAACAAAGTTAAGTCAAAATTAAAAGTTGCCAAGGAAGAATTGATCAAGTATAAGGGAATTGAGCATAAACTTACACACTTAAAAACTAAAAATTCTTCCCTTAACAAAGAAGTCACTCAACTCAAAGGCTACAACCAAAAGCTTGACTTCAAATTCACCTAAGGTGAAGAAAAATTTGAAAAAGTACTTAAGATGGGAATGTCTCAAGGAGATAGGACTGGCCTAGGATTTGATAGCTAGGTATACTACTCATGGCCCTAGCATCCCCTCAAGTGTCTGTGAAGGGTGAGTCCTCCTCCTCTACTACTAGTTCAACTATTCCTAATGTTTTATGTCATTATTGTGGTCAAAGTGGTCATTTTAGTTTTGAGTGAAAACTAAAGAAGAATCGAAGACCTACACCTCTCTATGAGCCTAAGAAAGTAAAATCTATTGATAATGAGGGCAAGGCTCTTAAAATCAAGGAGATCAGCTCTCTGAAGCACAAACAAGTTAAACCTATTCAGAAGGAGTCTCCTAAAATGAAAAAGGATATTCACAATCTTCCTCCTCTAACTAGAAGAATGAAAGATCTTTTAAAAGAGGTAGAAAAACTCAACGTACAAGTTAAAAGACAAAAGGAGGAAGAAAACAAGAAGACAATGGATAAAAGCAAAAGTAAAATCACTCATCCTTCACCTAAGAAACAATCTAACCAATCTAAGCTCTCACAAGTAAAACCCAAAGTTATTGGTGTGTTAAGTCCGTATATTTGCATCATTAAAGCATCATTTTAGGAATAATTATGGACTTAATTAAATTAAATTCATTAATTTTTCACATAATTTCATCATTTTACGTATTTTCACTCTGAGCTTGAGAATTCAAGCATTTCATGCATATTTTCTGCATTATTTTGATATTTTATGCAATTTTCCAATTTTCTAAAGAATCCTAGTTGGATTAGGACTCTTTCCGGAAGGGTCACACTTCATTATGGATTTTCAGTATTTTACTGGTTGAGTTGGATTTTGCAGAAAATGAAATTAGTAGGACGCGTTGAACCTTAGGGAGAATTTTTTGAAAAGTCCTAGTTGCATCAGGACTCTGACATGGGACCTGCGTTGCTAAATTGAAGAATTTACTAAGAGGACCCCACACACACACATGTGAAGATCAACCAGAGGGGGTCCACTCATCACGTCAATTAAAGAGTCCTAACTGTAGTAAAAGACCTCTCATAGGGCCCACCATTCAAGCAGAGGAGTTGTCCCACCTAGTAGGGTCCATAGTAGTTGCATATTTGAAATTACTCAAGGAAATTCAAATAGATAATTGTCACACCCTGAAACCGTGCCCTGCAGTGATCCGATCTCAGGATGCAAAATTTTGGAATTAATTAAAAAATTTTGTATTTCCCAAGATCCGCGTGAGTGAGGATAACAAAATTCCATCACAACCTGAATATTTTTACGGAAGCTAATCATGGTGTTTGCGACTCGGAGCCCATGGACATCGGATTCCGTGTCGCACTCAGCCAATAATATAAATCTATTAATAAGCAGACTGGTACAAATCACGAATCATAGAACATTGAGCTGGCAGTAACAGGATAAGTTATTTCCCACAAGTGTTCAAATTACAAGTTAAAAAGTGTATTAATTACAATCCCAAAGAAAAAGGCTAATAAAGCCAGTCAAAAATAAATAACTAAATAGAATGCTACCTCAAATGATATTACGAACTCTGGTGCCAAACTTGACATCTATATGACATCAAAGGCAGCCTCTCGCGTCCAACTGGCGGTTCAACCACCTTTCCACTCAAATCACCTAAAAAGGTAAAGAAATCGGAACGTGGCACCAAATATGGGGGGGGGGGGGGGGGGGGTCAGACACAACGGTCTGGCAAGCAAATAAACAGATAATATGATGATAGGCATTTGTAAAACATTATGAAATAATTGTAAATCCATTTAAAGATTCTAAACAATAATAATGATAAATCATGATAAAATGATTGAAAGATTGAACATAAATATCAGAGCAAATAAATGAATAGTATCCGAAACATAAATATCTCAAAAGGAATAACAAACCGAATAAAACATTGACAAACCACATATAGCTATATTCTCCTATTACCGAAGTAATAAGAGCAGACAGAAACCGTAGCCATTACACGTGGGACCGGAACGAACAAAGTCGTTATCAAATAAAACTGTAGCCACTACACGTGGGACCGGAAACAGAATCAGAACCATAGCCACATACAAGTCGGACCGGCAGAACAGAACCGTTGCCATGGTCGGTACAAACAGAATCCAAGCTGCAGCTGGCGGATAATTTAAAGATCCCATGCCGGGTGATTAGCCAGACAAGGTGACTTAAGCTTAGTGGTGCCTTAATTTTCAAAACCTGAATCGATACAAATCAAATCATAATAATGATTCATCTCTGAAATCGATAAAAGGACTACTCTAGAACAAATACACACTGAATATACTGACAAATCCGAACAAATCTGATGAGTAGCCTTATCGATGTATTTCCAAACGTGGCGAACCACTCAAATCTCTTTCACATCAATTTGCATAAGATGTACAAATTTCCGTGGCAAACCACTCAAATATATTTCAAATCAATTGGTAGAAAACATACTAATTTTCGTGGTAAACCACTTAAATACACATCAAGGTAATTTGTATAAAAATCATACAATCAATCCTTTCGAACCTGGAAAACCACTTGATTCTATTTCAAATCACCAATGCTTTCAAAAGTGATGAATCACTTTAATCCTTTCAAATTAGTTTACCGAAGAATACATATACGTTTTCTAACTAAAATGGAATGGAATAGTGTATGTGATTCAATGGTTTACCAAGGGATATCTCAATGCACACTTAAATCCCTAAATGTTGATTTACAAACATATGTTTGGTACCAATGAAAATCCACAACTATTTAAGTTATAAGGTGCGCATTAAGACTTATAAAATTCCCGGGTAAAATCTCACATCAAACTTTCTATCATTTTCTCATTCAACTGTCAAATTCCAAGAGTTACTATGTATTCAAATCCATTCATGGGCTTTTTGGCATTTAGGAGGAAATAAATGGGCCTTAAGATGAAGAGGAAAGGAGGGCTAAAACAGGCCTAAAACAAGTCTAGAAAAAGCCTTAAATCAGGCTTAATAAGTAATTCAGAAAGCCCCTCAAACCAGGCCCTGAAAAGGGCCCATAACTGGGCTGGGGTCCGCTCGAGCGACCCTAGGCTCGCTCGAGCGAGGCCCATCCAGAGCCTGGTCCGCTCAAGTGGCCCATTGGGTCGCTCGAGCGGACTGGGCTCTGTCCCAGCCTTATCCAAGTGCAGAAATGCACTTTTTCAGCCATTTTTACATCCTTCTTTCTCCTCCTTCCTTTCCTACATAATTTCACAAATTTAATGGCCTCTCCTAACCTCCACAATCCTCATTAATCACATCCATACACTAAACTTCCCAATTAATCTAAATCAATCATATAAAAGCAAAGTCTTCTTCATTTAACAAAACACTAGAATCTGAAAACAAAAGTTGAACCAAGGTGATTAAAAGAGAATGAAGATTTAGCTTCATGTAAGACCATATCTTAGGGAAAGATAAACATAACCATAGCTTAAAACATTAAATGAATAAATCCATGAAAGGTAAGGATAAACAAGAAATAGAGTGCAATAACATAAAATCATTCATATTAAATACAACCATCAAATTAGCTGAATATTTACTTGCCTTCGGTCAAGAAGAGGAGTAAAATCACTCAAAAATCAACTCTCTAGGGCCTCTAGCTCCAACTCTACAAAAGCCCCACAGAAAATCCAAGAGAAAACCTTAAAAATCAATCATTTGCTTGTATATATGAAGAAAACATTCCAAAGATTTAGAAAAACAAGATTTCTAAGGAGAGAAAGTCATTGCTAACCTTTGAGAGTTCAAACCAAGAAGAAGAGCTTGAAAGAGAGAGTTGTCCTTGCTTAAAATCCATGAAAAGGATATCCTAGGAGAGCTTGAGAGATGGGGAAGATGATTTGGAGATCAAAAATCTCTACTTGGTCTTCAAGAAGATGGCAAACAAGAGGAGAAAGAAAGGGGCTAGAAGTAAACCCTAGGGTCCACTCTTTGTTGTAGGAAAATGAATGAATGGGGAAGAAGAAGAACACATTGGCTTTATGAAGAGTTAAGTGGGCTGGGCCCCATGGGCCCCAAGACTTGTCATGGCTAAAACTATCAATTGTGGGTCCTGAACGAAGATGACGAAGAAGACAAAATTGATCAACGAATTATTTACTTTCTAAAAAGTATATTTTCCCCAATTTCTGAAATTTTTGAAATTTATGGACATATTTAGTGAAAATGTCATTTTGCCCCTTTTTCTTGAAAAATGCGATTTCTGAGCATTAAATTAAAATGGTCGAAACATGAAAGTTTTTTATAACAATAAAATGGATCAAAAATATTTAAATTTGGGATTTTTTAGAAATCAAGAGTAATTTCTCTCAAAAATACATTTTACAAAGGCCGGGTCAAACTAAAGTCAACGGTCCTCAAAACTCTCCAAGGTTATGAAAAATCTAGTCAAAAAAATAAAAAACAAAGTCAAACCAACTCTAATCTCGCTTAAAAAGTTAAACTATAATTAAAACAATGCTAAACAAATGAATTGGGGGTCGGGGTCTTACAATAATTTTGATGGGAGAAAAATTAAGGAGTTTGAATCAACCATAACCGATCTCCTCCCAAAAATAGAACTTGTGGAGAGATAGAGTCCATTGCAAATCAAAATCCAAAAGTCAATCTCGTTTTTCTCATGATAGTATATCTAAAAAATGACCATAACTTTCAACCCGACCGTCGGATTGTTGAAATTTACCTACCGTTGGAAAGCTTATTTAGAGTAGATGTTTGTGGAGCACACAATGCATAAATCGTAGCTAAATCGACCAAGTTATGGCCTGGATAGGATTGTATGTAAATCCACACCGTCTTCATCTGAAGATTGGACAAGCCATCCAAAGGTTTCCAAAAGCTTCTACCTCATTCCAATTAAAAAAATGATAAAAGACCTATCTTATCAAAGAAGATAAATCAAATCTGCAGAGAAGGTGTCCAAATTCAATGAATCTGTAAGATAACCGGGAGTAATAATAGGAACCCATGAAGTGTACGTATGGCACTTTTCTCCTCTCCCTTGGACAACCAAGCCTCCCTTCTCTTCTCTCTTCTCCACCTCTCTTCCCTCCATTATTTTCTGATTTTGTTTTATTTTTAAAGGTATTCTGAAGCCTTGTTCCAGAAACTAAGTGTAAGATCCCGACCCCAATCCTTTTGTTTAGCATTGTTTTAATCGTGGTTTAGCTTTTTAAGTGAGATTTGATTTAGTTTGATCTTGTTTTTGAGTTTGACTAGATTTTTCCTTAGTCTTTGAGATTTTGTAGACCGTTGACTTTGGTTTGACCCGGTCCATATGATTTGTATTTTTATGAGAAATTACTTCGGATTTCTAAAAATTCTGGATTTGGTGTATTTTGACTCATTTTATGAAGTTTAACAACTTTCATGTTTTGATCATTTTGTTTTGATACTCAGAAATCACGTTTTTCGAGGAAAATGGGCAAAAATGACATTTCCACTAAATCTGTCCATGAATTTCGAAAATTTCAGAAATTGGGGAAAGTATACTTTTTGGAAAGTAGATATTTCGCCGATCGTTTTTGTCTTCTTCGTCGTTTTCGTTCGGGGCCCGCAAATGCCATTTTCAGCCTTGTGAAGAATGGGACCCACAAAACCCATCTCTTAAGAAGAGGAACTCTCTTCCTCTTCCTTCATTTCCTTCTTGCACGGTTTTGAGCAAGGGTTTTTCCCTCTCCTCCCTCACTCTCTCTCTCATCTGAAACTCTCATTTGGTGGAGTCCTCTTGGAAGATTGATCTCCCCAAGTTCTTCCTCATCTCTCAAGCTTTCCAAAGACCCTATTTTCAAGATTTTTGGGCTAGAGCAAGGCTCTCATCTAAGCTCTTCTTCCTTGTTTGGATTTCTCAAGGTTTGCAATGGCTTTCTAAACTTTAGACCTTTGTTCTCCTTTTCATTTAGAGTGTTTTCATCACTCATGCAATGGGTTGTCATGGAGATTTGCAATGATTGGTTTTCTAGGGTTTCTTTTGAGCCATTTTGGGGGTTTTATGATTTTGGAGCTTGAGGCCATTAGAAGACTTTCATGGAGTGTTTTTGCATCTTCTCTTGACCAAGGCAAGTGGATTTCCAATTAATATGATGTTTTCATGTTCTTGTTGAGTTTCATGGCTTTTTGCTCATCATGCTCTAATTCTTTATGATTTATGGATTTGCTTTGAATGAAGGAATCAATGTTATGTGGATTTGCATTTATGTTATGGTTTACCATGTATTAGAAGCTTGTCTTTGTCTTGGTCATTTAGAAAATTTGATCTCTTTGTGTTAAGTGTTTGGGTTCAAAAGAAAGGGAGAAAACTTTGCTTTCAAAAGTGTTGTGTTTGGGCCAATTAGAATGATTTTTGGATGGGATTTGATGAGTTTGGAAGGCCAAAGGAGGGCCCAAATGATCTTGGAATTTTGTAGGAAAGGAGGGAAGAAAGAAAAATCAGAAAGGAAGAAGAAAGAGTGCATTTCTGCACTCAGCCGGACTGGGACAGAGCCCAGTCCGCTCGAGCGACCCAGTGGGCCGCTCGAGCGGACCAGGTTCTGTCTGGGCTTCGCTCGAGCGGACCCTGGGTCGCTCGAGCGAGCCCAGATCTGTCCTGGGTCCGTTTATGAATCAGTTTTTGGGCCTGTTCTTTTGGGGCTTCTTTGGGCTTCCTTGGACCTGATTCAAATCAGTTTTTGGGCCATTTCAGATCTGATATTGGGTCGTCTTTGGGCCTGACATTGGACTGTTTCAAAACCTGTTTCGTGGGCTTGATTAAGGTTCAGTTTTGGGTTGTTTAAAAATCTGTTTGTGGGCCTGGTTCAAGTCTAGTTTTGGGCTGATTTGAAAATCTGTTTTGTGGGCATTCAAAGTCAGTTTTTGGGCCAGTGTAAAACCTGATATTGGGTCATCTTAGGTTCAGTTTTGTGGGCCTGTTCAGGTTGGTTTTGGTCGCTTTAAAAATCAGTTTTTATGGGCCTGTTCGAAGTTTGTTTGGGCTGTTTTTAAGAATTGTTTTGAAGGCCATTTAAGGATTAGTTTTGGACTGTTTTTAAACTTGTTTTGTGGGCTTGATTAAGGTTGGTTTTGGATTGTTATTGAGGACTATTTTGGACGTGGGTTAAGGCCAACCATGGACCTACTTTAAAGAGTTTGGATTTACTTTTGATACTTGGAAATTTGTGAAATGGGAATGATGTGAGAATGAGCTTATGTGAGATTATCCGGGAACCTTTCGGCTCTCAATGCGCACTTTATCATTTAAACATTATGGATTTTCATTGGCATCAAACGCATTCTTATTAATCAATGTTTAAAGGTTAAACGTGCATTGTGATGGTTCCTTGGTAAATCATTAAATCATTCTCCACTATCCATTCCATTTCAAGTCAGAAAAATGTATTTGTATTTGTATCTGAATTTGTATTTTTTTCTTTGGTGAACTAGTTTAAATAGCATCGATGATTTGTTATAAAATCATGTGTCTTCCCATGTTCGAAAGGGTGATCGTATGATTTTATACAAATCACCTTGATGCGTATTTGAACGGTTCACCATCGAAATTCGTATGTTTTCTCCGATTCGATTTGAAAAGAGATTTGGAGTATGTTTGTCACATTCGGGATTTCTTCGATAAGACTATTGTTTTGACAACACTAGTATTTGAAAATAAAAACCTCGAGGCAAGACGGGGCCAGAGCTATGTGGTGCGAGCCCATGAGCCAAAGAGGCTATGATTCCGAAAACAAAACCCCGAGGCAAGACGGGGCCAGAGCTATGTGGTGTGAGCCCCTGAGCCAAAGGGATTAGTATTATGTTAGATTTGTATCTGTTTGAGTTTGAAAACTAAAGGCACCACTAGGCTTAGGTCACCTTGTCGGGCTGATCACCCGGCTTGGGATCTTTACTTTGTCCGCCAGCTGCAGCTTGGATTCTGTCTGTACCGACCATGGCAACGGTAATTATCTGCCGGTCCCATTTGTATGGCTACGGTTCTGATACTTTGATCTGCCGGTCCCATTTGTATGGCTACGGTTCCGATCCCATTTTAGTACCACGTTCAGTGGCTACGCTCTGTCTGCTCTTATTACTTCGGAAATAGGAGGATTTAGCTAATTGTGGTTGCCAGTGTTTTATCTGTATATTGCTTTAGTTTATGATTCTCGTTGGCTATACTTTTTATGCTCAGATTTGTTTAATGTTTACGATATCGATCTTTATTGTATTGTCGCTACTATTTAGGATTTGAAATGTATTTCCGACGATTAAATGTTTTAAGCAGGCTTTTAATCTTTTCGAGATATTCGTACATCTGATATTGTTCGTTATTCGTTTTGATACTTATGTTCTGCCATTCGATCGTTTTAGCATGCTTTATTGTCATTATTGTCTAGACTATTTATCCGGTTTTACGATGATTTCGCCAGACTTTATATATGTTCTTTTATTTCATATTACTTGATTATTTGCTTGCCAGACCGTCGTGTCTGACCCTTTCTGTTTGGTGCCAGTTTCTTCTCTTTTCTGTCTGTAGGTGTTTGATCAGAGGAGGCGGTGGGACCGCCGGTCTGACGTGAGAGGCTGCCCGTTGATATCATTTAGATGTCAAGTTTGGCACCAGAGTTCGTATCTAACATTGAGGGTAGTATTTCTTTTAGTTGGATATATTTTGTATGGCTTTATCAGCCTTTTTCTTTTGGGTTTGTAATTAAGACATTTGTTAATTGAAATTCGAATATGGAAAATAATAGATTTGTTACTACCAGCTCAGTGTGTTGTGATTTATGGTTTTATGGATTTGGTTGCGTGCGACACGGAACCCGATGGCCACGGATTCCGGGTCGTAACACCATGTGTAGCTTCCGCGAAAAATATACTCTGATTGTGTTGGCACGTGTTTATCCTCATTCACGCGGATCTTGGGAACTACAACAAAAAGTTTCAATTTATTCCAAAATTTCGCACCCCGAGGTCGGATCACTGCAGGGCCCGGTTTCGGGGCGTGACACTAAGATTTTTAAAAGACAAGTTTCTAAGAGACCATTGTAAAAGGATATGCTATCAATGAAATCATTTTTGAGTTTCTTTTCAATTGCTGGCTAGATTTCTAGATTGGAGCACAAAGATGAAGTTAAGTAGATCTTTGATTTAATCTATGTGATTTTTCTATTTATTTCTTGTCTCTTTTAAATGAATGCTCTATTAGAATAATAGATCTGTCTTCAAGCCCTAGGCAGCCTTTGTTTTGATTTCTAATGAAAATAGTTTGATGGTTATTCCTTATTTTGATATATTATGATTAGGGTTGAGATCCTTTGATAGTTTTTGTTTAATTTGATAAGTCATACTTATGATGTTTCATTATTTTATAAGGTGAAGGAGATCTTGGGTGATGATCTTATTCTTTTTATTAAAAATTAGTTTTTACAAAAGACAAATCCTCCGGATTAGAAACATTGATTTTTTTCTGATCTGAGTTGTTTTGAGACAAATAATAGAATAATTGAATGGATGGATTAATTATCTTGCTTAGTGGATTCTGGATGCTCCAATCTATTTTATATATTGGATTTCTACACTTTGATCAGTTTGTGTTTATGAACTTTTCTAGTTTTTCTTGGATCTCAATTATTCATTATTAATCTTTGATTTAAAAAATGATTCAGATTTTTATTTTTAACTTGGTGGTGTGATGTGATCAATACAGTCAATAAATTTCCACAAGTGCACGGCTACCTATATGAGACAGTGGCAAGAATGGGTCGAACCCACATGGAGCTAATTAAAGAAACATTTAGATTAAGAAAACTAATGAATTATCAATTGAGGAAAGTTTTGAATAAATCTAGAAATAAAAGTAAGCAACTAATTTAGAAAGATGAAAACTACCAATTAATGAAAGTGATTAGAGTATAGGAATCCAATAAGCATCCACCAAAATACTTCTCCTTCAAAACGAGTCCTTGGACATGGCCCAAGGTTACCAAAATAAAGAAAGAAAGACTAATGGAAAAAAAAAAAAGAGAGGAAGAGAAGGTTGGGTGTGAGATGTTCTTGTTGGCTATGGGACGTCCAATATATTGAGTTGTTTGATTCCCTTGTTTTCAAAACTTGCCATCCAGACACATTGATTTCCATGCTATAATAATTGCAAGTAGAATTGTCTACAAGTCTTTCTAAATCAAGCTCTTTGATTGCCCACCAAGACATTCTCCTTTTAACTATGGCCCTCCAATCATGTGATTCTTCAATGGATACTTTCATGTGTAGATGATAAAGCACATGATTTCATTGGACCACATGGTCATGCTTTGACTTCCTTGCATACACTTCAACTTTCCAAGCATAGGTGATACTCCAACGTGTCCTTCTTTGTACATTATATATATATTTTCAGCCAGCCATCTTTACTATGCATGTGAGCCATGTGAATAAAAGTGGGCCCCAAATCTTAGACGTGCAACATATTGTAGTACACTGCATGGACGTTCTTGACTTGGCTCGTTACTTCTTTGTGAACACTTGCCTCCCATTTGGATTTGGCTTACTACTCCTTAACTTAGTGTCCAAGCAAATCTCCTCTCTTAGGTAAGAATTTACATTTCAAAAGATTCTTTGCTAAGGATAGGGTCTTGATGTGCAAGTCTTTCCAAGTTGGGCTCTTCAAAATCTCTCATGATACCAATGATAAGCTTCCAAGAAAATTTCAGATTTCACAAAATCTTTGAAGCTTCCCTATGTATGGACATGTAAGGCCATGTGGACCCCATTATCTTTTGCAAAACATGCAACAATTTAGCTACTTTTCTTTCTTTCTTTGAACTCTTTCTCATATGGTGTGGGTCCAAGATTTCCTACAACAAATAAAAAGAATACTTTAGTCATACTTAATTGTGTGAAATATTAGTTCCAAGCATGGAACCTAGATCAATTTGAAAACTCGCTTATTAGTGTATCAATATGCATAATTTCTCATGAGCTATGCATGTCAAAAATAAGATATTAATTGGTGTGACCTTAAGGTGATGCAAACTATTGATTTTCATAAAATTCATTCAAGATTAATGATTTTGACTAAAATTCCAACTTTGATGCTCAAATGCATGGAACTATAAAATTCTATGAAATTGAATGCAAATTACCCTAATTAAGTCTACAAAGTAACATAAAATGATGAATAAAAACTACAATTTTGTGGAGTTATCATGGTGCTCCTTGTGGTTGATCTGTATTTGCCACTGCCTCATTTAGACAGCTTTGTACTTGTTGCAGTTACTTTATTGGATTGATTTAACTCACATCATTGTGACAGTAAAATTAAACAACCAAGGGCAACCCTCTTAAGACCTTAGGTGGATCCCCACAGTTGAATTTCTAGAACACCCATAAGGCCTTGAACTTGTTGGACCAACTTGTGCTTGTAGTCATATCTCCTCATTGGTCACAATTGTTTTTCATTTTCTTCCCATATTGTTATATCTTTTAAAATGCCTTCTTCATGATCAATTGATTGTGTTTTTCAAAAAGCTTTAATAGTTAAACATCTCCTTCATGATCAATTGATGTTACAATCTATGGTCATCAAAATCATTTGATTTGTTGGACACTGTAATTAAAATCATCTTGCATTTGTACTTATTTAGTCACATATCATGAAATGCACTTTGAATTTATTGCTACATCCATGATAATCAACTTTGGTTGAAATTACACATCTATGTGCTTTATAGTAAATTTTCTTTAAATGAATAATGAACAAATTGGAATTTGATGTTGTATCTTATAGTTATATACATTTAGGGCAATTTAACGGCAAAAACCCTCCTAAACAACCTATTATTTAATTTGGCCCCAATAAAAAACATCAGACAAATTGGGCCCTGAATCCACATTTCTTTTTTTTTCTTTTAGCGCTATAGTCGATATCGACTATCCCTCGTAACTATACTTAATACCCAGAATCGCAAGCATTTGCTTTTCCCCTTTATATCTTTGTTTCGTCTGGTCCCGGCATCACTGCCTGGCGACGAAAATCCATTGCAGCTCTTTATTCACTCCATTAATGGTGGTGGTTGCACTCCTTCAAGAGGTAGGTACACACATGAATCTTTATTATTAGTTTGATAGTTTCCCCAAAACTTGGCATTCACCTAACTTGTTGATTCATATTCTTCTTTTTATATTTTACCAACCCTAGACAACTAATCAACGACCTCGATCTGTCCCAGAAGATGGCATCCAAGTGCTTGAAGAGTTGCGAACAGTGGATATTTGCTCCTAAAAAACCACTACCTGTATTTTAATTTTAAAATACATTTTTGGGTTTAGGGTTTTTAAATGTGCATTTTTTGACTGTCCCAGAAAATGGCACCTAAGTGCATCCAGAGTCTTGAACGGTGGATATCTTCTCCTAACTAAAGTGACACTACCATCTTTAATTTCTGCTTACATTTTTTGGGTTTAGGGTTTTAAATGTGCTTGCATTTGACAATACAGACATGACTTCTCTTCTTCACTATATTATTTAGCCTAAACTAAAGCACAACATTCATTCTCCATTTTAATTCTTTTTCCACTATTTCATTTTACAAGATCTATAAATTTTAACAGCACATGGACCTTGTCCCATGAAATTGTTATAAAAGGTGGATATGCTCCTGTAGTTACACTATCTTATTTATTTTGCATATTCCTCTTTTTTTTTTTGTGTAGGGTTTCAAATGTACACAGTCTCTGTATGGCATTGTTTAACATGTATAATAAGTACAACCATTGGAATATCATAATGGATTTACTTTAAACATATACTTGCCCTTTCACCATGGGCATTGTTTATGCATACATATTTACCTTCTGTTCCTATCATTATTATCTACTAATATTTTATTTTTTAAAAAGCATGTCTGACTGCGACATCCTAATCATATTCCACTATGATGGAAACTTTGAATTTGATATGATGCATCCCGTCTATAATGAAGGAAAGTAGAAGATGAGATATTTATCAACCAACATGACATATGGGTCATTGATTGCCGAAGCAATTGAAACATCTAATTGGGATTCATCGACCAAAAGTTTAAGCATACAATACCTTCATCACAATGGTCGTGCATTTTCACTGGCTAGCATTGAAGATGATAATGATATAAATAGCATGATGAAAGCATCGGGTTGGGATACAAATGGGATATACTTATATATTTCTAACAGTTCAAACAATGGACAGTGTAGAGGAGGAGAACAATCTAGGTATGTTAACATGTTATTTTCTAAATTAAACACTTATCAAGTATTAATCCCACTCCCTTACTTGGATTTTGTTATATTGTTGATGCTATGTAGGTTTTAGAGGAATGACAAGCATCAATCTTTTCATGGAAAATCAAGGAGCAGGGTAATGTTAAATTGCAAGGGAAAAGAAGTGAACGATATGATAGCCGTTCCAGAGCTTCCTACAGTTGATCTCGAAGAAGATAATGACATGCATTTTATAACTGTTCGAAACAATACAAGTCCACTGCATGACTTTGGTCAAGAAATGCAAGTTGATAATATAGAGGATGGGACAGACTATGGTGATGAGAATAATTTCACCAAAAAAATTCGGAAGGTTGTGATGGGCGCGGACATAGGGAACGTTGCCAGGGGTAATCCATATAACAATGCATGTGTTGATAATATAGAGGATGGGGCAGATAAAGTGTTGACACCAAAAATGTCACTTTGCCTCTTCAAGATCCAAAGAGCTACATGAAGTCACAACCTGCCATAAATAGGCAATACTACTTCCAAAAAACCAAATCTTGTCAGAATCAAACAAAAACTGCAAGATCCTTCAAGACAGCCAAAAGAGGAGTACACAAGAAGTTTCGAGCCATTTCAAAATCATTTGGCCTAATTTCGCTTCTCCGGCAGCTGAAAAGGAGCTCCCGGCGGCGAAAGCATCGGAGACACCAAATCTTCGATCAGCCGATGGATGGTCTCAAAATACATCCAAAAGGCTCTACGTCAAGTTCCGAGTCAAACCGACAACGTTTGACCCTACATCAACCCTCGAACAACTAAATCAGGCCTCTCGGTGATGAAGCTCCTCGGGACCATGGTTTCCAAGATAAAGCCTATGGATCATCTTAAAATGACTCCAATAGGTTCCCTGTCAAATTTTAAGTCAATCAGACATCGGTTGACCGCACATCAAGCCGCGACATCTTTATCGCGACAAAAGCAAGTCTACTGGTGATAGGACCCCAAACGGCTTCAAAACTCAAACAAAAGCCTATGGTTGGTCTTATTTATTTCTCAGCAGGCTTCACATCAAATTTCAGGTCATTCCGACATCGTTTCACCCAGTTTCAGCTTCTGACGGAAAATCGGCACCTCTGCGCGACAAAGTCTTCGGCTTTCTCAGAAAATTAGAATCTTTGCAAAATAAAATTCAAGGATTCTCATCAGGTTTTCTACAGGGAAATCAGGCCAATAAATGATCAAAAATGTCAAGGAAGAATACAGAAGAAAAAAGAATAAAAAAAGGGCAAAAACGGACTCAAAACGGGACAAAAGGGGGGAAAACCCCCCAGGGTCGCCGGCGACCTTAGGGCCTGGGATCGCCGGCAGGGCCCCGAAAACCCCGTTTTCCATCGTTTTTTCGCGATTCGAAGCCTCCGGCCTCTGGTATTCTCCAATATTCATATTTTGAGACACCAAATCCTCTGACATCCGTAAAAAAACACGGGTCAATCATCAAGAGTATCGAAATCAACATTGATCGCCAACCGGTCAACCAAAACAAGTGTGCTTTCTACCCGACCGATCGAGAAATCGACAGGACAGATGGCACCGACCCGCTGTTGGCAACCAACACCTGAAGTTACATGGTCATCCGATGTCGATCTACATGAAGATCTATCGATGATCATCCCCAGAAGAATCCCAAAAGACGGGGCACGGCCCGTGACTCTTCAACTGCTCGGCCACCACTTAATGCGATTAATTGACTAGCTTTATTATAGTCATTAATCCATTTCTTTGGATGGCCCAATCAGAAGCAAGCATCCGGGAGTTACAGGTCAAGAGATTCATGGCATTTAACCCATGAAACTCCTCCCATCATGGCGATTAAAGGCGATTAAATGCCCTCAATCTCCTCCGGCCAATCAGAAGCCAAGAAAAAGGAGTTACAAAATAAAGGAATTAAATCCTGTAACTCCTCCCATTATGCGGCTTAATGACAATAAAAGCCCATAAACCCTCCTAAACTGCTACCAAAAAGCCTATAAATAGGAGAGCATTTCAAGAAGAAAGGGCAGCACAGACAGCAGAGAAAACACACAACAGACTGCAGAAAATCCGGAAACTCAGACAGAAAAAGGCATCAAAGAGAGAAAACTCTGCGGAAATCCTACACCGACCACCGCTACAAGGTGACAAAAGTCCCTTGGGGGGTACCCCCTCCCCCCAAGGTCCTTGCCTTCTCCTTCTGCCTCCAATGGCTTAGACGTGGCTTTTCAGCCCATGTACTTAGTTTTTTATTAAACATAGGACCTCCTTTTGGTCTTTGCCCTCTAAAAAACCTGAGGTTATAACCAAGCCAAGCGAATCAATAGCATCCTCTGTTCTCATCTGCATGAATGATGGCGAAGTCCACATATGGCTTGCGACCGTCAATCTGAACGGGTCCCCCACAATCTCCTCAGAAGTTAGATCCTCCTTTTCTTGCTTTTCATTGTAGTTTGTATTTTTTTCAAAAGAGATAAAAATCACAGCTCTTGTCTTTCATTATTGATAAGGATTGTAAATCGGCTATAAATGCCAAAATCGGCTATAAATGCCAAAAATCAGCTATAAACGCCAAAATCGGCTATAAATGCCAAAAAATCGCCTTTCACGACAAATCAAGAAAATGTCTCTTTTCTTAAACATATGTGTAATGGAAAACTTGAAAGAAGTTGATTTCCTTTTTACTTGCGAAGGTTGATCTCCGGATCACCACTTGTAATTCCAAGTAAAATAGAAAATCTGGCACACCCACATAAAAAATTGTTGATGCACGCCTCTGCCCCCCCGGTTACGAAAGGGTCGGACCCAAACGGACTCCCACGTCTGCCGACCTCGGTTGAACCGAGCGGAAGCGCTGTTCCATCATAATGGTGATGAGAATCATTTTGATGAGAATAATTTAGGAGGACAAATTCCAGTGATTGTGATTGTAAGACCCCGACCCGAGAGACCTCGATTAGAGTTAATTAAGTTGTGCGTTAGCTTTGAGTGTGCTTAGCGGGTTTTGGTTAATTTTGGGATTAGAATAGCTTTTATAATAGCTTTGGGGAATTTGGAGAGCCTTTTTACTAGTGGGACCCTTTGGGGGTTCTTGCTCCGAATTGTGTGAGACTTAGGGTTTACCAATGATTTCCAAAAATTATATTTTTAACCCCATTTGACTTATCTTGTTAATCCCAACAACTTTCATGTTGACATCGTTCCCATTCGAGAGCCCTAAACCCGACTTTTAGCAATTCGAGGGCAAAATGGTCTTTTTACCCAAAATCTGGACACCAGTTTCAATGTCACCAAAATGTGAAAAATATATACTTTTTGGAAATTAGATATTTCGTCGAGCAAGTTTGTCTTCTTCGTCGAATTCATTTGAGGTCCCGAGATGCATGTTTTTAGCCCGACGAATGTTTTAAGTTGTGGGACCCACTTCACTCCTTGTATATATAGAAAACCCACCTTCTTCATTCCCCTTCTACCCTAATTCCTGTACAAGAGAAGTCCTAGCCCAGCAGCCACCAGTTCTCCCTCCTTTTCTTGTTTTCTTTCTCACAAAAATCACCATCAAGCTTTGCTAAATCAAGAATGGACCTTGCAATCTTCTTCCTCGTCTCAAGGGCTTCATCTTGACACCATTTTCGAAGAAAACCGCCCACTCCAAGACTTCCTTTGGACAACACCTTGCTTTTTGAAGAACTTCCTTGTAAGTGATCTTCCTAAAAGTTTTAGAATCTTGTTTGTTTAGCCCTAGGGAAGCTCCATTGATAGTTTTAATGGTTTAACATGCTTAATAGTTTGATTCTAATGATTATTGAATGATGATTTGATGAGTTGAGGAGGTCAAGAAAGGGCCCAAATACTCATGGAGTTTTGTTTGGAAGAAGGGGAAAGAAAGGAAATGGATAGGGATTGGACAAAAGAGGAATCCAACCAAATAGGCTGAGATTCGCCGCTGTCCGATCGATCGGACTGTGGGCATTTTAGGCCCGATCGATCGGACTGTGAATAACTGAGAGCATTTCAGGATCGATCGATCGGCCAATGAGTCTGATCGATCGGACTGAAATGAGAAGAGCTGCAAAAAGGGGATTGTTGGACCGTTCTCCAGACTCACTTCAAGCCCATATTCAAGTCCAATTCTGCCCTATCCCTTCTCTTCTTATTTGAAGCCATTGAACCTGTAATGATGCATGGAAGCCCATGAAAGATTTGGGTAAATTGTGATGTGATGTAGTGGGGAGGTATTGTTTGGTGCCCCAATGCTATGTAAGGACTTGTAAGGCATTGTATGAAGTCCGGAGGAAGGAGAAACCTCATCTTGGGGATTCGGTGAGGATTTCTAGATTGGTCAATGTGCATAAGGACTCGGAATGTCTATAATTCCTAAAGAGTACCAATTTATATCATGACCGACATACGGGACCCTATTCACACTGACTCAATTCTGGGAACCTCATTGTCTAGCCCGGAAATATATGAGAAACCATTCTTATTCGATTTTCAACCAAACTCTTATTTGGAATTTGAAACCCATGTGATATGACTAGCCTGTCTCGCGAATATTAAAAGTAATGTGTTTAGCTTTTACTAACCTGTATGTGTCAACCTGATGTGAATATGTATTTGTGCCTATTGGCACCCCATTCCTTTACTATGCATTTGATTTGATTTCTCGTATTTGACCTATGAGTCGGCATCACTGAGCTTGGACAACCTTGTCGGTTTGATCCACCGACTTGGAGATCCTTCCCCTCCCGATAGTCAGCTGCAGTCTGGAACCTGTAGAGTTTTTACCCGGTTCGCTACCGTGGTCCCGCAGAGTATATATATATACGTATATTATAGTATCTTATCGCTGCTCCTCCTCACCTTGTGTGACTGAGGTCAATGATCCCGTAGGGTATGTGCTCTCTTCACTTTAGTGAGAGAGGATTTAACTTTGTGTGGTTGCCATCTTGACAGTTCCTTATTCTTGGTACCTCTATTGTTTTATATCGTTCATGTCGTTATTTAATAAATGATGCATTATCTTTTATGGAATTCATTATTTATACATAGATTTTCTACACTTTTGTAAAATATCATTGTTTTGTTTATTGCCATATCTTTTCACCCACCTGCTAGACTGTCGTGTCTGATCCATTTACTTTGGTACTCAGGTCCCGATCTTATTGCCATCGAAGAGGAGCCTGAGGGGGCGGTTGGTGAACCGCAGCGCATAATAGAGTGGCAAGCTGACGATGTCATTAGACATTCGTTCAGGCTTTGAGGACGACATTTTGGGAACTCGTGATATCATCTTTTGGGTTTTATTGGTTGTATGGTCTTTGTTGACCATTATTTTTGGGAAATTAATCAACTGATTTTTGGTATATACAACTAACTTTACTTTTGGGAAATATGCTTATAATCATTGCTCATTCTGATATCTTGTCGTGTCAATTATGAATCAGTCTTAATTATGGAATGGAATAGTATTAATATGATTTGCTACACGCTTCTGCATTCTTAAATACATGTTTGATATGTTTTTATGTGAGATGTCGTATAAAGATAATCCTCACTGCGGAACCCTATGGGAAATCACGTGCATGGATAAATGTTTTCTTAATTCCGTGTGTGAATTAGCCAAAGAGATGCACGTGGCGCGGCATCAACAGGTCCCGATCCCGGATTTGGATTCCCTAACCCGGTCTAGGTCGCGATAGTGATGGGCTCGAATAGAAGAGGAGTTGCTAAGGCTAACCCAGTCAATAATGCATGTGTTGATAATACAGAGGACGGGGCTGGGTATGGTGATGAGAATCATTTTGATGAGAATAATTTCACCGGCCAAATTTCAGTGATTGTGGTGGGATCTGACAGAAGCAACGTCGCCAGCACTAATCCATACAAAAATGAAGGTCCTTCAAGTAAACATTCAGGTGTTAATTTCATAGACAACATGGTACCTGAACAATTAAAATAGATGTTGAAAACAATTCAGCACGGGAAATGTGGATTGGCCGTGAATTCCCTGATCGTGACACATTCCGGAAGACTCTTGCTAAGTTTGAAATTTATGGAAACTTTACGCTGAAGCACTTGAGGACCAACAATTACAAAGTGACAGCAAGCTGTAAAGATCAAAGTTGCCCTTGGCGCATTCATGCTTCTATCATGGAATCAGGACCACAAGTCAAAGTACGTACGAATAATCCAATCCATAGATGCTCGAAGCCAATGATGGGGATGACACATAAACAAGCGTCAACATTGCTAATTGCGGTATTCATCATGGACAGAGTCCGACAAAATGCCAATCTGAAACCAAAAAAGATCATATACGACTACCAATGGAATTTGGGACAACTATTACCTACAGGAAGGCACATGTAGCAAAGGTGATAGCCCTGCATGTAGTGCGAGGATCTTACGAGGAGTCCTTTCAAATGCTGCCTAGTTACTATATTGAATTGCAGAGGACCAATACAGGGATAGTAACAAATATAGACACCACATCCGATGACCATTTTAGAAGATTTTTTTGGGCATTCGGAGTGTGTCTAAGGTCTTTCATTAATACTTGTAGACCAATGATTGCTCTAGATGAGACACATCTCCGAGGGAAGTATCTCGGTGTTTTGCTCGTTGCTGTTACACAAAATGCTAATCATAAGCTCCTCCCCATCGCTTTTGCCTTTGCGGAAGCTGAACGACGCGATAGTTGGGAGTGGTTCCTTGCAAACCTGCATATAGCGTTGGGTGAGCCTAACAATTTGACTATCGTGTCAGACCGCCAAAAAGGTCTTATTCCGGCGCTCTTGAACACCATACCCTCCGTAAAGCATTGTTATTGTTGCCGTCACATTGCCGAGAATATTAGGGTGGCTTTCAGTGATGCGATGATTGTTATGAAATTTTGGCGTGCTACCAAAGCGAACAGGCCGCTTGAGTATGATGCATATAAGACTGATATACGGGCAGTCAACCAAGAGGCTTTCACTTACATTGATGCAATTGGAAGGCAACGATGGGCTGATGTATATGTAGATGGATGGCGGTATGAGATGCTCACTAGTAACGCAGCATAATGCTCAAATACCATCTTAAAGGATACGAGAGTCTTGCCTATTAGAAGACAAGTCGAGGAAATATGGGCCAAGCTAATGGAATTTTACCAAAAGCGCCATCTTGAATCGCAAGAAGTTACAAGTCGTCTAACACTGTATGCGGAGACAGTTTTGGAAAGAGAAACAGAAGAAGCTCGGTGACTGCATGCTCGTGTTGCAGGTTTGATTGATTTTTAGGTACAATCTGCGGGGTACGTGGACGTCGTCGATCTTGAATGCAAGACTCAGCAAGTGTCGAAAGTGGGATATCCTGAGGATCCCGTGTGCTCATGCATTGGCTTCAATGAGAGTTAGAAACTATGATCCATATGAACTCTGCGAACATTGGTACCTATCAAGTGTATATAGTACAACGAATAGTGAAGTTTTATACCCGTGATAATAAACAATTGGAGCACACATCCGATGAACGAGTTTTACCACCACGAGCTACTAAGCAACCAGGGCGGCCAAAGAAGAATAGGATTCAGACCGAGGATCATGGCCGCCAAAGAAGAATAGTCTTGCTTCTTCTGTGGCGTGATCCCAAGCAACTCTTGATAAACTGGCTCTACTAATCTACCTGAGAAAGTTTGTCCGGTTACGACTGGGCCATCGACTGGCAAGCAGTAGATATAAGCAACGTCTTCAAGTGTTATAGTTGCTTCCCCAATTGGCAGATGGAATGAATTTGTTTATGGAAACCACCTCTCAATCAAAGCCGTTATCAAGGCATGGTCTATGACCATACGATCTATGCCTGCCAAGTGGTGTAGACCCGTTCTACTTACGTATTGCTTTTAAGTTTCTGTAAGCACCCATATATATTTGTCGGTGTTTGTTGGGATACATCTCATGCGTCCAAATTCCTGGTAAGAAAAATAACTATTGAACTAACTCCATGGACAATACAACAAAACTAAGATATTGAAATTATAAATAGAGAATATATTTATCTTTATGTTATACCTCTCTTTGACGAATTCCCTCCGAGATATGATTTGTTTGCTGGTAGAGGAGTCCCTTGGAACCATCCTTGCTGTTATCTTCATGAACCTGCAAAATATCAAATGTGCCAGTTGGACAATTAATATGGACCTGTACAGACTGTTGAAGTGCATCTACATTTGGAACAGGGTTGGTGCTTGTGGATTCAATAATTGCAAACATGTACACTAATAGCCACTTGAACTTTTTTTGTTGCCTAATGTACTAGTTCTCGAATAACTTAAGAGGAAATAACATGCGTTAGGCCTCTATTATAACATGTACTAGTATAATAACCAGTACAAAGCACGGGCACGCCTTCATGCAATATTCGTATAAACAAATATAAAAAAATAAATTTGTATAAATTAAAAACTTGACTCAAGATAGAGTGACATAGGAATGACATACCAAGCTTTTGACTCACATGGGGGTAGTGTAAAATGGAGCAGTCTAACAAGTCTAACAGAAAAGTTATCTTTCTAATGTCCATGATAGAAATTGATATGTATATTTTGGTGTATAGTCGATGTTCAGCTGTCAATTCAGACAAGTTGTCGTAGAAAGATAAAAAGGATAATTCGAACAGTGGAAAAGAAAGATAGGAGAGGTTGCATGAGATAAAGATAAGAAGGGAGTTGCATAGGTGGTTACATGAGATAAAGCTAAGGGAAGTGGATAGGTGGGGAAAGGACGTACAAAGTTTGAGCAAAATTGGGATAATGGTAGTTTCAAAATCAAAACTACCAGTCAAAATCCAATCCAAAAATCCTTCAGCTTAATATAGTATAATTTGATGTTGAAGATAGGAGAGGAGATGTAGATGGGACCATCGCTTCCCTAGAATTAAGTTTGATAGGTAGGTGAAAATTCTACTATATGATGCCCAGTTAAATTTCCTAATGATTTATCCACTTTGGTTTTTTCTGTTTAGAATTTCTCATCCTCCATGCATTCTTATGGGTACTAACAATGATCTCATTTGCCAAGTTGACTCAGTTTCAGAGGAGGCCAGTGAGTCACCAATGCTCACGGCTTGTCTGATATTTCTCATATATCAACCAAATGGTCCAAATCAACTGTGTGGTTTTTGTACTTTATCTGCGGACCAGATTAATTTTAAGTTTTTGTACTTGTGCTTGGGAGCCTTTTCTTATGAACACTTATTGGCTCCGCATTTTTTTACTCTATTTTTACTTATTAGTTTTGGTCATGGCTGAGGTGGGTACTGGAACTGAGTATGAAGCTTGGATCCTATTTTAGCTGGGCTTTGATCAAAGCACCCAATAAAAACAATTCAGAGTATTTTTAAACTGTTGTTTAGGCATCCAACATAGTGTAGTACTAATCATTGGTAAAAGGAGGGGGAAAAAAACCTATACATCAAACACCCAATTTATATGTTAGAAATTACAACAGGAATTAACATTGTCCCTTTTAAAAGCCACAACATAAATAACAGACAAATATGATGATGGATCAAAGGTAGAGAAAGATAAAGGCATAGGTAGAAAGAGGGGAAAAAAACCCTATTCATCAAACACCCAATTTATATGTCATAATGCATTTATAAAGATGTCTAACTTAGAAATTACATTAAGTGACTTCAATGATGATGAACTTGTATATTCAGAGAATTAACACCAAAGTGTAATGGTACAGAAGTTGAATTCTTAATATAAACATACTCTATAAGACACTTATAATAAAAAAAGCAAGACAATATCACACACAAAAATTATCAAAAGATAATAAGGAAAAAAATTCTATTGAATGGGAAAGAAAAAAAAAACATCACTATTAGTTAAAGCCTCAGAGGATCCAGAATCAATCTCCCATCTCTATTGTAGGTGTGGATGATCCCACCTCTTTTAGTCTCGTGAACTTTTTTAAAGTAAGTGGAAAAGATTAAAAATGTGAAAAAGAAAGATGACATCTACATCACATAAAAAGGACCCAATCAAACTAAATCCGGATTCTCGCAATTTAGCACAGGCCATTGCTGGAAATACATTGGTCTTTCCACTTTTTTTTGTTTGCAAACGCTAGAGAAAAAATCAAAATCAGAAAAGGAATTTTTTGGCGAATTTAAAGAAATTAGGGAAAGTAACTATGATCACCTTTATAGAGTAGGCGAAAGTAGCAAAATTAAGGAAAGTACCTTTCCAGAGGAGATAGAATAGGGATCCTATGCTTGCTACATTTGTTTTTAAAGGGGAAAAAATTACTAAAAATAGAAAGAATGGATCCTATGCTTCACAAGTGCAAAACTTCATCTTCAAACCAAAGAGTGGGCTACTTCTACTTTGCTATTTGGAATCCAGTTGGTAAATTCCATTAAAATGTTATCTTAATTCAAAACCCATTTACTATGATTCCATATAACCCCACAAAAACCCCCAAACGGCAGCGCTCAATGTCGGTGCTACCATTTCTAAATGGACAAACTAGAAAGTGTGAATAAGATTGCATTTTAATGAAAATACAAAGTTAGGAAGAGATTGCAAGGTCGCTCCCTTCCAAACGATCAAACCCATCGAAACCCAATAAATCCCACTCCAAATTTAGGGCACAAATACTCCTAGGGCACGAATACGACAATGAATACAAACATACCTCCATGTGCGCCAATTGAAAAGTTGGAGCGATTGATACCCTGGCACCACCACCTGGGACCACCATTGAGAAGAGAGAAGACGCCAATGAGGATGAAGGGGAAAAGGAGAAGGAGACAAAGACAGTGCGAGTGAAAACGGTTTGGTGGCCTTATGTATGGTGCAGGGATAGTCGATATCGACTATAGCGCTAAAAGACAAAAAAAAAAAAAAAAGAGAAATGTGGATTCATGGCCCAATCTACCTGATGTTTTTTATTGGGGCCAAATTAAATAATAGGCTGTTTAGGAGGGTTTTTGCCGTTAAATCCCCTACATTTAGTGAAGGCTTATTGATTTGCATATGTCCTATATAATTACATTTTTCTTATGCAAAGTCAATATGGATGATATGCTTGATGATCAAAATTGGTTGAAATAAATTTGACTGAATTGCTTGATTAGTCAATATCTCTTGAAAAATGCAAATTCTCTAATGAGCCTAATAGTTAAACTCATTTTGATGAACAATTGATATTAAAATGAACTTTATTATAATACTTTAGTCTCCAAAATCAATTGCTTACTTGGATGAAGAACTATGGTTGGTGTAGGAAGTGTTTGTGTGGTTTATGTTTTCAATTTTTAGTTTTCTGAATTTCTTTAAAGTTTTGTTAACCGAACTTTAAGTTGTTGGCTAACCGACAACTCACAACAGCGATTAAAACCTTGCTCGCAGAATTCTGTTTTCATTCCTTCTCTTTCTTTCTCCTTCCTCCTTCGGTCCTCACCTTCTATGGGTTCTTCCATACCTATTCTCCAATATATTTTCTCATCTTTTCTTCTTGATTTCTGGTTTTGATCTTTGCTATAATTGTTTTATGAATGAGATTTTCATGTTTATAGTTTGTTGTATGTGTTTTTCCCTTTTTGTGTAGGCATTCCCAACCTTCTCAAACCTCTCTTTCTTCTCTTTAGTCTTCATCCGTCTTTACTCTTTACTACTTCCTTACCTCATTCCCTATCATTGGGGTACATTTTCATACATAGGCATTGTCTTGATTATCTCTTTGCACACCTAGTGTTTGTAAAAATGCCTCTAAGACCAAAGAAGACTTCTCCTCATCCTTCTAAGAGAGGACACACCTCTATTCCGACATCCATTATCAGCAACGCTCTCCATCACTTTCCTCATCCCATTCAACATCACCTTCACTTTTTCCACAAAACCCACCTACCCCTTTTTATTCCAACACTCTTAAGCCAAATAGTAAAATATTGGAAAGCCTCAAGAAAAGGCAATTCATAGTAGAGAGGAGAGTGCTTCAAAATGAAATTCCCAACTATAATATTTGTGATGTTCTCGGTAGAGTTGGTTGGAAAAACTTGCTTCATTAGGGGGATGAGAGATGTCACGGCCCCGAACCCGATTAGAGAATAAACCGGATCCGGGGTGTGAATTTTAGGGCTAATTAAAAAGTTTTTTGCCCTTAATGCCCAAGGATCGAAGTCTGCTGTGAGGATTGTATAGTTGAGCCTCATTAACAAATAATCAACGGGACTTGTCCGGTAAACACAATGTTAAATCTGTAGGAATATCAAAGCTAGTATGGATTTCATTCCATTATATATATTCAAGTTTCAAAAGATAAAACATATAAAATATATAAACATCAGGACCATCCCAAAAACCTAGGTCCTAGTACAAAAGATATACAGTACTAAGATAGACAAGTCCAAAAGATCAAAACCAAAAGATAAAAAGAGGTGGTACGACAATTGATATCCCCATGTAACACGCACTAGTGTCGGAAGTGATGACGCTATGCTACGTCATCGGCACCCCACTCTCGTACCTCGTCCTCCTCCCCCAGTTGAGGATCCTCTGGGATTGCCTCGGCATCCGGGTCGGCGTAATAGTAGTAGGTGTCCTCTGCACACCATGGAATAAAGGATCAACAATATGTTGGCAAGAAGATAAGCAATATACATTATTCATAACATATTTCAAAAGAGAATAAAGACAAGTACATGATTAAAAGATAACAAGGTACAAGCTAGGCATAAAGCATGAGTAGTTAAAGGAATCAAGTGACAAGATAAATCCTAGCAAGATTACAAGAATAACCATCCTTGAAATGCAATGCCAAGCAAGAGGAGACTCCGTCGATGTCCTAGCCATCTCACGGGGGTATAAGTGACGTCCAAGCTGACTACGAATACCCAAATTCTGGCTCTAGGGGGATCCTAGCTCTCGGTCCTAGGAATAGCAGCACGGTCCTAGCCCGCTCCCAGCTATTCGCGCCATGGACGCCGTCCAAAGTCGACTGCCCACCCTAGTGTCTGGTATCCGGCCCACTTTATAATCATCAGTGTGTAGTTGGTCATGAATGCAAGATGATAATGATGGTTTGTACACGACCCAAGTTCCAAGACAAATACACGTGGATAGATTTCCAAGAATAAGATAACAAGCCGAGGGCTACTCCAAGTCAAGCCAAGATACAAGTCAAGTTCCATGAGTAGTCCTCTTTTCAAGTCTATCCACACATGTTCATCAATACAAGACAAAGGTGCCTACGGATACTCTCTAAGTATGGTCAAATCCTAATTCTACAAGCTAAGTTACAAGTTATATAAGTATACAAGATTAGAGTGTATAAGGTATGACAAGCTACGGATACATGATTCAAGAGTCAAGAGTGAAGAACAAGCCAATTCTAGGTCAAGAGTTGTCCATCGTGTACCGCACATATTCCCAACGGAGTGCTTATGGAGAAAGAGTCAACGATGCCATAGTGTGGTGAGCCCTTGGTGTACAGAAGTTATTGGGCACCAATTGACTAAGTTCCGTATGCATTCGGCCAAGTTACAACCATACACGGAAGTCCCGGACAACCAACGAAGCACACCAAGCCAAACATGCTCCGTTTTCATTTCCCCCAATTGGTCATGCAAGGATAGGGTCAATAGGTTCCAACCTAGGGTCCAAACTAGGTTTACAATCCCTTTCCAAAAGAGAGAAGGGCTTGGCTCATTGATCCAATACCTATTTACTTTCCTAATCTCTAATGATTAAGATTAGTATATCATTGGATTCTACATCTCGAGGGCTTTTCGAGATATGTAGAACTCCCAATTCCGACGAACGGGTCAAAAGTTATGGCTTCCGGAAGATGGCCAATTTAATTTTGCCCTGCAGGTTCCCGGCGTCCGGACACCCGAAACCCAGTGTCCGGAAGCCCGAAAGTAGTATGGGCAAACCCCAGCGTCCGGACGCCCAGAGGCAGAAACCTCCCGGGAGTCCCCTGTTTTGCTTGATTTTTGAACTCATTCATTCCAAAGCATTTCCCACCAATTTCAAGCCTTTTCAAAGGGTGTAACCTGCACAAAATTGAGCCACCATGCTCTTCATTCATCCCCTTCCATTCCAACCACCCATATACAAGGCCCATTTACATTCAAATCCTAGAAAATTCCTAATTAACATGTTTAACCAAATTAATCAAAACAAGCTTGGCATTTAGGGAAATCTAAGCAATTGAGATTAAAATCATTTCAAGAAGCAAGAAATATACATGCATGATCATATATAAAGCTAATCTACTTGCCTTCACCAAAGAAATGAAAGAAATGGAAATTTGAGAGAGAGAAATTGAGGAGGAGAGCTCTCCACTCACATCCTAGCCAAACCACTTCCAATAACCCTTCTCCTACACCCAAAGAACACCAAGGAAGAAGAAAAGGAGAAATCCATGAACATACAACATGGTTACAGTAGTAAGGAAGAATTTGAGAAGAAAAAGTTGACGGAAACTTACCAAACTTGGATCAAAAGGTAGAGGAAGAAGAGATGAAGAGATTTGTGAGCTTGGTTTCTTGAAATCTCCCCTTTAGGTAGCACATGCAAGAAGAGAGATGAAGAGGAGAAGAACAACCAGTCACAGCAACTGATGTACTCTAAAATGAAGGAGGAAGAAACGAATGTGGTAGCTGGGTTTGAGTTTAAAATAAGAGATGAAGGGGGAAAAGTCCAAAATACCCATTTGAGTGAAATGAGAGAAATCTTATTCTTTGAGGGACTTTGAGACGTCGAATCGTGACAGGTCAAGAACGAAAAATGACGAGTGCGACGAGATCTTTACAACGAACCCAAATTCGGCGAAAACGGAATTTTTCAAAAAAATGACTAATTCTCCTATTAATCACACCTAATCCCATTTAAGACTAATCGCACTCGGAATCAAACGAAACTTCGTAAACCACTTTCTAATGATAAAAGCGACTCGCTTAGCCACTAAACCAACCTAATTAGCTAGAATCACAATTAATTAGGCTAATCACCAATATTAAGAAATTAATCACCCTATTAAGGTCGGGGACCTTACAAGAGATATCCTTCTTTAGTTCTTTGTACTTTTGCTTCTATCTCTAGCACTAATGTATCCAAGGATTTTTGCTTTTTCACTATCGCTTTTAGAGATAGAGACGAAACTATCAATCCTCAAAGGATTGGGTCCATCCTCAACATTCCCTCAAATCATAATGGCATCAAGTTTATTTCAGACTCCTTAACAGAGGATGAGAAGTTGGAAGCCACAATGGCACTGTGTGGCTACCAAGCATAATGGGATGCTAGAAAGAATCTTCTTCCCTCTACATCATTGATACCCCTCTACCGCATCGTCCATAATCTTTTCACTTTCAATGTATATCCTAGGGAAGGCAACCGAACTGAACTCACAACCTATATGGTGAGTATACTTCATAAAGTTATATCCGAAAGACCGGTTTGCCTTTCGTCCATCATTTGTCATACTATCATCAAGTATCATACATCCACTGCCCAAAAGAATGATATTCCATTTGGGTTTTTCATGACTCAATTTGCTAGATCATTTGGTATTCCTAAACCTAGAAATGAAAAGGGCCTTTCCAAAGTTCCTTTTTCACAGTCTGTCACGCCCCCAGCGGTGAAGCCGGGGTTATGCGTGAGATTAGGGCTAATTTAAAAATTTTCCCATATTAATCAAATGCAGGTTAGCCCCAATCGTGTCCCATCTGGATCGAAGACCGCTGTGAGGTGTAAACTATTAGGGATTTTGTGTATTGCAATTTGATGGATGCATTATCATTTTAGCAACTCATGATTTTTCACACAAGCATTGAGTTAAATATCTTGAAATCTGATTTCTACATGCATTGTTTTTAAATATTGTAAATCTTATAGTTTGCGCATGTTTTGGATTTAAATCTGGGATGCATTTGTTTTTGAAAAGAATTTTTACAAATCAAGCTAGCCTATGTTTTAAAGTTTCAAATTATATTTGGCTTTTTATGTTTCATGATTTTAAAAGAACTTAGATGATTTAAAATCATGTTTCCAAGCTTGGTTTAGTGGTCCAAAAATCCCTACATGAAAATACTTTGAAATGTGCAAAAGTTAGGATTTTAGCCACACTGTCGGTTAGCATGTCGGTCAGGTGTCGGCTAACCGACCATGGTTCAGAAGCTGACCGAAAGCCTCTCGGTTAGAATTCCAGAGAGCTGTTTTCTGAACAAAATTGTACTGTCGGTTAGCTTGTAGGTTCCTGTCGGTTGACCCACACCTGCACAACGGAAAATTTCTTAACAGTTGGAATCTGACCGTTGAGGTGTCCGTTGACCGACACCAACCTGTGGGTCGACCGACAGGTAGCCGTTGGACCACTTTTTCTATAAAAGAAACTCATTCCTTGGCCATTTGTGATGATCTTTGAAGCCCTTCTTGAGGTATTTTGAGGTAAAAGAAAGGGGATCAAGCTAAGGAGGGCTAATGGTCATTAAGGAAAGCTAAAGCTTGGATTAATGAAGTTAAACCACCAAGTAAGCTTTGCCTTTTATTAATCATTGTTTTATGCTTTATTAAACTATTGGTAAATGATTTTAGCATATAAACTATGATGTGTTGAATCCTCTACTTCCTTAGTCTTTGATTTAAGTCATAGGATTCCTCACCTTGATTTCAAAACAAGTTTGTTTTATAAACTTTGTTAATCATGCATTGCCAAAATCTTTGATTTCTTTTATGTCATGATTCATTAACTTGTTTTGAATCTTTCCTTGTTGTTTTCATTCATTTAAACCTTAGTTAAATTAGTTTTTGAAAACAACATTGCACATGCATCACTTGATTAGGCTTAAACATTTTCATACAACTTGTGATCTTTTGATTTTCATATCATTAACAAGTTTGTAGTTGTTCAAGTGATTTGCATATAACTTCAATCAAATCTTTTTATGTGCATTAAACTTTTGAATTGCTTTAAGCATATATTTTGATTGAGCTTTAATTTTAATCTTGATTGAAGTTTTCACACACACACACTTCATAAGCATTCATCTTTGTAATTCTTAGTGTGTTTGTGTGAGTTGATTTTCACTTTCATATCCGCCTATTTAGAGGCAATTTATTTAAGCTTAAATTGTAATCTCTTAGACTGTTTTGTCAAGACACTTTCTTTGAGAGAAATCATTTGCTTGTAAGGTTATTGCTTAGCCATATAAAATCATTGTGTATAGGTTGTTGTTTACCCTAGAAAAACAACATTGTAAAGTTATTGCTTAGCCATATTAAAGCATTGTATATAGGTTGTTGTTTAGCCTAGAAAAATAACATTGTAAGGTTATTGCTTATCCTTGAAAAGCATATTGTTGAGGTTATTGCTTAGCCTTTTGGAAAAGCATAAATAGTGGAAATCTGGTGGGGTGTTGAGTCACAAGCCGATAGTGGATGTAGGCATTGAGGCCGAACCACTATAAATCTTTGTGTAGTGGTGATTGATTTGTGGTGATTGATTTGTTTAAGCTTCCGCATTTTGTATGTTAATGTAACATCCCGACCCTTAACCTATATTAATTATAGCTAATTGCTTGATTAGTTAGTAAGTGTGTTTAGAGTCTTAGCGAGTCGGGTTTGACGTATGAATCGTGTGGGTGAAATCTCACGTGATTCGGAGCACGTTTGGGTATAGTAGGGGGGTGGTTTGCAATTTGGGAAGTTTTCAGGGGCTTAATTGAGATTATGAGTTTTTGTGAATTTGGGTGCATTGGATAGGTCTCATCATTTCATGAACTTTAGTCTTCTATCGCGTTTCGATTCGATGCGAGGAAGAGGCCCAAATAATCACTTAAGTGAATTAAGGACTAAACCCATAATTTTCATACATATCCTATGACTCATCTCAACCCATCCCTTATGACAACACCTCATCACATCCGGATGACTCATTCCTTCTCACCTCTATCATCATTTCTCTACTATTCACTCTCTTCTTCCTCTTCACTGACTTCTTGCCAAAGACAGCCATAGAACTTCCATCTTCATAGGCCAAGCTTCACATCTTCTTCTTCAAACTCCAAGGAACCCATCTATCTAATTTTCAAGAACTTCCAACCACAATTCCTTGAAAGGTAGGCTTCCAAAGCTTTTAACCATAGTGAATTTTCTTCTTTTTAGTTAGAAATGGATTAGGAATACTCACTACTACCCATTGCATTCATTTTGTAGAGTGATTTTGGGATTGAGAAGCTTTTACACCCTTTGAGCTCAAAAAGAGAGATTTCCTTAATTCTCTTGATTTTTTGGTTTAGCTCATCACTAAGGCAAGTTAATATATATACTTATGCTTTGATATACTGTTTCTTCCTTGAATTGATGATTGATTATGTCTAGATAACCCAATGCTCTAATCTTGACAATTTGAATTGAAAACATGATAAATTGGGTTAATCATCTAATGAATTGAATTGGAAATGAAAATGATAAATTGAGAAGTTTATAGAACCTGAAATGATGTGGGTTTTATTCTCAAAAGACTATGAAAAAGGTTCAGGGATTTTGGGAAACTGGAAGGGACCAAATACACATCAGTTACAGAACTGATGTTCTGTAACTGTGTGTACTCGGTCGACCGGCCCAGGGCTTCGGTCGACCGAAGACACAGGGTCAGGTGCGGACAGTACCTGACCATTTTACTGTTCATCATTTCTGCATATTAATGCAGGTCGACCCGGGCTGTACTAGGTCGACCGGGACAACTGTAGAGGACCTTTTGAGGAACTCTTTTGACCTCTTTTTCTATTGGACTTGTATGGAACATTGGCTACCTTTATGGACTCATTTGACTTGATATGAGGAGTGTTTTGGAGCATGCATTTCTCATTGTTATTCCTATTTTCTCGGTGTTCAACTTATATCAATCTTGAACGGTACGGGACAACGGGATACCCTCTTTTATATCTATGCACGAAGATTGTTTGTTCGGGTATCGCGAACCTTATTCCTTTCGTTGACTGAGTATAGTTGTACGAGACTATGGTAATAACTATTGACCTAAGATTGGATTGTTTATTGCTCTCGACTCTACATAGTACAATTGGGTACTTTCTACATGAAATGTTCATGTTCTATAGATTGCTTTACTTGTTTTGGTTTGGGATCAAATAATGAACTTAGATGATGACCTAGGATTCCCTTGATGTCTTGTTTATCTTGTATATGATTGATAGAAGTGTTGAGATTAGGCGGCTTTAATCGTAAAAGCTTGATGAGGACTACTATGGTATTGATACTTGAATAAGCTTGCTTGATAGTCTTGATCTGATTGATGGAAAGTAGTCTCTCAATTGTTTATGAATCTTGTTCACGCAAGAAAGCCTAGTCTCCTCACTCCTACTTGTCTAGGACTCTTGTGTCAGGCATCACTCAGTTGTCAACGCCCAACACAGGGTGGGGCACCACTTGTGTGAGGACCTTGGTTTGAAAGTCTGCGCAGTACTACTTTTTATATTTTGATGGATTGTACACCATCGGATACATCTTGCATTATTGATCTTGTTTGGCCTTTAGTTTCCATCTTGCTTGCTTACTTGTTTGCCGGGTTTTCATCCCGTGCCACTCTACCACAACTCTCATGTTGAGTATGGAGGGTCCTTGTTGAAACTATCCGTGGTGTATTAGCTTGTGTGATTTGCCTATTTGTTAGATTGTTCATGACTCGTATACTATGTATTTCTTATGTCTGAAATGCATATGTTTCTATTGATCTTGTCTCTTGTCTACTCTGATTCGATATGTATATCTTGTTGTCATTTGTATATATATTGCTTGCCAATCATCGTGTTGACGATGTTACTCTTGGTGCATAGGTACCGAACCCTTCTATATCGAGGAAGAGACGACGGAAGAAGTACAGGCGGATCAGTCTGATGACTTCTTAGATTTTATTACGGACGGCATTGTATAGCCGTACTGACCCCAGTACTCGAGAGCCTTCATGCTTATCTTGATAGATTCAACTTTTGTACTTTTGTTTATCTTTTGATTAGGCCTCAGTGTTGATGTGGCCTAATGTTGTAAATAATACTTTTGGTTTAAAGTGTTTAAACTCTGAACTTTAATGATGATATTTAGTATGGTTCCAAACTATGCATCTTTAAGATACCATTTGTAATTATTAAGCTTCCGCTATTGATTGTTTGTATTTGAGGAAATGTTTATACCTCACAGCGGTCTTCGATCCAATTGGGACACGATTGGGGCTAAGTTATATTTGACTTAGGTTGGAAAAAGTTTTAATTAGCCCTAATCTCACGTATAACCCCGGTTTAAATTTTGGGGACGTGACAAGTGGTATCAGAGCATTACTGGTTTCTAGAATTAAAAACAAGTAGAAACTAAGACGTGTGAGTATTGGATTTTTATTTTGGGTATCTTAGCTTTTGTAGATTGTATAGTTTGTTTGTTAGATCAAGTCCCATAGGACTAACGATTCTTATGTTTCAGGATGGCTGGCAGAAATAGGCGTCCTAACAGTGCTGGTAACCCAGAAAGTAGTAATGCTAATGTCAATGACCGTGATTCCATGGAAGACAGATTCAACAAGCTGATGCAAGCCTTTGTTGCTTCGCAAGAATCACAAACTCAGATGATGGCTGTATTACAGAGGCCAATTCCAGCTACACAGATCATTATGCCAGAAAGAGCAATAGATCCTAATGAGGTATTTGACAAATTTAAGAAGAGGAATCCGCCAGAATTTTATGGAAATGAAGATCCACTTGATGCTGATGAGTGGGTTGTACAGATAGAGAAGATATTTGATGTCTTCAAATGCACAGGGAAGGAGCGGATTCAACTGGCAGCTTATATGCTTCGAGGTACAGCAGAAATGTGGTGGAAATCAGTCAAGACTCCTTTTGTTACAATTGAGGATGAGACTGCATGGGAATCTTTTAGTACATTGTTTCGTACTAAGTTTATTCCACCTCATATTACAGCATTGAAGATAGCAGAGTTTGAGACCCTTCAGCAGGGAGAAGACTCAGTTCAAGTTTATGAGCAGCGGTTCACTAACCTATCCCGGTTTGCACCATCGCTGGTACAAACTGAAGCAGATAAGGTTATGAGGTTTATTAGGGGACTGAACCCCAACATCAAAGAAATGGTGACCAGCGTTACTTTGGCCACCTATGAAGAAAACCTCAAGCGTGCTTATTGAGCTGAAGAATCCATCAAGGAGAAAGCCCGTTACAATCAGAACCTCAGACAATTTCAGACTCAATGTAAGAGCCAGACTTCAAACTATCAGTATCAGCAATACCAGCAGCAATACCAGCAACGTCCACAACAACAACAGTATCAGCAGCAGAAGTCACAGCCACAGTATCAGCAGCAAGGCAAGAAGCCTAAGTTTGATCAACCCCAGAGACTTCATTGTGTTCATTGTGGTAAGAACCACCTGTCAGTCGAATGCAGAGTGATGTCAGGAGCATGTTTTGAGTGTGGCTTGCAAGGTCACCAAGTGAAAGACTGCCCTAAGAAGCAAGGGCAAGGTGTGAAGAATGTAGCTCCAAGACCACCTATTGCAGCACAGCCTTTAAGGCAAGCTCCACAGCAGCAGCAGCAACAGTTTCGAACTTCAGCTCCACCACAAGGCAGGGGACAATTCAGACCCCAAGGACAGCAAGGACAGCAAAGGCCTCAGGGATTTCAGCAAGGACAACAGCAGAAGTATCAGCAGAGACCTCAGCAGCATGGTAGACTTAATGCCTTGGATATGCAGGAGGGAGAGGATATTGAAGGAGTTGTGGAAGGTACACTCTCTATCTTAGATGTACCTGCTAGAGTCTTATTCGATTCTGGTTCCACACACTCGTTTATATCACCTATTTTTGCTGCATGTTTGGTGGGTGACATAGCTCCATTGCATTATATTTTGTTAGTTAGTACTCCCTTAGGGAAGACTGTGCGGTGTGAGTCCAATTTTCCAGCGTGCAAGTTGCGGGTAGGGACTTACATCCTATCTGCAGATTTGATCATCCTAGAGATGCAAGATTTTGATGTGATTTTGGGAATGGATTGGTTATCCATATACCGGGCAGTAATGGACTGTTTCAACAAGACCATCAGATTGCAAGTGTTAGCAGACACTGTGGAGATCGTTGGTAAGCGGAGACCCATGTCCACTAGTGTTATTTCAGCCTTGAGGGCAGATCGTTTGATTAAGAGTGGATGTGAAGGTTATGTGGCATTTATCACGGAGGATAGATTGTCCAAAGCGGTGGAGGATATTCCAGTTGCATGTGAATTCCCGGATGTCTTTCCAGAGGAGATACCTGGATTACCACCGGTTTGGGAGATAGATTTTACGATTGAGCTTGTGCCAGGGACGGCACCAATTTCAAAAGCTCCTTATCGTATGGCTCCAGCGGAGCTAAGAGAATTGAAAGCTCAATTACAAGATCTCTTGGACAAAGGATTTGTGAGACCGAGTGTGTCACCATGGGGTGCACCGGTTTTGTTTGTAAAAAAGAAAGATGGTACAATGCGTATGTGCATAGACTATAGACAGCTGAATCAGGTTACAATTAAGAACAAGTATCCTTTACCTAGGATAGATGAATTATTTGATCAGCTGCAAGGAGCACAATACTTCTCTAAAATTGATTTGAGATCAGGCTACCATCAGTTGCGAGTCAAGGACTCAGATGTGCAGAAGACAGCCTTCAGGACCAGATATGGCCATTATGAATTCTTGGTGATGCCATTTGGGCTAACCAATGCACCGAGTGTATTCATGGCCTTGATGAACAAGATCTTTGCTTCATGCTTAGACCAGTTCACAGTGGTGTTCATAGACGATGTTTTAGTCTATTCGAGGTCCAGAGAAGATCATGCAGAGCATTTGAGAGCTTCATTACAGATCTTGAGAGAGAATCAGCTCTATGCCAAGCTAAGTAAGTGTGATTTTTGGCTGGAGCAAGTGTCTTTTCTAGGACACATCATCTCTAAAGAAGGTTTGGCAGTAGATCCAGCGAAGATTGAAGCAGTTGTTAGTTGGCAGAGTCCGAAGACAGTAGCACAAATCAGGAGTTTTCTAGGTTTGGCAGGGTATTACAGAAGATTTGTAAAAGGATTTTCCAGCATAGCAGCTCCATTGACTAAATTGACAAGGAAAGATGTTCCTTTTGTCTGGACAGAACAGTGTGAGGCAAATTTTCAAGAGTTGAAGACTAGATTGACTACAGCTCCAGTTCTTACTTTACCTACGGAGACCGGAGGGTTTGTAATTTTTACAGATGCTTCAGGTATTGGTTTAGGATGTGTACTCATGCAGGAAGGAAAAGTAGTAGCCTACGGGTTCAGGCAACTGAAAGAGCATGAGAAGAAATACGCTACCCATGATTTGGAACTAGCAGCAGTGGTTATGGCACTGAAGTTACGGAGACATTACCTGTACGGAGAAAAATTTGAGGTTCACTCGGATCACAGGAGTCTTCAATACTTGTTCGGGCAGAAAGATCTGAATATGAGGCAGACTAGATGGATGGAGTACATCAAAGACTTCGATTTTTCGATTAAATATCATCCCGGGAAAGCAAATGTGGTTGCAGATGCATTGAGCAGGAAGGAAGCAACTATCGGATGTTTACAAGTAGAATGGTCTTTGACAGAAGTATTCAGAGATTTAGATATAGAATTCCAGCCTCAGTCTGAGAGGGTGATGATTGCAAACATGCATACTTGGGAGCCAGAGATTTTGGATAGAATCAAGAGCAGTCAAGGAGAAGATCCTGAATTAGTCAGGGTAATTGATAATATATCAGACAGACCAGAGTTCAGACTCGTGGAGGGTGTGCTATATTGTCAGGATAGATTGTGTGTTCCGGATGTACATGATTTGAAGAACGAGATTATGGTTGAAGCACACCATTCTCGTTATGCTATCCATCCAGGGAGCACCAAGATGTACCAGAATTTGAAGAACTTCTATTGGTGGAATAACATGAAGAAGGAGATTGCAGGATTTGTCTCAAGATGTCTTGTGTGTCAACAAGTGAAGGCTGAACATCAAAGACCTCCAGGATTACTTCAACCATTGAAGACACCAGAATGGAAATGGGAGCACATTACCATGGACTTCGTTGCAGGATTACCACCTACGAAGGGACATGACAGTATTTGGGTGATTGTCGACAGACTCACCAAGTCAGCTCATTTCATTCCAATGAAGATGAGAGGATCCATGGATATTTTGGCACGCAAGTACATAGATGATGTTGGAATTTGAGATGACTTGAGAAGTTTTTTGATGAATTGAAGAAGTTAGCATCTCAAGTATTGTTTTGAGTTGGAATTCTTGTCAACACATTGTCACAAACATGATGTTAATAAGCTGGTATTGATAGAGCTGAAGAGAAGAATCAGAATTGAAACTGTCAGGAATTTAGATTTCCTGAAACAGAGTGGCCGGTCGACCGGGCTCTTCATGCGGTCGACCGAGCAAGAAGAAACCTGCAGAAAATAGATTCAGGTAGCTCCCAGTTATTTTCGTGACACAGTGTGTCTTCGGTCGACCGAGACCCAAGGATGTCGACCAAGCTCGAAAGTTGTCTATTTCCAGACAGTGTCTTCGGTCGACCGAGCAAGCAAGGATGTCGACCGAGCACGGGAACCAGAGTTGCGCAGAATTAGAAGTTGTGCACAAAAATTCAGCATTCTTATCTAATTTGTTTGGGACTCTTTCTAAACGAATTGTAGCCTGTCTTGAACACAATTAAGGGTTACTATAACCTATATAAAGGCATGTATGGGTCGTTCTAAAAAGACACCAGAAAGAGAAGAATAGAGAAGAGTTTTAGAGAGTTCTTGAGAGAAAGAAGAAGCTGCTGGTGTGTGTTGCTGTGTGCTGATGTGGTGACTGTTTTCTACAGCAATTGTGGACGAGATTATGCTCTAGAAGATGGTGATTCGTCCATGAGTTAAGTGTCTCTTTTTTATGCTTTAGATTTCAATTTGTAAGGGATTGAGAGAGATAGAATTGTAGAGGGGAAGGGCTGTAGACAGAGTTTATTTCTATTCTGTTTTTACATCAAGTTGGTGCTTGGTGTTTTGGGTTTGGTGATCCTATCTGTGGGTGCAGATAAATTGTAAGGGGAGTCGGTGCTTCCTAGATAGTTGGTGCTATCTGAAACTAAGGGTTGGTGCTCTTTGTCGTTGGTGCGACTAAATATATTCAGACCGGTACCGGATCGGTGTTCGGACGGTTTTGATCCGTGGACGTAGCCTTTTGGTGAACCACGTTAAATCTGGTGTCATTGTGTGGTTTGACTTGTTTTGTTGTTGAATTGGACTTGTTTTTAGAAATCACTGATTCACCCCCCCCCCCCTCTCAGTGATCGCGGTATCCAACAATTGGTATCAGAGCGAGGCTCCCTTGATCAGTTTAATACGCTAAGGGTGATCTCTTGTCAAATCACATGGCAGTCAATACAGGGAATATGAAAGCACCTCTGTTTGATGGTTCTAATTACTCCTTTTGGAAGATTAGGATGCAAGCCTTCATCAAATCTCTTGGCTATGATGTTTGGGAGGCTGTCAGAGCCGGTTACAATGCTGCCACCGTACCCAATGATACAGCATCGAAGAAGTTGGCAGACAACGACTCCAAGGCGCAGAATGCACTCTTTAGTGGCCTTGTGGACAGCGAGCTTGTCAAAGTAATAGCATGCAAAACAGCCAAGGAAATTTGGGACAAGTTGCAAAGCATACATGAAGGTGATGAGAAGATTAAAGAAGCCAAATTGCAAACTCATCGCTCTCAATTCGAGTCTCTTCGCATGGAGGAAAGCGAGAATGTTGACTCGTATATGCAACGAGTGAATGAAGTCACGAATGACATTCGTGGACTAGGGGAAGAGATTAAAGAGCCGGTCATCGTCAAAAAGGTTCTAAGATCTCTTCTTCCCCGGTTTGATTCAAAAGTCTCAGCTATCGAAGAAGCCAAAGATCTGAATGCATTTTCCATGGATGAACTACATGGTTCTCTAACTGCCTATGAGATGCGCATAGGAAAGACGTCTTCATCTGATAAAGAAGCGGCCTTCAAAGTTCAGAAAAAGGCAAAAGAGACTGCTGGTCATGATGTTGATTCTGATGATGATGAGCTTGAGGCTCAATTTGTTAGAAAGTTGAAGAAAGGAAGCAATGGCAAGTACAAAGGGAAGCTACCCTTTAAATGCTTCAATTGTGGAGGTATTGGTCACTTTGCTGCGAAGTGTCCGCTAAAAGAAGACAATGATAATGACTCTTATGCTGAAAAGAGTAAAGGAAAGAGAAATTTCAGAAAAAGGGGCAAAGCTAAAAACTTTCTATGTCAACAAGATGACAGCACGTCTGAAACTTCAGACGATGATGAATCAACCGAAGCTCTCTTCATGGTCACTGTTGAAGAAGAAGAAGAGCTAGATCCGGAAGAGGATGAGGAGGCTGAAGTCAATCTTGAAGAGGAACTCATAGCCGCACTTGAGGAGCTTAGCATGGAACGCAAATCAAGTAAGAAAAATCTGAAACTTCTCCATGAATCTGAAAGTTCCATTATTGCTTTGAAAACTCAAGTAGAAGAATATAAAAGAATGGTAGAAGTCCTTGAAAACCAAATAAGTATCAAAAAGGAAGAGGCTATGAAACTTGAAACTGAGATCGCTAGAGCAAAGGCTGAAAATTTGGAAAATAGCAAAAAACTCAAAGCGCTCCAAGCGATTGAAGGGACTATGAAACTCGATGAACTACTGAAAGTTCAAAGACCTGCCCACTTCAGATTTGGTCTAGGATTTGAGAAAGGTGAATCCTCTAAGATTGCACCTCCTGAAAAGAAAGAGTTTGTGAAGCAAGTCACTGCACCTTCTAACTCTATGAAGCCCACTCAACCTAGAAAGGAGTCCATTCCTGTTAGAAAGGTAATGAAGATTAACCAGCCACAAAGAAGATACAAATTCTATGGTTATTGCTTTCATTGTAATATGTTTGGACATAAAAGAGCTGATTGTAGATTCTATGTTAGAAACAGCCCACTTGTGACTAGGAACCCTTTTTCAATCCTAAACAGCCACAAAATTGAGTGCTATATATGTCATAATTATGGACACTTGGCTAGGGATTGTAGGTTGCCTATAGCTAACCAATTTCAGGTTGAAAAGAAACCCAAGTTAGTCAAGGCTTGGAGAGCAAAGCAAAGTGCAGAAAGTCCCAAAGAATCTCTCATTGTGCAAACGGCATTCAATGCACAAAAGAAGGCAGCACCATGGGTCCTTGATAGTGGTTGTTCAAGCCATATGACTGGTGATAAAGTGAAATTCATCAAATTACAGCACTATGAAGGCGGTTCAGTGAAGTTTGGCAACAATGATGGTGCCAAAATCTGCGGAAAAGGTGTTATTCAGCTTATGGCAAACAAGATCAGATCGGAAGAAGTCTTATATGTGTCTGGATTGAGACACAACCTGCTTAGTGTGAGCCAGATCTGTGACAAGGGTCACGAAGTTATCTTCACAAAGAATGGGTTTGCCATCAAGAAGAGTAGCAACGGGAAAACAGTGGCAACTGGATCAAGAACTGCTGGAAATCTCTATACATTGTCAGATGGAGCTGAAAAGACCTGCTTGATGAGTCGGACAGAGGAAAGTTGGTTGTGGCACAAACGCCTTGGGCATCTAAGCTTTGATAACATGTCAAAGATTTGCAATTCAAAGGCTGTAAGAGGCATGTCTACAGTTGAAAAGCCTTCCAATCCCATTTGCGACTCTTGCCAAAAGGGAAAGCAAACGAGGGTTATGTTCAAGTCAAAGGAGCATCATTCCAAGAAACCTCTTGAGCTAGTGCACACTGATCTCTGTGGACCGATGCGAACTCAAAGCACCAATGGAGATAAGTATTTCATGTTATGTATTGATGATTATACTCGTATGACATGGGTATTGTTTCTTAAGCATAAGCATCAAGCACTTGATCGTTTTAAAGTGTTTAAAGCACAGGTTGAAAATCAATTGGAAAAACGTATCAAGATTTTAAGGTCAGATCGTGGAGGCGAGTTCACATCTGAAGAGTTCACTAAATATTGTGAACATCATGGCATTCAAAGACAGTACTCAGCCCCTAGAACTCCACAGCAAAATGGAGTTGTGGAACGGAAGAATCGCACCGTACAAGAGATGGCTCGTACGATGCTAAGTGAAAACAAGATGGCTGACAAGTATTGGAAAGAGGCAATTCATACGGCTGTATACATTCAAAATCGATGCTTGATCAGGCCACATGAAGTCAAAACTCCCTATGAGCTATGGTTTGGAAGAAAAGCAACAGTCAAGCACTTCAGAGTCTTCGGCAGCAAGTGTTACATCAAGCGGCTCGAACAAAATCCGGGCAAATTTGAAGAAAGAGCTGACGATGGTATATTTCTGGGTTACTCCTCTACTAGCAAGGCATATAGGTGTCTTAACAAAAGAACCAGAAAAATCATAGAAAGTGCTGATGTGAGAATAGATGAAAATATTAAACCAAAGAATGCAACTCATGATGATAGTCCAGTTTATGAGGACTCAAGTGAGATTGATGATGAGATGGCTGAATCTAATGATTCTGAGAAATCAAAGGATGACTCAGAAGATACTTCACCTAAGAAGCACAGCACTTGGGTAGAGCAACACCCTAAGGATCAAATCATTGGAGATCCTAAGGCAGGCGTTCAAACTAGACAAAGTGTAGTTAGCAATTACTCACTTGTGTCCACCATTGAACCCAAGACTGTGGCTGAAGCCAGTCTCGATGATAGTTGGTTGAAATCTATGCATGAGGAGTTGGAGCAAATTGAGAAGAACTCCACATGGGAACTTATTCCTAGACCTACTGATAAGAATGTTATTGGTACTAAATGGGTCTTTCGGAATAAGCTGAATGAAGATGGTCAAGTCATTAGAAACAAAGCAAGGTTGGTTTGTAAAGGCTATGCTCAAGTTGAAGGCATAGATTTTGAAGAGACCTTTGCACCGGTGGCTCGTCTGGAAGCTATTCGTATGTTTCTTGCATTGGCAGCATACAAAACCTTCAAGGTATTTCAGATGGACGTAAAGTCAGCTTTCTTGAATGGTTTACTTGAAGAAGAGGTCTACATTGAGCAACCTGATGGTTTTCTCATCAGCAAAAATTCAGATCTAGTGTGCAAGTTGAAAAAGGCTCTTTATGGACTGAAACAAGCGCCAAGGGCTTGGTATGCAAGGCTGGATCTCTATCTCCGCAAGATCGGTTTTGGAAAAGGACTTGTTGATAGCAATCTATATGTCAAAACTGAGTTAAGCAAACAGCTGGTTGTCATTGTTTATGTTGATGACATAATCTTTGGTGGCAATGATGAGGAGATGTGCAGGAATTTTGCTGAAGAGATGAAGAAAGAATTTGAGATGTCAATGCTTGGAGAACTAAAGTTCTTTCTTGGTTTACAAGTTCAGCAGCTGAAACATGGCATCTTCATATCACAAATGAAGTACATTAAGGAAATGCTGAAACGGTTCAATATGGAAGACAGCAAGCCAGTGAGCACACCAATGTCAACGAACACGAAGCTTAGCAAAGATGATAAGGCCTCGTCCGTTGATCATACCACCTATCGCTCTATGATAGGAAGCTTGCTCTACTTGACTGCAACAAGACCAGATCTTCTACAAGCAGTATGTATGGTTGCACGTTTTCAAGCAGCACCAACTGAAACGCACCTTACAGCAGTGAAACGAATCTTTCGATATCTGAAAGGTACTATGGAGCTTGGTATCTGGTATCCCAAAGGCAAATCCTTCACTCTTGTTGCATATTCTGATGCCGATTGGGCTGGATGCGTAGATGATCGCAAGAGTACTAGCGGCGGCGCATTTTATCTTGGAGAAAGATTAGTTGCTTGGCATAGTAAGAAGCAAGACTCAGTATCCCTTTCGACAGCGGAAGCGGAATATATTGCAGCGGCAACTTGTTGTACGCAAGTGTTATGGATGCGACAAATGCTCTTTGATCTAGGAGTTCCTACAACGGATCCTACGCCGATCCTATGTGACAACACGAGTGCAATTCATATATCTAAGAATCCTGTTCAGCACTCTCGAACGAAGCATGTAGCAATTCGTTATCATTTTCTTAAAGATAAAGTTGCTGATGGAGAGGTCAAGTTGGAATATGTTCCAACAACTGAGCAAGTGGCTGATATTTTCACGAAACCTCTGCCAAAGGAAGTCTTCGAGTATCTCCGGAAAAAGTTAGGAGTTACTCACTCTCCTAAACCGTAGGAGTTGTGCTTGAAAGGGGGAGCAATGCATTCATTGAATATCCTATTCGCTCCTCGGTTTGGTCCCTTTGGACTTGTTGTCAAAGGGGGAGAGATGTTATGCTATGATAGCAAGGAGAGATGTTATGCTAGGGGAGATTGTTGACAATGCACGGTTGTTATTTCAGAATTTCAGAATTGGTTCCAAGTGAGTGTTGAAAAGAACTTGGAAGAGCTGCAAGCTGGAGTTGAAAGTGTTGAAGTTCCAATAGTGTTGCCAACAATTCCAAAGGGGGAGATTGTTGGAATTTGAGATGACTTGAGAAGTTTTTTGATGAATTGAAGAAGTTAGCATCTCAAGTATTGTTTTGAGTTGGAATTCTTGTCAACACATTGTCACAAACATGATGTTAATAAGCTGGTATTGATAGAGCTGAAGAGAAGAATCAGAATTGAAACTGTCAGGAATTCAGATTTCCTGAAACAGAGTGGCCGGTCGACCGGGCTCTTCATGCGGTCGACCGAGCAAGAAGAAACCTGCAGAAAACAGATTCAGGTAGCTCCCAGTTATTTTCGTGACACAGTGTGTCTTCGGTCGACCGAGACCCAAGGATGTCGACCGAGCTCGAAAGTTGTCTATTTCCAGACAGTGTCTTCGGTCGACCGAGCAAGCAAGGATGTCGACCGAGCACGGGAACCAGAGTTGCGCAGAATTAGAAGTTGTGCACGAAAATTCAGCATTCTTATCTAATTTGTTTGGGACTCTTTCTAAACGAATTGTAGCCTGTCTTGAACACAATTAAGGGTTACTATAACCTATATAAAGGCATGTATGGGTCGTTCTAAAAAGACACCAGAAAGAGAAGAATAGAGAAGAGTTTTAGAGAGTTCTTGAGAGAAAGAAGAAGCTGCTGGTGTGTGTTGCTGTGTGCTGATGTGGTGACGTTTTCTACAGCAATTGTGGACGAGATTATGCTCTAGAAGATGGTGATTCGTCCATGAGTTAAGTGTCTCTCTTTTATGCTTTAGATTTCAATTTGTAAGGGATTGAGAGAGAGAGAATTGTAGAGGGGAAGGGCTGTAGACAGAGTTTATTTCTATTCTGTTTTTACATCAAGTTGGTGCTTGGTGTTTGGGGTTTGGTGATCCTATCTGTGGGTGCAGATAAATTGTAAGGGGAGTCGGTGCTTCCTAGATAGTTGGTGCTATCTGAAACTAAGGGTTGGTGCTCTTTGTCGTTGGTGCGACTAAATATATTCAGACCGGTACCGGATCGGTGTTCGGACGGTTTTGATCCGTGGACGTAGCCTTTTGGTGAACCACGTTAAATCTGGTGTCATTGTGTGGTTTGACTTGTTTTGTTGTTGAATTGGACCTGTTTTTAGAAATCACTGATTCACCCCCCCCCCTCTCAGTGATCGCGGTATCCAACAGATGACATAGTCAGATTACATGGAATTCCAGAGTCTATTGTATCAGACAGAGACACGAGATTTGTGGGTAGATTTTGGGTTAGTTTGCAAGCAGCCTTGGGTATTACATTAAATTTTAGCACTGCGTATCATCCTCAGACCGATGGACAGACTGAGAGAACGAACCAAACTATGGAGGATATGTTGCGGGCATGTGTTCTCGATTTCGGGAAAGACTGGGAAAAGAGTCTTCCTTTGTGCGAGTTTGCCTACAACAACAGCTATCACTCCAGTATCGGGATGGCACCGTTCGAAGCTTTGTATGGACGGAGATGCAGAACCCCGATTTGTTGGGAAGAGATTGGTGTTCGTAGTTTTCATGGACCTTCGATCATCAGTGATACCAGTGAGAAAGTGAAGCAAGTCATTGACAGGCTGAAGATTGCAAGGAACCGCCAGAAGAGTTACGCAGACCTCAAGAGGAGAGATTTAGAGTTCAAGGTTGGAGACAAAGTTTTTCTTAAGGTCTCACCGACTAGAGGGACTATGAGGTTTGGACAGAAAGGTAAGTTGACTCGGAGATTTATCGGACCTTTTGAGATTGATATGCGCGTGGGAGAAGTGGCTTACAGATTGATTTTACCACCAGCGTTAGCAGGAGTCCACAGGGTTTTTCATGTTTCCATGTTGAGGAGATATGTACCAGACCTTACCCATGTGCTTCATTATGAGCCTTTAGATGTCCAGCCGGATATTACATTTGTTGAGAGGCCGAAGGAGATCATAGACACCAAGGAGCATGTTTTGAGGACTAGGACTATTCACTGGGTCAAAGTACAGTGGGAGCATCACAGTCCGAACGAAGCAACTTGGGAACTCAGGGATCAGATTAAAAAGAAGTATCCAGAGCTTCTACCAGAGGTGTGTGAGATATTTGGAGGACCAAATAGTCCAAGGGGGGGAGGATGTAACATCCCGACCCTTAACCTATATTAATTATAGCTAATTGCTTGATTAGTTAGTAAGTGTGTTTAGAGTCTTAGCGAGTCGGGTTTGACGTATGAATCGTGTGGGTGAAATCTCACGTGATTCGGAGCACGTTTGGGTATAGTAGGGGGGTGGTTTGCAATTTGGGAAGTTTTCAGGGGCTTAATTGAGATTATGAGTTTTTGTGAATTTGGGTGCATTGGATAGGTCTCATCATTTCATGAACTTTAGTCTTCTATCGCGTTTCGATTCGACGCGAGGAAGAGGCCCAAATAATCACTTAAGTGAATTAAGGACTAAACCCATAATTTTCATACATATCCTATGACTCATCTCAACCCATCCCTTATGACAACACCTCATCACATCCGGATGACTCATTCCTTCTCACCTCTATCATCATTTCTCTACTATTCACTCTCTTCTTCCTCTTCACTGACTTCTTGCCAAAGACAGCCATAGAACTTCCATCTTCATAGGCCAAGCTTCACATCTTCTTCTTCAAACTCCAAGGAACCCATCTATCTAATCTTCAAGAACTTCCAACCACAATTCCTTGAAAGGTAGGCTTCCAAAGCTTTTAACCATAGTGAATTTTCTTCTTTTTAGTTAGAAATGGATTAGGAATACTCACTACTACCCATTGCATTCATTTTGTAGAGTGATTTTGGGATTGAGAAGCTTTTACACCCTTTGAGCTCAAAAAGAGAGATTTCCTTAATTCTCTTGATTTTTTGGTTTAGCTCATCACTAAGGCAAGTTAATATATATACTTATGCTTTGATATACTGTTTCTTCCTTGAATTGATGATTGATTATGTCTAGATAACCCAATGCTCTAATCTTGACAATTTGAATTGAAAACATGATAAATTGGGTTAATCATCTAATGAATTGAATTGGAAATGAAAATGATAAATTGAGAAGTTTATAGAACCTGAAATGATGTGGGTTTTATTCTCAAAAGACTATGAAAAAGGTTCAGGGATTTTGGGAAACTGGAAGAGACCAAATACACATCAGTTACAGAACTGATGTTCTGTAACTGTGTGTACTCGGTCGACCGGCCCAGGGCTTCGGTCGACCGAAGACACAGGGTCAGGTGCGGACAGTACCTGACCATTTTACTGTTCATCATTTCTGCATATTAATGCAGGTCGACCCGGGCTGTACTAGGTCGACCGGGACAACTGTAGAGGACCTTTTGAGGAACTCTTTTGACCTCTTTTTCTATTGGACTTGTATGGAACATTGGCTACCTTTATGGACTCATTTGACTTGATATGAGGAGTGTTTTGGAGCATGCATTTCTCATTGTTATTCCTATTTTCTCGGTGTTCAACTTATATCAATCTTGAACGGTACGGGACAACGGGATACCCTCTTTTATATCTATGCACGAAGATTGTTTGTTCGGGTATCGCGAACCTTATTCCTTTCGTTGACTGAGTATAGTTGTACGAGACTATGGTAATAACTATTGACCTAAGATTGGATTGTTTATTGCTCTCGACTCTACATAGTACAATTGGGTACTTTCTACATGAAATGTTCATGTTCTATAGATTACTTTACTTGTTTTGGTTTGGGATCAAATAATGAACTTAGATGATGACCTAGGATTCCCTTGATGTCTTGTTTATCTTGTATATGATTGATAGAAGTGTTGAGATTAGGCAGCTTTAATCGTAAAAGCTTGATGAGGACTACTATGGTATTGATACTTGAATAAGCTTGCTTGATAGTCTTGATCTGATTGATGGAAAGTAGTCTCTCAATTGTTTATGAATCTTGTTCACGCAAGAAAGCCTAGTCTCCTCACTCCTACTTGTCTAGGACTCTTGTGTCAGGCATCACTCAGTTGTCAACGCCCAACACAGGGTGGGGCACCACCTGTGTGAGGACCTTGGTTTGAAAGTATGCGCAGTACTACTTTTTATATTTTGATGGATTGTACACCATCGGATACATCTTGCATTATTGATCTTGTTTGGCCTTTAGTATCCATCTTGCTTGCTTACTTGTTTGCCGGGTTTTCATCCCGTGCCACTCTACCACAACTCTCATGTTGAGTATGGAGGGTCCTTGTTGAAACTATCCGTGGTGTATTAGCTTGTGTGATTTGCCTATTTGTTAGATTGTTCATGACTCGTATACTATGTATTTCTTATGTCTGAAATGCATATGTTTCTATTGATCTTGTCTCTTGTCTACTCTGATTCGATATGTATATCTTGTTGTCATTTGTATATATATTGCTTGCCAATCATCGTGTTGACGATGTTACTCTTGGTGCATAGGTACCGAACCCTTCTATATCGAGGAAGAGACGACGGAAGAAGTACAGGCGGATCAGTCTGATGACTTCTTAGATTTTAGTACGGACGGCATTGTATAGCCGTACTGACCCCGTACTCGAGAGCCTTCATGCTTATCTTGATAGATTCAACTTTTGTACTTTTGTTTATCTTTTGATTAGGCCTCAGTGTTGATGTGGCCTAATGTTGTAAATAATACTTTTGGTTTAAAGTGTTTAAACTCTGAACTTTAATGATGATATTTAGTATGGTTCCAAACTATGCATCTTTAAGATACCATTTGTAATTATTAAGCTTCCGCTATTGATTGTTTGTATTTGAGGAAATGTTTATACCTCACAGCGGTCTTCGATCCAATTGGGACACGATTGGGGCTAAGTTATATTTGACTTAGGTTGGAAAATGTTTTAATTAGCCCTAATCTCACGTATAACCCCGGTTTAAATTTTGGGGACGTGACAGTTAATCATCACATGTGACTAATTGATTTAAAGAAATTAAAATTTGTCATAATTACTCATTAAGTGTAGAGCACCCTATCCCCCCCCCCCCCTAGGGTTAGGATCCTTTGGACTTTCAATTGGTATCAGAGCAAGGTTACTCCATTTAGGACTTAAACACCCGGAGTTGATCCTCTCTATCTAGATCCTTGAGTTAGACCCTAGTAGTGTTTTTCTATGAAAATCATTAGAATGGATTCCACTATGATAGACTTTGTAGATTCTTGTGTAGATTCTTCTAGACCCCTCATTCTTCCATCTTTTGGAGATTCAAACATTGAATTTAAATTATCTCAACTTGAATCTAAACTTAAATTAAAAGAAGAAGAAATTAATGAAAATGAAGATGACATTCAACAAGCCCATGATGAATTATGTACATTTTCCTTAGAGCTTGTTAAAAAGAATAAAAGATTACAACAAGAATCTAAAAGTCTAAACCAAGAATTAGTCTCTTCTAAAAATGAACTTAAAGAAAAAGATGAATTAATAAATTGTATAGAATCTAAGTTCATGATCTCTTTACATAATCTATCTAATATTAAAGATGATATAAGAGAATCAAAGATAGATTGTGATAATCTTAATAAGGAAAATTCTAAACTAAGAGATCAATTAAAAAGGCAAGATGAAAACATTAACAATTTAGAATCCAAGTTAACCATTTCTATGGAAAATTTATCTAATGCACAAATTAAGATAAAAACTCTAGAACTTGGATCTAATGCTATCAATGAAGTTAAATTTGAATTAAAACTTGCCCATGAAGAGCTAAACAAATTTAAGGGAATTGAACATGAACTAACAAAAGTTAAAAATGAAAATTCAACCCTTAAAAACCAAGTCACTCAAATTGAAACCTACAAACAAAAGTATGAGTGCAAATTTACCCAAAGTGAAGAAAGATTTGAAAAGTTATTGAAATTGGGTAAATCTAAAAGAGATAGGACGGGTCTTGGTTTTGATAGGAATATTTCACATGACCTTAAATTCACCAACACATTTGTGAACGGTGAGTCCTCATTCTCTAGCACTCACACTTCCTTGCCCATGTCTAAATGTAATTATTGTGGTATTGAAGGACATTTTAGGTTTGAGTGCAAACAAAGGAGAAGCAATGTGTCTAAACCCATTGTGAACCAAAGAAAGTAAAATCAAACTCTATGATGGATAAGACACTAAAAATCAAGGAAGACTCCAAGAAGACTAAACAAGTTAAACCTATTAAAAAGGAGTCTCCTAAAATAGATTCTAAAAAGTTTAAACAAGTTAAACCAACTTTAAAAGAATCTATAAATAAAAAGCTTCTCAATGTATCTCCCTTAAATCAAAACATGAAAGGACTTTTGAAGAAAGTTGCAAAGTTAAATCTAAAATTCAAAAGTCAAATAAAGGGAGAAAATAAGAAGAAAAGAAAAGTGAACCAATCCCCTAAGAAGAAAAGTCACCAACCTCAAAAGACTAATCACCAACCTAAGCCAAATTTAGTTAAATCTAAACATCATGGTGATAAGTCTAAATTGAAAATTTATCAAGTCAAATCTCCTATAGTTGGTGAGACTTTTAAGATAGACCTCAAAGACCAACCCTCTCAAGACCTTAGGTGGATTCCTAAAGTTATATATTTAGTAAAACCTTAAGGCCTTGGACCTCTTTGACCAACCTACTCCTTAATAGTTAAATCATTTTGTTGGTCATGTTGCGTTTGTATTTTATGTTCTTTTAAAGTTACATTTCTTAAAATGCAATGTTTATTTGTAATCAATTGATTTTGTTTTCATGCACCATACTAGTTACATATCATGGTTTTCAAAATCATTTGACTATAATTTCCTTAATGTTAGATTTGCTCTTAGCTCTCATATAAGTTATATCACTTGTATTGCATTTCTACATTTGTTCAATTGATTGTGTTTTCAAAAGCTTTCATAGCTAGATTATTCATAATCAATTGATATTGTAAAATCATTTGTTTAGATGTCTTAGTAAGATTTGTTTTGAAAAACAAATGATTTGAAACAATTTGGATTTTCCATGGATTTCTAAGTTATACCTTCATATGGAAAATTACTTTGAAAAGATCAACTTGTATGTTTTCCAATTAAGTTATATCTTTTAAAATGCAAAGTTGAAAAAGTGTTATCTCTTCAAAATCATCCTCTTTATGCTCATTGTTGGATTTTGTTTATTGAAATGATTTGAAGATTGTATGAATGGAAATGCTTTAAAACCTTTTTAGTTGTATTCATAAAAGCATGTTCCATATTCTCATTTCCTTATGCATATGGTTATATCAACTTAAATGGAAATGAATGTTGTTATAGGCTATTTGCAACTTTTAGTTTCATTTATTTTATATGCAAATGTCTATTAGTTTCTTGTATGGTTGTGGTCTTATTTACATTTGTAAAAACCATACTAGGACTCTCAAATCCATCCTTTATGCTTACTAGTCATTCTATTTTTTTTTTTTGGATGGTTATAATGTTGATTCATATGTATTTTTTTTATTGGTATCATTCTTTATACATGTTTCAACTTCATAGTAGTGTGCTTGATCTTATGAACCTCTTTAAAATCGATTCCTTGTATTTCTTAGTTATATCTATTGTTTGATGGATGTCTTAGATGTTGAATTCATATGATCTTGACACTTTGAAAATTGCATGTTCTTCTAAGTTATATCTTTTTATGCAATTTCTTATGTTCATTACTATGCTCTTTAGTTATATTATTCTAAGTGATGAATATCAATTTATGATGCTTGTTGGAATTTTGTGTTTGTCACATGCTTGCTCTTAATCATGTTTCATATTCAATTGGTAATCAATTGGTATCATTCTCAATTAGTATCTATATCCAATTGGTATCATATCTTGAGTTTGTGATAGACCTTGTGTACATTGGATTGATCTTGATAGTCATATGTCTTTTATTCCATATCACATTCCATTAGCATCATATTCTTCATGATTGCCACCTCTCATGCTCATATAAATAAATCTCTTGACCACCATGTTTATGTTTTCATAATTTTGGTTGGTTAATGGTGAGGTTTGGCTTCATGATTGAACTTCATTTCATTCATCTTGTGCATGATAGTTATATATAATGATTGTATGAAATGAACTCAGAACTTGACATAGCTTATGATTTTCATAGTTAAATTGTTTGATGCTATGTGTAAGTTAACCCCATCTCATCATGGATAGCTCTAATTTGGATGAACCCTAATAGGTGTAATCATTAACTCCAATTTAGAGTGATTGAGTTAATAGTTTTATCCTTGAATCTCAATTGATATTTTTATTTATTTCAATTGATATCCATGATAGTTTATCTCCTTTTGACCTTGCTCTTTAATTATCCTATAGCTTATCCGTCAATTGGCATCTTTATATTGGTAATTTGATCAATTTGTACTTTAATAGTCAATTATCATTATCAATTGGTATCTAATTCTTCTCTTGAAGTTAACCCTCAATTGGTTAAACCATCTTCTTCTTGCACCTATTAGATAAATCCTTGTCAAAAGTTTGACAAAAGAAGAGTATGGATTGAGGGGGAGTAAACCTTCTAAGGAAGCATTAGAGTTGATCAAATTCACCCTTATATTGGCTCTGTACCCTTATAGCCTATCTATCCATGCATGATGCCCTGTTATATATTTCATTTTCGATTTCTTTTGTTAACAGGTGCTACTAAAGGTATTTTCCTTGTTTCATGTGTGTAGGTACCTCTCTTCAATTGATACCTTTGCAATTTAATGGCAAAGGGGGAGAATAATATTAAGGGGGAGAAAGTTCTCAAGTTTAATGGCAAAGGGGGAGAAAGAATTAAGGGGGAGAAAGAGTGATCAAGCTACCCAAAGGGAGAAAATGCATGGTCATAGGGGGAGAAGATGATAGAAGAAAGAGCTTGGAAGCTAAAGAAGATGCTTGGTTTAAAGAAAGGAAGATGATGAGAAAGCTTGAAGATTGATCAAGCTCCAAGCATCAAGGAGAATGAAGAAAAAGAGCTAGAACCCAAGCTAAGTGAAGAAGCATCCAAGAAGATTTCAAGGATTGTCCAGCCAAGGAGGAGCTGAAGACTGTGTGAAAATTTAGTGTTGAGCAAAGTTTGCCAACATATAAAAGGTTTGCCATCAAATTGCAAAGGGGGAGATTGTTAGGGATTTTGTGTATTGCAATTTGATGGATGCATTATCATTTTAGCAACTCATGATTTTTCACACAAGCATTGAGTTAAATATCTTGAAATCTGATTTTCTACATGCATTATTTTTAAATATTGTAAATCTTATAGTTTGCGCATGTTTTGGATTTAAATCTTGGATGCATTTGTTTTTTAAAAGAATTTTTACAAATCAAGCTAGCCTATGTTTTAAAGTTTCAAATTATATTTGGCTTTTTATGTTTCATGATTTTAAAAGCACTTAGATGATTTAAAATCATGTTTCCAAGCTTTGTTTAGTGGCCCAAAAATCCCTACATGAAAATACTTTGAAATGTGCAAAAGTTGGGATTTTAGCCACACTGTCGGTCAGCATGTCGGTCAGGTGTCGGCTAACCGACCATGGTTCAGAAGCTGACCGAAAGCCTCTCGGTTAGAATTCCAGAGAGCTGTTTTCTGAACAAAATTGTACTGTCGGTCAGCTTGTCGGTTCCTGTCGGCTGACCTACACTTGCACAACGGAAAATTTCTTAACCGTTGGAATCTGACTGTTGAGGTGTCGGTTGACCGACACCAACCTGTGGGTCGACCGACAGGTAGCCGTTGGACCACTTTTTCTATAAAAAGAAACTCATTCCTTGGCCATTTGTGATGATCTTTGAAGCCCTTCTTGAGGTATTTTGAGGCAAAAGAAAGGGGATCAAGCTAAGGTAGGCTAATGGTCATTAAGGAAAGTTAAAGCTTGGATTAATGAAGTTAAACCACCAAGTAAGCTTTGCCTTTTATTAATCATTGTTTTATGCTTTGTTAAACTATTGGTAAATGATTTTAGCATATAAACTATGATGTGTTGAATCCTCTACTTCCTTAGTCTTTGATTTAAGTCATAGGATTCCTCACCTTGATTTCAAAACAAGTTTGTTTTATAAACTTTGTTAATCATGCATTGCCAAAATCTTTGATTTCTTTTATGTCATGATTCATTAACTTGTTTTGAATCTTTCCTTGTTGTTTTCATTCATTTAAACCTTAGTTAAATTAGTTTTTGAAAACAACATTGCACATGCATCACTTGATTAGGCTTAAACATTTTCATACAACTTGTGATCTTTTGATTTTCATATCATTAACAAGTTTGTAGTTGTTCAAGTGATTTTCATATAACTTCAATCAAATCTTTTTATGTGCATTAAACTTTTGAATTGCTTTAAGCATATATTTTGATTGAGCTTTAATTTTAATCTTGATTGAAGTTTTCACACACACACACACTTCATAAGCATTCATCTTTGTAATTCTTAGTGTGTTTGTGTGAGTTGATTTTCACTTTCATATCCGCCTATTTAGAGGCAATTTATTTAAGCTTAAATTGTAATCTCTTAGAGTGTTTTGTCAAGACACTTTCTTTGAGAGAAATCATTTGCTTGTAAGGTTATTGCTTAGCCATATAAAAGCATTGTGTATAGGTTGTTGTTTAGCCTAGAAAAACAACATTGTAAGGTTATTGCTTATCCTTGGAAAGCATATTGTTGAGGTTATTGCTTAGCCTTTTGGAAAAGCATAAATAGTGGAAATCTGGTGGGGTGTTGAGTCACAAGCCGGTAGTGGATGTTGGCATCGAGGCCGAACCACTATAAATCTTTGTGTAGTGGTGATTGATTTGTGGTGATTGTTTTGTTTAAGCTTCCGCATTTTGTATGTTAATCATCACATGTGACTAATTGATTTAAAGAAATTAAAATTTGTCATAATTACTCATTAAGTGTAGATCACCCTATTCACCCCCCCCCCCCTCTAGGGTTAGGATCCCTTGGACTTTCATAAACATTTCCTCGAATATAGTTAACAAATAGTGGAAGCATCATAATAATAAATGGTATCTAAAAGATGTATAGTTTAGAGCAAATACTGAATATCATAATTAAGGTTCAAGTTGAGACTATTGACAAAAATATTAATTACAACATTAGGGCACATCAAAAACCTAGGCCTAATCAAAATGATAAAAGAACCAAAAGATGAAACTAAACAAGATATGACATGAAGGCTCTCTCGTACGGTGTCGATATGGCTAGACAATGCCGTCCGTATAATACTCTATGGAGTCATCAGGCTGATCTGCCTGAACTTCCTCCGTCGTTTCCTCCTCGTAGGTGATAAGCTCGGTACCTATGCACCAAGAGTAGCATCATCAACACGATGGTTGGCAAGCAATATATATAAGAATCCATAGATATGTAGTACGAATATGAATGAACAAGTAGACATAATCATAGGAAATGTATAGCATTCTGATCATTAGAAATGCATCACATTCGAATCAGAAACAGACTATCAAAGTAGGCAACCACATATACTAATAATAGATGAATTGCAGTCTTATAACCCATGTTCAAATAACTGATACTGATGTCTCTTGGCTCATGGGCTACTCGACCAAAGGACATGGCCCAAAGCGCATCCAATCTCGCCTTGAGCTGATAATAACTGATATCTCTTGGCTCATGTGGCTTAGTCCCCGAAGGAGTGGCTCACAGTCTTGCCTTGAGCTGAAAATATAGAGTCCTCACACAGGTGGCATCCCAACTGTGCTGAACGTTGTCAGCTGAGTGGTGCCCAACACAAAGAATCCTAAACAGACAAATCAGTGAGGGGCTAGGCTTTCTTGCGCGAACAAGATTCATCAAACAATAGAGAGACTACTTTTCTTCAGATCAGATCAAATCAAAATCAAACGAACAAACTTCAGAGTATCAATACCATTAGTAGTCCTCTTCAAGCCTTTACAATCAAAGCCACCTAGCCTCAACACCTCAAACAAACCTCAGAATAAACGAAACATCAAAAGGGGTCCTAAGTCAATTATCTAAGTTCTTCAATTTAATCCAAAACAAAATGAAGTAAACAGAGCTAATGAACATGTACATTACATGTAGACAGTACCAGACGGTACAATTCAGAATCATAAGCTATAGACAATCCAATCCTAAGCCTAACATTAAACCCGAAGCATCATACAACCTATCTTGTCAACGAAAGGGTTTAGGGTTCACGATACCGCGACGAACAATCTTTGTGCATAGATTTTGATAAGGGTATCATGTTGTCCCGTACCGTTCGAGATTGAATTTGGATGAAACCCGATGCAACCGGAATAACTACGAGGAATCGTCGGCTCAAGACATTCCCCGTACGTAGTCAAATGAGTCCAAATAGGGGTAACCAAGGTTCCACCTAAGGCCATAGACTAAAGGGTAATTCCTCTCAAAAAGGAGGGAATTTGGCTAAGGCAAATATCAGGTTCGGTTAACCGACAAGTTTGGTCAGCCGAGATCTGACCGACAAGGTGACCGACCGCACAAAAGGCCCAGAAAACAAGCTCTCTGGATTTGTGACCGACAGGTCACTGAGTGCAGGTCGGTCAGCCAAGAGATGACCGACAAGGTGACCGACATCACAACTCCATTTTCAGTTAAATTGTAGCTCACTGGAATTGTGACCGACAGGTAACCAAGAGGTCACTGAACTACAGTTCGGTTAACCGACACCCAGGTTCGGTTAACCGAACTGCCCTAGAATTCTGAACCGAATTCCATGCATGATCAGTTCAAAACTAATGGATTTCACTCCCTTCATTATTCACACTTGTAAATAAGGAAAAATAGGGCCTAACCCTCTGCACAAACATCCATACCCCCTCTCTATCAAGTCCATACAAATCAAAATCCATTCCATTAAACATCTAAGCAAGATTATCATGATTCCAAAACTCTAAGTATCAAACTGAGCATTTAACATCTAAACCATAATTTTTCCATACAAATCAAGGAAGACAAACATATCAAACATAATTATAGATATCTACTTGCCTTTGATGAAGAGCTAAGAAAACCAAAAGAAAATGGAGAAATCCTCTTTTGAGCTCAAACTTGTGTAAAAAGGTTCTCACACCCAAATCTCTCTACAAAATGAATGCAATGGGTTGGGGTGAATCTCCTCAGTTCATTTCTAACCAAAAGGAAAAGGATTCACTAGATCTACAAGCTTGGGGAGCTTACCTTGGAATGGGTTGAGATGGAATAGCTTAGAAAACTAGATATTAATGATCTAGGAAGCTTGGGGAAGAAGATCGGAACTTTCACCGGCGACGTCGGAGCTCCGGTGGTCGGCGGCAGTGAGGAGGAAATGAAGAAATGATGAAGGGGGCTGAGTCTCTGGAATAGGAATAGTGAAATGAGAGTGTTGTGAGATAGGAGTTGAGTGACTTATATTTAGGTTAGGTTAATGGTTAATTACAATCTAATCCTTGGCTTTACTAAAGGTGAATTTCAGGCCTCTTCGATGCGTCGAATCAAAATGCAACTGAAGACTAAAGTTCATGAAATGTTGAGATCTACCCGATGCACCCGAAGTCACAAAAACTCATAATGACATAAAAACCCCTGAAAACTTCCCAAATTGCAAACCACCCCCTACTGTACCCAAACGAACTCGGACTCGCGCGAGACTTCGCACGCGTGATCCATACGATAAACCCGACTCGCTAAGATAGTAAACACACTTACTAACTAATCAAGCAATTAATTATAACTAATGGTAAGTTAAGGGACGGGATGTTACACAGTCCAACATCAACCAAATGAACCTCATTCCGAATGTCATTGAGGGACAAATTCCCTTAGTTGAGGATCCTCCACTAGCCCAGGAGCCTCCTGTACAAGGTCCTCCACCTCATGCTCCTTGTGCTCATTTGCACCGTCATGCTACTCAGCCTCCACCTCCGACTCCTCAACCTTCATCTCTTGATGAAAGACCGGCTTCCATCGAGTGGTCCATTGCAGGCATACAAAGGAAGCAATCTAAGATGGAGAACACAGTGACCATGTTGTTTTGATATCTCTCCAAGATTTCTAAAAGCTACAGGAAAGATGATGTTGAAGCTCCTTCGTCTCCTTCTCCTCCTTCGCCGGATTCGGACTAGAGCTTGGAAGTTGACCACCATTGTTTTGTGTCTATGATTAGTGGCGTGATGTAGTGGTTTATGAGAGGTGTTTATGTGTTTGGGAGTCTGTAGATATGGTTTAGTGGATGTTTATGGCTCTCAGACATGTTATTTTCTGAATGTTAGTCTTATTGGTTCATTTGATGGGGTGTGCCATCTTTTGATGGGAAAGATATCTAATGTTTCAAACATTCATAGTTATATCTATATGCATTATCTAATCTTCTCTTTATTTGTGCCTATAGTCATATCAATTTGATGAGATGGATGGATTTTTGTTTTTGAAGTTCCTGCCGATGCTCACTTAGACAAATGCCTTGATCACCAATTTCATGTTTATGCCTTATACTTAGAGTCATTTAACATGATGGATCACTTTGGTGATGATTTTTCAAAATGTATATCTTAATCACCATTCTCATAGATACCATCATATGCTCCTTGGATTTCATTGTTACATCAAAATTAAGATCACATTGAGCATTGTTACTTATCATACATGATAGCATGTTTTGCATTTCATTTTCAATTTTATTTGTTAAACAGGTTCTACTGAAAGGTGTTTTTCTTTGATTCGTGAATGTAGGTACCTTTTCCAATTGATGTCAAAGGAGGAGAAAATGTTTAGCTTGTCTAAAGGGGAATACAGAGTATGATGTCAAAGTGGGAGAATATGAATAACTTAGTAAATGAAAAGAAAGGATGGCAAGATCAAAGGGGGAAATAAGAACAAGATGTTTGATTAAGGGGGAGAGCAAGCTTCAAGAAAAAAGAAGCTCTAAGGTCCCAGATTAAAGAAAACTAGCATTATGAAGAAGAAGAAGGCCTAGGACCCAAGGTCTAAGAAAGCATCCAAGGTCTCAAGAACTGTCCAGTTCAGGGGGTGCTAAAGACTGGAAGAGAGAATTCAAGTGCTGTTTGTGTTTCCATCAAATTGCAAAGGGGGAGATTGTTAAGGATTTTATGTGTTGCAATTTGATGGATGCAATCATTTTATCATCATTTGAATTTTCATACATGCATTGATTTTGAAAATCTTGAAATCTTGAATTTACTCATGCATGGTTTTATAACTTTTAAAATTGGTTTTTATTCATGTTTTGGATTTTAAACTTGGATGTATTAATATTGAAAAGTTGATCTATTTGATTTTCAATCATGCATGCCAATGGAGGAATATTCACAGTTTTGTTAGTTTGCGAAGAGATTGAGTGATAGGTCCTTAAAAATGCACATTTTGGGCCATTTTAAGGATATTAATCAACAAGAGTCTCATTTAAAGAAAAATCATGTTTTTATGCATTTTGGGTTCATTGTAGTGCATTCATGCATAAATTGCTCAAAAATCATCATTTTTGCATAAAATCATGAAACCTGCCATTTTTGGAACTCTATTTTTGGAAAATTCTTCCAAATTCGTTTTTCTCATGAAATGAATCAATTCTTCATTATCATTAATTAATTCAAGTAAAATCATGCATAATGATGTGCATTTTCATTGTCATTTCATGAAAGATGGGCCCACTATTATGCAATTGTGACTTTTATTCAAAATTATTATTTTAAGTGGAATTTTATTTTTTCTTGTAGGAAAATGGTGAAATGGGTCCCACAAGAGATATTTGAGTCAAATAAATCACTTTGGAAGTAAAGGAAGAAAGAAAAAAATGCAAGAAGATTGGGAAATTGGCTTCATGGGGATGCACAACTGTGAGTCACACATGTGGGGCGGCCAAGAGTGGGTCCACCGTCCTTGGTTACTTCATCTCAAATTATCTTTTGAGAATTTCAAAGAGGATCCAAAGATATTTCAAGAAAATTCAAGAAAGGAAGTCAAATTGGTGAAGATGCTTTTTACACATGGAAGAAAGATAGAACAAGAAAGTTTGCAAGAAGGTTCGCATGCACATGGACGTCCACCTAAATTCAAATCCAAATCCAAGATTGACCAACTCAACCAAGATTCTCACTCAAAAGACAAGTCAAAGGAAACAATTTTAAAAGAAGAAAGTGCATTATATGAAGACAAACATGGAAGGAACCAATACAAGTATGGGACATCCATACCTAGTCATTTAAAGATGACTCATGGCCATGCATTTTAAGGTGGGCTCCACCTCTCCTAAATTTAAGAATTTTGGAATTTAGAGAGGTCCCACAATGCACACAAAATTCTCATCAAAAGTGAGGGCCAAATTGTAAAGATTCACTTGACTTCTAAAGATGGAAGGTTTTGTGTAGTGATTGGTTTCCAAGAAAAGCAAGCAAGATTCTCTCTTCAATTGCTAAATCTTTGCTAAATTGGAGAAGATGTAGGAGGAACTTTTGATAGCTACAAAAAAGGATTTTGGAGACAAAATAGGGTAGCCAAAACCCTATTTAAGGATGCCATGGGACATCACATAGGCCCATGGAAAGTAGCCCCCTCTAGCACCTCCTCACTCCATCCTCTCCACTCTCTTTCTCCTCATTGTGTTCCTCAAGGAGGCTTAGCCCTAAAGCCACACTACTCCCTTGGGATTTTTCATCTAGAAGAGGTTTTCTTTTCCATCCTAACATGTATTCTTTTATTTTTTATTTTCCATCTTATGTAAAAGAATCTACGTGTTAGTAAAAGTTATCTTTCTCATTATTATTGTTCTTATGGTTTATGCTTGATGCTTTATTTATGTTGCTTATTTTTTAGCTTGGATTGACGATGCAAGTTCACAAGGGCATATTTGAAGTGATTCTAGATTGTATTAAGAAAGAATTTTCGAGAGGATGATTTCACTACTTGAACCACATTTAAATTCTGCACAACTACATTTATTTTTCTTCGCAAAACTACATTTAAATTTCAGTTTCATTACATTTAAATTATTGTTAATCATTACATCTTAATTCCTTGCACATATTTTTTCTTCTTTCTCATTTGTTTGTTTTGATGATCTCTCCGTCTTTGCATAATTTGATGGTTGAATGTGCATCATGACATGCATTAGCAGTAGGTGTTGTGTTCTAACATGTGCAAGATATCAAAATAAAAAATAAAAAAGGGGTTTCACTTATGTGTGCAAGATGGAAACTCAGATTTGACAAGCACAGATAGACATCCAATAGAGTCCACATCGTTGGAATCTACAAAAATCAGATCATATACATTGTAGATATTTGTGATTTATACATTACAGATATTTGTGATTTATTCAAGGCAAGTATTTTTGGAAATGTATTTAATTTTTATTTAAAGTAGGAATGATGATTGTATTTTTTTTAGTTTTTAGGCCAAATATAGATTTTCTATTAGGGCAGGTAACAAGTTGAAGAGTCCTTGTTTCCAAAAGCTCCCTGTGGATTGACCTAGTTTTACCAATTTTTACTACAATCAAAGCTCTGCGCTTGGAGCCGCGATCATTGAGCAGCACTTGAAGACTCTCTTTCATTATTTGAGGACCATTATGCAGCATGATAAGGCATTCAAGCACGAAGTTTTAGCTTATTCGAGATGTTATTCCGAGTTTCAGGAGATTTGAAGTTGGATTTATGGTTGATTTGGTGAAGACTGAGGCGATGTTTGATCCGGGAAAGTTTGCAGAGGTGTCGGAAGTTTGGAGTTTCTTGGGACTCGTGAGATATTATCAGAAAATTGTGAGAGGATTCTCGGCCATTGCAATTTTGTTGGCGAAGTTCATCCAATAGGAGGTGTTGTTTGAGTAGTTAGATGAAACACGAAGCAAATTCCCAATAGCTGAAGGAGTTGATTGCAGAGTTGGTCCTTATCTTACCAATGGACATTGAAGATTTCTTGTACTTCCACGGTCGTGCAGAACATCAGAACAGGTTACATTTGGATACAAACTGAGAAAGTTACTGCTCGTGGACCAAGATAATTACAAGACTGTGGTAAGGACTATGAGATGCATGACTTGGATTTGGCAGGAATGACATTCTTACTAGAGAAACATGGACGACACATTGACAGGGGGAGCTATGCGGTTGACTATTGTGTTCATGTCAAAAACAGACCCTTATGCAAAAGATCAAGGACAATCGGTGGAGTGATTTAGAGTTAGTGGAGACCTTTGAGCTATTTACTTGGAGATCTGACTTCAAGATTGGGAATAGAGTGTTGTACCTCTGTGATGGATTTTGTACATCATATGTGGAAGCTCGAACATGGGACTGTGAAGAGGCACCTCGTACAAGGAGATTGATTCATGCAGTGACACGACCCGAGCCCGAGATTATCATAAAATCGAGTTAATTCGCATCGCGTCGCATACTTACTCCCGTGAATTTCAATCACATAAAAACTCATAAGGGATATCATACATACATTATGCGGAATATTAACTTATAAACAAATGTACATTGCTCATACTTAAAACAAAACGTATTTACACCTTCACTTGCATATTTACATACAATGCAAGGATTCAAAAGTATGAAACGTTTCTAAACTAACTCTCATAAAAATTCCAACTTTTCAAATTTATTTCCACTATACGGGTCCTCCTGGAGGAACTGACCGGTCTCCTCCTTTGTCGTTGTGGTCTCGGGACAGGTAGAGGAACTGGGCCTGTAATGTCATCAATAATACAATGTGAATTTAACAATTCAGCAAAATATAAACAGTTCCATGATTACATATGCTAACCATATTTTTATACATCTATTCCAATGTTAGATTAACTCAATAACAGTAACAGTAACATCAACATTAACAGTATGAGTCTTTAATAAAAGTTTGGCTACTACTATAATATTTCTTTCACATCGCATCTCCCCAAACAACAGAAGGAATCGCATCTCCCTAAACAAAGGAAGGAAAAAGTGGAAATTATCTGTGACCGGGCCAGGGACTACTGACATCACCACGGCGTTCCGGAACACTCCCAAATAAACTGCTGCAGCCAGTAACAGCTCAATGAGCTTATAAAAATCACCATGTAGTGCCAGACTCGATGTATAACACAATTTCAGTTCATTTAATTCCATTTAATTATAATGAACGGATATAATCTAATGTATAATCTCAATTAACAATACCAACCAAATTGGTGTCTTTCAGTTATTTAATGTACTTGTGTTATTTTCGATAGACATCACAATTTATGTACATTAAAGTCCCTTAATTAACACCCATGGAGTACAAACAATGTAAACAACCTTGACTAAATCAGTAAGATTTAATTTAGAATTTACCCATAAAAATATCACTTCATCGGTTCGCTCGTCGGCTGACCTGTCGGTCAACCGATACACACTTGTCGGCTGACCGACATGTGTCGGTCAGGGTCTCGGTTTGAAAACTAGAGACGAAATTTTTTCCTCTCTTATAACGTCGGTCAGCTCTGTCGGTTCCCTGTCGGCTGACTGACACTTTCGGTCAGGTCTCGGTTTGAAAACCAGAGACGAACTTCTTCTTCCATGTTGCAATGTTGGTCAGGTTGTCGGTCAGCCTGTCGACTGACCGAATTCTGCCCAGAAATTTTCTGCAGAATTCTATTTTTCTCCATTTCATTTCCAACCTGTACAAGATACTTGGAACCTCCTGTTCCCTTCCTCAACATCATTCAAACATAAATAACACTTCTATTCCATTCCTCCAATCCATTCAATTATAATAAAACTGAAAATGGTTCAATACTTTATTTTAGAGAATGGAAAGGGACTTGTACCAATTAACATATGAAACATAGAAACCATTTATACTTGCCTTTTACTTGATCAACCCAAGTTTCTAACCTTGAGAAGATTTCTTTCCCAAGCTTTACTTCAAGCAAAACAAGAAACTAGAGGAAGAAGATGATGAACACAATCCTTGTCTTCAAAACCCACTTGAACTTTCTTGCCAATCACTTAACAAAGAGAAAATGAAATGAAAAATAAAGAAACGAAGGAGATGAAGAAGAGTTGTAGCAGCTGCTGGCATGCTATCACTGATTCACTCTCCTGACTCCAGCTCATGGTTCTTATGAACCTTGTCAATAGGCCATTTACATTTAAATCCATTCCTTTATACATATTTCAAGTTTGAGTCAATTCAAAGCTCAATCGATCCTTCTTAAGTCAAATGTAATCAAGTGTACTATGAAATTTCATGTACTCATCGAAATACACACGATGGTATCAAATGTTACTACATTCGATGAAATACACATAAATCTGTCATTACGAAAAAGTCCTCAAAATCACTTGTTTAAGTCTTAAACCCAACTTAATTCACTTAATGTCTTATAAATCATCTTACTAAGCTTTAGTCATTCTTTCAAGATTAATTCAACTCATTTTGATCATTAATCTCATTTAAATCAACTAATCATGCTTAATCCATATTAATCGAGATTAATTAGAGTTAATCTTGATTAACTCTGGACGTGGGGTAACATTCTCCTACACTTTTAGAATCATTCGTTCCTCCAAATGAAACATAAACAAAATAAACATAATAAATAAAATTACCTGAACGAATAGCTCTGGATATCTTCGAGCCATTTGTTCTTCCAATTCCCAAGTGGCTTCACTGGGTTCATGATGAGTCCATAGAACTTTAACCCATTTGATCGTTCTTGTACGCAGAATTTGTTCTTTGGTATCAATGATTTGTGCTGGCTTCTCTACATATGTGGTGTTCGGTTGAACTTGAGTTTCATCAAAATTAATGATGTGCGAAGCATCTGCCACATACTTTCGAAGCATAGACACATGAAACACATTATGGATACCTGAAAGTACTGCTGGAAGTTCTAGACGATAAGCCACATCTCCAATTCTGCTTTTAATCTGAAAAGGTCCGATAAATCTTGGTGAAAGTTTTCCTTTCTGTCCAAATTGGATTGTCCCTTTCATCGGAGAAGCTTTCAAAATTACCCAATCACTAATAGCAAACTCAAGATCACACAGATGATTGTCGGCATAGCTTTTCTGTCTTGATCGGGCTATTCTCAATCTGTCTTGGACTTTCTGTACTTTCTCCGCTCTCTCTGCAATCACTGTAGGACCATGAAAACTCCTTGTACCAACTTCTTCCTAGCTAACTGGAGTCTTACATCTTCTGCCATATAAAGCTTCAAATGGTGCCATTTCAATACTGGAGTGATAACTGTTGTTGTATGCAAATTCACACAATGCAAGATGTTCATCCCAATCACTTCCAAAGTCCATGACACTAGCACGAAGCAAATCTTCCAAAGTTTGAATTGTTCTTTCAGATTGACCATCTATATGTGGATGATATGCAGTACTAAATCGAAGTCTAGTACCCATTGAATTCTGGAATGACTTCCAAAATGTGGAAACAAACCGACTATCTCGATCTGATACAATCGAAATCGGTGTTCCATGCAATCTAGTCACTTTCTTCACAAATAGTTTGGCCATTTCATTAAACCCCATATCTTTCCTAAATGGAAGAAAATGTGCTGACTTCGTAAGACGATCCATGATCACCCATACAGTATCATGCTGTCTTCTGGTCATAGGCAAACCAGATACGAAGTCCATAGTCAAATGCTCCCATTTCCATCTAGGAATATGCAAAGGATGCAATAATCTAGGCGGTTTTCTGTGCTCAAATTTCACATGCTGACAGGTTAGACATAAAGACACATATTCTGCTATCTTTTCGCTTTATATTATTCCACCAAAACCTGTCCTTGAGATTTCTGTACATTTTGGTACTTCCTGGATGCATAGAGTATCGAGTGTGATGAGTTTTAAACATAACTGCCTGCTTCAAATCTTTTTGTTCTGGTATACACAACCTATCTCTAAAATATAGAACTCCTTCAACCAACATAAAATTTGGTCTAGCAGCAATATTATCTCTTATTCGAATTAATTCAGGATCTTCAAACTGTTTATCTTTAATTTTCTTAATCAACATAAGTTCAAAGACAGACATTTGTGCAACCATTTTCTGGTCATCCAATATATCCATATATACATCTAGATCTCTGAATTCTTCAATCAAATTCCATTCACCAACCATTGATGCCAAGTTAGCTGATTTCCGACTCAAAGCATCAGCTATTACATTACCTTTTCCAGGTACATAAGTTAACAAAAAAAATCATAATCTTTAATCAACTCTAACCAATGGTGTTGCCTCAAATTAATATCCTTCTGTGTAAACAAATACTGAAGGCTTCTGTGATCACAATGGACTTCAAAAGTTTCTCCATAAAGATAATGTCTCCATTGCTTCAAGGAAAATACAACTACTGCGAGCTCTAGGTCATGAGTAGCATAATTTTTCTCATGTTCTTTCAACTGCCGCGAACCATAAGCAATCACCTTGTTATTCTGCATCAGTACACATCCCAATCCTATACCGGAAGCATCGGAATAAATTACAAATCCTCCTCTTCCTTCAGGTAATGACAAGATTGGGGCTGAGATCAATCTCTATTTTAATTCTTGAAAACTAGACTCACATTCATCATTCCATACAAATGGAATATTCTTTCGAGTCAGTTTTGTTAATGGAGCTGCAATCTTGGAGAAGTCTTTCACAAATCTTCTGTAATAACCGGCTAGCCTCAAGAAACTCCTAATTTTAGGAACATTCTTCAGACTTTGCCATTTAGTAATGGCTTTAATTTTAGCTGAATCAACAGCTAATCCATCTCTAGTAACAATATGACCCAAAAATGTCACCTGCTGTAGCCAAAACGCACACTTTTCTAACTTTGCATACAACTGATTGTCTCTTAATAACTGCAAATCTGTTCTCAGATGGTGTGAATGTTCTTGTTCTAACTTTGAATATACCAGGATGTCATCAATAAAGATCACAACAAACTGGTCTAGATAAGCAGCAAAAATTATGTTCATCAAAGCCATAAACACTGCAGGTGCATTCGTTAAACCAAAAGGCATAACCAAAAATTCATAATGCCCATATCAGGTCCTAAATGCAGTTTTCTATACATCTTGATCTCTAACACGAATCTGATGATATCCAGATTGGAGATCAATCTTTGAAAAGTACGCTGCACCCTGGAGTTGATCAAACAACTCATCAATCCTAGGTAATGAATATTTATTCTTGATCGTTATCTGATTCAATTGCCTATAATCAATACACATACGTAAGCTTCCATCTTTCTTCTTAACAAACAATACAGGTGCTCCCCATGGTGAGACAATAGGTTTAATAAAACCTTTATCAAGCAGATCCTGTATTTGTTTCTTCAGTTCATGTAATTCTGAAAGTGCCATTCTATATGGTGCCCGAGAAATAGATGCAGTACCCGGTACAAGCTCTATAGTAAAGTCTACTTCTCTTGCTAGAGGTAGACCTGGCACTTCCTTTGGAAATACATCTGGAAACTCACAGACAAAAGGAATAGTTTCCAATTCCTTCTTTGGTTTCTTTTCAGTAATAAATGCGATGTAACCTTCACAACCACTTCGCATCATACGTTCAGCCTTCAATGCTGACACAAGCCTTGTATCAAACTTCTTTTGAGTTCTTTCAAATAATACACTGGCATTGACATCATCTACTTTAAAAATAATGATCTTGCGAAAACAGTCCAAACATGCTCTGTACTTCGCAAGCCAATCCATGCCAAATGTCATATCAAAATCATTCATAGCCAACACTACCAAATCTACTGGCATTGACACCTCTCCAATTCTAACATTACATTAAGGCACATATAACTCACACACTACTTTTCTTCCCAAAGGAGTAGTTACAGTGAAATCATATGATAACTGCCTAATTTGTTTTTGCATATCACAAACAAATTGAGGTGCAACAAATGAATGAGTAGATCCAGGATGAAACAGTGCACATGCTAATCGATTATCAACATAAACCATACCTTCCACAAGTTACAGATTCAACTTGCTCTCTATTTGCAGCATACATTTGTCTTGCAACCTGAGGCCTATTATGCTGTTGCTGCTGCCTTGGTTGCTGCTGTCTCCGACGTTGTTGCCATTGACGCTGTTGTGGAGGAGTAGGGACTATAACTTGTCCTTGTGGAGGCTGCTGTTGTGGAGCTCGTCTATTTTCTCTTAATTTGGGACATTGGGCCATCCTATGTTCCATTGAACCACAAACCAAACATGCCCTAGTGGTTCGCCAACAGGCTTCAGTTTTATGAGGTTTACCACATGTCTCACAAACTGGTTTCATTTCAGAAGTTTTAGCAATAAATTTTTGTTTCTTGCTTCCTTTCTTAGACCAAGAACTTCCACTCCTTTTAAGGCCAGCATTTGATTCAGATTCTTCTCTATGAACTTCTTCTGCAGTATACGCCTTGTCTACTGCATCTTCAAAATGAACAGGTATTTGACCTGTCAGAACCATTGTCTTGTAAGAGGGATTTAAACCATTTAAAAACCTCTTAATCTTCTTTTCTTCAATATCAACTAATTCTCTCGCACATTTGGATAGTTTTGTAAATATGTGAACATAAACTGTCACTGTCATCTGCCCTTGTTTAAGATTCAAAAATTCGTACTCCTTCCTTTGCCGAACATGTCCTGGAATAAAATTTCTTTCAAACAGTTTTCTAAATGTATCCCAAAGTGTGGCTTCAGGTGTTTCAATTATCACACCTTTCACACCCTTCCACAACTCCTGTGCGACATCTCGTAGCATGGAAGAAGCAAGCAACACTTTTTGTTTCTGGGTACAAACAATTGTTTCGAACACCACTTCAATGTGTTCAATCCATTCATCATCTGCAACTAAGGCATCTTCTTTGCCTTAGAACTCTATAGCTCCTCTCTTCCTAAACTGTTCATAAAGAACATGAGGGTCTCTTTCTTTGGACTGAACCACCACTTGAGTACCCACATGAGGTTGAAGTTGTGGTGCAACTGGTAGTGCTTGTGGAGCTTGCACTTGTGCTTGTAACAAAGCAGTAATTTGAGCCTGCCTACTCAATCGTGCTTCCTGACTTTTAGCCATCTGTTCATTACTGCAAGCTAATTGTTCCATAATAGCAGTAAACCTCGCATCATTGTTACTCGGTGTAGAAGGTGTAGGAGTAGGACCTCCACTTCCAATGGCTACATTTTCAGGCATATTATTTCCATTGCCGGAACTAGAAGTCATTCTGAAATAACACAGAAAGTTAAGATAAACATCTTATTACTTTCTACTCAATTCTATCACATATAGTGAAATAAATCAGCATTACAGTGAATATAAATCACGTATAGTGAAATCAAATCATATACAGTGAAAACTGTAAATCACATCTTTCGAATTGTGATTCTCAAACTAACGTTTCTTCACCATGTCCTTACATTTCTAAGGATTTTAAAATTTCACCCTTAAGTATTTCACTTTTCACATTAGCTCTGATACCATACAATAAGTATGACATGACCCGAGCCCGAGATTATCATAAAATCGAGTTAATTCAAGTCGCGTCGCATACTTACTCCCGTGAATTTCAATCACATAAAAACTCACAAGGGATATCATACATACATTATGCGGAACATTAACTTATAAACAAATGTACATTGCTCATACTTAAAACAAAACTTATTTACACCTTCACTTGCATATTTACATACAATGCAAGGATTCAAAAGTATGAAACGTTTCTAAACCAACACTCATGAAAATTTTAACTTTTCAAATTTATTTATACTCTACGAGTCCTCCTGGAGGAACCTGACCGGTCTCCTCCTTTGTCGTTGTGGTCTCAGGACAGGTAGAGGCAACTGGGCCTGTAATGTCATCAATAACACAATGTGAATTTAACAATTCATCAAAATATAAATAGTTCCATGATTACATATGCTAACCATATTTTTATACATCTATTCCAAGGTCAGATTAACTCAATAACAGTAACAGTAACATCAACATTAACAGTATGAGTCTTTATTAAAAGTTTGGCTACTACTATAATATTTCTTTCACATTGCATCTTCCTAATAAAAGGAAGGAATCGCATTTACCGAAACAAAAAAAGGAATCGCATCTCCCTAAACGAAGGAAGGAAAAAGTGGAAATTATCAGTGACCGGGCCAGGGACTACTGACTAGGGGTGTACACGGATCGGATTGGTGCGGATTGGGCCAAATCCGTCACCAATCCGTTGCCTTCGGATTGACAGTTTTGTAATCCGTCACCAATCCGTTACTGTTGAAATCCGATCCGATCCGATCCGTGGAGGAGCGGATCGGATCGGATTAATCCGTTCAATCCGTTACTGTACATTACATGGAAAAAGAAAGAAGAAAAAACCCATAAATTTTGAAGTCACCGAATTAAAGGGGCATGAGTTGAGAGCTGTATGTCTATTCTATTTATAAGGTTAGTGACTCCTTACATTTTTTTTCTTATTTTATATATATAATTTTTTTTAATTTATATTTAATGACAACGGATCGGATCGGATTGAATCCGCGGATTAAGGATGAAATCCGCCACCGATCCGTTGCTAACGGATTACACAATTTCCAATCCGTCACCAATCCGTTGGCCTTCGGATCGGATTAAAATCCGCGGATCGGATCGGATCGGATCGGATTGACGGATTGACGGATTTTTTGTACACCCCTACTACTGACATCACCACGAAGTTCCAGAACACTCCCAAATAAACTATTGCAGCCAGTAACGGCTCAATGAGCTTATATAAATCACCATGTAGTGCCAGACTCAATGTATAACACAATTTCAGTTCATTTAATTCCATTTAATTATAATGAACGGATATAATCTATTGTATAATCTCAATTAACAATACCAACCAAATTGGTGTCTTTCAGTTATTTAATGTACTTGTGTTATTCTCGATAGACATCACAATTTATGTACATTAAAGTCCCTTAATTAACACCTATGGAGGTATAAACAATGTAAACAACCTTTACTAATTCAGTAAGATTTAATTTAGAATTTACCCATAAAAATATCACTTCGTCGGTTGACCGATACACACTTGTCAGCTAACCGACATGTGTCGGTCAGAGTCTCGGTTTGAAAACTAGAGACGAGATTTTTTCCTCTCTTATAACGTCGGTCAGCTCTGTCGGTTCCCTGTCGGCTGACTGACACTTTCGGTCAGGTCTCGGTTTGAAAACCAGAGACGAACTTCTTCTTCCATGTTGCAATGTCGGTCAGGTTGTCGGTCAGCCTGTCGACTGACCGAATTCTGCCCAGAAATTTTCTGCAGAATTCATTTCAGAATTCTATTTTTCTCCATTTCATTTCCAACCTGTACAAGATACTTGGAACCTCCTGTTCCCTTCCTCAACATCATTCAAACATAAATAACACTTCTATTCCATTCCTCCAATCCATTCAATTATAATAAAACTGAAAATGGTTCAATACTTTATTTTAGAGAATGGAAAGGGACTTGTACCAATTAACATATGAAATATAGAAACCATTTATACTTGCCTTTTACTTGATCAACCCAAGTTTCTAACCTTGAGAAGATTTCTTTCCCAAGCTTTACTTCAAGCAAAACAAGAAACTAGAGGAAGAAGATGATGAACACAATCCTTGTCTTCAAAACCCACTTGAACTTTCTTGCCAATCACTTAACAAAGAGAAAATGAAATGAAAAATAAAGAAACGAAGGAGATGAAGAAGAGTTGTAGCAGCTGCTGGCATGCTATCACTGATTCACTCTCCTGACTCCAGCTCATGGTTCTTATGAACCTTGTCAATAGGCCATTTACATTTAAATCCATTCCTTTATACATATTTCAAGTTTGAGTCAATTCAAAGCTCAATCGATCCTTCTTAAGTCAAATGTAATCAAGTGTACTATGAAATTTCATGTACTCATCGAAATACACACGATGGTATCAAATGTTACTACATTCGATGAAATACACATAAATCTGTCATTACGAAAAAGTCCTCAAAATCACTTGTTTAAGTCTTAAACCCAACTTAATTCACTTAATGTCTTATAAATCATCTTACTAAGCTTTAGTCATTCTTTCAAGATTAATTCAACTCATTTTGATCATTAATATCATTTAAATCAACTAATCATGCTTAATCCATATTAATCGAGATTAATTAGAGTTAATCTTGATTAACTCGGGACGAGATGTAACATGCAGATACATGAAAGTTTGTTGGGCAAACACTGCACCATGACATCATTGATCTAGAAGACTCTACAAGCTCCCTTGTTGACTTTTCTAGAATCCACATACATCAACAGTTCTCAGCTTTTCCATCGTTTTCTAGAAAGAACCATTACAAGAGTTCTCTCCCATCGACTTACTCACTTTAGAATATTCAAGACCGACTTCACATGTGATGATCAAGAGGGCCACGTGGACCCACGCCCATCCACATGTGGTCTCCCCACAGAGCTTAACCCAACTATAAATATGAAGCATTGCCTCATTTGTAAGTCAAGTGAAGAACTCAAGTGAGTGAAGTGTAAAGAGAGTGACACACAGAAGTGTGAGTGCACAAGTAGTGTGTAGTGAGAAGTCCTAGTGAGTGCCCTTTGTAGTGAGTAAGTGTATTGAGAAAAAGTGTAGTGAGAGTCTCTTTCTTGTAAGAGTGTAGGCTAAAAGTGTGTGTAACTTGTAAGCACTTTGTAATAGTGTCTTTGTGTAAGATTTATAAAGTGGATTCTTAGTATAATTTGTATTTTGTATTTAAACTGTAGCTAGTGTGTTTCTCCGATTGTCCAAGTTGTATCAAAGCCATCTTCCAACAAGTTTATTGTGATTATAAGGAAAGACTTAGTGGAAGACCATGATTGTGTGATTGCGGTTTTATCCTAAAATGTCGTGCATGACAATGGATCACTTGAGTCTAGGAGCTTCAGTTGGTTAGGTTTTTCTTCTGGATAGTCAGAGTTTGAGAAGCCCAGTTCGACTGTTTCATCGAGGATAGATGTCCTTTCCAGGATTTCAGAGGATGTTGTTTTGAAGATGGACGTCAAGCGGATGACTTCGATGCCCGTTCCAGCATTTTTATGGAGTGGTGTATGACAGCGAATGAAGACCCTATAGTTGTCAGGCAATCAATATTGGGACTCTGTAGACCGATTGTAGATAACATGACAAGTGACCGATGGAGTTCATGCGAGAACGATTGAAGATGGTTTGGGATCAACAGAAAAGGCTCTGTGAGTATACCAGAAGAGATAAGGTATTCGAAAGAACCTTGTATAGATGGACATCGAGGTTTGAGCAGTATAACAGGTTGATTGAAGACTTATTGGCCGCTGCGAGGTCTTTAGTCGAATTGAAGACATTGCATACAAATTGACTTTACCATCGGATGAGACGAGAGGGCTTGACGTTTTCCAGATGCCGATGCCTAATAAGTACGATCAGATCCTTCATTCTTATCATGTTGTGAGCCGACCAAGATTTAGAGGATGTTCCATATGTGAAGGAGCTTTTCCAGATCACCAACACTCCTGGGGTTGGAAGGGTGCTAATCACCCTATTAATTTTCCTAATCTTCACCCCGATTTGGGGGCATCACATATTCCTTGCTAAGCATCATGCAGTCATGCATTGTTCAACCACAATAGGATCCACTGTGGGGAGGACTACATTCTTTGACCGGCTATGGTTGGGAATTATTGGTGGGTAGGTGCCCGGACACCGTTCATGAGTGGGCAGGTGGCTTTAGACATCGTTCACTAGGTGTAGGATAGTGGCAGGCGGCTTAGATGTCATTGCTATCCCTAGTAGGTGGCTCGGACACCACTAAAGCCGGACTTTGGGAATTGGCGGGCGCCTTGGAAGTCGTTGATTCCCCTGGGAGGTGGCTCAGGTGCCCTCAGAGTCTTATCTTGTGCATTGCATGATACATGTGTTGGTGGTTGCCATTGCTAGATGTTAGGACTTATGGTTCATATGGTTCCTTTATCATTATTCATGCTTACATGCATAGCCGATCTATACTTGAAGTCACATGATTAATTTACTTGTCTTTTATTCTCATTTGAACATGTTATCTTTTTATACATTGTTGGTCTACTGTCACGACCCGGTCCCGAGATCTAATTAACTCAGACAAACCCCGAGTCGCGAATGCATACTTACTCCCGTAAACTCCGAATTAACATAAAGTTAAAACGAAAACCACAAGGGATATCAAATACAAATACCTGCCAAATGTATAAAATTTACGAAATATATACATTGACTAAAACATTATTAAAGTCAACCACTGCACACTTAAATACAATGCATGGGACATCTAAGTTCATTTCAAACCTTTGAAACAAAAACCTTACAAAACATTTTCAAAATGTTTATATTCGATTCGCGCTCCGATTTCACATACATTTGATCTAATCTCCAGGTGGTGCGGCCTCTATAAGACCGGTACGGTAACCGAACCTGTGATGTCATCAATAACACCGTGAACACGATGGTTAAACAATGTACATACAGTTCTATGATAATACATGCTAGCATACTATAAATCAGTAAATTAAGTATATATGAACCTGTCAATTTATGAATCTAACAGTTCTATACAATTCAACACAGTTCGGTAGTGCACAGATCTAATAATAGAGTCAAGTAATAGCAGAATACATTTCTTCTCATTTCATGCTTTCAAATAGAAGCTGGTCGGTATATTTGTTAACAATAATACCAGTCAGTTATGTATTTATCATGTTGTCCTCTTTGGCTCATGGGCTCGAACCACCTAGCTCAGGCCTACATGTTGCCTCAAGGCTTTATTTCTCTTTCTATTATATGAGTTGTGTCCTCCTTGGCTCATGGGCTCGCACCACCTGGCTCTGGCCTACATGTTGCCCTGGCTCATGGACTCGCGCCACCTGGCTCTGGTCCAAATCTTGCCTCGATGATCAATTACTTACAAATGGGTGGGATTTCCAGTGTCTTGATCAAAGATCACTGGTGTCACCACGGAGCTCCGGAATGCTCCCATATCATCTACTGCAGTAGAAATTATTTGTTTCATGTTACCTTTAGTAACTGTTCATTTAATTTAATATCATTACATTGTACAAAATTAGTCGAGTTCTCTACGAGCAGTAGCTCGATTCAGTTTAACTCTATACGAACTTTTCATTCAATAGTTTAGTACCTTGTAGTAGTATAGCTCCATAATGAGCTTAAGGAATTACAACACAATAGTACTTTGCGGAAATGGAATCTAATTCCATTCTATCCAATACTATTCAATACTCTTGAGACCTCTAGACCATCGTCACGTAGCTCAATGATGAGCTTAGGGAATGACAGTCTAGTATTAGGCTATTCATTCACTTCATTTATTCACCGTAATTCATTAGTTCTCAGTGGAGCTCGATCAACATGGAGCTCAAGGAAAACATTATGTTAAAGTAGCTCACTAATGATTTTAAGAACTATATAGAAGTAACTTCTATGCGGACTCTAGTCAAATCCTATTCAAACTTCTAAACCAATCAAATGAGTGAAACTTCGTTATCCAGTACACGGGTTATTCTTGATGAACATCACTTTATAAATACTATTATGCATTCGGAGAACTTAGTTTACACCTATGAAGGCTTAGACATTAATAAGAATCAGCCTGTATGAATTAGGCTTCAAAATAGAAAAACAATCAGAACTCACTCTGCATTTTCCACAGTGTCGGTTAGCTTGTCGGTGGACAGACAACCCTATGTCGGCCGACTGACCTTACGTCGAATAGAATCCCAGGGACCCGAACACACTAAAAAACTAATCCCTCAGGTCGTCGGTTGACCGACATCACGCCGGTCCGAATTCCAGAGACACTAAATTCCTGCACTTATACGTCGGTCGACCGACGTACATGCTGTCGGCTGACCGACATGAGTCGGTCAATGTTGGTTCGTTGCTCGGTTCGAAAACCAGAGACACGAATTTCTACACTTATAACGTCGGTCAGCTCGTCGGTCGACCTGTCGGTCAATCGATATGTACCCAGAAGCTCAGTTTTGTGCTTTAGATTTTCTGAAGCTAAAATTCAGGATTTGAGTTCCTTGGCCTCAAATCACTCCAATAACATTCTAAATCATAAGTAATGTTGACAACAAAAAAAATCACTTTGCCTCCTCAACATTAAGAAACCTACATGAAGCTGCAGCCAACCGTAAATGGGGAATGCTACTTCTCAAAAATTCAAATATTGTCAGAATCAAACAAAAACTGTAAGATCCTTCAAGACAGCCAAAAGAGGAGTACACAAAAAGTTTCGGGCCATGTCAAAATCATTTGGCCTAACTTCACTTCTCTGATAGCTGAACAGGAGCTCTCACCGGCGACAGCATTGGAGACACTAAATCTTCGATCAGAGCATATGGATAGTCTCAAAATACATCCAAAAGGCTCAGCGTCAAGTTCCGAGTCAAACCGGCAACGTTTGACCCTCCATCAACCATCGAACAGCTAAATCAAGCCTCTCGGCGGTGAGAACCACCGAGGCCATCACTCATCAAGAAGAACACATGGACGGCTTCAAGATACTTACAAAGGGCTACACGTCAAGTTTCAGGTCATTTCGATAATATTTGACCATACTTTGACTCTCGGAAGCCAAATCAAGCCTCTAGGCGGCAAAGCTCCCCAGGACCATGGTTTCCAAGACAGAGCCTGTAGATCATCTCAAAATGACTCCAATAGGTTCCCTGTCAAATTTCAGGTCAATCGGACATCGGTTGACCGCACATCAAGGCGGAACATCGTCCTAGTGAAAAAATCAAGTCTACTGGCGACAGGACCCCATACGGCTTCAAAACTAAACGAAAAGCCTATAGTTGGTCTTATTTATTGCTCAGGATGCTTCACCTCAAATTTCAGGTGATTCCGACATGATTTGACCCAGTTTCAGCTTCTTACAGAGAATCGGCAGCTCTACGCTACAAAGTCTTTGACTTTCTCGAAAAATTAGAAACTTTGCACTCCAAAATGTAAGGATTCTCGTCAAGTTTTCTACAGGGAAATCAGGCCAACAAATGTGTAAAAATGTCAAGAAAAATACAAAAGAAAAAAAGAATTGGAAAAGACCTCAAAATGGCCGCAAAACGGGACCAAAAGGGGATAATTTACCCCAGGGTCGCATCCCGTGACCATGGAGCTCCGGATCGCCGGGTTCACCCCGAAAAGGTCCGTTTTCCGTCGTTTTTCGTGTTTCGAAGTTTCAACTCTGAGATTTTCCAAAATTCATACTTTTAAGGCACCAAATCCTTCGACATCCGTCAAAATCATGGGTCCGTTTTCAAGAGTATCAAAATCAACATTGATCGCCAACCGGTCAAATAAAAAAGTATGCTTTTTACCCAATCGATCGAGAAATCGACAGGACAAATGGCATCGACCCGCTGTTGACAATCAATGCCTGAAGTTACATGGTCATCCGATGTCGATCTACATGAAGATCCATCGATGATCATCGCCAGAAGAAACCCAAAAGACGCGGTACGGCCCGCGACTCTTCAACTGCTCGGCGACCACTTATTTCGATTAATTGACTAGCTTTATTGCAGTCATTAATTCATTTCTTTGGATGGCCCAATCAGAAGCAGGCATCCAGGAGTCACAAGTCAATTAATTCATGGCATTTAAACCATGAAACTCCTCCCATCATGGTAATTAAAGGCAACTAAATGCCCTCAATCTCCACCAGCCAATCAGAAGCCAAGAAAAAGGAGTTACAAAATAAAGAAATAAATCTTGTAACTCCTCCCTTTATGTAGCTTTATGACAATTAAGTCTAATAAATCCTCCTAAATGGCTACCTAAAAGCCTATAAATAGGAGAGCACTCCAAAGCATTCGATATCACTTCTTCCATAAACACAGATCTCAGATCAGAAAAAGCACAGAAAATCCAGAGAAAGAAAGAGAAAAAACTCTGTGAAAGTTCTGCACCGGCCACCACTACAAGGTGACAAAAGTCCCTTGGGGGGTACCCCCCTAAGGTCTTTGCCTTCTCCTTCTGCCTCCAATGGCTTAGACATGGCTTTTTAGCCCGTCTGCTTAGTTTTTTATTGAACATAGGACATCCTCTTGGTCTTTGTCCTCTAAAAATCTGAGGTTATAGCTAAGCCAAGCGAATCAAGAGCATCCTCTGTTCTCATCTGCATGGATGATGGCGAAGTCCACACATGGCTTGCGACCGTCAATCTGAACGGGTCCCCCACAATCTCCTGAGAAGTTAGATCCTCATTTTCTTGCTTTTCATTATAGTTTGTATTTTTCCAAAAGAGACAAAAATCACAACTCTTGTCTTTCATTATTGATAAGAATTATAAATCGGCTATAAACACCAAAATCGGCTATAAACGCCAAAAATCGGCTATAAATGCCAAAAAAATCGCCTTTCACGACAAATTAAGAAAATGTCTCTTTTCTTAAATATATGTACAATGGAAAACTTGAAAGAAGTTGATTTCCTTTTTACTTGCGAAGGTCGATCTCCGGATCACCAATTGTAATTCCAAGTAAAAATAGAAAATCTGGCACACCCACACAAAAAAATGTTGATGCACGCCTTTGCCCCCCTGGCGTGAAAGGGTCGGATCAAACGGACTCCCACGTCCGCCGACCTCGGTAGCACCGAGCAGAAGGCGCGGTCTATTAAGTAAAGCATATACTTGCCTCTAGTGAAGATCAATTGAAGAGAAGTCCCTTTGATAGCTTGATTCCAAGAAGATAATCCCTTGAGTCCAAGCTTCATAACTTCAAAATTTGAAAACAAAGTTGGGGAAGATGAAGAGGATGATGAAGGCTCTTCAAAATCACTTACAAGCTTCACCTTGATACTTGGTTGAGAGATTATAGAAGAAAGAAGAGAAAAGGGAGAGAAGAAAGAGGAAAAGGAGGCTAGGGTTTGGAGAGAATGATTTAATGAAATCCTCTTAGCTTATATAAGCTAAGATTTTACATTTTGGCCCTCCACCTCTAAAATCCATTTCAAATTGAGTCAAATGAAGGATCACTTGACTTATTTCTCGTCATACGAGATCAAGTCTATTATGATAATTAACGTACTCGTCGAGATATGCGTGTTGGTATCAAGAGTTTCCGTATTCGAGAAAATAGGTAAAAATTCGTATTTACACAAAAGTCCTTCGATTTCTTGTTTGAGTCTAAACTCCAATTCAATTCATGTAAGCTTACTCAAAGCTTCATTATCATATCATTAAGCCTAAATCATTTAGTTTAGGCTAAATCAATATCACTTGGTCATAAGCCACTGTTAGCTTGGTTAAACATAATTAATTAGCCTTAATTCCATGTTTGAGTTCAAAACTCTATTTAAGTCATTCAAAGAGTCCATATTCCATTAAGCCTAAACCATTCATATTAGGCTAATTCAAATCCATTTAATCAATTTCTTTTAGTAACCCAATTAAACATGATCAATTAGCATTAATTCAGATTAATAAGAGTTAATCTTGATTAACTCAGGATAGGGTCTTACATCTACTTGCCAACGTTTGTTAACTTTGTTTACCTTGGTGTGTAGATGACACCACCTACCCCAAGCCGGAGGTTAAGGCAATCTGGGAGGATCTTCAGCCAGAGGACTTCCACGAGTGGTGTGCCGACGGTGTAGTCTAGCATCGTCTCTCCCGGCACCTGAGCGCTACACATGGGGACATCTTATTCCATCTTTTGTTATTTTAGTTTTTTTGACCCATACGGTATATCTTTTGTACGTGACTTAGGTTTTTGGGATAGCCACGTTGTATATAGAACTTTATCTCTTTTGTATATAAAAACATAAATATAAAAATGAAATCCATGTTATGCACTCATAGTTGTTTATGAAATGTATTATATTGTTCTTGTAGTAAGTTTCCGCAAGTTAAAAATTTTCACATTTGTGGCCATTTTAAAGAGTTTCAACGGTTGAAGTTGTACAAATGGGCCCCATAGAAATCCAGAATTGGCCATTTATTTGTTCAAGCTTTTTTGCAAATCTCTCAAATCCGTGATGAATCAACGGATAATATTTGACCTTCTAGCTGTGTTGGGCCTTCTAAATATTATTATCAGTTTAGATCTTGCTTGATCAGGGTCCCACAGATTATAAAAGAAATGAAAAAACCGGTCTAACAAAGAGAGACATATGGAGATACTGTAGTGGCGCCATTTCAGGTGCTTCTTTGCTTCCCTGGATTTGAAATTTTTGATGGGGCAAGGGGAGACATAGGATTCAGTGTAATAGAGGATCTTTTATTAGCTAGAAGGATTTGGAAAATCCTCTCTCAGTTTTCCTTTCTTCACCTAAACATGGTTTTTAGAGGATTCCTCTCCGAGGACGTTACTCAAACATGCCCAAGATAAAAAGTATTTTCTAAAATCACTCTCCTCAGCTTCTGCAACATAACTTTATTTATCTACTTGTAACAACGCCCAGTGCTTAGCCCAGGGCAAAAAGTAAGATATTACATTTTGAATTTTTAAGATACCGAAATTAATTATAAACATATAAGCATATATTCATGCATATATATAAAAACAATTGTGTGGGGAGATTTCCCGAACCACAAGATTAAGTTAATCACAGCCATCGGATGAGGTTAAGCATTCTCACGTGCCATCCTCACGTCATCCACGTGGCACCAGGCTCGCCCCGGCTACCAGGACAGGAGGTCCGGCCGAAGTCGGACAGCTCCAGGCCCTTAGCGCCGAACTGGCCCACCTCGGGCGTCATCTCGGCAAGGACCACCGCCTCGGCTGAACCACCACGGGTACCACCTCGGCAGAAAGCTCCATCCCGGCTAAAGAAGCCGAGACAGAAGCCGAAGCAAGAGAGAACATTCACGTGTACCCTTCATCCCCCCACGTCGTCAGGCACGTGGAGGGATAGGGACACGCGCTGGTGGGACAGACGCGACATCCAGCCGCCCACGATCTTCGCCAGATCCCTGACAGAGTCCCATCCAGCGGCTGAAGCCACATCAGGGCAGGGCCCGAGGGCAGATCCGCTGGTACTCCTACCGCCAAAGGCGCCCAACAGGATCTGGCCCAACAAGATGTGCATTAAATGCGATGTGGGCTGACCCGACGGGCATTTAATGCATAGTGGGCTGGATTGGACCACAATTAATGCAATGTGGGCTGATCGTGACTTCCCAGTCCAATCGTGGGACCCACACCACAATATCTTCCAAAGATACGTTCCACACTCTATAAATAGAGATCCATGCCACCATCTAAGGTACGCCATTTTCCCATACCAGAGCCGTTACTCTGTCTCTCTTCCTCCTCTCCTTTCCTTGTTCCAGTTCCCATACTAACTTTGGCATCGGAGAGCCTTGCGCCACCCAGGCCAAGGTCCTCTGACTGTTTGTTCTTCCCTTCCAGGCTTCCGGGCGGCATCCAGACATTCCAGGCACTTCAGACACCATCATCTTCTCGGATAAGCCCTGTAAGGCACCCTCTTATTGTGGGTCATAATTTTCTGCACCTACAATTGGCGCCGTCTGTGGGGAAGAAATAACCCAGCCATCCAAACCTCTCAAAACCTTCCCAATCTTCCTAACCTCATCCTTTCAGAAGCCATGCCTCCGAAAGCTAAGAAGGGCGTAGAATCTTCAAGAGCAGCGCTTGAGCTGCCACCACCGCCAACGGAAGTCCCTCCTCAGGGGCAGTCCCGCGCGGTGCAAGGCACGACTGCAGGCGAGGGCCGCCTGGGCTCCCAACTCTTTGTCGAGATCCCTTTCCAAGAGGGAATCGAGGCCTCACTCTCAGCGGACGAGGTCCCGCCACCCAGACGCGATGAGCGTCAGCATCAGCGTCCTCGGAAGGACAAAGCCGTGGCCGTGGGAGAAACGCGCCACGCTCAACCCCCCGGAGAGGTTCCCGAGGCTGCCCTCCTCCAGAAGCAACTCCAGAAGCAAGAGCGGATGATTCGCGAGCTCCAGCAGCAGCTGAGGGCAGTGCAAACAGCCTCCTTGAGGGAGGTCTCTGAGCCCCAAGGGAAAAAGAAGGGCGCTCCCAGCAAGGCAGCCCAGCCTCCTCGTGAGGACCTCAGACATCATCTGGACCAGAAACGGGGCCAGATTCGTGACGAAGGCTCGAGCAACAGCCGGAGTCACCATAGTCGCGATGGCCGAACTCATAGCCATCACAGTCCGAGCCACCCCAAGCGAAAGTCCAGAGTTCAGACTCCAGAGGAGGACGACGAGCAGGAGTGGTTCGACAAACGTGTCAGGCGGGCTCTCCAGCACAACCTGGACATGCGGGACCAGAAGCAGCTCTGCGGTCACACTGATCTCGGGGGCTCTCCCTTCACGAAGGAAATCGAGCGCACCCCCTTGCCCAGGAAGTTCTCCGTCCCGCGGTTCGTCCCCTACGACGGACTGTCAGATCCATCTGCACACCTCCGACACTTCTCCCAGAAGATGTCTATCTGGGGAAATGAGGGCCACCTAAACTGCAAGATCTTCTCCTCCAGTTTGGGCGACCTCCCCCTGAAGTGGTTTTGCTCTCTCCCAGAGCAGTCGATTCCCAGTTGGAAGGAGCTCCAGCTCTCCTTCCTGAAGAAGTTCCAAGCATACACCGTCGTCCCCAAGAAGGAAGGGGACCTCATCGCCCTGAGAATGAAGCAGGGCGAAACTCTCGCCAAGTTCACCCACCGATTCTGGGCGATCTACAGCCAGATCGAGGGCGCAAGGGAGGGGATATCCATCTACGCCTTCCAGCATGCCCTGATCCCCGGCAGCGACTTGCGAAAGGACTTGGCCGGGGACACCCCAGAGTCCATGTCAGAGTTAATGTCCCGGGTGAAGCGCTTCATCGCCCGGGAGGAAGATGAGATCCGAGCTAAGGATCAGGACGGGCATCCGGAGCCCGAAAAGAAGAATAGCCAGCCTCGGCAAAAAGGCGGAAGGCCCTCCCAGAAGCAGGAGCCCAAGCGGGACTGGGCCTCCAGTTCGACGAAGCCTTCGTCGTCCAGGTCTGGGGGCAATTGGAAGCCCAGACCTCCCTCCAGCGCCGGTCAGAGCGTCAATGTCGTCTTCAAGGAGCCGATCTACCGCATCCTGGCCAAGATCAAATCCGAGCCGTTCTTCAAGTACCCTCCGCCCCTGAAGAGTGAACCCACCGAAGGCTCCCGGAGCAAGCTCTACTGCGCCTTCCATAAGGGCAACGGGCACAGGACTGGAGAATGCAGGAATTTACAGGGGTATCTAGAGAAGCTGGCCGAACAGGGCCACATCCAAGAGTTCGTCAAGGCCGGTGATGCCGGCGGCAGCGAGGGCCGGGTTCACCAGAACGCAGCCCAGACTCCAGACAGCGAGGACTCAGAGAAGATCATCAACGTGATCCATCTGGCGTCCTCAGCTCCCACTTCCTCATCCCGGGGAAGTTCCCAGACCCGTGCCGAAGCCAGGCGGGCTTCGCACGAGAAAGAAGTGATGAAAGCCGACCTCGCTCCGGCACCTAAGAAAGCCCGCCGCGACAGACCAGCCATCTCGTTCTCCGATCAAGATCTAGAGGGAGTCCAGGTCCCTCACAACGACCCCCTGCTCCTCACCATGAAGCTCAGAGACTTCACCGTTAAGAGGATCCTCGTCGACTCCGGCAGCTCCTCCGAGGTTCTCTACTACGACTGCTTCAAGAGGATGAAGCTCTCCGAAGCAGACCTCACGGAGGTCCGTGCGCCTCTGCTAGGGTTGTCCGCCACGCCAGTCTACCCCAAGGGTAGAATCACCTTGGAAACCCGAGTTGGCGGAGCCTCCGTGTCAGCCGACTTTCTGGTTGTGGACGCCCCTTCTCCCTACAATGCCATTCTGGGCAGAACGTGGCTCCACAAGCTAGAGGCAGTTCCCTCTTCCCTCCACCAAAAGCTGAAATTCGTCCATGAGAACGAAGAAGGCAAGATGGAGGTAGTCACAGTGAAGGGAGACCAGCAGCAGGCCAGGCAGTGCGTGTTAGCCGCAGTTCCAGCAGTGAAGGAGCCAGAGCGCGTCAACCTGGCCGAATTCGAAAAGGGCCTCGATGAGATCGGCCGGGACCCTGAGAAGAAAAGTATCGAGGACCTGGCTGAGGTCAGGCTAGATCCGGCAGACCCAGACCGTTTCTTCCTGATCGGCACCCAGCTGTCAGGGGAAGAAAGGGCCGAACTCTCTCGGTTCTTAATGCAGAATGTGGACGTCTTCGCTTGGAGCCCGAGCGAAATGCCTGGGGTCGACCCTGAGGTCATGTGCCACAAGCTCAACGTCGACCCCGACCACAAGCCGGTAGTACAGAGAGCCCGCAGGACCGGGCTGCAGCAGACAGATGCGGTCGTCGAAGAGGTCGACAACCTGCTGAAAGCAGGGGCCATCCGGGAAGTCCAGTACCCGGTATGGCTGGCCAACACGGTGGTGGTCAAGAAGAAAACTGGGAAATGGAGGGTATGCGTGGACTTCACTGACCTGAACAGGGCTTGCCCTAAGGACAGTTTTCCCCTCCCGAAGATTGACCAACTGATCGACGCCACCGCCGGTCACGACCGAATGAGCTTCCTTGACGCCTACCGAGGCTATCATCAGATCCCGCTCTACGGGCCCGACGAGGAGAAAACCTCATTCATCACCCCCCGCGGCACATACTGCTACAAAGTAATGCCCTTCGGGCTGAAGAACGCGGGGGCAACCTATCAGCGACTCGTCACAAAGATGTTCCAGGCCCAGCTCGGCCGAACGGTAGAGGTGTATATCGACGACATGGTCGTCAAATCTGTGCGCTCCAGCGACCACCTGGCGGATCTCGGCCAAGTCTTCGACACCCTTCGCGCGTACAAGCTCAAGCTCAACGCTTCCAAGTGCGCCTTCGGCGTAGCCTCTGGCAAGTTCCTCGGCAGCTTGGTGACGCGGAGGGGGATAGAGGCCAATCCAGACCAGATCACTGCCATCCAGGACATCCAGAGTCCCTCTACCACAAAGGAAGTTCAGAAGCTTACGGGAATGGCCGCAGCACTCAATCGCTTCATCAGCCGCTCATCAGATAAGTGCAGGCCCTTCTTTCAGCTTTTGAGGAAAAATTTGAAGTTCCAATGGACCCCTGAGTGCGACCAGGCATTGGCCGCACTCAAAACTTATTTGATGTCACCCCCATTACTCTCCACCCCAACTCGGGGGGAGACTCTGTATTTATACCTTGCGGTCTCGGATCACGCAGTGAGCTCCGTCCTCATCAGGGAGGACGAGGGAATTCAAAAGCCGATCTATTACACGAGCAAGACCCTGCTCGATGCCGAGACCAGTATCTCCTATTGGAGAAGCTTGCGTTGGCTCTTGTCACCGCCTCCCGCAAGCTCTCCCACTATTTTCAATCCCACACCATTGTGGTGATCACGGAGCACCCACTCCGTTCATTGTTCAAGAAAGCTGACTTTTCAGGGCGCATATCAAAGTGGGCAGTTGAACTGGGGCAGTATGACATACAGTACCGTCCCCGAACTGCGATCAAAGCCCAGATTCTGGCAGACTTCATAGTCGAATTCGCCTCCCCCAACCCGGCTCCGACCCAGCTCGGCACGGCACTGGGGGGCACAGGGCAAGAGCCAGTAGAAACAGAAGCCCATCAGTCTCCTACCTCGGCATGGAAGATCTTTGTCGACGGGTCGTCCACCTCCAAGAGAGCTGGCGCCGGCATAGTTCTCCAATCGCCAGAGGGACTGGTCATAGAGCAGGCTTTCACCCTCGACTTCAAAGCGACGAACAATGAGGCAGAGTACGAAGCACTGATTGCAGGGTTGAACAGCGCCCGAATCCTCGGAGCCCAGTACTTGGAGATCTTCAGCGACTCTCAACTGGTAACTAGCCAGCTCGCTGGAGACTACCAGGCCAGGGACGACAGGATGGCGGCCTACTTAGCCCTGGCGAAAAAGCTATTCTCTCAATTCAGAAAGCCGAGGTCAGGCAAATATCCCGAGATACCAACACGCATGCAGATGCGCTTGCAAACCTGGCCTCCGCTGTTGAAGCAGGAAAGAAGAGGACCATCGAGGTCGGGTCAGTATCAAGGTCAAGTCTAGAACTCCATCCATCTCGGCTTGTCCTCTGTGCTGACCTCGGCCCCAGCTGGATGGATCCAATCGTCGCCTACTTGAAGGATGACCAGCTCCCCGAGGACAAGACTGAAGCCCACAAGATCAGGCTCAAGGCAGCCCGGTTTTGGCTCTCTCCAGAAGGCAAACTCTACAGGAAGTCTTTCACAGGTCCATACCTCCAATGTGTCCACCCGACCAAGGTGAACGACTTCCTGTACGAGATTCACGAAGGAATCTGCGGCAGCCATATAGGAGGTCGGTCATTGGCCTACAGAGCAATCAGCCAGGGTTATTGGTGGCCCTACATGCAGAAGGACGCCCAGGTCTACGCCAGAAAATGCGAGAAATGCCAGAAGTTCTCCCACTCCCTCCATCAGCCAGCGCAGGATCTAAGTCCCCTCTCCAGTCCATGGCCCTTCGCTCAATGGGGCCTGGACATCGTGGGGCCTCTTCACCGAGCTCCAGGGAATAAAAGATGGCTGATAGTGGCTACGGACTACTTCACCAAGTGGATAGAGGCTGAACCGTTGTCCTCCATCACGGACAGGGACTCCAGGAACTTCGTCTGGAAAAACATCCTCACGAGGTTCGGCATCCCCCGGACCCTGATTTCGGATAACGGGACTCAGTTCGATTCCAAATCCTTCAGAGATTTCTGCCAAGAGCACGGCATCAGAAACCATTACTCCACCCCGGCATATCCACAGAGTAATGGCCAGGCAGAAATCTCCAACAAAGTGATCCTGGACGGTCTGAAGAAACGACTGGACAAGGCAAAGGGCAGATGGACAGAAGAGCTTCCGAGCGTGCTATGGGCGTACAGAACAACTCCAAGGAGGTCCACCTCGGCGACACCATTCTCTCTGGCCTACGGGATGGAGGCGGTCATTCCCTTGGAAATCGGCCTTCCTACCCTGAGGACAGAGCTGGTCGACCAAGGCCGAAATGAGACGAACCTGGCGATGGAGCTGGAGCTGGCGGACGAACGACGAGAAGCAGCAGCCCTGAGACTAACCGATACCAGCAACGGTTAGCCAGGGCGTACAATCAAAACGTCAAGGAAAGAAGGTTCACCACGGGAGAGCTCGTTTTAAAGAAGGTCCTGCCAGCTGACAGAGAACCAAATGAGGGGAAGCTCGCCCCGAACTGGCACGGCCCGTTCAGAGTAGTTTCGCTGGCAGGAAAGTCAGCCTACAAGCTCGAAGACTTGGAGGGCAAGCCGCTGCCGAGACCGTGGAATGCATCCCACTTGAAGAAATTCTATTTCTAAAAGATGTAATGAACTTCAGAATCAATAAAAGCAGCTTTTGCCTTGTCATCAATCTGTCTCTGGTCGACTCCGGCAACACAGGCTCCACGCCTTGGAAACGGCCTCGAGTTCCTACACTCAGCCTTTCCTAAAATCCCGTGTCTAGGACACATAGGCTCCACGCCTTGGAGATGGCTTCGAGTTCACTCAGCCTCTCCTAAAATCCCGTGTCTAGGACACACAGGCTCCACGCCTTGGAAACGGCCTCGAGTTCCTACACTCAGCCTTTCCTAAAATCCCGTGTCTAGGACACATAGGCTCCACGCCTTGGAGATGGCTTCGAGTTCACTCAGCCTCTCCTAAAATCCCGTGTCTAGGACACACAGGCTCCACGCCTTGGAAACGGCCTCGAGTTCCTACACTCAGCCTTTCCTAAAATCCCGTGTCTAGGACACACAGGCTCCACGCCTTGGAAACGGCCTCGAGTTCCCACACTCAGCCTTTCCTAAAATCCTGTGTCTAGGACACTCAGGCTCTACGCCTTGAAAAAGGCCTGCAGTTTCTACACTCAGCCTTTCCTAAAGTCTGGGTTCATAAACCCCTCAAGGCAGTCCGGCCAAGGACAGTTTCCTGAAGTCCGGGTTCATACACCCGTCAGAAGGCCACTGCCGAACTCACCTTTGCCGAGCCGAGACCAACGGAATGGGTCCACCTCGGCAGATTGCAGCTCGTCCCGGCCAAAGCCAGCCCTTTCGGCCGAGGTCAGTTCCAGCATTCAAACACAAATCCAAGCATTCCGGAACAGCGCAAAGTAATGAGAAAAAGAATTCAGAAGTACTGTACACGGCTTGGATAATCAGAAAATTCCTTTTCATTTATTATGAACTGCTTTGTTACAAGAACTACAGAACAGAAAATGAAGCAGAAAATAAAGTAACAGAAAAGACTCCGATCTTCGCTCACTCCACGACGACCGGATCGTTGCCTGGAGGCTCTGAGCGATCCTGAACTTCACCGGGCTATGCAGCAATGCACTCTGGCTGGTCAGACCAAAGCATCGCACAGCCCCTCCAGTCGGAGACCCTGGACCCCGCTGGGCTCTGCCACACCCTCGGCGGTCAGTGGGAGCGGCAGAGCTTGAAGAAACCTCCCGGACCAGCGAGGCCCAATCCCGCCTGCCGTACGACGGGCGCACTGGGCCGTGTCGGACGAGAAGGCGCCACCGTCCCCCTGCAGCGCATCCTCACTCTGCCTGGCGAGGGACGGATGGCCGTGGACCCGCGTTCAGAGAGCGCGTGGTCCACGGGGATTTCCTTCAGAGAGCGCGCAGACCACGACAGCCTTCCCCCCTCGGGGATAGCCGTCCAACGGCGCAGGGTTCCCCCCTGGATCAAGAAACTTCGGACACCTCCCGGACATGATTCCTACAGCCATGTTCTTTTCTTCTCCCATGGCGAGCTCGCCACCCCTATTTATAGAAAGGAGGAGGACTCGGTCTCCGAAGAAAGTTATGAGGGCGAAGTCTCCCACGCGTTACTGGGGATGCACGGTTGTTGACCAGCGATCCCTATGGCGCCACGTGGAGACATCCGTCCGATTCCCTCGTCAGCTGCGCCACCTTGTTTGTTGCTATTTATGGTCTCGAGAATACGGAGTGTCAGCACTGACAGTTTGACTCTTTCTACCTCAAGGGCCACGCCACACCGTAAAGGCATTCAATACCATTCAATGCACATCCAGAAATGGAAGAGAGACAAACGCAAAAAGAAAATGCATAAGTGAAGAAGCTCGACTTTCATTGATTGGAGAGAATGTTTACAAGGCTGAAACGTAAAAACATTACAGAGGAAAGACAAAGGCAAGATAGAGCTACTCCGGTCTCGGCGACTCGACCAGGTCAATCACCGTCTCCAAGGGGCCAGAAGCTTCGGCCAAGATGGGGACCTCGCTTGGAGCGTCGCTGGCAGACGAGGCTTCGGTTGGCACCTCAGCCGAACCAGGAGCAGAAGTCTCACCCTGAGGCACGGCCAAAGCCTCGCTGGCGACTGGGGCATCGCTTAAGACCGGGGCAGCTGGAGCGTCGACAACTGCAGGGGCTTCGACCGGGGCACTATCAGTTGTAGGTACGGAGCTCGGCTCGGGATCCAGGTCTGAATACTTCGGCAGGTCCTGATAGACGGGGTGGTCTTCAGGGACCCCCGCACGTCTCAGTGCGGCCAGGCATCCCTCCTCGAACAGGATGGCGGTGATCTCCTCCACCTGCTTCTCGTACAGCTCGGTGGCTCGATCTACCCCATCCTGGAAGGCGGACTGGGCCTCGGCCTCAAGAGAGGCCTTTCCTTCTCTAGCTCGGCGTTCGCCACCTTCAACCTCGCCGTTTCAGCGCGCAGCCTCGTCCCCTCAGCAGTGGACTCAGCCTTCAACCTGGCCAGCTCGGACTCCAATTCGGCGGCCTTCTTATTCCTCGCCCAGAGCTCGCCTTTCATGTGGTCGGCCCGAGACGAGAGTTCGGCGACCTCAGCCAGAGCCGACGCCAGCCGAGCAGATTCTCCAGCACTGGCTACCTTGAGCTCTTCCAATCCCTTCCGCTGCTCGTCTAGCTCCTTCTTCAACTTCTCCCGCTCGGACTCCAGGCGGGTCATTCTTGCAGCGCTCCTATCCCTCCTTCCCACCACGGTTAGGAGCCTCTGCACGTTCTGCAAATAGAAATAGAGAGTCAGGATTCGACCAAGGTACTTGAAGAATGAAGAGAGGCGTTGCAAACACTTACCCGAATACTGTCCTGGATCGCCGAGACCATCAGGCTCTCATCCTCGAACCTGTCGTGCGTCTCCATGTCTCTTGGCAGAGCACAGGCCTTGGCGAGAGCCCCAATCACCTCGGCATTTCCCAGCAACCGGTCTTCAACGCTCAAGGGTTTGCCGGTAGAGGTTTCCATTTTCGGCTTCCACGATGCTGGGGCAGTTCGGGGCCCACCGATCCGGACCCTTGTCCCGCCAAGATGAGAGGCTCGCGCGCTGGACCAACAGCCGACTTGCTGACCAGCGCACCCTTTTCGGCCGGCGCACTCTTTTCCTTCGGCGCGCTCTTCTCGCCTCCCTTCTCGGCTGGAGCTTTGGCCCCAGGAGCTCGTTCAGGAGTTTTGCCCGACTGCAGATCAGCCCTTGAGCTCTTCTCCCCCGCTTTGGACTTCTTCCTGGGCGGGGACCCCTCCTTCGAGCGGTCCGGCGAGCGTTGCCGGGCTCCCCCACTCGGGACAGGAGCAGGAACAGAGGGAGCGCCCACGCCCACCGGACCCGAAGCAGCATGAGTACCAGTAGGCGACGGAGTCCCAGAAGACGCTGACCTCTGCCTAAACTTGGCAGCAAGGTCCCTGACAGCGGCCTCCCTCGAGCTTCCTCCCATGTCCTCCTCTCGGTCAGAGATATAAGCTTCCACTATCTGCGACAAGTCCGGCGGCCCCGGATCGGAGGTGGACGCTTCGGCTCCAGACGCAGTCCGGTCAGCAACAGGATCGGTCAAGGGGATCCCGCTAAACACCGCAACCGATACGGTCGGACGGTCAGGGTGTGTCTCATCCGCCCCAGGAACTCCGGTCCTATGGTAGTGGCCGCGATACCTCGGCGTATACCCAAGCAGTTTCCAGGCCGACCTGGTTTCGTGCCCCTTGTACCGTTCGACCTTGTTGATGTCTTCGGTATTCCTCCTCCAACCTTCGCTAGCAGCTCGGCGTCGCCTTGCACCCGCCTCTGCTCGACAGGCAAAGAAGAATGTCAGTTCGGTACCAGTAAGATAAGCAAAACAGTAAAGGAGAAAAGTAGCGATGATTACTTGGGACTTCCCCAGGGCGACGTGGGACCGACAGCCTCCTATCTTCACCTGGGCCGAACTCCCAGTCCCCCGAGACACAGAAGAAATCCTCCTCGGCGTTCTTACTTGAATCCTCCAAGGCTAGGACGAAGCCCCTTCGCTGCGGCTTCACACGGAGATAGTATCTTCCCTCCCCAGCCTTGCAGATATCATAAGTGTCCTCGATGTCGTGAGGGCCTAGGTTGGTCCCCAAGATCTCGTTCGGCTTCGCTGTGCCCATGATGACCTTGTAGCCATTGGGCATCAGCTGGCCCGGGGCGAGGGACCAAAGGCTAAGGCAAGCCCTAAGCAAGGGGTGCAGTGGAAACCTGACCCCGCCCTCGATCACAGAGATCAGAGGGAATGGCATCCAGCCGCCGTAGCAGCGATAGAGGGCAGCGTCGGCAAGGTCTGCCGGTTTCAGGAGGACCCCCTCCGGAATTTTGAAGGCAGCCCTAAACTCGGCCAAGCCCTCATCAGAATCTACCCTGAATCTAGGGGTGCCCATGTCTAGAAGGGGTAACGACGAAGAAAAGCCCTAGAAATCGAAAAACCCCAAGAAAAACCAGACGAAAGAACAAAGCGACTTACGAGGACGAAGAGGCAGATCAGGAGCAGATCCAGACGCGTTCCACGGTCGTCGTCCTCGAACAGATCTCAAGAACCAGAACGGAGATCGGGAGCCTCGAACGGATCTCAGAAATCAGAGCAGAAATTGAAAGTAAAAGCAGAGGCGAAGGCGAAAAGAGTCAGAAGCAAGAAGAAGAAGGGGACGGCCCTATTTATAGAAGGGGAAACCCTCATTTGGGTACCGCCTCCTAATTCGAAGAGACACTTCAAAGCCCGTGCCCGTCAATCAATGAGACAACCCGTCAATCAATGAGACAACGCAGTCGGCGCAGAAACTACGCGTGTAGCCGTCAGCTCGGTTCCAAAGGCGGACAGGGCAGAGCATTTATTGCTTTAAAGAGTTGAAGCGACACCAGGTAATGATCACAGTATCCCCAGATGGATCCTTCTAGCTTTCAACCCCTAAAGGCTAGCACACTTCAGAGGTCAAAACCTAGGGGGCAATTGTGTGGGGAGATTTCCCGAACCACAAGATTAAGTTAATCACAGCCATCGGATGAGGTTAAGCATTCTCACGTGCCATCCTCACGTCATCCACGTGGCACCAGGCTCGCCCCGGCTACCAGGACAGGAGGTCCGGCCGAAGTCGGACAGCTCCAGGCCCTTAGCGCCGAACTGGCCCACCTCGGGCGTCATCTCGGCAAGGACCACCGCCTCGGCTGAACCACCACGGGTACCACCTCGGCAGAAAGCTCCATCCCGGCTAAAGAAGCCGAGACAGAAGCCGAAGCAAGAGAGAACATTCACGTGTACCCTTCATCCCCCCACGTCGTCAGGCACGTGGAGGGATAGGGACACGCGCTGGTGGGACAGACGCGACATCCAGCCGCCCACGATCTTCGCCAGATCCCTGACAGAGTCCCATCCAGCGGCTGAAGCCACATCAGGGCAGGGCCCGAGGGCAGATCCGCTGGTACTCCTACCGCCAAAGGCGCCCAACAGGATCTGGCCCAACAAGATGTGCATTAAATGCGATGTGGGCTGACCCGACGGGCATTTAATGCATAGTGGGCTGGATTGGACCACAATTAATGCAATGTGGGCTGATCGTGACTTCCCAGTCCAATCGTGGGACCCACACCACAATATCTTCCAAAGATACGTTCCACACTCTATAAATAGAGATCCATGCCACCATCTAAGGTACGCCATTTTCCCATACCAGAGCCGTTACTCTGTCTCTCTTCCTCCTCTCCTTTCCTTGTTCCAGTTCCCATACTAACTTTGGCATCGGAGAGCCTTGCGCCACCCAGGCCAAGGTCCTCTGACTGTTTGTTCTTCCCTTCCAGGCTTCCGGGCGGCATCCAGACATTCCAGGCACTTCAGACACCATCATCTTCTCGGATAAGTCCTGTAAGGCACCCTCTTATTGTGGGTCATAATTTTCTGCACCTACAACAATCAACACATTTTCAATCACAAATACAAGTGGTCAACATCAACAATAAACTATTATAAAGATAAAGCTAAAAATAATTCATTCAACAACAACATAAAAATAATAATAATAGCAATAATTACTAAAGAAGATATAGAAAAGCGAATTTTGTTAATATATATAATATTAGTAATAAGAAATGCATTCAATTTTATGGTACCTATTGATAATTTCAAAGTGTAAGACCCCGACCCGAGAGACCTCGATTAGTGTTAATTAAGTTGTGCTTTAGCCTTAAGTGTGTTTAGTGAATTTTAATTTAGTTTTGGGTTAAAATAGCTTTTATATTAGCTTTGGGGAGTTTTGAGAGCCTTCTTAATTTGTGGGACCCTTTGGGGGTTCTTGTTACGGATTTGCGTGAGCTTGAGGTTTAATCATGATTTCTTAAAATTATATTTTTAATCCTGTTTGACTTATCTTATTACTCTCTACAACTTTTGTGTTGACCTCGTTCTCATTCGAGGGCCCGAAACCGGACTTTTCTCAATTTGAGGGCAAGACAGTCTTTTTACCCAAAATCTGACACGATTTTCAATGTCACCAAAACTTGCAAAGCATATACTTTAGAAACTAGATATTTCGTCGAACAACTTTGTCTTCTTCGTCGAAGTCATTTGAAGTCCCGAAATCGATGTTTTGAGCCCAAGAAGTATTTTAAGTTGTGGGACCCACTTCACTCCTTGTATATAAGGAAACCCTTTCTTCCTCTTCCCATTTCTTGACCTAACTACTGTTCCAAGAGAAGAGCACCAGCAGCCACCGGTCCCCTCTTCTTTTTCTTGTTTTCTCTTTCACAAACCACCACAAAGCTTTGCTAAGTCAAGATTTGGACTTCGCAATCTTCTTCCTCATCCCAGGGGCTTCATCTTGACGCCATTTTTGAAGAAAACTGCCCATTCCAAGATCTCCTTTGAGCAATCTCTTGCTTTTTGAAGAACTTCCATGTAGGTGATCTTTCTAAAAATTTTAGATTTGTGTTTGTAAAGCCCTAAAGAAGCTTCACTTCAATTATTAGAAGCTCTCTCTTAGTATTTCTTCGTTTTGACATTTTAGGGCTTGTAATTGGGGGTTTTTGTTTAGGTTTTTGATTTTGGTTTGGAGAGGTGATTAGAGCTTGTTTTACATTAGCTTGGACCCAAGGCAAGTGGATGAAATGATTTAATTTCATTAATCATATGTTTATGCAAATGCTTAGTTTTTATTAATGATTTTCATTACATAAGCTTGGTTTCATGTCATGCTTTTATTAGACTTTGAAATGCACTCATTAGTGTGTTACTCTCTTCAAAATGACATCTTGATTGTATTAATTTTGATTTATTACATGTGATGAATTTCCTTTGGTTGAATATGATTGGGATGAAGAGGTTGGATTCCCTTTTATGGATGTTTTTGGGAGGTTTGGATGATGGGTTTCATGGAGATTTAATGAGGTTTTGAGGCCTCCAAAGTTGTGTAGCTGAATGCTCAATTGTATAGAAAGATGTGGATGGAAGAAGGGAAGGAAAAATGTAAAATCTGACTTGAAACGGAACTGACTGTGCAGCGTCGGTTCGTTGTTGGTAAGCTGTCGGCTGACCGACATCCCCATGTCGGTCGACCGACAGCCAACCGATAACCCGTCGACTCCATTTACAGAGAGCTGCAATCAGCCAAAATTTTTGTAGGTCAGCTGTCGGATGACCGACAGTCAACCGACAGACTCTCGGCTCCATTTCCACAGAGCCGCATTTTTCTGAAAATTTCTGATACTGTAGTGTCGGCTAACCGACATAGCCCTGTCGGCTAACCGACATCAGCCGAGGAGCTAACCGACGGCCATTTTCTTCCTGGTTTCCTTTGGAGAAATATATGGAACTATACTGAATTTAACCCCATCATCCTAATCTTATTGTGGTCTTTTAGACTTGTCAATGTACGTAAGGACCCGGAATGTCTTTAACACTTACGGACTACCAAATATATATTAAAATCGACAAACGGGACCCTATTTATATTGATTAAAATTTTAGACCTCCAATACTTAGTCAGGAGAAGGTTGGAAATCCATTCATGTTTACCTTGACCCGAATTCTAATTGTGCTTTTGAAACATCATACCTTATGATATAGACTTGTCCCAAAAGTATTGTTTTAGCATATTGCCAGTTTGTTTATGCCCATCCCGATACTAATGTGTTTTGTACCTATTGGTACCCCGCCCCATTAAGTGTATTCAATTGTTGTGATTTTTCGCATGTTACCTATGAGTCGGCACCACTAAGCTTGGATAACCTTATGGTTTGATCCACCGGTTTGGAGATCAGCCTTCTGTTATACCAACTGCAGCATGGATCCCGCCTCGCCCCGATATACCCGGTTCGCTACTGTGGTCCCGCAGAGTATTATATGTATTTATTGTATAAAATCGTTGACTCTCCTCACCTCATGTGAGTGAGGTCAACGTCGTTGATTCTCCTCACCTCGTGTGACTGAGGTCAACGTCCCGATGTGCTCTCATCACTTTTGTGAGAGGGGATTTAGCTTTGTGTGGTTACTATCTTGTTAGTTTCCGAATCATTGGTACCTTTACATGATTTTATTGCATATGTATCTCTTATAAATGGTGTATCATTCTTTTATGAAATTCATGATTTATACAGGTTTCAATGTATTTCCCAAGGTATCATTGTTTTAAATTATTAAATTATCTTTTCACCCGCCTGCCAGACCGTTGTGTCTGATCCATTTATTTTGGTACTCAGGTCCCGACCCCATTGCCATTAAGGAGGAGCCTGAGGAGGCGATTGGTGAACCACAACGAGTAATCGAGTGGCAAGCGGACGATGTCATGTAAACATCCGATCTGGCTTTGAGAATGAAACTTTTTGGGGTTATGATTAATATCTTTTGGGTTCATTCATTTTGGTTGTATTGGCCTTTGTTGGCCTTTATTTTTAGGGCAATTTATAGAACTGATCTTTTGTATAAACATTAACTTTACTTCTGGGAAATGTGCTAATGATCATTGCTCATTCTGATATCTTGTCATACTATTTATAAATCAGTATTGTATATGGAATGGAATGGTACTAATATGGTTTACTACACGCTTCCGTATCTTGAAAGTGTACGTGACTTGTATATGTGATTGACTTGAATGTGTAATCCTCACCGCGGAACCCTGTGGGAAATGATCACGTGCATGGATGAAATGCTTCTATAAACCGTGTACGTATTAGCCAACCAAAGAGATGCACGTGGCACGGCATCATCAGTCGGATCCCGGATTACGCTCACCACCCCATCTGGACTTGTTTGTGCAACAAGAGCGTTCTAGTTTATGTAGATTCTTATTTCCTCGTGACAATGAAAGTTTGTATTTTCGTAGAAAATCAAAGTCCTCTCTATTAAGGAAAAATGATTCATTTTTTAATTCTATGCAAGGAAAATACATCACACCAAACAACATAATATTGTTAACAAAGAAAATCATAAAATGTGCAATCCTCTCGTTGCACAAATGCATCTTTTTTTTTTTTACGTAGGCCAATTAATGGTCATTTCAATCCCTCCGCATAAATTTCTTCTATACCCCTTTGAAGTAGCACCAATACCATTTTAGAACCGATCAAACCATTTTTTAGCTCTAGGGTTTTTTAAAAATGTATAAACATCTTAACTTTAAAAGCCATAAATTATGAGACTTTAAAACCACAGGCTAGTGTTATTTGATCCTAGTAATAATTGGCCCACCTTGGATCAATGTATATATCTCTTAATTATGAGTCCATGTGGGCCCACAGAAGTGTAATTTATGGTGGGTCAAACCTGGGGTCATATGTCTATATAATCAAATCAGAAAAGGATGCCTATAAGATTCAACCAAAAAACTCCAACCTCAAAATATTTTTATCACAAGCCCATCCATAAGGTGATCTACTAGAAGGTCGGGTCTGATTTTCGTTCACATGTGACAATCTTTGAATAAAGTAGAGCTGTATTTGGAAACTAAAAGAAAATGATATTTTTAATGAAAAATTTATCAGTATGAATTGTAGAAAGGTGGGCCCCAAAATATTAAAATAAAAAGATGACAATCTTGAGAGGATGGAAGATAGATGGTGTTGAGAGAGAGAATAACTGTAGCAAAATAGAGAGATTTTAAGGGATGTTGATTGAGAGATTTTATGAGATAGAGGATAGGGATAAAGAGATTTTTTTGGAGAAAAAGACCCATGCTAAGACCGGTCCCAAAAAGAAAAATATTATTAAAATTTATCTTTTTTGAAAATATTTTAAGATAGAAAAGAGAAATGAGAAACAAATCTATTTATCTATCATCATTGATATTCGATGCATCAAGATTCTATGTAAAAAAGAAAAAATTTAAAATAAACTTACAAAACCTACAAACCAAACTCAAAATTATAAATCTCCACCCATTTTTACTTTTCTAACTCATATGCACACAAATCACATCCTAACAATTATCAAAGAAATTAAGCTTGTGTATGATACCAACCCAGTCTGATTGTCTACTACGGATACATATTGACCTAGAAAACTAATATCTATGCATAATCCATGAGTGGGTCCCAGTGCAGAAATAAGTTAAATGTGTGGGGCCCACTAATTGATTTGCATCCATTAAGAAACCAGACAATGGCCAACAGGCTTGCCTCCCTCCATCGGTGGGGCCCACTCTTAGAAAAAAGGGGTTAAGAGAAGGCCATTGGGATTTCATCCAATACTAAAGTCCAATCTTGAAATATATTTAATACGAAATGGTGCTCACTACTGGATCCATCCATTTGGGGGAAAAAACTGAAAGGAGAGTAAAGGAGCAACAGCTTCGATTTCATTCATCGGTAGGGCCCACAAAATATATTTAACATGGGACTCATTGATGATTGAAGATCTAAGGAAAAGAAAACAAACCGACTGTAAATATTTGCTTATAATTTGGATAACGGCAAGAAATAAGACTGAAATTCAAATGTTCATAAAAATCTCTTATGAGAGAGGTTTTAGGAGAGAAATAGTAGCCCCAAAGTGAGGTGGCACCTTAAAACAATGTGGGATTTGTGTTCATATTTCTTTGAAATAAGAGACTTTTTAGGGATGAGGTGGCACCCCTCACAGCCCACCTCTTCCTTTGCTTTAATATATATAATGGCATCAATCCTGAGTAGTTTCCCAACATAGCAAAAATAATAATAAAAAAAGAATAAAAATGACCTACTTGTGGTGCCTGCCGGCTGACTAGTTTTTTTTTTTCCTTTTGCTTTGATAGTTTATTTTATGGCCTTAGATCTAGGGGTGATGGGCTGGGATGGCCCGCTTTGAACTGGGCTTGAATTTATATAGTGGGACAATTTAATGTATGGCCCGGGGTTGAATTAAGTGATAGAAACCCAAAGCCTGGCCTGGCTTGAATAAGGAGTGCTTGCAAGTTAGTGTAATATGTCCAGAAAATGGCTAGAAATCCCATACAACTTATAAAAAGCCCAAGTCAACCTGGCCTGGTCCTGCCCGATTGACCAAACGGGTGTGCTTGGACTTGACATTTTCAGCAGATTGCGCTAGATACGTGTCCCTATTTCTAACGTCGGGTTGGGCTTGGATATGCCTCAGCCTTGGCCAACCTAGGTCATGAGCACCTCTATTTAGATTGGACGATTATCAGTTTTTTATTAGAATTAGAATTTCTAGCAAGACGCTGGATCCTCTAAATTGAAAATTTCCATCTTCAATACGATCCATCATTTAAATTCATGATACTCCTCATTAGAGCCCGCCATCAATAATGTAAACCAGAAAAATAAATATTATATCTTTTATCTTTTTCTAGTACCTAGTCAAATCTAACTCCAATAAAAATTAGCCCTACGGTAATATTGATCACATATAAAGGACAAATAAATTATTCTGCAAAAATTTATGTGATTTATAGATGACTTTTATGACTATGGGCACTTCTATTTAAATGAAATTCGGCGAGTTTCCCACAAGCTAGAAAACCATACACGTCTTGGTGTTGGCTCTTTGACATTTCACATCAGGCATGGGTTTGTGGCCCGGGGTCTTTGTTTAAGCACGTGTGGTTCAAGTTAAGACTAGTACAATCATAAAAAATTTAGAAAACCTTAAAATTTTGAGGAGCTCAACTACTTTCGCGTGGTCGGATTCTCCCTACGGATGGATATGCATTGAAGTTACTCTTACATCTCTTGCACGTATCTATTTTAAGCATATCATGCATGGAGAGGATGCAGGAGAAAATCCATTTTAATTTTGGAAAGCCCTGTCCCCTCAACGGTTACTGTGTGGGGAGATTTTTAAGGTATCAGGATTACACTAACTTCGACAATAAACTGTTGTTTAAGCACACCCACGTGCCGTCCAAACACACCTCGGCAATAGGGTCAGAGCCTTAGCCGAAACCAACCTGACTTCAGCTACCCAGGCTGACCTCGGCTACGCAGGCTAACCTCGGCTGTTCGCCCGATCCCGGCTAAGGGAGTCAGGTCGCCAGTCAAGATAAATACCATGGTCGCCCCCTACTTCCGCCACGTCATCGGGCACGTGGCTGAGTACGGGCACGTGCCAATGGGACAGATGGGCCATCCCAGCCGTCCACAATCTTCCCCAGATCGCTGACAAGGCGGTATCCAGCGGCTATAGCCAAATCAGGGCAGAACCCGAGGATGGGTCCGATGGGACCTCAACCACCAAAGACTTGAGACACGATCAGGCCCAACATGACATGCATTTAATGAGATGTGGGCTGATCGGACTGGCAATAAATACATTGTGGGCTATGATGAATCCTCATTTATTACTTTGTGGGCTAATGAGATCATTCCTATCAAATCTAGGGGCCCACTCCAAGATGTCAGGAAAAATCCTCTATAAATACGAAGACGTTCCAAGACAAAGGTATGCATACACATCCCCTCTTGAGTCGTTACTCTATCTCTCTTCTCCTTCGACCTTTGCTCTAACTTAGGCATTGGATAGCCCCGCGCTGCCCACAGCCAGGGTCCTCTGACCGTTTGTTTCTCCCCTTTCAGGCTTTAAGGCAGCTGATCTTCATCATATATTTGGATAAGTCCTACCAGACATCCTATAATCTTATGAGTTGTAATTTTTGCACTTACAATTGGCGCCGTCTGTGGGAAGGTATTAGCCCCATCTTCCCAAGTATCATGCCTCCGAAGGCTAAGAAAGGTGGAGAATCTTTGAGAGCAGTGATCCAGCTGCCTTCACCTCCGGGCCCGTCACGGATGCTCCACCTCAGTGGCGATCCGGGGCAAGGTCTGGCGCAGCTGCAGTCGAAGAGCATCCTGACGCACACCTCTTCATCCAGATTCCATTCCCAGAGCGGGTCGAGGATTCATCCCCGGGTGAGGAAGTTATGCCTCCTCGGCGGGACGAACGGCGACAGGAGCGTCCGCAGAGTGACAAATCCATAGCAGTCAGCAAGTCCCACCATTCACGTCACTTCACTGGCTGTGGGGATGTCACGGCTCAAAATGTCCTCATCCAAGAACAAGGGAAGTTAATTCGTCAGCTTCAGCAGCAGCTAAGAGCCAGAGGAGCGACCTCGTTAAGGCAACCTTCAGGACGCCAAGGCGAAAGGAGGGCCACTCAGAGCAGGGCGATCCCCTCCTCCCACGAGGATTTGAGAACTTATCTAGAAGAAAAGCGCGGTCGATCCCACGATGAAGGCTCGAGCAATAGTTGAAGCCATCAAGCCGAGATAGTCGCACTTGAAGCCGTCACAGCCGAGGTCACTCGAAGAGAAAGTCAGAGACCTTGTCACCGGAGAAGGACGACAAGCAAGAATGGCTCGACAGGCGCATCAAGCTGGCGGTCCAACACAACTTAGAGATGGCTGGACTCGCCTGAGATCAGCAGGATGTCTGTGGCCCCACCGATCTTGGCGTTTCCCTGTTCACTCGAGAGATCAAAGACTCCTCCCTGCCCAAGAAGTTCTCCATTATGAGATTTGTCCTCTACGATGGGGTATCGGACCCCACCGCTCGCCTCCGGCACTTCTCCCAGAGGATGTCTATTTGGGGAGATGAGGGGCACTTAATTGTAAAGTCTTTTCTTCCAGTTTGGGTGACCTCCCTCTGAAGTGGTTCTGCACTCTCCCAGAGAGATCTATCTCGAGCTGGAGGCAGCTTTAGCTCTCCTTCTTGAAGAAATTTCAAGCTTACAGTGTCTTTCCTAAGACCGATGCTGGTATATTGGCCCTGAAGATGAAGCAGAGTGAGAATATCACCCAGTTCGCCAAGCGATTCTGGACAGTGTACAGTCAAATCGAGGGTTCAGAAGACGAAGTGGTGATCTTTGCCTTCCAGACGCCCTGTTAACAGGTAACGAGCTCAGAAAAGACTTGGCCGGGGATCCTGTAGCCTCCGTGCTGGCGTTGATGTCCCAGGTAAAACAATACATTGCCCGGGAAGAAGATGAGATTCGAGCTCGAGAAAGCCACGACATAGGGCGCAAAAACAAGGACGATCAGCCTTGCAAGGACAAGAAGCCATTTAGGAAAGAGGAGCCAAACCAAGCTCGGGTTTTGGCCACCTCGGCGAAAACCCCGGCATCCAAATCCGGGGGTTGCAGGAAGCCCAGACCTCCTACCGACTCCTGCCAAGCTGTGAACACCATCTTCAAGGAACCAATCCATCAGATCATGCATAAGATCAAGAAGCAACCATACTTCAGTTGGCCTCAGCCTATGCAGGGTGATCCCTCCTCCCGAGACCAGAGCAGGTTTTGCGCCTATCATAAACAAAATGGGCACAAAACCGAGGAGTGCAGGATCCAGAAGTCACACATGGAAAAGCTCGCTAAGAAAGGCCACCTGTCACGTCCCCCGAACCCGATTAAAGAAAAACCGGATCCAGAGAGTGAATTTTAGGACTAATTAAAATTTTTGTCCGTTGGGCCCACGGATCGTAAGTCCGCGGTGAGGATATAATATTTCAACCATCTTATAATACAATAAACATTGAGTTCATAGAACTCCAGGCACATGGAATATCAAGCAATAAATAATAATCTCTCATTAAATAATTAAATTGCAAGAAAGATAAACAAAACTAATGAGTTAACTAATTTATTACATTGGCCAACCCAGTATACAAGGCCAATAAAAGAAAACAGAGTAAATGATATGAAAGTTCCAACGAGGTAATAAAAGAATAAGTAAAATCTAGTGATGTCCCAATGAGTCACTCTCGTGCCAGGAATGATGACGCTACTCTACGTCATCGGCACGCCACTCTCGCTCCTCCTCTGCTGGTTGGAGATCCTCTGGGATCTCCTCACCGGCCTGCTCCTCGTAGTAATACTCACCTGAGGTGTCTGCACACCAAGGAACAGAGTCAACGACATGTCGAGCAATAGATAAGCAAAATATAATAAACACGACATGCATCAAATATAGATTAATGACAAGTAGTAATCATGTGAATACAAGGAATGAGAAGCTAGGAATAAAGCGAGAGTAATATATGGAAACAATAATAAGAATCCTAGCAACCATCTAACAACAACCACTATCCATGCAATGCAAAATAAGAACAAGAGGGAGACTCCGAGGATGTCCAAAGCCACCTCCTGGGGTACCAGTAACAATCCAATCCGGACTACTGATACCAAAGTCCGGCTCCAGTAGGATCCTAGCTCCCGGTCCTGGGAATAGCAGCACGGTCCTAGCCCGCTCCCAACTATTCAACGCCATAGACGCCGTCCTATGCCGACTACCCACCCCGACAACCAAGTAACCGGTTCGTCATTAAACCCCAAACTGCAGATGGCCATGATGTGCAATAATAATAAAGTGGTTCTGACACAAGGACAAACAAGACAAGTAAGTCTGGCTAGTTCCATGTACAAGACAAGATCTTAGGGATTATCTCATTCAAGACGATACAAGACAAGTGAAACACGTGATAATCCCTTTCGTGCTAACCAGTCATGTTCATCAATACAAGACACAGGTTCCTAAGTATACTCTAAGTCAGGTCCAAGTCCTAAGTTCTATAAGAATTTATGTTTCATAATTTGTTAAGTGTTTTATGCCAATAGAGTGTACAAGGAATAGTAACAACGGATACAAGTCACAAGTCAAGAAAGAATTACTATCCAACCCTAGGCAAATGGTGTCATCCCTGTACCCCACGTGTTCTAACAGAGTACGTGTGGAAATTGGATCAATGTTGCTCTTAGAGAAATCCCTTGGTGTACAATCATGTTGAGCATCGTTCAATTCAACTCCATATGCATTCGGTTACACCACGCGTAATACACGAATACCTAGACAACCCATCGAAGAACACCAAGCCACGTGCTTCGATTTCAATCCCCATTAATGGTCAAATGAGAATAAATTAACGGTTTCCAACATCTAAGGCCATACCTAAGTTAAACAGTCTATTTCCCAAATAACAAGAGTTGAATCATTAATTCAAATAATTACATCACTTCTCGACCTCCGATCGTGATGAAATAGAACCACTGGATTCTACATCTCAAGGGCTTTCCAATGGTATATTATACGTAGACATCGAATGGACGGATTGAAAGTCACAAGCCTTCGAAGTTTCAGTGATCATGCACTTTCGGTGCGATCGATCGGCACTGAACACCTCTCAGATATTACACAGTGCGATCGATCGGACTGTGCGACTGATCAATCGGCACTGAGCACCTCCCAGTTAGCTGAGAGTTTTCACAGACCGATCGATCGGACTTTGTGGCCGATCGATCGGACTGTGAACGCTAACAGTTAATGTTGGAAATAGGGTGGGCCTCTAGGATAGGTTTCTTAAGCTTTTGACCCACTTGATGCAGGGATCAACTATCCAGAAGGCTATAAAACCCAATCCAAGATTCAAGTCCTCAATCTCAGCCATCTTTGATCAGTAAGACAATCTATCTATAAGATAGAACCAGCAACATATAAGCTACAAATAAATCTACAACATGCAAGGAAATAGATTATACCTTTGGAGCTCGGTTGTGCTCTAATGGAAAAGTTGCATCTTTCTTTGATGATGAAATGCTTTCACTAATCAAATAGGGATCTCCAAGACCTCTTGATCTTCCACGCTATGACCCGTATTAGATTCTCCTTTTTCTCAAGAAGATGGTGGGATCTCCAAGAGAAAACTACTAGGAACTCTAGGGAGGAACTAGAAAGAGAACTAGAAGAGAGAGAGGAGGAAGAACTCGTGCAACACTTGCACTAGGGAGGCTTGGGCGTGAATCCCAATGTATGGAGAGTGCATGGACGTCCAAGGCCTCTTCTCCTCTTATTTATAGCTTTTGCAAGTTGCATCCTCTTTACTAATTACAATAGAAGTCTTACTTCCATTAATTAGGAACTTACCATATCATAATTAGAAGTCTCACTTCAAATATGATTAGTATCTTTCTAATTCCTTTCTAATTAAAATAGAAGTCTCACTTCTACTAAAATTAGTTTGTCTACTATTACCACCATTAGAAGTCTCACTTCAAATAGAAATAGTAACTTTCCTTTTAGAGTTCAACTAGAATTAGATACTTTCTAATAATTGGGCTAGCGTGGGGACTACAAGGGATTCCTTAGAAAGCTGGCTCCAACTGGGACACGCGACCCCACATCTCATGTGTAATCCAGGCCCACAGTTAATTGCAAATAATTCCACTATATAAATGCAATTGAACTCCAGTCTTAGGAATATTACATAGAAGACCCTAAACTTCCACATTACCACAAGTAGACCCCTCTATCAATATCCATGGATCAATTGGACCTGTCTTCCAAACTAGATCCATATCTTATTGTCCTTGAGCCCCAATTAATTATAATGATCAATAGGTACCTTTCCAATTAACTCTTAATCGGAATGGGTGCGCACTTACCAATGATAAATCCATTAATTGGCACAAGGGGATATTAGAGATAGATTCCATCTTGACCATTGAATGTTCCCACAGCTTTACTACCACGTACCCAAATCACCGAGGTGTTGACCTACAGTTGGCCTCACTCATTGGTGACTCAAAGCAAATGAATAGATAGAAACTTGAGTTCATTAATTTCTCAGGATTGAGAGCCTATTGCTAGGGAATTATGAGAGCAGACCTTAAAATAAAGACAATGTTTATAAGGTGCTTCTCATGGTCCTTCAATACATCCAATGTACCAGCACTATGATCCAGAATCTTCCATTCTGATGATCGATACAAGTCACACTATCTCATAGTGATCAAAGTACTGCAACCTTGTTAGTATGAGATGTCCAGTCTCATCACTGGTTGTGATAATATTTAAGTATAAGATTTGTCACATATGTCTCCTGTATGTGGATCTCATCCATACACATGTGTTACATCTAATATACTTGTGGACCCCGGTTCATCTCATGAACCATAATGTCATTCGTATTGGTTATGTGCAAGTATATAATAAATTACCATTCATCTCATGAAAGGAAAGCATGAATATATGAATAAATAAAGAATTTAATCAATTTATTATATCATCTACTGGATTGAGTCCATAAAACTAACAGTTAATTGAGAACTGTTCACTGTCCGATCGATCGCACAGGGCGACCGTTCAATCAGACAGCGAACCTGTAGCTCGCAAATGGGTTTCTGCTCCCTTTTTCCTCCGGCCAATCTATGGCTAACCTATAGAAAATGAGCCTCCATGCTCTCCCATTCATTCCATACATCACATTGACACCATTTCTAGCAATTTAAAACAACTTAGAGTTATCAATTTAACAATTTATCCATTTTATTCCACAAATCTAACCTAACATGTAAATCCCAAATTCATATCAAAACAAGCTTGGAATTAAGGAAAAATCTAACAAGAGACCATTGCAAATCAATAAAGGAACAAACACACATGCTATATTATACATTGCAAATCTACTTGCCTCAACGTCAGAAGATGAAATAATTGGGTAAACTCGAGGAGAAGTCTTTCTACCGCAAGATCCACAATCTAACCCAACCAAACACAACCTAAAACACCAAAGGAGAAGAAAAGAGAGGAAAAGATCTATATCAAACCTAAATCTAACCAAAATAAAAGATGACAGAAAGATGAAGTTGAGAGAATGCTTACCAAATTAGAACCAATGGAAAGAGAAGATCGCGAGGAAGACGTTTAACGGATTGGATCTTCAAGAATGATCTTCTAGGCTAGGGTTCTGGGCTTGAGAAAGGAAGAAGATAGAAACGGGGCTGCTGCTCTTTCTTTCGTTGCTGAAATGAGAATGCAATTAGGGTTAAACTTGTTTAAGAAGAAGATAAAGGGTAAAAGACTGAATTGCCCCTTTAAGTGGGTCCGGTGAAAGAATGGACCACTTGAAGGGTTTCTGATCGTCGGATCGTGATGAATCAAGAGACAAAGATGATCAGAACGACGAGACCTTTCCAACGAACCCAAAAGTCACGGCGTTTGGAATATTTGGAAAAACACTCAATTTTCCTTAAATTGCAAACTACCCCCTGCTATGATCAAACGAACTCGGAATCACACGAAACTTCGCAGACACTATTCTAATGCTAAAAGAAACTCGTTTCATGATCTAAACCCACTTAAATATCTAAAATACAATTAAATAAGATAATTAATAATAAATGGGTCAACGGGCCGGGTTTTGGGCCCAACTGACCCAATAAGGTCATGGACCTTATAACTCTCACAAATAAAAAGAACATTTGGTCCCCCAAATGCCTAAACATACCTCATCTGGAAGAAGATAAGGGTACACTTTCTGAATCTGATCCTTCAGCTCCCACGTAGCTTCCTCTGGACTGTGGTTCTCCCACTGTACCTTAACCCATTGGATGGTCTTAGTACGCAACACTATCTCCTTAGTGTCAATGATCTGCGTTGGCCGCTCCACATAGGTGACATCTGCCTGAAGCCGAAGTGGCTCGTGTTGTAACACGTGGGTGGGATCTGGAATATACTTCCTAAGCATTGAGACATGAAATATGTCGTGCACACCCGCTAACTCTGGCGGTAGCACCAAACGATAAGCCACGTCTCCAATCCTGCTCTTAATCTCAAACGGTCCCACAAACCTTTTGGCAAGCTTTCCTTTCTGCCCGAATCTAACAACACCTCTCATCGGAGACACTTTCAGGAAAACCATATCCCCCACTTGGAATTCTAAAGGTCTCCGCCTCTTGTCTGCATAGCTTTTCTGACGATCATGTGACTCCTTCATTGGCATCTGGACAATTCTGATTTTTTCACTGGAATCAGCAATCTTTGAGGGGCCATGAAAACTTCGAACTCTAACTTCCTCCCGACATGCTGGAGTCCTGCATCTCCTTCCATACAATGTCTCAAATGGTGCCATACCAATGCTTGAATGATAACTGTTATTGTAGGCAAACTCACATAGAGGCAAACTCTCATCCCAACTCCTTTGAAATCCAAAACACATGCTCTGAGGAGATCTTCCAGTCTTTGAATGGTACGCCCTGACTTTCCATCTGTCTGAGGGTGGTAAGCTGTACTGAACTTCAACTGGGTACCCATAGATGACTGGAAAGTAGACCAAAATCGAGAGACAAATTTAGTGGCTCGATTGGACACTATGGACTTAGGTACTCCATGTAGCTTGACTATATTGTCCCTATACATCTTAGTTATCTTATCCATAAACTGTCCAGTCTTCAATGGTAAGAAATGTGCTGATTTAGTCAATCTATCCACAATCACCCAAATAGCTTCATTGCCTTTCTTGGTATTCGGCAATCCTGACACGAAATCCATAGTGTGATTCTCTCATTTCCACTGTGGAGTCTCCAACGGGTGAAAAAAACCAGGAGGCTTCTTATGCTCTGCCTTAATCTGCTGATAAGTCATACACCTGGAGACAAATTCTGCAATCTCTTTCTTCATTTTCACCCACCAATAATAATTCTTCAAATTCTGATACATTTTGGTGCTCCCTAGGTGAGTAGAATATCTGGTGTGGTGCGCATCTGTCATCAACTTTGACTTGATGTCTTGAACATCTGGCACACACAACCTATCCTTGCTGTACAAAACTGCCTCAATCAATCTGAACTCTGGCTTGCATCCACATGTTCAATGATTCCCTGCAACTCCAGGTCATCCTTCTGGCATTCCTTGATCCTGTTAACTATCTCTGGCTCCCATAGTAGCAACTAGGACCTTCTCATTGACTGGCCAGACTTCCACATCCATGTTTCTAAACTGCTCCATCCATCTCCATTCAGGCATTATACATCTACTGAATACTGCCTTTCTACTGAGAGCATCTGCTACAACATTCACCCTTCCAGGATGGTATTTGATCGAAAAATCATAATCCTTTATGTACTCCATCCATCTCCATTGTCTGTTATTCAGATCACCCTATGTAAACAGGTATTGCAAACTCTTGTGATCTGTATGCACCTCAAATCTCTCTCCATACAAATAATGCCTCCACAACTTCAATGCAAACACCACTGCTGCTAGCTCCAAATCATGTGTGGCATACTTATTCTCATGATCCTTCAATTGCCTCGACCCATAGGCTATCACCTTGTCATGCTGCATGAGAACACATCCCAAACCTACTCCTGATGCATCTGTGAAAATCACAAATCCTCCACTTCCAGTGGGTAAGGCAAGTATGGGTGCTGTAGTTAATCGGGTCTTCAGCTCTTGGAAACTCTTTTCACACCCTTCCGTCCATACAAACGGAATATCCTTCCTCGTTAACTTAGTTAACGGAGATGCTATGGTAGAGAATCATTTCACAAACCTCCTGTAGTAACCTGCAAGTCCAAGGAAACTATGAATCTCCGCTACATTCCTCGGGCTACTCCAATTAACAACTGCTGCAATCTTCTTGTGATCCACTGTCAGTCCTTCCTTAGAGATTATATGGCCCAAAAATGCCACTTGTTCCAACCAAAACTCACATTTACTCAACTTAGCATACAGTTGGTTATCCCTCAAAAGCTGTAAAGATGTTCTCAACTAATGCTCATGCTCCTCCTTAGTCTTCGAGTACACCAACACATCATCTATGAAGACTACCACAAACTGATCCAATAAAGGAGCAAATGCCTTATTCATCAATGCCATAAAAGCTGTTGGAGCGTTCGTCAATCCGAAAGGCATCACAAGAAACTTGAAGTGACCATATCTCATCCGGAATGCAGTCTTAGGAACATCCTCGTTTCTGACTTACAACTAATGATAACCAGAATGCAGATCTATCTTCAAAAAGAATTGGGCTCCCTGCAACTGATCGAATAGCTCATCGATCCTCGGTAACGGGTACTTGTTCTTAATAGTGACCTGATTCAACTATCTGTAATCAATACACATTCTCATAGTCCCGTCCTTCTTCTTCACAAATATCACCGGAGCTCCCTCACGGTGAAACACTAGGCCTAATAAAACCCTTATCCAATAGATCTCCTATCTGAGTTTTCAACTCCTTCAATTCTGCTGGTGCCATCCTATAAGGGGCCTTCGAAATAGGTGCTGTCCCTGGTTGCAATTTTATCGTGAAATCCAACTCACGAATAGGTGGCAAACCAGGAATCTCATCCGGAAACACATCCGGGAATTCTCGCACTACTGGAATCTCATCAACAGTCTTGGACTCCTTATCTTCCGCAATAAATGTGATAAAGCCTTCGCAACCGCTCCTCATCAACCGCTCTGCCTTCAATGCAGAAAACATCTGAGTGGAGATGGGCTTTTCAGCTCCAATAAACTCAACACTACGATCTGCACTCTGCAACCTAACGGTCTTGTTAAAACAATCTAACACTGCTCGGTTAGTAGCTAACCAATCCATACCATGTGTCACATCAAACTCCGCCATTGGTAAGATGATCAAACTGATGGTCAGCTGAACTTCCCCAATCTGAATACTACACTTAGGGTAGATAACATTACAAGCTACATGTCTACCTACAGGGGCAGCTACTATCAAATCATCAGGTAGTATCTCCTTATCTTCCCCCAAATGCAGTGCAAATTCTGGTGCAAAAAACAAGTGTGTGGATCCAGGATCAAACAGAACTTTAGCATCAAATCCACAAACTAAAAGTGTACCTTCTATGACATTCCCAGCAGCCTCTGCTTCCTCATGCGTCAGAGCATAAGCTATCCCTGCCTGCTGGGGACGCTGATGATGATACTGATGCGGTGGTCTCTAACCATGACCCTAGAATCTAGGTGTTGGGGGTCTTTGCTGATAGCGCTGCTGAGGTACTAGAGGGTGCTGCTGCGGTGGCTGAGGTGGTCCGACAATCATCTGCCGGTGTTGCTGCTGTGGCTGCTGGGGCCTAGCCTGTGCAGGAGGCATCTGTCTCAACGGCTGCGCAGGATGTGGTGGCCTGGGCGCCGGAGCTAGAAATGCTGGTGGTGCCACTCCTGTCTTCCTTGGGCAAAAACGAACCTTATGCTCGGGGTCTCCACAATGGAAACATGCCCTTGACTGCTTCCTGCAATCATGACCAAAATGATTTCCCTCATAATGGATGCAAGAGACTCGTTGTGGCTGCTGTCGGGGTACAGGCTCAAACCATAGCCTCTTAGGTGCCGGCTGCTAATACAATAGGGACGAAGAACCCTGCGACCTGGGCTGAGGGATCGATGCCAAGATCCTCTTCTGCTCCAATACAATCACCTCTTTCAGGGACTCCTCTGCCCAATATGCTTCTTTGACCACGTCATCATAGTTGGTCAGTCTGCTGCGCTGTACTTGCATCTTAATATCTGCTCGTAGTCCCTTGATAAACCTCCGGACTCTCTCTGATTCTAGCTGAATCAGACTCTCAGCAAATCGGGATAGATGGGTGAAGGCTATCTCATATTCTTGTACTGGTAAATCACCCTGTACCAGCCGCTCAAACTCATCCATCTTCTGTCCCTATAGTGTTCCAGGATAAACTTCTTCTGGAACTGCTCCGTAAATGTCTTCCAGGCTACCTTTTCTTCAATTGTCTCATATGGGTGCTTGACGGTTTTCCACCATCTCTCTGCTGCTCCAAGAAACATGTGAGCTGCAAGCTGCACCTGCTGGATGCCCGTGCACCGAAACACCTCATAGAAACAAGGCTTGAGAAAGGAAGAAGGTAGAAACGGGGCTGCTGCTCTCTCTTTCATTGCAGAAATGAGAATGCGATTAGGGTTAAACTTGTTTAAGAAGAAGATAAAGGGAAAAAGACTGAATTGCCCCTTTAAGTGGGTCTGGTGAAAGAATGGACCACTTGAAGGGTTTTTGATCGTCGAATCGCGACGAGTCAAGAGACAAAAATGATCAAAACGACGAGACCTTTCCAACGAACCCAAAAGTCATAGCGTTTGGAATATTTTCGAAAAACACTCAATTTTCCTTAAATTGCAAACTACCTCCCTGCTATGATCAAACGAACTCGGAATCACACGAAACTTCGCAGACACTATTCTAATGCTAAAAGAAACTCGCTCATGATCTAAACCCACTTAAATATCTAAAATACAATTAAATGAGATAATTAATAATAAATGGGTCAACGGCCCACGTTTTGGGCCCAACTGACCCAATAAGGTCACAGACCTTACACCACCTGAAGGATTACATCAAAGCGGGAGATGCTGGCAGCGGCCGAAATCATCAAAGCGGTGACAAAGTCCCGGACAGTGATGGATCAGAGAAGATCATCAATGTCACCCACCTGGCACACTCTGTGCCTTCCGCTTCCCCAAAGGGCAAGGCTCAGGCTCGTGCCGAGGCCAGGCGGGCCTCTCATGGGAAAGAAGTGATGAGGGCCGAGCTCGGACCACCATCTAAGAAAGCACGGTGTGAGCGCCCAGCGATTTGTTTTTCGGAAAAGGACCTCGAAGGAGTCCAACTCCCCCATAACAATCCGTTCCTCCTCATGTTGAAGCTGCAGGGACTTCATAGTTAAGAGGATCATCATCGATCCAGGCAGTTCATCTGAAATCCTCGATTTCAGCTATTTCAAAAAGATGGGTCTCTCAGAAGCAGATTTACAAGAGGCTCGTACGCCTTTGATTGGGTTCAACGCCAAGCCGGTATACCCCAAAGGGAAGGTAACCCTGGAAACTCGGGTGGGCGGAGCCTCCGTAATGACCAACTTCCTCGTGGTGGATGCTCCCTCTCCCTATAATGCTATCATGGGCAGAACCTAGCTCCACAATATGCAGGCTATCCCCTCCACTCTTCACCAAAAGCTCAAATTCTTGTTAGAGAACAATGATGGCAGCATGGATGTGGTCACCGTAGAAGGAGACCAGCAGATGGCCAGACAGTGCATGATGGCCGTGGTCCATGGGGAAAGGGAGCCGGGACGGGTACATATGGCAGAACTTGAAAGGGAGCTGGACGAGTTCGGCCGAAACCCCAAGAAAAAGAGCATCGAAGATCTAGTTGAGGTCAGGATCGATCCACTCGACTCAGACAGGTTCTTCCTGCTCGGCAGCCAGCTCGCCGATCCCGAATGGACTGAGCTCTCCAACTTCTTGTTGCGGAGCATCGATGTCTTTGCTTGGACCCCGAGCGAAATGCCCGGTATCGTCCCCGAGGTCATGTGTCACCAACTGAATATGGATCCTAAGCACAAACCCGTGATACAAAAAGCCTGCTGGTCGGGTTTGCCGCAGTCAGAAGCCGTGGCCGAGGAGGTCGACAGGTTGTTGGAGGCTAAAGTGATCAGGGAAGTCCAGTACCCGGTCTGGTTAGCCAACACGGTGGTTTTCAAGAAAAAAATCGGCAAATGGAGAGTGTGCGTCGATTTCACCGACCTCAATAAAGCTTGCCCGAAGGATAGCTTCCCACTTCTAAAATCGATTAGATGATCGACGCCACCGCTGGCCACGACAGAACGAGCTTCCTCGATGCCTATCGAGGATACCACCAGATCCCGATGTTTGAGCCGGACGAAGAGAAAACCGCGTTCATAATGCCCCGAGGCGCTTATTGTTACAAGGTGATGCCCTTTGGGTTGAAGAATGCGGGGGCGACCTACCAACGACTCGTCACAAAGATGTTTCAGGCTCAGCTCGGCAAAACTGTCGAAGTATATATTGACGACATGGTCGTCAAATCCAAGCAGTCTCATGACCATCTGGCAGACTTAGCCCAAGTTTTCGACATCCTCAGAGAGTTCAAGCTCAAGTTAAATGCCTCCAAGTGTGCCTTTGGTGTCGCTTCTGGCAAGTTCCTCGGAATCTTAGTTACATGGAGAGGGATAGATCCACAACTAGAAAAAAGGGTTTTTATATCGGCTAAAAACCAATATAAAAGACCTATTATATCGGTTTTTGAGTGAATTTCAAACCGATATAAGTACCCCCGATATAAAAGATAAACGAAACCGATATAATAAGTGTAATATTTCATATCGGTTAAGCCTAAAGCGATGTAATATCATATGTATTTATATCATAAATTATTGTAAAACCGATATAACTTATAGCCAAACCGACATAATTAATATATGTTATATCGGTTTCATATGGTTTTTTATATCGGTTTAATAATAACCGATATAATTGATTAAGAATAACCGATATAAAAAATATGTAATTGGTTTGTTATATCGGTTTCATATGGTTTATTATATCGGTTAAATTATAACCGATATAATTGATTAAGAATAACCGATATAAAAAATATGTAATTGGTATGTTATATCGGTTTCATTAAAAACCGATATAATTTCACAATTTATTTATTTTTTTAATATCAAAAGAACTTGCTGTACCATGATAAAAAAAACCTGCAATATACCTCAAAATACTAACATCTAAACAACAAAAACCTTTGTATATATATATAAATAAATTAATTTCTATGTACATATATACACATGCATAGTATAGTATAGGTAGTTCATTCACTTCCATGTACTGTACAACTTAACAAGCTAAGTTAAACTAAAGCAAGAAAGACAAAATCATGTATTGAGAACTACATGCATAATGCCTCCAAAAACCATGGGATGTACCTGGAAAGATTTTCTCGAAATTTCGGCAGAGTCTCCCCTGTACGTGTGACATGTAATTTTTTTTTACAACCTGCTAGTACCTGTACATGACAAAAAAAACACTTCATATAAACAACCCAATGCCCCAACACACTACAAAGTCATTCACCACTACGTCATCAGTCATACACCATTAAAATAAAAGTACAAAATGCCCCTTTCTCAAGAGCCAACCAACAACTGTCCAAGATAGGAGCCCACAATTATTTGCAAAACTATCAGATGAATGAGAAATTAAATGCAGGAGAAACTATAGTGAAAAGGAAAGGGCGGCCATTGGGGGAAGAAATAAAAACCAAAAAAATAAATAATTTAAAAAAGGAGAAAAGAAGGATCGAATAAAAAAAGTAACAATATGACTGCCAAAATTAAAGAAATGAAAATATAGACTTTGGTTCCATTTCAGGTAGCAAATGAATGAATAAATAGTATTAGTTAATAAAATGCATGGCCTGAAACATCTGGACTAAGGGTTTTTATACTAACATCAATAGAAAGTTGGACAAAAAAAAAAAAGAAGTCAGATCTAGTAGGAATCTAAGACCCATTAAGATGTACCTCAAATCAATGAATTGGAGTGTCAGCAAGTTCTATACACCTGTTCAAAAAAGAGAGTGAGAGAGCAGAGGAAAGCATAGCATAAACCAAATCAGAACAAAAGATTGGGCTGTGCATTGTACATATACAAGATGACAATATATCAACAAACTATTCTGCTTGACATAATATAGTACTACCGTGCCCACACCCACCTGCACACCCACACCCACCTGCACACCCACCTGCACACCCACCAAAACACTAGCCAAATAACACATACTACCACACGGAATCAAATCCATATCAGCCCCAAGTCAACTCAGTCAAGTTGTACCAGTGCCAGTACTAACCAAGCATATATGACTCATGCAACTCAGTGGTGCACTGGCATTTGAAACTAGGATGAGAATATAAACAAACATACACAGCAGATGCAATCTATATAAGGCATCAGAAGGCAAAATGAGAGGGTGCACCACCAATGCATCAGAAGGCAAAATGATGAAATGATCCTAGTGATTAACTGATTATGGGCAATCATACAAGTTTTCCAAATGGTTTCAAAGAAGCTTGACCCATAAATTAAATCACTCACCACATAATGAACCAACTGACTGACTAGAATAATTTAGCACAAGTGTACAGTTTATATAAAAAAGAGAACAGGTTCCTTTAATGGTTTACTAACTGACTATAACCATCAATGTAGCAAGGAGTACTCACGAGTTGCAATATCAAGAAAAACTTCTTCAATTCCATTCCCCAGAGAATTATGTTATAACTTACATGCCATCTACTTAACATTATTTATGCAGGGTAAGACTTTGCAGTTGCACAGGCCTTTGAACATGATAGCTTTCTCTTTGAATCCTAAGTTCCATTATGACAGTAATTAATAAAAGTAGAATTAGAGTTAATACTGTTCAGGGATCAAAATTGATTAACACCTTGACTTATCCCAAGATTCATGGCATGTTTGTGAGAGAGCAGGTGAAACTAACAATGAGGACAAAGAAATCAGGTAATATTGCGTCTGTAAAAAATAGTAAAAATAATTGCAGTCTCATTTACAAGTTATGACTCGTTACTTAAATTAATTATTTATTTACTTATCATTGAATGGCATTTGTTACTGTATTGTATGGCACCTCATAACCTTAATGTGGATTTCTAAACATATGTAAATAGAAGCATATATACAATATTGCTAATGTATATGAGAGGGGTGGTGCTCACAGAAATCTGAGGGAAGTGAGTCTGCTAAGAGATGGAGGGATGGTTCCAGTGATATTGTTGTGGTAGATATCCAAGCCCAAGAGGCTCTTCAAACCCCCAAGCTCTTTAGGAATCCTGCCCATCAGATTGTTCCTATACAGCTCCCTGCAAATGACCCTTACAGCCCCAAAAGACCCAAATCAATTCCAGTTCTAGTAGTAAATCCAAACACAACTATAAAACCCATGAAAGATAAGATCTCATTACCATTAAATCCTTCCTTGCCAATGTACCCATGATCCTTACACATTTCCTCCTAATAGCACTCTTCTGCTCTGATGCTTGAGTTGAAAAACCACCTGCTGGGGGTTGACCTTGCCACTCCCTTTTGCCCTCAGATGCGTATGTGATTGTGACCTCATGCTCATAGTTGGTAGTCCAAAGGATGGCATTCAACTTCTATTGATCCAAGGAATCATTTAAAGCAGAACCGACTCCAATCATAAAACTACAAGAGAAGCAAATAATCTTACAAATTACATTCTTGCAGGGTTTTATAAATTCAGGCCAACCCTCATATGAAAAGAGAAGATAAGTAAATTCTAGATAGATATCCAGAGAAACAAAAGATGCTATATATTACACACACGCAAAAAAAAAAAAAATAGTATCTATTTTTTGAAATCAAGCCAGAGAATCTAAGATAACTTGAAAGAACACAATGAGAATTCTAGCAGTCTAGCTTCCAGCCAACACAAGAGAGTAGAAACCGGAAAAAAAAAACAGGTATTTACAATAGGCTAGTAAAATCTGCATTGTGGAGCCTGATTCCTACCAAAGCATACTGACTGTATCAAAATGCACACCTTAACTAAGCTGTTAGATAAAATCACCATCTTTAAATAAAACCTGGGACCATTATGAGAAGAAAAACCACTTAAATCCGTTGGAAAGCATCACTCACACACAAGAGACATTTATAAATACCACCTGCAATTAATCAAAAATAGTATATATTATTCCAACAATCCATGGGCCACACACCCACAGGGCAAATCTCACTTGTCTGTATAGTATAGAACTAATGGTTCCGCTGCCTAAATGTAATTATATCTGTTTAGAATAAACAGATTTTTTTTTTGCTTAAAGGTAAAAATTTTTAAAAGCAAAAGGAAGAGCTACAGGAGAGAGAGAAAGCTCCCAAGAGAAAAACCAAAAAGGAGGCTGGATTAGCCTTCAAAGGGAAGGACACCAGACAACCAAAACACAAAAAATGAGCCTGAGACAGAAGCTCAGCAGAGAAGAGAAGAAAACAAAGAAAACCTGTAGAAGATACAGACTGCAAAGTCGTGGAACCACTACAAAACAAAATCAACCGCTTCCAGCAGAGCAAAAGAAGAAACAGAGAAGCACTTCAAGCTCATAGAAGAGGAAAAAATAGCTGTAATCTGGAAGGGGAGGAGCAGAAACCACTCAAGCATAGGAGTTCCACAGAGGCTAAAGAGAAACGCAGACAATCCCAACTTGCAATGACCACCCAGGAGAAATGCAAGTATACGCACAGGAATTTGAAGAGAGCTAAGTAACATAACAATTCAAACATCTCAAACAACAAAATAAAGGTGAAACCCACTGGTACAAGATGATGATGGCTCAGCTCTAAAAAAAAAAATTTGTAAAATCACAGTCTCAAAAACCCTAGAAAGTATTAAAAAAAACCTGTAAAATCCTACTCCGAATCTAAAAGTCACCTAAACAAGAGAGGGGAAAAAAAGAAGAAAAGCAAAAGTAAGAAGAAACATAAAACCCCAACAGGCCTACTAAAGCAAGAGAACACAGATAGAGAGAGAATCTAAAAATACAAGAATCGGAAGCGAGAGCTCACATCAATTCAATCCTGAAATACTAGAACAAGTCAAAGCCACATCAAAACGCCACCATCCTTTCTTCAGAAGCCTGATTGGAAGGCTTAAATACCTGAAAAACAATGTTGCAATTGGTGATGTAATGGCCATGAAGAAACGTGTTTCTGGTGAATAAATCATAACTTGCAACTTACAATGTAAAGATATTTTTGGGAGTTAAGTGGTATTGATAGATTTGCAGATGAGTAAATGAATGATTTATATTGTATGCACAGAAGCCTTTGTATTTGGACTTCAGAAGTCATGTACCTGTATGAGGCATACAATCCAAGCAAAATGCAATTGATGTTTCCATCTCACCGTAGTTTCCTAATTGACACCATCTAAAAATATATCATTCCCAGCAAAAATGGAAAGTAACTATCTAATTAGTATTTAGACTCTTTACTCCAGTTTACTCCAGTAACAAAGATAAGATCCAGTCCTTCATTACATCCCAGTTCTCATCTCTGCTAACATCAAAGAGAGAGAAAGTAAAATAAGAGGGTGATGCCAGCATTGTTGGTAATTCTCCCTTTTAAGATGAACTGGTCTAATCCACAATAGTTTGGAAACTTTGGATGGATTGGAAAGAGAAGGGGCATATTTTGAATTACAACTCTCATTTGACATTATTGGAAAATCAGCACATTCCCAAAACCCCAGGAGTACTATGGTAATATAGAGAATTAAGAACCATCTATATATCGAAGTAGGTGTGAATGAAAACACAGCAGTGGGAAATCTCAAATACAAGCAAAATCCACAGATGACTTACTGCTGCTTCGAATGAGGGAAAAAAACATGGATTAGTGTATCCGGAAGATCGCGGCGGAAGATGACTTGCTGCTGCTTCGAAGTCACGGCGGAAGATCTCACGGAAGGGGTCGCAGTTGTAGATCCGGAAGCCGTTCTCGGTGCCGGAGGCGAAGCAGCCGTCGTCCTGGTTGAACGAGAGGTGGAGGAGGGCCGGCGCCAGAGAAGGCGACGACGTCAGAGAAGGCGACGACTTCGGAGACGGCGACGAGAGATCATCGAGGAGGTTAGGGTTTGAGATTTGCAGGAAAGGAGAGGCGGACATCGGAGGCGGAGGAGACTCTTCTTCCTCTCCATTTGGTCACTGGCGGTGGGTTGGGATCTGTGGCGTTGGGTCGGAAGGCAGGGTGCTCTGCCCCCTTCCATTTGATTATCCACTGGCGACGAGGGAGGGGGGAGAGGGGGGTCGACTGATCGAGGGGGAAGAGAGGGAAGAGAAGGGGGAAAGAAGGCGATCAATTTTAGGGGCATTTTAGTTTTGACGCAGTAGGGCACAGCGCGGGAGAAAGAAAAACAACGGGGGAAGAAATTCGATAGATTTAGCGGGCCAAAACCGATATAAAAAAAATGAAGAGGTTTAAGAAGAACCGATGTAAAAAGATAAATGTTATATCGGTTTTAGAAAACTATATAATATCGGTTTTATAAAAACCGATATAAAATAAAGCTAACCGATATTATATATAGAGATTATTATATCGGTTACATAGTAACCGATATAAAAAAAAGTTGACCGATATAAAAAAATATTAACCGATATAAAAAACCTTGACTGAAGATATTATATCGGTTATATTAAAAACCGATATAGGGCAGTTTTTGCAACCGATATAAAATGTCATTTTAGTAGTAGTGAGAGGCCAATCCAGACCAGATCACGGCGATCTTGGGAGTCCAAAGCCCGACGTCCACAAAGGAGGTTCAGAAGCTGACCGGCATGGCCGCAGCGCTCAATCGATTTATCAACAGATCATCACATAAGTGCAGGTCCTTCTTTCAGCTCTTAAGGAAAAACTTAAAATTTTAATGGACCCCTGAGTGCGACCAGGCACTGCAGGCACTCAAAACCTATCTCTCTTCACCACCCTTACTCTCTACTCCCACCCGAGGAGAGACATTGTACTTGTATCTGGCAGTCTCGGATCATGCGGTGAGCTCCGTCCTCGTTAAATATGAAGATAAACTGCAAAAACCGATCTATTACACGAGCAAAGTCCTTTTTAACGCCGAGACCGGATACCTCTTACTCGAGAAGCTCGCGTTGGCACTCACTCAGGTCTCTCATTACTTCCAGTCTCATACCATTGTGGTTGTTACGGAACACCCACCCAGGTCTATTTTCAAGAAAGCTGACTTTTCAGGCAGAGTCTCCAAATGGGCAGTCGAACTGGGACAATATGATATCCACTATCAACCCAGGACTGCGATTAAGGCCCAGATTTTAGCAGACGTCATTGTTGAGTTTGTCTCTCCAAGTTCGGCACCAACCCAACCTGGCACCGAACTGGGGGGCAGAGGGCAGGAAGACGGAGTCACCGAGGTCGATGAACTGTCTCGGAGCATAGCCCTTGACTCGGCTTGGAAGGTCTTCATCGACGGCTCATCTACTTCCAAGAGAGCTGGTGCCGGCGTGGTCCTCCAATCGCCAGAAGGACTGGTCATAGAACAAGCTCTAACCCTAGACTTCAAAGCAACAAATAATGAAGCTAAGTACGAGGCCCTAATAGCGGGACTAAACAGCGCCAAAATCCTCGGAGCCCAACAATTGGTGGTTTTCAGTGACTCACAATTGGTGATAAGCCAACTAACTGGGGACTACTAAGCTCGGGACGACAGGATGGCTATTGACACCAAAAATATCACTTTGCCTCTTCAAGATCCAAAGAGCTACATGAAGTCGCAACCTGCCATAAATAGGCAATGCTACTTCCAAAAAATCAAATCTTGTCAGAATCAAACAAAAACTGCAAGATCCTTCAAGACAGCCAAAAGAGGAGTACACAAGAAATTTCGGGCCATTTCAAAATCATTTGGCCTAACTTCGCTTCTCCGGCAGTTGAAAAGGAGCTCCCGGCGGCGAAAACATCGGAGACACTAAATCTTCGATCAGAGCCGATGGATGGTCTCAAAATACTTCCAAAAGGCTCCACGTCAAGTTCCGAGTCAAACCGACAACGTTTGACCCTACATCAACTCTCGAATAGCTAAATCAGGCCTCGCGGCGGCGAAGCTCCCCGGGACCATGGTTTCCAAGACAGAGCCTATGGATCATCTTAAAATGACTCCAATAGGTTCCCTTTCAAATTTCAAGTCAATCGGACATCGGTTGACTGCACATCAAGCCGCGACATCTTCATCGCGATAAAAGCAAGTCTACTGGTGATAGGACTCAAAACGGCTTCAAAACTCAAACAAAAGCCTATGGTTGGTCTTATTTATTGCTCAGCAGGCTTCACCCCAAATTTCAGGTCATTCCGACATCATTTGAACCAGTTTCAGCTTCTGATGGAAAATCGGCAGCTCTACGCGACAAAGTCTTCGGCTTTATCAGAAAATTGGAAACTTTGCAAAACAAAATGCAAGGATTCTCATCAGGTTTTCTACAAGGAAATCAGGCCAATAAATGGTCAAAATGTCAAGAAAAAATACAGAAGACAAAAGAATCAAAAAACAGCAAAAACGGACACAAAACGGGACAAAAATGGGGAAAATCCCTCCAGGGTCGCAGATCCCTGTGACCCTGGCCCAGGGTCGCAGGGAGGGCCCCAGAAACCCCGTTTTTCGCCATTTTTTCGCGATTCGAAGCGTCCGACCTCTGGTATTTTCCAAAATTCATACTTTTGAGACACCAAATCATTTGACATCCGTCAAAACCACGGGTCAATCATCAAGAGTATTGAAATCAACATTGATCGCTAATCGGTCAACCAAAAAAAGTGTGCTTTCTACCCGACCGATCGAGAAATCGACAGGACAGATGGCACCATCCCGCTATTGGCAACCAATACCTGAAATTACATGGTCATCTGATGTCGATCTACATGAAGATCCATCATTGATCATCGCCAGAAGAATCCCAAAAGACGCGACACGGCCCGCGACTCTTCAACTGCTCGGCGACCACTTAATGCGATTAATTGACTAGCTTTATTACAGTTATCAATCCATTTCTTTGGATGGCCTAATCAGAAGCAAGCATTCGGGAGTTACAAGTCAAGAGATTCATGGCATTTAACCCATGAAACTCCTCCCATCATGGCGATTAAAGGCGATTAAAAGCCCTCAATCTCCTCCGGCCAATCAGAAGCCAAGAAAAAGGAGTTACAAAATAAAGAATTCAATCTTGTAACTCCTCCCTTTATGTAGCTTTATGACAATTAAGGCTCATAAATCCTCCTAAATGGCTACTTAAAAGCCTATAAATAGGAGAGCATTCCAAAGAATTCCAGATCGGGAAAATCACAGAGATCATCGGGAAAAAGAAGACAGATCCCAGATAGAAAAAAGCACAGAAATCCAGAAAAAGAAAGAGAGAAAACTCTGCGGAAGTTCTACACCGACCACCGCTACAAGGTGACAAAAGTCCCTTGGGGGGTACCCCCCCCCCCCCCCCCCCGCCCCACCCCAAGGTCCTTGCCTTCTCCTTCTGCCTCCAATGGCTTAGACGTGGCTTTTCAGCCCGTCTACTTGGTTTTTTTATTGGACATAGGACCTCCTTTTGGTCTTTATCCTCTAAAAACCTGAGGTTATAGCCAAGCCAAGCGAATCAATAGCATCCTCTGTTCTCATCTGTATGGATGATGGCGAAGTCCACATATGGCTTGCGACCGTCAATCTGAACGGGTCCCCCACAATCTCCTGAGAAGTTAGATCCTCCTTTTCTTGCTTTTTCATTGTAGTTTGTATTTTTTTAAAAGAGACAAAAAATACAACTCTTGTCTTTCATTATTGATAAGAATTGTAAATCGGCTATAAAAGCCAAAATCGGCTATAAATGCCAAAATCGGCTATCAACGCCAAAAATCGGCTATAAATGCCAAAATCGGCTATAAACGCCAAAAAAATCGCCTTTCACGGCAAATCAAGAAAATGTCTCTTTTCTTAAATATATGTGCAATGGAAAGCTTGAAAGAAGTTGATTTGCTTTTTACTTGCGAAGGTCGATCTCCGGATCACCATTTACAATTCCAAGTAAAATAGAAAATCTGGCACACCCACACAAAAGAAATGTTGATGCGCGCCTTTGCCCCCTACGGTTACGAAAGGGTCGGACCCAAACGGACTCCCACGTCCGCCGACCTCGGTAGAACCGAGCGAGCAGAATGGCGCTAGTCCATCAAGCCGGCACACCCGGTGGGACTTGTTCATTTGAGAACACGATGCTAGAAAAGAAATATTTGCATATCATATCTATTGCTCTATGCTTATACTTCTTTTATTGATTCCTTGGCTACTTTCTAATTGGTGAGCTATGTTGAATTCCGCATCTAAAAAAAATGAGATAAGATTTTTTGGAAATTTCTAATTCTTAGAATTTATTTCCACTCTTTCTCTTTTCAACAAAAGAAATTGGATTTTTGGATTCAAAATTGAGAAACCTTGATCCTTTCCTATCGTTCATCGTGCTTGCAGAAATGTTGAGCCTATTCGACTAAAGTTTCGGGCCATCGTTTCTCTTCTATGAGTTCATTAAAGATCTAGAAAAAAAAAACAAAAAAAAACAAAACAAAAAATCAGATTTTTGGATTCAAAATTGAGAAACCTTGATCCTTTCCTATCGTTCATCGTGCTTGCAGAAATGTTGAGCCTGTTCGACTAAGGTTTTGGGCCATCGTTTCTCTTCGATGAGTTCATTAAAGATCTTAAAAAAAATCAAATTTTTCATTTTGGATTCAAAATTGAGAAACCTTGATCCTTTCCTATCGTTCATCGTGCTTGCAGAAATGTTGAGCCTGTTCGACTAAGGTTTTGGGCCATCGTTTTTCTTCAATGAGTTCATTAAAGATCTAGAAAAAAAAACAAAAAAAAATACAAAAAATCTGATTTTTCATTTTGGATTCAAAATTGAGAAACCTTGATCATTTTCTATCGTTCATCGTTCTTACAGAAATGTTGAGCCTGTTTGACTAAGGTTTTGGGCCATCGTTTCTCTTCGATGAGTTCATTAAAGATCTAAAATATATATATATATATAAACAAAAAAAAAAGACATAGACTACTAAGGTTAAACCAACTGCGTTCTTTGATCATGGTTGATTCAAGAAAAGCCTTGTTCAGAGTGTGGAGACAGCTTGACTGTTCTAGGCAAGGGTCCTCCAAACGGGTTCATTAAGTAATCCTACCCTTACCTGGGGGCAATTCTATCAATCGAGATTTCATAAGACCGGGTTAGGAGGCCTATGTCTACTCTCTCTTCTTTTAAATAAAATTTTTTAAAAATAAAAAATAAAAAATAAAAATTTTCAAGAAAAAAATCTTTTTAAAAATAAATAAATAAATAAATAAAATAAAATAAAAGTTTTTTTAAAAAAAAATCTTAAAAAAAGGAAAATCTTCAAAAAAAAAAAAACTTCCGTCATTTTGGGTTTAGATTGGAGAAATCTTGGCTTTCTCCTTTCTGAGCACTGCCGCTCGTGGAAATCGTTGAGCCCGTGTTCAGATTGGAGTACCTTTTGCTCTCTTTAATGAACCCGATATTGGCCTTTCAAAAAAAAAAAAACCTCGTCATTTTTGGATTCAGATCCGAGAAATTATGGTTCATTTCCTTCTAAATACTGGCGCTCGCGGAAATCGCTGAGACCGTATTTGGATCGGAATACCATCTGCTCTCTTTGATGAATCCAATCTTGACCTTTCAAGACAGAGAATCTCATCTCATGGATGCGGTCTCAAAACATTTGTGTTTAGCGGTACTAGTACGCCCTTTCAGGGTCTACTGTATTCGCGACCGGCACATTTGTAACTCCAACTTTATATTCTTCTTACCTCGAGCATGCTCTGCTTCTCGATAAGTCGAATTTAAGTTCACAACTGCTTCTAGCGGTCAATGGGACGCTCATTCTGAGCTTACCATACCTGCGATCAGAACAATTGTACCCTCTATGGCGTTTTGCCTTCTTCATATTGCTTGGGTCATCTCCCTCGAGCAATTTGAAAAGACAAAACCATAGAACTTCCCATTTATAATCATTATATTCTTGTGATTACTAATGGATGTGGTCTTGTTTCAGAAACTTTTCGAAAACTAACAATGGCAGCCTCACTAACCATTACCTTCGATGGGAACAAGCACCAACTTTTGCTTCAACAAAAGCAAACCACGCCCACCTACAAGCGCCCCATCAGCTGCCGAAGCGTCAACTCCCTCAGTAACTCTCTGAACTCCGGGTCGACCTCGACTCCCCGGACTATTGTCTTTGGGATGCTGGGACCATTCCCATTTCCTGAGGACAAACTGCTCCTTCCAAGAAGCAGAAACTCGCCTCTCAATGTGTAACTACCGTGACACCAAAGGCGAGCACCAGAGGCCCGAAGCCCGTGGCAGCCCCACGAAGCCTCAACATCTCGTATCCATGAGGACATCGATCTCCCTGGATATCTCTTCGATGAGTCACCTGACAAAGATCCAGGAAGCTCATCCAATTGGCACGATTTCTCTGAGAATGAAGAGGAGTTGTCTGATGGTACAGACATGTGGTCTTCCGACCCAGAAGAACCCTCATCTCCAAAAGAAGTAGCCTACTTCGACCCGGTTTCAACAGGCGATTGGGATCATCTCATAGCAAGCCTTGGGAAAATTACCGATCAAGAGGACCCGTGGAAAGGAACAAAACCTTGGTCTGGAAATGCCCTTGAAACCCCAGAAGGTTTCGTTCAGCTGGAAGCCGCCGAAAATATTGTGGAGGAACCACCTTCGTGTTGACACCAAAAATGTCACTTTGCCTCTTCAAGATCCAAAGAGCTACATGAAGTCGCAACCTGCCATAAATAGGCATTGCTACTTCCAAAAAATCAAATCTTATCAGAATCAAACAAAAACTGCAAGATCCTTCAAGACAGACAAAGGAGGAGTACATAAGAAGTTTCGGGCCATTTCAAAAATCATTTGGCCTAACTTCGCTTCTCCGGCAGCTGAAAAGGAGCTCCCGGTGGCGAAAACATCGGAGACACTAAATCTTCGATCAGAGCCGATGGATGGTCTCAAAATACATCCAAAAGGCTCCACGTCAAGTCTTCGGCTTTCTCAGAAAATTGGAAACTTTGCAAAATAAAATGCAAGGATTCTCATCAGGTTTTCTACAGGGAAAGCAGGCCAATAAATGATAAAAAATGTCAAGGAAAAATACAGAGGAAAAAAGAATAAAAAAAAGCAAAAACGGACACAAAACGGGACAAAAGTGGGAAAAAACCCCCCAGGGTCGCCGGCTCCTGCGACCCTGGGGCCCGGGATCGCCCGGTGGGCCCCGGAAACCCCGTTTTTCGCCGTTTTTTCGCGAGTTGAAGCGTCCGGCCTCTGGTATTTTCCAAAATTCATACTTTTGAGACACCAAATCCTCGGACATTCGTCAAAAACACGGGTTAATCATCAAGAGTATCAAAATCCACATTGATCGCCAACTGGTTAACCAAAAAAAAGTGTGCTTTCTACCCGACCGATCGGAAAATCGACAAGACAGATGGCACCGACCCGCTGTTGGCAACCAACACCTGAAGTTACATGGTCATCCGATGTCGATCTACATGAAGATCCATTGATGATCATTGCTAGAAGAATCCCAAAAGACGCAGCACGGCCCGCGACTCTTCAACTGCTCGGCGACCACTTAATGCGATTAATTGACTAGCTTTATTACAGTCATTAATCCATTTCTTGGACGGACCAATCAGAAGCAAGCATCCGGGAGTTACAAGTCAAGAGATTCATGGCATTAAACCCATGAAACTCCTCCCATCATGGCGATTAAAGGCGATTAAATGCCCTCAATCTCCTCCGGCCAATCAGAAGCCAAGAAAAAGGAGTTACAAAATAAAGAATTCAATCTTGTAACTCCTCCCTTTATGTAGCTTTATGACAATTAAGGCTCATAAACCCTCCTAAATGGCTACCTAAAAGCCTATAAATAGGAGAGCATTCCAAAGAATTCAAAAAAAAAAATCGAAAAACACACAGGGAGACACGGACAAAGCACAGAAATTCAGAGAAGGAAAGAGAGAAAACTCTGCGGAAGTTCTACACCAACCACCGCTACAAGGTGACAAAAGTCCCTTGGGGGGTACCCCCCCCCCCCCCAAGGTCCTTGCCTTCTCCTTCTGCATCCAATGGCTTAGACGTGGTTTTTCAGCCTCTCTACTTGGCTTTTTATTGGACATAGGACCTCCTTTTGATCTTTGTCCTCTAAAAACCTGAGGTTATAGCCAAGCCAAGCGAATCAATAGCATCCTTTGTTCTCATCTGCATGGATGATGGCGAAGTCCACATATGGCTTGCGACCATCAATCTGAACGGGTCCTCCACAATCTCCTCAGAAGTTAGATCCTTATTTTCTTGCTTTTCATTGTAGTTTGTATTTTTTTTTAAAAGAGACAAAAATCACAACTCTTGTCTTTCATTATTGATAAGGATTGTAAATCGGCTATAAACGCCAAAATTGGCAATAAACGCCAAAAATCGGCTATAAATGCGAAAAAAATCGCCTTTCACGGCAAATCAAGAAAATGTCTCTTTTCTTAAATATATGTACAATGGAAAACTTGAAAGAAGTTGATTTCTTTTTTACTTGCAAAGGTTGATCTCCGGATCACCACTTGCAATTCCAAGTAAAAATAGAAAATCTGGCACACCCACACAAAAGAAATGTTGATGCACGCCTGCCCCCCGCCCCCCCCCCCCCCGGTTACGAAAGGGTCGGACCCAACGGACTCCCACGTCCGCCGACCTCGGTAGGACCATGCAGGAGCGCGGTCCATCAAGCTGGCACACCCGGTGGGACTCGTTTATTTGAGAACACAATGCTAGAAATGAAATATTTGCATATCATATCTTTTGCTCTATGCTTATATTTCTTTTCTCGATTCCTTGGCTACTTTCTAATTGGTGGCCTATGTTGGATTCCGCATCTAAAAAAATTGAGATGAGATTTTTTGGAAAATTTCTAATTCTTTGAATTTATTTCAACTCTTTCTCTTTTCAAAAAAAAAAAAAATCAGATTTCTCAGTTTGGATTCAAAATTGAGAAACCTTGATCCTTTCCTATCGTTCATCATGCTTGCAGGAATGTTGAGCCTGTTCGACTAAGGTTTTGGGCCATTGTTTCTCTTCGATGAGTTCATTAAAGATCTAAAAAATAAAAAACAAAAAATCATTTTTTTCACTTTGGATTCAAAATTGAGAAACCTTGATCCTTTCCTATCGTTCATCGCGCTTGCAGAAATGTTGAGCCTGTTCGACTAAGGTTTTGGGCCATCGTTTCTCTTCGATGAGTTTATTAAAGATCTAAAAAAAAAACAAAAAAACACAAAAAAAATCAGATTTTTCATTTTGGAATCAAAATTGAGAAACATTGATCCTTTCCTATCGTTCATCGTGCTTGCAGAAATGCTGAGCCTGTTCGACTAAGGTTTTGGGCCATCGTTTCTCTTTGATGAGTTCATTAAAGATCTAAAAAAAAAAAAAAAAAAAATTGAAAATCATTTTTTTCATTTTGGTTTCAAAATTGAGAAACCTTGATCCTTTTATATCGTTCATCGCGCTTGCAGAAATGTTGAGCCTGTTTGACTAAGGTTTTGGGCCATCGTTTCTCTTCGATGAGTTCATTAAAGATCTAAAAAAAAACAAAAAAAATCAGATTTTTCATTTTGGATTCAAAATTGAGAAACCTTGATCCTTTCCTATCGTTCATCGTGCTTGTAGAAATGTTGAGCCTGTTCGACTAATGTTTTGGGCCATCGTTTCTCTTCGATGAGTTCATTAAAAATTAAAAATTAAAAAATATATATAAAAAAATCAAAAAAAGACATAGACCACTAAGGTTAAACCAACTGCGTTCTTTGATAATGGTTGATTCAAGAAAAGCCTTGTCCAGAGTGTGGAGACAGCTTGACTGTTCTAGGCAAGGGTCCTCCAAACAGGTTCATTAAGTAATCCTACCCTTACCTGGGGGCAATTCTATCAATCGAGATTTCATAAGACCGGGTTAGGAGGCCTATGTATACTCTCTCGTTAGGAGGCCTATGTGTACTCTCTCGTCTTTTAAATAAATTTTTTTCAAAAATAAAATTTTTAAAAATAAAAAATTTAAAATAAAAAATAAAAAATAAAAAAAAATTTGAAAAAAAAATCTTAAAAAAAATAAATAAAATAAATAAAAAATAAAAAAAAAGATTTAAAAAAAAATCTTAAAAAAAAAACTTCCGTCATTTTGGGTTTAGATTGGAGAAATCTTGGTCTTCTCCTTTCTGAGCACTGGCGCTCGCGGAAATCGCTGAGCCCGTGTTCAGATTGGAGTGCCTTTTGCTCTCTTTGATGAACCCGATATTGGCCTTTCAAAAAAAAAAAAAAAAAACTCGTCATTTTTGGTTTCAGATCCGAGAAATTATGGTTCTTTTCTTTCTGAGCACTGGCGCTCGCGGAAATCGTTGAGCCCATGTTCAGATCGGAATACCATCTGCTCTCTTTGATGAATCCAATCTTGACCTTTCAAAACGGAGAATCTCATCTCATGGATGCGGTCTCAAAACATTTGTGTCTAGCGGTACTAGTACGCCCATCTCAGGGTCTACTGTATTGCGACCGGCACATTTGTAACTCCAACTTTATATTCTTCTTACCTCGAGCAAGCTCTGCTTCTCGATAAGTCGAATTTAAGTTCACAATTGCTTCTAGCAGTCACTGGGACGCTCATTCTGGGCTTACCATACCTGCGATCAGAACAATTGTACCCTCTATGGCATTTTGCCTTCTTTATATTGCTTGGGTCATCTCCCTCGAGCGATTTGAAAAGACAAAACCATAGAACTTCCCATTTATGATCATTATATTCTTGTGATTACTAATGGATGTAGTCTTGTTTCAGAAATTTTTGAAAAAAAAAACTAACAATGGCAGCATCACTTACCATTACTTTCGATGAGAGCAAGCACCAAGTCATGCTTCAGCAGAAGCAAACTACGCGCACCTACAAGCGGCCCATCAGCTGCCGAAGCGTCAACTCCCTCGGTAACTCTCTGAGCTCCGGGTCGACCTCGACTCCCCGGACTATCGTCTTTGGGACGCTGGGACCATTCCCACTTCCCGAGGAACAAGCTGCTCCTTCCAAGAAGCAGAAACTCGCCTCTCAACGTGTCACTACCATGACACCAAAGGCGAGCACCAGAAGGCCCGAAGCCCCTGGCAGCCCCACGAAGCCTCGACCAGCAAACGACCAGGTCTATCCCAAGACTTGGTCCCCAAGACCTTCACCAAAACAGAGAAGGTCCCAAACATCTACCAAGCCAGCATTCCTGGCCCCACTCAAGGGGAACCAGTTCTACCCTCTTGCTTACATGAAAGAGGAGAGACCCATCTCCAACCTGACTCCCATGTCAAACCAGCATGAGCCGGCTTTTCCTACTAGCCCAAAATCAGATCATGCATCACAAGGCCTCTGCAAGCACATGCTAAGGCGTACAAACCTGTAGTTCGATCCTTCATCTCTACAGGGGCCGAACTCCAAAAATTCAAAGCTTCGCTGCAACTGGCGAAGGACAGGGTTCGCATCCTGTCCTTGCCCAGCTGCAAAGAAGACAGGCTCGGCTGCTGCGCCCGAAGGAGTGAAAGTCCAAGATCGAATCCTAGAGGGGGGGGGGGGGGTGAATAGGGTGAGCTCAAAGACTTTGACCAATTTTAATTCTTTTAGCTTTTAAGTCACTTATGCTTTGTTGAATATTAATTATCTTGTGAAAAAGAGAGGTCTCTAAGTTAATCATTCACAAGAAGATAACTACAAGAACCATCAAACAATAAAAGCATCTATCACATAGGGTAAGCAAAAGAGCAATCACCATGACGCAAGTATTTATAGTGGTTCGGCCAACATGCCTACATCCACTCCCGGCAACCCTACCGGATTTCCACTAACACAACTTAAGGTTTAGGATCACCTCAAACCTTACAAGTACATCACTATGCTTTTCAAGGCTAAGCATGAACCTTTACAACATAACATGTGCTTTTCAAGGCTAAGCACCAACCTTTACAAGAAGAGGATTCTCTCTTAAATAAAATGCCTATTGATGCATGGATGAGAGAACAATTTAAGTGCAATGAAGTGCCTCTAAATAGGCTGATTTGAAAATGAAATATCAATCTCTAGATACATGCATATGAATGAGAAGGTCTATGATTTATGCATATACTAGAAACCACTCTATCTCTTTTTAGAAAGATGAAACTTTGAATGATGCAAAGATGTTGATCATATGTATGAGAAAGAGTAGAATGAAGAACACATGGTTTGAAAAGATAAGCTAACTTGAGTTTAAACAAAAGTAACTTAAATCAAACAAGTTAGTTTTGAACCATTAAAAACAAACTCATGTTAATTACAAGTCATATGTTGTAGTCCTATGGATAAACAAGTTTAAAGATCTAAAGATGATAGGAAGACAACATTCATTTACTTAAAACATGCTTTTGAAAGAAAACAAAGATTAAGACAAAGCATGAGATATATTGAGAAAAGAGAGCACACCCATTTGTGATGAAACAAAGGTTGAATCCATGGATTAGCCCCTTAATCCCTTCAATAAGTCTCTTAAAAGGTTGTCCTTCCTTGGCCTCAAAAGTCCATTAAAGTTCAGCAACTTTTTCCAAACAAAAAACCACTTTTTATAGCCAAAAAGTTCCCAACGGATAGTCTTCGGTCGACTTGCCCCTGTGCCCGGTCGACCTGCCTTAAACGGTCATAAATCTGCCCGTTGCAGGAAGTCCCAAACGGCTAACTTTTCGGTCGACCTCTCAGTGTGGCCGGTCGACCGAAGCCCTTGGTTCGGTCGACCGACCACACAGGAGGTCGACCGAAAGCATGCCCAGAAATTTGGAAAAAATAGAAACTTGAAAGTTTTGAGGGCATCTTTCCAGGGGACTAATAGACACTGATTTAAGCTTGGATTCATGAAAGAGAAAGGATTAAAAATGAAAATATAAAGACATGAACCCTTCAAAAGGAAGAGATTTAAAATGAAAACATTGGAAAGCTTGAGATGAAAAATTGAAACCAAGGATCAAAACACTTGAAAACTTGAAAGCCTGAATTAAAAACTTCATGATCTTAAGAGACATAATGACTTTGAAAAGCATGCATATCATATAATAAAATCAAAGATTATGAAGGATAAATATGCAAAATGATCCTAAGATTAAAAACATGAATGAATGAGAGGTCAAGCCATGACAATGAATGCATCCTATCAAATTGCAACAAAATAAAACTCTAACAAGGAGCACATCCTTCATCGTCAAAGCCCAGCCAGAGCTGACCGAAGCTCAAATTGCTCGTCGTATACGCCGCCGCACGTCGTATCGGCAAAAGAGACCAGTGAAGCAAAGGACCCAGCCTCCTACACTTCAAGTCTCTCCCAAATGGGTCGAAAAAGAAAGACCTAACCAAGTTGCTACCGTCCATATGGTTGGAAAAACTAGAAGACGCCAAAAGTCAGCATCCAAAATCCATGTCCGACGTCCGATGACCCGAAGCGTCTCCAGGACAAAAAGACGCTCAGAAGAATCCCCTGCTCCTTCAAGCAAAGGACGGCAGAGTGATCCTTCCTCAAGCTCTTCTTCAAAAAGAATGAGCCCCAGCTCAGTCACCAGGACAGTTTCTTCATTCGAATCACGAAGGATGAACATCTTGGCTACAAATTCTGAGCCACCACCCCGCAATCCACCTCAAGATGATGCAATCACCTGCATCCAGCAGTTGGAACAAAGCCAACAGAGGATTGAAACTCTGATGGAAAACCTTCTCCTCGCCTTCCAAAATCAGGCGAACAATGAACCTCCTCCGAATCATCAAGACGATGAGGTAAATGGAGAAGAAAATGAGTCACGCGCCCTTACCAAAAAGGACGTAGACAGTATCCTCGCCAAAGCAAAAGAAGAGGATATACTCAAAGAGCATGGGATCAAGCCACCATATCCGTTATGGATGGACTCGGTCCTGTTCCCTACAAAATTCAAGCATCCTACTCTACAAACATATACGGGGAAAGGATCAGCCAGACAACACGTCATCCACTTCAAGATCCTGAGGGGAGCTATCGCGGATCAAGATGCACTCAAGATCCGCCTCTTTGCAAGTACCCTAAAAGGTACGGCCTTCGATTGGTACTCCACTCTGCCGGAGGACTCCATCCAAAACTGGGCTATGCTAGAGACACGCTTCCTAACTCACTTCAAATGTGAGGATCATCCTGCTACTATGGCTCAGCTGTGCAGCCTAAAACAGGGGGAGAATGAGTCAACATATGACTTCATTCATAAGTGGAAAGCAATGGCATACAAATGCTCTTATGTATTGCCACAAGCGTCGCTAGTCGACATCTGCCGAAACAACATGAGAGCTAGAATCCTCTCCATGATCATCGGCAACAAATCAAAAAACCTGGGAGAACTCCTAGAAGCTTCCATGGAAGCTGAAACGGTGATTAAAGACCTCAACAGTCAGAAATCATTAAGAAAAGAGCCAACCGCCATTGCAACCTCAAAACCAAAAAAGAAAGAGGTCGTCAATGTGCAGACCAAGTCAGCTCCTCAGCCACCAAAGAAAGCTGAAAATAAAGCTACTGGTAAGAGACCTGAACTCTCAGATGCCTTCAAAGAACGAGTAGAGAAGAAATACCCGTTTGATGAAGATATTGATGAAATCTTCGGGGCTCTTGTGGCAAACGGCAAGCTCACCTTGCCTGAACCAAAAAGACCGGGTGATGTTTGCAAGACCAACGATCCTCGGTACTGTCCATACCACCAGATGATCTCGCATCCTCTCAATCAATGCTTCGTTGTGAGGGAGAAAATAAACGAGATGTGGAAAAATGGAGTCATCACCTTTGACAAAAACTATGGGTCTGCCTCCTTCAACATGGTGACATGTGGACAAACATCAAAATCACCGAAGAAGAAGATCACAACTTCCTTTAAGGTGATAAACTCAATCCAAGCATCCGAGGAACTGGTTCCTTACCCGACACCAGACGGACAACCCATATGGGTACATCCCGATCTCCTGGAAGATGAAAATTGGGAGGTCGTGAAAACAAAGTCTACAGCTCAACAACGAAGGCAGGCTAGGAAATATCTCCTCAAGCTCAAACGGCAAGAGAAGACCCAGCCAAAACAAGAAGTCAAAGAAAAGGTAGAGGCTTCCTCTACCACTTCACTGGAAGCAACAAAAACATCCCTTCCAGAGACTTCAAAGGGGGTAAGAAAATTCACTCTCAGTGATTTTATACCACCTCAATTCAAAGAAGCCATGCAGGAGGTATCATACTCTTGTAATTCGGTAGTTGGATTCTCCATTGATGGATACGAGTCCAGCGACACCGATGATGGATTCGAATCCAACTACACAGACGAGTGGGAGGAGTCCCTTGAAACAGGGGAATATCTCTCCGATGAAGAATGGGTTCCTGAGACTCATCTTATGCCAGTAATCTGGTATAACCCCCTACAGCCACAAGGATCCTGGTCTGATGAAGAAGAAGACCAAGAGGCTATACAAGAAAATGCTGTTGAACCAGCACCCCTCATTGCTCCAGTGGAAATCAACAATGTTGAGCCACAAAGAGCTGATGAAGAATAAGATTTGGCTCCCATGCCTGATCTTGAAGAATATGCAAGGATCTTGCAGCGTCTCGCTCTAGAACAAGAGCAAGACCGCGTCAACGAGCCTCCTCGCAATCCAGAGCCTGACTTTCCTGAAGACCATCAGGTACATCCTCCCTTAACTCCTGAAAATGGAGAAAATTGCTGGATAGACGATCCTCTTACATCCGAGGATGAGTCTGACTCCGATCAAGCAACGTCTCCCGTCAGAGCTTCCTGTAATGTAATAATTCGGGATTATAGCTCTTCCGAAGCATTATCTGATGAAAGCACTTACACTCCGGCGACGCCTAGCAATGTATATTCTGGAGCCACCTCATCTCACGTGACTTTCACTGAGATGACACCATCTCAGGTTTCTTCTCCTGAGACTGTGACTTCAAAGTTCACACCCTTCCTGACTGAAGAATTCCCAGCTATTGATGCTTGGGACGATGAATTGGTCAACGAAGAAGAAAGGTTGCTGGATGCTATTCAGGACTTGTTCCCGAAAAATGCTCCGTGTAACACAATCACTGAGGATGGCAACTCCGCAGCTGATACATCCTCAGCAAATGAAAAACGACAGCCTCTTGATCCTGAAGACAATCTTCCAAACGAAGACCCTTCTCAAGAAGCTCTCGAAGTTTGTAGAGGCACTCGCTCTGGCCGGGACTACCACAAAATTACAACCAATCTTCCTTTACATATGTAAATCCTTCGGGAAAAGATGTTCTAAGCACCCTAGTGGCAACAATGATGAACATGCAGGCCCTAAGGAGGCTTTCAAGTATGACTTGATTGAACACTTCAAGCACATACCTGCACGTCTGCACATCCTGGATTTGTTGCGAATGTCTTCGCACACTCGTGATAATCTCATTTCAGAATTACAAAAGCTGAATGAGGATGTCGACAAACATGCCCCGCAAGTCCTCCAAATTGAAATGGATTATCGGGTCAAAAACTCAGAAGCCTCCTCAAAGGGAGAAAATAAGAAAACTGAAGGATCATGCATTGAATGCCTCTCGGTTAAAAAAGCAGCCAGTGCAACCATCGCCTTCACAAAGGATGACCTCCTACTTGGCGAAACAAGGCATAACCGACACCTGTACTTCACAGGGTACATCAAGGAAATGCCTATGCACAGAGTTTAGATCGACCCGGGTTCTGCACTCAACCTCATCTCCACATCGGCTCTCAAAGAGTTGGGCATCCCACCCAGCAAGCTGAGCCACACATCTGTATCTATCTTTGGATACGATGGGAGTACTCAAAGGCCTATCGGCAAAATCAGGTTCAAGTTGCAGATCGGTGATCTTATCTCTGAGGTCACAGTGTATGCAATAAAAACCCCTTCATGCTACAACATCCTTCTCGGACACCCTTGGATCCACGAGAATGGCGTTGTCCCTTCAACTCTACATCAATGCATCAAGTTTGTTGGCGACGACGGCATGATACATCGAGTCTTTATGGACAGAAAACCCTTCAAAGGTAAAGAAGTCCACTTCGTAGACTCACAAATGTATGAAGGTGAAAAAGAAGAAGAGGAGAAGCAAACAGCACCCTTTGCCGAAAATCCCCATAAAGATAAAGGCAAGGCTCCTCAACAATCGCCGGAAGAAAACAAATCATCCGGTAAATCTGAAGAGAGCATTCAAACTCCCTTCATCATCTCCCTCAAACCTTCAAAGCCTTTGGTCATCACAACTAAAGTGAAGAAGGCAAAGCAAAAGCCTGGGGGCAAATTTGTTGTCTCTTTCATGTCTATCATCTAAGACACGGATTCGGATTCAGAGCCAGAAGATGACACATCGTCAAGTTCAGCCTGCTTCCACTCCAATGGAGACAACTTCTAACATAGAAGATCCTACGTCAGCTTCCTTCGTTGTTCAAGCAACTTCAGCAAAGGAAAAGCCGATCTTCTTCCATAAATCAGATGCTTCTTCATTAAACTCCATGCTTGAACCTTTCCAAAATGAATGTATGCCTCAACTATCCTTATATAGTTTTGTGGCACAAGCTATTATGAAGAAAATGGGCTATGACACTCAAAACCCAGTCGGTTTGGGAGAAGGACGCGGTATTCTCACGCCATTGGGGCCCGTCTTGACCAAAAGCCAGCTGGAAGATTGGAGACTCTACGACTATGTAGAAAAGTCTTCACACGGGTTAGGGTATGATCCCGACACTCCCCTGAGGCAGTTGACACAAAGGCTTAAAAGTCAATATACTGACCAAGCCTCAACATCTCAAGTCCATGAAGACATCGATCTCCCTGGATATCTCTTCGATGAGTCACCTGACGAAGATCCAGGAAGCTCATCCAATTGGCACGATTTCTCCAAAAATGAAGAGGAGTTGTCCGATGGCACAGACGTATGGTCTTCTGACCCAGAAGAACCCTCATCTCCAAAAGAAGTAGCCTACTTCGACCCAGTTTCAACAGGCGATTGGGATCATCTCATAGCAAGCCTTGGGAAAATTACCGATCAAGAAGACCCGTGGAAGGGAACAAAACCTTGGTCTGGAAATGCCCTTGAAACCCCAGAAGGTTTCGTTGAGCTGGAAGCCTCCGAAAATATTATGGAGGAACCACCTTCGAACCTTCCAACAGAAGATCCAGTTCAAAAGATAGACTTGGGAACATCAGATAACCCAGGTCCTGTATTCATAAGCAAGAATATAAAGGATGATGAGTTACCCGAGTATATCGCCTTTCTTCGTGAGTTCGTTGATTGCTTTGCATAGTCTTATGCTGAAATGCTTGGCTTAGATCCCAAAATAGCAGTCCACAAACTCAAACTTCAAGAAGACATCAAGCCTGTCAAGCAAGGCCAAAGAAGATTCCGTCCAGATGTGATGGATAAAAATGAACAAGAAGTTCAAAAACTCAAAAGCGTCGGCTTCATCCGTGAGGAACAACATCCTGAATGGCTGGCCAACATTGTCCCCGTGACAAAGAAAAACGGGCAGATCAGGGTCTGTATTGACCATAGAGACCTGAACGGCACATGCCCAAAAGATGAATTTCCGCTCCCCATACCAGAGGTAATGATTGATAATACCTGTGGATTCGAGCGAATGACATTCATGGATGGTTTCTCTGGCTACAATCAGCTAAAGATGCATCCTGAAGATGAAAAACATACATATTTTCGGACCCCATTCGGCGTGTATTGCTACACTGTATGCCATTTGGTCTGAAAAATGCTGGTGCCACATATTAGAGGGCTATGATGAAAATATTCCAAGATATGCAGTACAAGATGGTTGAATGTTACGTTGATGACCTCGCCGTCAAAAGCAAAAGAAAAGAAGATCATCTCAAAGACCTTCAAGAAGTCTTCCTCCGGCTTCGCAAACACAAACTGCGAATGAATCCTTTGAAATGCTTCTTCGGCGTCTCGTCGGGTAAGTTCCTCGGATTCTTAGTTCGGAAAGCTGGAATAGAGCTTGACCCCATAAAAGTCAAGGCCATTCTAGAAATGCCCTCTCCAAGAACCTTGAGAGAACTCAAAGGGCTTCAAGGGAGATTGGCCTACATCAGACGGTTCATCTCCAATCTTTCAGGGAAATGTCGTCTATTCTCCCGGTTGATGAAAAAAGGTGTAAACTTTGTCTGGGATGCTGACTGTGAAGCTGCTTTCCAAGACATCAAGTCATACCTGACAAAACCTCCAGTGTTAGCTGCTCCTACCACTGGAAAACCATTCATCTTGTACACAAGAGCCCTTGATCACTCTTTAGGAGCTCTGCTTGCACAAGAAAATGATCAAAGAAAAGAAGCTGCTCTATATTACCTCAGCCGCATGCTAGTAGGTGCAGAGCATCGCTACGCTCCAGTCGAAAAAGAATGTCTTGCAGTGATGTTCGCCGTACAAAAGCTGCGTCACTACTTGCTTTCCAACACAGTCTACCTGGTCTCAAGGGTCAACATCTTGAAGGTCCTTGTCATAAAGGCAGGTTCTCTCAATGCTCGACTGGCAAAATGGTCCATCCTTCTGTCACAATTTGATATTAGGTATGTACCACAAAAGGCAATCAAAGGGCAAGCTCTAGCGGACTTCCTCGCAGAGCATCCATTGCCTAAAGATTCTCCACTCAGAGATGATCTCCTAGACGAACCAGTCTACAATGTGGAGACTTTCTCACAAAGTGCCTCCTTGGACATGTACTTTGACGGTGCAACCAGGACAAATGAAAAAAGACAGCTGATCTCGGGAGTTGGCATCCTCTTTGTTAGCCCCGACAAATATATGATTCTACATGCTTTCTCGCTACTTGGACCATGCACAAACAATGCAGCTGAATATCAAGCTCGATCCTAGGATTGGAACTCGCCATCGAATTCGGTATCACCATGCTGGAAGTCTTTGGAGACTCTCAACTGATCGTCAACCAGATAATCAGAAATTTGAAGTCAGGAAGCCAGATTTTCTGCCTTACTACAACAAAGCACAATCGCTTCTGCAAAAGTTTGACATCTGTCACATCACCCACATTCGTAGAGGTGAAAACATACGTGCAGATGCCCTAGCTGGACTTGCCGCATCTATGGCAATCCAGGAAGGGGAAAACATGCAAATCACAGTGTGCGAAAGAAGAATCCTTCCTCCTCTTAACACACACCAAGCAGTTGCTGAATGCCACCAAGTGGTTGGAAGTAGGATTTCAATCACTTCAATCGGCGACTGGAGGGATCCGTTCATTGATTAGTTTATGTTCGGAATCCTACCTGAAGATCCAAAAGAACGAGTAAGCATCCAAAGGCGAACCCCAAGCTTTCATTTGGATATTCCTTCAAAAATCCTTTACATGAGATCCTTCAATGGAGTACTTCTACGCTGCTTGTCACAACAAGAGGCTGAAGAACACTCAAAGAAGTTCATGCTGGTCTTTGCGGAGCTCATCAGGCTAGTCCCAAGCTCTATGATCAGATAAAAAGGTTAGGTTATTACTGGCCTACTATGGTAGCTGACGCAATGCAATTTGCTAAGCGCTGCCAACAATGCCAAGTTCATGGAGATTACATTCACATACCTCCAGAATGGCTACATCCTATAGCGATTTCATGGCCTTTCGAAGCCTGGGGTATGGACATCATAGGTCCTATTTCTCCCCCTTCGAGCAAAGGTCAACGCTTCATCTTCGCCGCTACGGATTATTTCTCCAAGTGGTCAGAAGCATTTGCGTTCAACGAAATGAAGACCTCATCAGTCCTTCAGTTCCTACGCACCAACATCATTTGTCGTTTCGGCATACCCAAAAGATTTGTCCATGATAACGGACCACAATTCCAGGATCATCGATTCTACAGGTTCTGCGACAAATACAAAATCCAAAGCTGTCCTTCGACTCCATACAATCCGGCAGCAAACGGATTAGCAGAAGCTTTCAATAAGACACTCTGCAAAATCCTCAGGAAGGTGGTCTCTAGTCACAAAAGAGACTGGAGCGACAAAGTGTCTGAAGCTTTATGGGCCTATCGAACCACCGTTCGAGGACCAACCCATAGCACACCATTCGCCTTGGTCTATGGATGCGAAGCTGTCGTGCCCTTGGAAGTACAAATTCCTTCCTTGAGGGTATCCTTGCAAAATGACATGACTCTAGAAAGCAATGTCAAATTGCGACTCCATGAGCTGGACGATCTCGATGAGAGACGTCTCGAAGCTCAAAAAAGCATTGAACTTTATCAAGCACGCATGGCAAGATCTTTCGACAAAAAGGTCAGGCAACGTGCCTATAAAAAGGGTGACTTGGTCCTTGCGGTAAAAAGACCAATGGTCTTCGCTCACAAGTCCAAAGGCAAATTTGAGCCAAAATGGGAGGGACACTACGTCATCGAAAAGGTTTTCTCCAATGGCGCATACGCACTCCTAAACATGGAAGGTGACAGATGTATGCTCCCCATCAACGGTAAGTTTTTAAAGCGGTACTACCCTTAAAGACTTACCCAACTGGGTAAGAGCAATGCCTGTACGACCAAAACCGGTTTCCAGGTACAAGCTCGCTAAACCCACCTTTTTTTAGAATTTTCATATCAAATGTTGAAATTTCTAGAAATTTAAACAATGCTTACTTTCATCGTTTCATTGTTAAAAAAAAAAAACCTAAGTTTAGGAACCTTTCCCTAACTTGACCAAAATTTTCAACCCTTGAACCCAAAATTCATGGTTTGAAACAAAATCCGGATTTAGGGATTTCCACCTTAGTCCACCCTGCCTTTTACCGCCAAAATGGTTTTAGGTCAAAACTTATGACCCTCATGTCTTTAAACAAAAAAAAATGGTTTTTCAAAAAACCGCGGGGAGGCGACGCTTAGTCGACAGTCGTACAAATCGGAAGCATACGAACCACGTTCGACACTTCCAAAATTGCAGGGAAGCGACATTTCATTGATACTTGCAAAATCCAAAACCGTGGAGATGCAACATTTCAGTTGATATCCACAACCCAAATTTCAAAGGTTCGAAAAACAAACCTAAAAACGGTGGAAACGCAACATATCAGTTGATATCCACAACCCAAATTTCAAAGGTTCGAAAAAACCTAAAAAACCATGGAGACGCAACATTTCAGTTGATATCCATAACCCAAAGGTTCGAGAAAACCACAAATTTCAAAAAATCATGGGGAAACGACATCAAGTCAGTACCCGCAAAATCAAAATTTTGAAAAGCAAGGATGCGACATTCCATCGATACTTGCACCCAAATCCGCGAGGATGCGACATTCCATCGATACTTGCAAGAACATTCAGCAGGGAGGAGACTTTTAGTCGATACTTGCATTTTTAAAAACCAAACCGGCTATAAATGCCACAAAAATGGCTATAGATGCCACCAAAATAGGCTATAAATGCCACAAACCGGCTATCAATGCCACAAAACAAAACCAGCTATCAATGCCACAAAAAAAATTGACTTTCAAAAAACCCAGCTATCAATACCACAAACCCGGCTATTAATGCCACAAACCCAGCTATAGATGCCACAAAACAAACTCGGCTATCAATGCCACAAAAAAGCTGGCTCTCATGCCAAAATCGGCTTCCATGCCACAAACAAAATCTGGCTCCCATGCCAAAACAATCATTTAACAAAAGATTTTCACAAAATGACAAGCTTTTGATCAAATCCCATTTAGCAATTACTTTTATCACAAAAAGATTTAAGTAAGCATAGGGAAAACAAAAAAAAAAGAGCATCCCATTTAGCAATTACTTTCATCATAAAAATATTTAAGTGAGTGTAGGGAAAACAAAAAAAAGAGTACCAAAAAAAATACATGTGGTACAAAAAAAAAAAGAAGAAAGTGTTCACAAGCACTACAAAAAAAAGTACCAAAAAAAATACAAGTGGTACCCAAAAAAAAAGAGAAGGATAGTTTCTGCTACAAAAATCAGGAGCTCAGCCAAAAATGGTCTCCAACCAAGAGTTCAGCTCCTCAAGTAAACTTTTGGCCTCAGCCGTCAGGGATTCCAAGGCGCGCTTCTTCAGGAACTTGCCATGAGATGATGGGGTGGGCTGTAACCCTTCTTTTACACTGGGAAGCTTATCCCGAGCAGTTTGCCATTGTTTGTTCTCTTCAGACTTCCTTTTAAGAACTCGATCGGCATCTGCAACCCGGCAAATCAGAGCACTCTCCCTATCGTGAGACTCTGTTATTGCAGCCCACTTGGCAGTGACTTGTGCCTGAAGATGCTCAAGACGTTTCCTGGCCTCATCGACCTCCCTATCAAGGATGTTAAGGTCATGTGTCAGCCCAATGATGGTTAGCTCTTCTAAGTTCTTCTCTCGGACTATCTGCTTCCTACTTTGTGTAGCCTCATCCAGGTTAGACTGAGCCTTATCCGCAGGGTCCAGGAACATCTCCTTGAAGAACTGGCCGTCAGGAAAACCCATGGTCTCAAACCACCTGTCACCCAGCTCAATGATCCTATCAACGATCGCCCTGGCACTTGTGACATCCAGACCAGCCTCTTCGACATCACCGAGAATCTCATGCACATGCTGGATCATCCCAAATCCGGCATCTAAGTGCCCAGAAAGCAGAGTCTCAATCCAAGAGCTCAGAACCCGCACCACCACCTTCTTCGCAAAAAGAAGAGATGGCCCAGCTGAAGATTCGCCCAACGCCGTTGGTCGGCTGCTCATTTCATCACCTGTTGGAAGAGTAACAAAAGAACTCTTTCCAGTTGAAGCTGCTCCTGCTCGGGAAGGAATCTCAGCACGAGATATCTCCTCAACAGTGTCAGAACTGGTCCCAGGAGTCTCTACCTCTGGATCGACCTTTGGCATCTCTTGCTCTGGTTCTGAAGGAAGCGACGGACTCTCCTCTGTCACCTCAAAACCTGCCAAAGAAACACAAAAAGTTATGAACATGATCCTCTTTGAAAATCATTATCAGGGTTATTACTACAAAATACCTTCTTCGACGACTGGCGGAAGACTCTCTTCCTCCATGAACTCATCGGAAGCATCATCAACATTTGCGTCCATCGATGGTTCAAAGTCATCGGAATCCTGTGGCAAGTCAGCTGGCGAAAAAATGTTAGCAAACCAAGTCACAGACACAAAAAAGAAGAAAGCAAAAGAAGTCATACCAATTGGAGATTCTGGATTCACTCCAGAGTCCCTCGGTTCTTCTTCAGGTGCCGTGCCCCGACAGGATCCGTCACCACCTCGTCGGTTGGAACCTCAGGCATCGCCAAATCTTCCTCTGCAAAAAAAAAAAAAAAACAAAAGCAGAAACAATAAGCAAATCAGAACATGGAAAAATCCCATGAAAAGAAATGGAAAGAGAAAAAGGAAGAATCATACCTTCACCGACGGTCTCTTCTTCTCGGCTTCTCTTCTCTGGAGGCTCGTCAGCATCCACTGGCACATCCTCATTGATAGTAAGAGGAACTTCCAAGTTAGGAGAAACCTCATGCTGCCCCTTGCTGCGATGATGACTCCTCCTCCTCTTACTCCTACGGGCTCGCTTCTTAGAGGAACCTGCCCCACTGTCAGAGTTAGGTCTTCCACTTGACTCCTCATTGGATGGTCTACACTTGCCAGTAGACTCCACGAAAGCTTGCCTCTGTGTCGCTTGCATCGAAGCATCAAGTTCGGCTTCCTCCTATTCTAGCTGTTCTAAAGCCTCATCAGGTATTTCTTGAACAGCTTCAGAACCAATGACGCCCTGGTCACCGAGAAAGCCTATCTTATGCTTCTCTCCGGAAAGGAAGGCCCAAACTTCCTCTCACCGGATGCCATCCGACTTTCCAAGGCCCTTTCCAGATGCCAGTTTCACATCAAGCTCCTTCTTGGAAAGCCCCCGATATGCCGAAAAGCTCTCCGCGATCCACTTCGCAAAGCCGGCAGTCCGGGAAGTCAACAACACAGGATAAGAGATCATGGCTGTAGTGTCTTCAGCACTATAGAAAGCCCATGCATTTCTCCCGTCCTGTAAACCTCCAAAGCGCTTCACCATGCTTGAAGGCGCTCCAACAACGCCTTGAGAAAAACCCAACTGCAAAGCAAAGCAAGAGGGTACATACGGCTGGATGTCGACGAAAAGATGTCTGCGGTACACCATCGTGCCGACACGTATTCTGAAAAGCCACTCCTTCTCTGCATTCGTCAAGGAGTAATGCCTTCCCGATTCTGCCCTGGTAGAGTCTCGGGAGGCACCAAAATCAAAAGCCTTCTTTCGCAACTCCGGAGAAAGCTTCACTGAAGACTGCCCCATCTCGACGTCCCTGAACCGTCGGATCCTCATTCGGGCAAACAAAAGTGATTCGGACACGGCTTTGCCCTTAGCCAGCCGAATCATCAGAGGATCATCATCCTGTGCAGCACCCAGCCGATGGAAGCCAGGACAGTGGTACACGTACCACAAATAAAAGATATGGCTGAAAATACCCTATTCATGGGAAGCCCAAGCCGAACCAAAAAAGCAGCAGCCTGCAGTTCGGTACACAGGTAGGAGTAAAGAGCTGGCACCAAAACAAGCTGCTCTCCAAACGCCATCTGACAAGCCGGAAAAATACAATGCGGCCAGATGTGCGTTCCATCTCCTCCAGCAAAAATAGCCTCACCAAGCCAATAAGTGAGGTAAACAACGAGATCTCTCCGCAGTGCAATGTCAGGACATATGGCGTTTGTACTCGCAAAGAAATCTCTCAACTCTTCTTGCATAGCCAAAATCTTCTGCGAACTTGGATCCTGAGCCTTGACTTCCTGGATCACACTATTAGAAGACTCCCTGCTATCAAAAAAGTTGGGGAACGAAAAGCTAGAACTCTTCCAATTGCTGGATCTAACTTTCAAACCCTCCTTCTCCTTAGAAAAATCATAGAAGGCGACGAGCTAAAAGTACAGAAGCCTGAACTCCTCAGACTGCCCCTCAAGGATGCTGTCAATCGGCGTAAACTCCTCATAGAGTTTGCCAAAGATGGGCAATCCAGTAATGGCGCTCAGCTCCTTCAAAGAAAAACCAATCTCACCATTCGTCACAACGAAGGTATTGGTTTGTGAGAGGAATGACTCCAACATAGCCATGAAGGCCTCATCGGAAAAGATCACAGTCTCCCTAAAAGCGCGGACCGCATCAAAAATCCCGGCTTCCTTCAAAACGGCGCCACCAATCAGCAGGACGCGATCAGTCCACGACTTCCACTCGGAGTCAGCATTGAAACGGCCACGAAGTCGAAAAGGCTTGATCCAATTGCTGCCGTCACCGCTGAAAATACCAAGGCCCACCGGTCTCAAATCGACCGACGGATAATCAGAACCCTGGTAGCCGCTGGATTGCATCAACAGGTCCATGTCAACAGGCGACCTCTCCATATATCCAGGAGAACCGCCAACGAAAACCCCGGTCTTGATTACATTTCTCCTTCTCACCCAACTTAGAGGATCTTCCCTCTTAGAGCACGTGGGGGCAAGGCTCATGATCGAGACGGTGCGATCAAACGTTGACCGGGTAGCAACAGTCTTCTTCTCACCATCTGCTGTTGTTGACACCAAAAATGTCACTTTGCCTCTTCAAAATCCAAAGAGCTACATGAAGTCGCAACCTGCCATAAATAGGCAATGCTACTTCCAAAAATCAAATCTTGTCAGAATCAAACAAAAACTGCAAGATCCTTCAAGACAGCCAAAACAGGAGTACACAAGAAGTTTCGGGCCATTTCAAAATCATTTGGCCTAACTTCGCTTCTCCGACAGCCGAAAAGGAGCTCTCGGCGGCAAAAGCATCGGAGACACCAAATCATCGATCAGAGCCGATGGATGGTCTCAAAATACTTCCAAAAGGCTCCACGTCAAGTTCCGAGTCAAAACAACAACGTTTGACCCTACATCAACCCTGGAACAGCTAAATCAAGCCTCTCGGCGGCGAGAACCACCGAGGCCATTACTCATCAGATAGAGCACATGGACGGCTTCAAAATGCTTATAAAGGGCTACATGTCAAATTTCAGGTCATTTCGACAACATTTGACCATAGTTTGACGCTCGGAAGCCAAATCAGGCCTCTCGGCGGCAAAGCTCTCCAGGACCATGGTTTCCAACACAGAGCCTATGGATCATCTTAAAATGACTCCAATAGGTTCCCTGTCAAATTTCAAGTCAATCGGACATCGGTTGACCGCATATCAAACCGCGACATCTTCATCGCGACAAAAGCGAGTCTACTGGTGATAGGACCCCAAACGGCTTCAAAACTTAAACAAAAGCCTATGGTTGGTCTTATTTATTGCTCAGGAGGCTTCACACCAAATTTCAGGTCATTCCGACATCGTTTGGCCCAGTTTCAGCTTCTGACGGAAAATCGGCAGCTCTGCGCGACAAAGTCTTCGGCTTTCTCAGGAAATTGGAAACTTTGCAAAATAAAATGCAAGGATTCTCATCAGGTTTCCTACAGGGAAATCAGGCCAATAAATGGTCAAAAATGTCAAGGAAAAATACAGAAGAAAAAAGAATCGAAAAACAGCAAAAAACGGACACAAAACGGGACAAAAAGGGGGAAAACCCCCCAAGGGTCGCAGGGCCCCGGAAACCCCGGTTTTCGCCGTTTTTTCGCGATTCGAAGCGCCCAGCCTCTGGTATTTTCCAAAATTCATACTATTGAGACACCAAATCCTCTGACATCTGTCCAAAACACGGGTCAATCATCAAGAGTATCGAAAATAATATTGATCGCCACCCGGTCAACCAAAAAAAGTGTGCTTTCTACCCGACCGATCGAGAAATCGACAGGACAGATGGCACCGACCTGCTGTTGGCAACAAACACCTGAAATTACATGGTCATCTGATGTCGATCTACATGAAGATCCATCGATGATCATCGCCAGAAGAACCCCAAAAGCCACGGCACGGCCCGCGACTCTTCAGATGCTCGGCGACCACTTAATGCGATTAATTGACTAGCTTTATTACAGTCATTAATCCATTTCTTTGGACGGACCAATCCGAAGCAAGCATCCGGGAGTTACAAGTCAAGAGATTCATGGCATTTAACCCATGAAACTCCTCCCATCATGGCGATTAAAGGCGATTAAATGCCCTCAATCTCCTCCGGCCAATCAGAAGCCAAGAAAAAGGAGTTACAAAATAAAGAATTTAATTTTGTAACTCCTCCCTTTATGTAGCTTTATGACAATCAAGGCTCATAAACCCTCCTAAATGGCTACCTAAAAGCCTATAAATAGGAGAGCTCTCCAAGAAGAAAGAACAGCAGACACACAGACAATAGACTGCAGAAAATCCGGAAACTCAGACAGAAAGAGGCATCAGAAATCTAAGAGAGAAAACTCTGCGGAAATCCTACACCGACCACCGCTACAAGGTGACAAAAGTCCCTTGGGGGGTACCCCCCCCCCCCCCCCAAGGTCCTTGCCTTCTCCTTCTACCGCCAATGGCTTAGACATGGCTTTTCAAGCCCGTCTACTCGGCTTTTCATTGAACATAGGACCTTCTTTTGGTCTTTGTTCTCTAAAAACCTGAGGTTATAGCCAAGCCAAGCGAATCAATAGCATCCTCTGTTCTCATCTGCATGGATGATGGCGAAGCCCACATATGGCTTGCGACCGTCAATCTAAACGGGTCCCCCACAATCTCCTGAGAAGTTAGATCCTCCTTTTCTTGCTTTTCATTGTAGTTTGTATTTTTTTCAAAAGAGACAAAAATCACAACTCTTGTCATTCATTATTGATAAGGATTGTAAATCGGCTATAAACGCCAAAATCGGCTATAAACGCCAAAAATCGGCTATAAACGCCAAAATCGGCTATAAATGCCAAAAAAATCGCCTTTCACGGCAAACCAAGAAAATGTCTCTTTTCTTAAATATATGTGCAATGGAAAACTTGAAAGAAGTTGATTTCCTTTTTACTTGCGAAGGTTGATCTCCGGATCACCACTTGCAATTCCAAGTAAAATAGAAAATCTGGCACACCCACACAAAAAAAGAAATGTTGATGCACGCCCTTGCCCCCCGGTTACGAAAGGGTCGGACCCGACGGACTCCCACGTCCGCCGGCCTCGGTAGAACCGAGCAGGAGCGCGGTCCATCAAGCTGGCACACCTGGTGGGACTCGTTTATTTGAGAACACGATGCTAGAAATGAAATATTTGCATATCATATATTTTGCTCTATGCTTATATTTCTTTTCTCGATTCCTTGGCTACTTTATAATTGGTGGCCTATGTTGGATTCGGCATCTAAAAAAAATGAGATGAGTTTTTTTGGAAATTTTTAATTCTTTGAATTTATTTCCACTCTTTCTCTTTTAAAAAAAAAAAACAAAAAAACAAAAAAAATTAGATTTTTCAGTTTGGATTCAAAATTGAGAAACCTTGATCCGTTCCTATCGTTCATCGCGCTTGCAGAAATGTTGAGCCTGTTTGACTAAGGTTTTGGGCCATCGTTTCTCTTCGATGAGTTCATTAAAGATCTAAAAAAAAAAATGAGATGAGATTTTTTGTTTGGAAATTTCTAATTCTTTGAATTTATTTCCACTATTTCTCTTTTAAAAAAAAAAACAAAAAAATGAAAATCAGATTTTTCAGTTTGGTTTCAAAATTGAGAAACCTTGATCCGTTCCTATCGTTCATCGCGCATGCAGAAATGTTGAGCCTGTTCGACTAAGGTTTTGGGCCATCGTTTCTCTTCGATGAGTTCATTAAAGATCTAAAAAAAAAAATGAGATGAGATTTTTTGTTTGGAAATTTCTAATTCTTTGAATTTATTTCCACTCTTTCTCTTTTCAAAAACAAAAAAAATAAAAAAAATCAGATTTTTCAGTTTGGATTCAAAATTGAGAAACCTTGATCCGTTCCGATCGTTCATCGCGCTTGCAGAAATGTTGAGCCTGTTCGACTAAGGTTTTGGGCCATCATTTCTCCTCGATGAGTTCATTAAAGATCTAAAAAAATATATAAAAAAAAAAATTTAGATTTCTCATTTTGGATTCAAAATTGAGAAACCTTGATCTGTTCCTATCGTTCATCGCGCTTGCAGAAATGTTGAGCCTGTTCGACTAAGGTTTTGGGCCATCGTTTCTCTTCGATGAGTTCATTAAAAATAAAAAATAAAAATATATATATAAAAAAAATAAAAAAAAGACATAGACCACTAAGGTTAAACCAACTGTGTTCTTTGATCATGGTTGATTCAAAGAAAAGCCTTGTCCAGAGTGTGGAGACAGCTTGACTGTTCTAGGCAAGGGTCCTCCAAACGGGTTCATTAAGTAATCCTACCCTTACCTGGGGGCAATTCTATCAATCAAGATTTCATAAGACCAGGTTAGGAGGCCTATGTGTACTCTCTCGTCTTTTAAATAAATTTTTTAAAAAATAATAATTTTTTTTAAAAAAATAAAAATTTTAAAATAAAAAATAAAAAATAAAAAAAATTTCAAAAAACATTCTTAAAATAAAAAAATAATAAAAAAAAATTGAAAAAAAAATATTTTTTTTTAAAAAAAAATCCTCAAAATCTTCAACAAAAAAAAAACTTCCGTCATTTTGGATTTAGATTGGAGAAATCTTGGTCTTCTCCTTTCTGAGCACTAGCGCTCGCGGAAATCGCTGAGCCCATGTTCAGATTGGAGTGCCTTTTGCTCTCTTTGATGAACCCGATATTGGCCTTTCAAAAAAAAAAACTCGTCATTTTTAGATTCAGATCCGAGAAATTATGGTTCATTTCTTTCTGAGCACTGGCGCTCGCGGAAATCGCTGAGCCCGTGTTCAGATCGGAATACCATCTGCTCTCTTTGATGAATCCAATTTTGACCTTTCAAAACAGAGAATTTCATCTCATGGATGCGGTCTCAAAACATTTGTGTCTAGCGGTACTAGTACGCCCTTTCAGGGTCTACTGTATTGCGACCGGCACATCTGTAACTCCAAACTTTATATTCTTCGTATTTCGAGCAAGCTTTGCTTCTCGATAACTCGAATCTAAGTTCACAATTGCTTCTAGCAGTCACTAGGACGCTCATTCTGGGCTTACCATACCTGCGATCAGAACAATTGTACCCTCTATGGCGCTTTGCCTTCTTCATGTTGCTTGGGTCATCTTCCTCTAGCAATTTGAAAAGACGAAACCATAGAACTTCCCATTTATGATCATTATATTCTTGTGATTACTAATGGATGTGGTCTTGTTTCAGAAATTTTCGAAAACTAACAATGGCAGCTTCACTAACCATTACTTTCGATGAAAACAAGCACCAACTCATGCTTCAACAGAAGCAAACCACGCGCACTTATAAGCGCCCCATCAACTGCCGAAGCATCAACTCCCTCGGCAATTCTCTGAACTCCGGGTCGACCTCGACTCCCCAGACTATCATCTTTGGGACGCTGGGACCATTCCCACTTCCCGAGGAACAAACTGCTCCCTCCAAGAAGCAGAAACTCGCCTCTCAACGTGTCACTACCGTGACACCAAAGGCGAGCACCAGAAGGCCTGAAGCCCGTGGCAGCCCCACGAAGCCTCGACCTGCAAACGACCAGGTCTATCCCAAGACTTGGTCCCCAAGACCTTCACCAAAACAAAGAAGGTCCCAAACATCCACTAAGCCAGCATTCCTGGCCCCACTCAAAGAGAACCAGTTCTACCCTCTTGTCTACATGAAAGAGGAGAAACCCATCTCCAACCTGACTTCCAAGTCATCCCAGCATGAGCCGGCTTGATCCTACAAGCCCAAAACCAAGTCATGTATCACAAGGCCTCTACAAGCACCTGCTAAGGCCTACAAACCTGCAGTTCGACCCTTCATCTCTACAGGGGCCGAACTCCAAAAATTCAAAGCTTCGCTGCAACAGGCGAAGGACAGGGTTCGCATCCTGTCCTTGCCCAGCTGCAAAGAAGACAGGCTCGGCTGCTGCGCCAGAGGGAGCACATCCTTCATCGTCAAAGCCCAGCCAGAGATGACCGAAGCTCAAATTGCTCGTCGTATACGCCGCTGCGCATATCGGCAAAAGAGACTAGAGAAGCAAAGGACCCAGCCTCCTACACTTCAAGTCTCTCCCAAATGGGTCGAAAAAGATAGACCCAACCAAGTTGCTGCCGTCCATATGGTTGGAAAAACCAGAAGACGGCAAAAATCAGCAACAAAAATCCATGTCCGACGTCCGATGACCCACAGCGTCTCAAGGACAAGAAGACATTCAGAAGAATCCCCTGCTCCTTCAAGCAAAGGACAGCAGAGTGATCCTTCCTCAAGCTCTTCTTCAAAAAGAATGAGCCCCAGCTCAGTCACCAGGACAGTGTCTTCGTTCGAATCACGAAGGATGAATGTCTTGGCTACAAATTCTGAGCCACCACCCCGCAATCCACCTCTAGAAGATGCGATCACCCGCATCCAGCAGTTGGAATAGGGCCAGCAGAGGATTGAAACTATGATGGAAAACCTTCTCCTCGCCTTCCAAAATCAGGCGAACAATGAACCTCCTCCGAATCATCAAAACGACGAGGTAAATGGAGAAGAAAATGAGTCACGCGCCCTTACCAAAAAGGACGTAGACAGTATCCTCGCCAAAGCAAAAGAAGAGGATATATTCAAGGAGCATGGGATCAAGCCACCATATCCCTTATGGATGGACTCGGTCCCGTTTCCCACCAAATTCAAGCATCCTACTCTCCAAACATATACGGGGAAAGGATTAGCCAGACAGCACGTCATCCACTTCAAGATCCTGACGGGAGCTATCGCGGATCAAGATGCACTCAAGATCCGCCTCTTTGCAAGTACCCTAAAAGGTACGGCCTTCGATTGGTACTCCACTCTGCCGGAGGACTCAATCCAAAACTGGGCCATGCTAGAGACACGCTTCCTGACTCACTTCAAAGGTGAAGATCATCCCGCTACTATGGCTCAGCTGTGCAGCCTAAAACAGGGGGAGAATGAATCAACATATGACTTCATTCACAAGTGGAAAGCAATGGCATACAAATGCTCTGATGTATTGCCACAAGCGTCGCTAGTCGACATTTGCCGAAACAACATGAGAGCCAGAATCCGCTCCATGATCATCGGCAACAAATCAAAAAACCTGGGAGAACTCCTAGAAGCTTCCATGGAAGCTGAAACGGTGATTAAAGACCTCAACAGTCAGAAATCATCAAGAAAAGAGCCAACCGCCATTGCAACCTCTAAACCAAAGAAAAAAGAGGTCCTCAATGTGCAGACCAAGTCAGCTCCTCAGCCACCAAAGAAAGCTGAAAATAAAGTTGCTAGTAAGAGACTTGAACTCTCAGATGCCTTCAAAGAACGAGTAGAGAAGAAATACCCGTTTGATGAAGATGTTGATGAAATCTTCGGGGCTCTTGTGGCAAACGGCAAACTCACCTTGCCTGAACCAAAAAGACCGGGTGATGTTGGCAAAACCAACGATCCTCGGTACTGTCCATACCACCAGATGATCTCGCATCCTCTCAATCAATGCTTCGTTGTGAGAGAGAAAATAAATGAGATGTGGAAAAACGGAGTCATCACCTTTGACAAAAACTATGGGCCTGCCTCCGTCAACATGGTGACATGTGGACAAACATCAAAATCACCGAAGAAGAAGATCACTACTTCCTTCAAGGTGATAAACTCAATCCAAGCGTCCGAGGAACTGGTTCCTTACCCGACACCAGACGGACAACCCATATGGGTACATCCCGATCTCCCGGAAGATGAAAATTGGGAGGTCATGAAAACAAAGCCTACAGCTCAACAGCGAAGGCAGGCTAGGAAGCATCTCCTCAAGCTCAAACGGCAGGAGAAGACCCAGCCAAAACTAGAGGTCAGAGAAAAGGCAGAGGCTTCCTCTACCGTTTCACTGGAGGCAACAAAAATATCCCTCCAGAGACTTCAAAGGGGGTAAGAAAATTCACTCTCAGTGATTTCATGCCACATCGATTCAAAGAAGGCATCCAGGAGGCATCATACTCTTGCAATTCGGTAGTTGGATTCTCCATTGATGGATACGAGTCCAGCGACACCGATGATGGATTCGAATCCAACTACACAGTTGAGTGGGAGGAGTCCCTTGAAACAGGAGAATATCCCTTCGATGAAGAATGGGTTCCTGAGTCTCATCTTATGCCAGTAATCTAGTATAACCCCCTACAGCCACAAGGATCCTGGTCTGATGATGAAGAAGACCAAGAGGCTGTACAAGAAAATGCTGCTGACTCAGCACCTCTCATTACTCCAGTGGAAATCAACCACGTTGAGCCACAAAGAGTTGATGAAGAAGAACATCCGGCTCCCATGCCTGATCTTGAAGAATATGCAAGGATCTTGCAGCGACTCGCTCTAGAACAAGAGCAAGACCGCGTCAACGAGCCTCCTCGCAACCCAGAGCCTGAAGTCCCTGAAGACCACCAGGTACATCCTCCCTTAACTCCTGAAAATGGAGAAAATTACTGGATAGACGATCCTCTTACATCCGAGGATGAGTCTGACTCCGATCAGGCAACGTCTCCCATCAGAGCTTCCTGTAATGTGATAATTCGGGATTATAGCTCTTCCGAAGCATCGTCTGATGAGAGCACTTACACTCCGGCGACGCCTAGCAATGTATCTTCTGAAGCCACCTCGTCTCACGTGACTTTCACTGAGATGACACCCTCTCAGGTTTCTTCTCCTGAGACTGTGACTTCAAAGTTCACACCCTTCCTGACTGAAGAATTCCCAGCCATTGATGCTTGGGACGATGAATTAGTCAACGAAGAAGAAAGGTTGCTGGATGCTGTTCAGGACTGGTTCCCGGAAAATGCTCCGTGCAACACGATCACTGAGGATGGCAACTCTGCTGCTGATTCATCCTCAGCAAATGAAAAACGACAGCCTCTTGATCTTGAAGACAATCTTCCAAATGAAGACCCTTCTCAAGAAGCTCTCGAAGTTGGTAGAGGCACCCGCTCTGGCCGGGACTACCACAAAAATTACAACCAATCTTCCTTTACATATGTAAATCCTTCGGGAAAAGATGTTGTAAGCGCCCCTAGTGGCAACAATGATGAACATGCAGGCCCTAAGGAGGCTTTCAAGTATGACTTGATTGAACACTTCAAGCACATACCTACACGTCTGCACATCCTAGATTTGTTGCGAATGTCTCCGCACACTCGTGATAATCTCATCTCGGAATTACAAAAGCTGAATGAGGATGTCGACAAATATGCCCCGCAAGTCCTCCAAATTGAAATGGATTATCGGGTCAAAAACTCAGAAGCCTCCTCAAAGGGAGAAAAGAAGAAAACCGAGGGATCATGCATTGAATGCCTCTCGGTTAAAAAAGCAGCCAGTGCAACCATCGCCTTCACAAAGGACGACCTCCTACTTGGAGAAACTAGGCATAACCGACCCCTGTACTTCACAGGGTATATCAAGGAAATGCCTATGCACAGAGTTCAGATCGACCCAGGTTCTGCACTCAACCTCATCTCCACATCAGCTCTTGAAGAGTTGGGCATCCCACCCAGCAAGCTGAGCCACACATTTGTATCTATCTTTGGATACGATGGGAGTACTCAAAGGCCTATCGGCAAAATCAGGTTCAAGTTGCAGATCGGTGATCTTATCTCTGAGGTCACAGTGTAGGCAATAAAAACCCCTTCATGCTACAACATCCTTCTCGGACGCCCTTGGATCCATGAGAATGGTGTTGTCCCTTCAACTCTACATGAATGCATCAAGTTTGTTGGCGACGACGGCATGATACATCGAGTCTTTGCGGACAGAAAACCCTTCAAAGGTAAAGAAGTCCACTTCGCAGACTCACAGATGTATGAAGGTGAAAAAGAAGAAGAGGAGAAGCACACAGCATCCTTTGTCGAAAATATCCAGAAAGATAAAGGCAAAGCTCCTCAACAATCACCGGAAGAAAACAAACCATCCGGTAAATCTGAAGAGAGCATTCAAACTCCCTTCATCATCTCCCTCAAACCTTCAAAGCCTTTGGTCATCACAACTAAAGTGAAGAAGGCAAAGCAAAAGCCTGGGGGCAAATTTGTTGTCTCTTTCGTGTCTATCATGCAAGACACGGACTCGGATTCAGAGCCAGAAGACGACGCATCGTCAAGCCAAGCTGACACTCAGCAAGTTCAGCCTGCTCTCACTCCAATGGAGATAACTTCTGACATAGAAGATCCTACGTCAGCTTCCTTCGTTGTTCCAGCAACTTCAGCAAAGGAAAAGCCGATCTTCTTCCATAGATCGGATGCTTCTTCATCAAACTCCATACTTGAACCTTTCCAAAATGAAGGTATGCCTCAACTACCCTTATATAGTTCTGTGGCACAAGCTATTATGAAGAAAATGGGCTATGACGCTCAAAACCCAATCGGTTTGGGAGAAGGACGCGGTATTCTCACGCCATTGGGGCCTGTCTTGACCAAAAGCCAGCTGGAAGATTGGAGACTCTACGGCTATGTAGAAAAGTCTTCACACGGGTTAGGATATGATCCCGACACTCCCTTGAGACAGTTAACACAAAGGCTTAAAAGTCAATATACTGACCAAGCCTCAACTTCTCAAGTCCATGAAGACATCGATCTCCCTGGATATCTCTTTAATGAGTTACCTGACAAAGATCCAGGAAGCTCATCCAATTGGCACGATTTCTCCGAAAATGAAGAGGAGTTGTCCGATGGAACAGACGTGTGGTCTTCTGACCCAGAAGAACCCTCATCTCCAAAAGAAGTAGCCTACTTCGACCCGGTTTCAACAGGCGATTGGGATCATCTCATAGCAAGCCTTGGGAAAATTACCGATCAAGAAGACCCGTGGAAAGGAACAAAACCTTGGTCTAGAAATGCCTTTGAAAACCCAGAAGGTTTCGTTGAGCTGGAAGCCTCCGAAAATATTGTGGAGGAACCACCTTCGAACCTTCCAACAGAAGATCCTGTTCAAAAGATAAACTTGGGAACACCAGATAACCCACGTCCTGTATTCATAAGCAAGAATATAAAGGATGATGAGTTACCCGAGTATATCGCCTTTCTTCGTGAGTTCGTTGATTGCTTTGCATGGTCTTACGCTGAAATGCCACGCTTAGACCCCAAAATAGCGGTTCACAAACTCAATCTTCAAGAAGACATCAAGCCTGTCAAGCAAGGCCAAAGAAGATTCCGTCCAGATGTGATGGATAAAATTGAACAAGAAGTTCAAAAACTCAAAAGCGTCGGCTTCATCCGTGAGGAACAACATCCTGAATGGTTGGCCAACATTGTCCCCGTGACAAAGAAAAACGGGCAGATCAGGGTCTGTATTGACTATAGAGACCTGAATGGCGCATGCCCTAAAGATGAATTTCCGCTCCCCATACCAGAGGTAATGATCGATAATACCTGTGGATTCGAGCGAATGACATTCATGGATGGTTTCTCTGGCTACAATCAGATAAAGATGCATCCTGAAGATGAAAACCATACATCTTTTCGGACCCCATTTGGCGTGTGTTGCTACACTGTCATGCCATTTGGTCTGAAAAATGCTGGGGCCACATATCAGAGGGCTATGATGAAAATATTCCAAGATATGCAGCACAAGATGGTTGAATGTTACGTTGATGACCTCGCCGTCAAAAGCAAAAGAAAAGAAGATCATCTCGAAAACCTTCGAGAAGTCTTCCTCCGGCTTCGCAAACACAAACTGCGAATGAATCCTTTGAAATGCTTCTTCGGCGTCTCGTCGGGTAAGTTCCTCGGATTCTTAGTTCGGAAAGCTGGAATAGAGCTTGACCCCATAAAAGTCAAAGCCATTCTAGAAATGCCCTCTCCAAGAACCTTGAGAGAACTCAAAGGGCTTCAAGGGAGATTAGCCTACCTCAGACGGTTCATCTCCAATCTTTCGGGGAAATGCCGTCCATTCTCCCGATTGATGAAAATAGGTGTAAACTTTGTCTGGGATGCTGACTGTGAAGCTGCTTTCCAAGACATCAAGTCATACCTGACAAAACCTCCAGTGTTAGCTGCTCCTATCACTGGAAAACCATTCATCTTGTACACAAGAGGCCTTGATCACTCTTTGGGAGCTATGCTTGCGCAAGAAAATGATCAAAGAAAAAAAGCTGCTCTATATTACCTCAGCCGCATGCTAGTAGGTGCAGAGCATCGCTACTCTCCAGTCGAAAAAGAATGTCTTGCAGTGATGTTCGCCGTACAAAAGCTGCGTCACTACTTGCTTTCCAACACAGTATATCTGGTCTCGAGGGTCAACCTCTTGAAGGTCCTTGTCACAAAGGCAGGTTCTCTCAATGATCGACTGGCAAAATGGTCCATCCTTCTGTTACAATTTGATATTAGGTATGTACCACAAAAAGCAATCAAAGGGCAAGCTCTAGCGGACTTCCTCGCAGAGCATCCATTGCCTAAAGATTCTCCGTTCAGAGATGATCTCCCAGACGAACCAGTCTACAATGTGGAGACTTTCTCACAAAGTGCCTCCTGGGACATGTACTTTGACGGTGCAACCAGGACAAATGAAAAAAGACAGCTGATCTCGGGAGTTGGCATCCTCTTTGTTAGCCCCGACAAATACATGACTCCACACGCTTTCTCGCTACTAGAACCATGCACAAACAATGCAGCTGAATATCAAGCTCTGATCTTAGGATTGGAACTCGCCATCGAATCCGGTATCACCATGCTGGAAGTCTTTGGAGACTCTCAACTGATCGTCAACCAGATGAATCAAAAATTTGAAGTCAGGAAGCCAGATTTGTTGCCTTACTACAACAAGGCACAATCACTTCTGCAAAAGTTTGACATCTGTCACATCACCCACATTCGTAGAGGTGAAAACATACGTGCAGATGCCGTAACCGGACTTGCCGCATCCATGGCAATCCAGGAAGGGGAAAACATGCAAATCACAGTGTGCGAAAGAAGAATCCTTCCTCCTTTTAACACACACCAAGCAGTGGCTGAATGCCACCAAGTGGTCGGAAGTCGGATTTCAATCCTTCAAACTTCAATCGGCGACTGGAGGGATCCATTCATTGATTACATTATGTTCGGAATCCTACCTGAAGATCCAAAAGAACGGGTAAGCACCCAAAGGCGAACCCCAAGCTTTCATTTGGATATTCCTTCAAAAATCCTTTACAGGAAATCCTTCAACGGAGTACTTCTACGCTGCTTGTCAGAACAAGAGGCTGAAGAAACACTCAAAGAAGTTCATGCTGGTCTTTGCGGAGCTCATCAGGCTGGACTTAAGCTCTATGATCAGATAAAAAGGTTAGGATATTACTGGCCTACCATGGTAGCTGACGCAATGCAATTTGCTAAGCGCTGCCAACAATGCCAAGTTCATGGAGATTACATTCACATGCCTCCAGAATGGCTGCATCCTACAGCGATCTCATGGCCTTTCGAAGCCTGGGGTATGGACATCATAGGTCCTATTTGTCGCGACCCCGGACCGAAAGGGGAAAAGAATCCGAGTCCGGGAGGTCGGGACAGTGGGTTGGGTGCCGCGCCACGTGCATCTCTTTGGCTAAAACGCACACGGAATTAAAAGAATATTTATCCGTGCACGTGATTTCCCACAGGGTTCCGCGGTGAGGATTATCTGTACACATCATCTCACATGTAACCATATCACACATATTTTCAAGATTGCGGAAGCGTGTAGTAAACCATACTAATACCATTCAAATTCATAAACAAGACTGATTTATGGTTAACATAATAAGATATCAGGATGAGCAATGATCAAGCATATTTTCCCCAAAAGTAAAGTTAAGTGTAATTACAAAATATCAGTTGATTAATGCTCCCAAAATAACGGTCAACAAAGACCGTACAACCAAATGAGATCTAAAACAAAGATATCAAATTCCCAAGGTGTATCGTCCTCAAGGCAAAGCCGAATGTCTACATGACATCATCGGCTTGCCACTCAATCACTCGTTGCGGTTCACCGACCGCCTCCTCTGGCTCCTCCTCAATGGCAATAAGCTCGGGACCTGAGTACCAAAATAAATGGATCAGACACGACGGTCTGGCAGGTGGGTGAAAAGACATAACAATAATAAAACAATGATGCTATGCAAGAGTTAAGAAAACTTATGGATAAACAATGAACTTTATAAAAGACAATGTATCATTTCAAAAGAAGTACATATGCAATAAATCATGTAAGGTAACAAGGATTCAGAAACTGTCAAGATGGCAACCCCACAAGCTAGATCCTCCCTTCACCGAAGTGAAGAGAGCGCATACCCTAACAGGATCATTGACCTCAGTCACACTAGGTGAGGAGGAACAACGATAAATATTATAATATACATATATATATACTCTGCGGGACCACGGTAGCGAACCGGGTAAAAACTCTGCACATTCCAGACTGCAGCTGACTATCAGGAGGGGAAGGAACCCCAAGTCGGGAGATCAAACCGACGAGGTCGTCCAAGCTCAGTGGTGCCGACTCATAGGTCAAATACGATAACTCAAATCATATGCACGGTAAGAAACGGGGCGCCAAAATGCACAAAATACACATTCACCTCGAGTTGCCATATACAAGTTAGCAAAAGCTAAACACATCACTTCTAGTACTCTTGGGACGGTCCAGTCATATCAAGTTGGTTTGAAATCCCAAAATAAGAGTTAGGTTGAAAATTAGATACAATTACTTTTCCATACTTTTACAGGCCAACAATGGGGTTTCTAGAATTGAAACAGTGCGAATAGGGTCCCGTATGTCGGTTATGATGAAATTTTGGTACTCTTTAAGAGTTAGGGACATTCCGAGTCCTTATACACATTGGTCAATCTAGAAAACCTCATGGAGTTTCCATGATGAGGTTCCTCCTTCCTTCGGACTTCATATAATGCCTTACCCATCCTTGAATAGCATTGGGCCTCCAAACAATACCTCCACACTACAGCCCTTCACAATATATCCCAATCTTTCATGGGTTTGAATGTATCATTATAGGTTCAATGTCTTCAAATAAGAAGATAAGGGATAGAGCTGAATTGGACTTGAGTATGGCTTGGAATGAATCTGGAAATTAGTCTCACAATTCTCCTATTTTACAGTTTATCTCATTTCAGTCCGATCGATCGGACTCCTTGGCCGATCGATCGGTCCTGAATTTGCTTCCAGTTATTTACAGTCCGATCGATCGGACCTGACGGGCGATCGATCGGTCCTGAGAACCCTCTCAGTTATTTACAGTCCGATCGATCGGACCTGATGGGCGATCGATCGGTCCTGAGAACCCTCTCAGTTATTTACAGTCCGATCGATCGGACCTGATGGGCGATCGATCGGTCCTGTAGCGAGTCTCAACCTATTTGGTTGAATTCTTCTCTTGTCCAACTCCAATCCATTTCCTTTCTTTCCCTTTTCTTCCATACATATATTCACGAATAATTGAGCTATTCCTTGACCTCATTATCTCATCAATTCATCATTCAAAATCAATAAGACTAAACCATCAAACATAATAAATCAATAAAACCATCAATGAAGACAAATCAAGATCTTTGCAGAAAACATGATAAAACACATAAAAATCATTTCATCCACTTGCCTTGGGTCCAATTGCAAATCAATTGAGCTCTAATCACCTCTTAGACCCACAATCAAACACCTATACACAAAACCCCCAAATCCAAACCCTAGATCAACAAAATCCAAGTAAAACAAGACGGAATTTTCCAATAATTGAAATAGAGCTACCCTAGGGCTAAACAAACAAGATTATAAAACTTCCAAGAAAATCACTTACAAGGAAGTTCTTCAAAAAGCCAGGTGTTGTCCAAAGTAAGTTTTGGAGTGGGCGGTTTTCTTCAAAAATGGTGTCAAGACGAAGGCCTTGAGATGAGGAAGAAGATTATAGTCTCTAACCTTCCATTAGCACTAGCTTAGTGGGGGATTGAAGATGAAGAGGCAAGAAAAGGTAAGGGAAAACCCTTAGGGCTGGGATTTCTCTTCTCCTCTAGGGTTTTTGCCAGAAATGGGAAAAAGAAGAAGAAGCTTTCTATATATAGTAAGTGAGGATGGGGCCCACAACTTAAAGAACTTCTCATGTTCAAAACATGGTCCTCGGGGTTCCAAACGAATTCGACGAAGAAGACAAAGTTGATCGGCAAAATTTCTAGTTTCCAAAAAGTATATATTTTGTACATTTTGGTGACATTGAAATCGGTGTCCAGATTTTGGGTAAAAAGACCATTTTGCCCTCAATTGCGAAAAATCGGGTTTAAGGTCCTCGAATGAAAACGATGTCAACATGAAAGTTATAGGGATTAATAAGATAAGTCCAATGGGGTTAAAATCATGATTCTTAGAAATCATCGGTAAACCCCCAATCTCACACAAATCCTAACAAGAACCCCCAAAGGGTCCCACAAATAAAAAGGCTCTCCAAATTCCCCAAAGCTATTAGAAAAGCTATTCTAATCCCCAACTAATCCAAAAACTACTAAACACACTTAAAACTAAAACACAACTTAAACAACTCTAAACGAGGTCTCTCGGGTCGGGGTCTTACACTATTTCTCCCCCTTCGAGCAAAGGTCATCGCTTCATCTTCGCCGCTACGGATTATTTCTCCAAGTGGTCAGAAGCATTTGCGTTTAACAAAATGAAGACCTCATCAGTCCTTCAGTTCCTGCACACCAACATCATTTGTCGTTTCGGCATACCTAAAAGATTCGTCCATGATAACGGACCACAGTTCCGGGATCATCGATTCTACAGGTTCTGCGACAAATACAAAATCCAAAGCTGTCCTTCGACTCCATACAATCCGGCAGCAAATGGGTTAGCAGAAGCTTTCAACAAGACACTCTGCAAAATCCTCAAAAAAATGGTCTCTAGTCACAAAAGAGACTGGAGCGACAAAATGTCTGAAGCTTTGTGGGCCTATCGAACCACCGTTCGAGGACCAACCCATAGCACACCATTCTCCTTGGTCTATGGATGCGAAGCTGTCGTACCCTTGGAAGTACAAATTCCTTCCTTGAGGGTATCCTTGCAAAATGACATGACTCAAGAAAGCAATGTCAAATCGCGACTCCATGAGCTGGACAATCTCGATGAGAGACGGCTCGAAGCTCAACAAAGCATTGAACTTTACCAAGCACGCATGGCAGGATCTTTCGATAACAAGGTCAGGCAATGCGCCTACAAAAAGAGTGACTTGGTTCTTGCGGTAAAAAGACCAATGGTCTTCGCTCACAAGTCCAAAGGCAAATTTGAGCCAAAATGGGAGGGACCCTACGTCATCGACAAGGTTTTCTCTAATGGCGCATACGCACTCCTAAACATGGAAGGTGACAGATGTATGCTGCCCATCAACGGCAAGTTCTTAAAGCGGTACTACCCTTGAAGACTTACCCAACTGGGTAAGAGCAATGCCTGTATGGCCAAAATCGGTTTCCAGGTACACGCTCGCTAAACCCACCCTTTTTTAGAATTTTCATATCAAATGTTGAAATTTCTAGAAATTTAAAACAATGCTTACTTTCATCGTTTCATTGTTCAAAAAAAATCCAAGTTTAGGAACCTTTCCCTAACTTAACAAAAATTTTCGACCCTTGAACCCAAAATTCATGGTTTGAAACAAAATCCGGATTCAGGGATTTCCACCCTAGTCCACCCTGCCTCTTACCTCTAAAATGGTTTTAGGTCAAAACTTATTACCTTTGTGTCTTTAAACAAAAAAAATGGTTTTTCAATAAAAAAAAAAACCGCGGGGAAGCGACGCTTAGTCGATACTCGCACAAATCGGAAGCATATGAACCATGTTCGACACTTCCAAAATCGCAGGGAGGCGACATTTCATCGATACTTGCAAAATCCAAAACCATGGAGACGCAACATTTCAGTTGATATCCATAACCCAAAGGTTCGAGAAAGCCACAAATTTCAAAAATCGTGGGGAAACGACATCAAGTCAGTACCCGCAAAACCAAAATTTTTGAAAAGCAAGGATGCGACATTCCATCGATACTTGCACCCAAATCCGCGAGGATGCGACATTTCATCGATACTCGCAACCAAATGAGCAAGGATGCGACATTCCATCGATACTTGCAAGAACATTCAGCAGGGAGGCGACTTTTAGTCGATACTTGCATTTTTGAAAACCAAACCGGCTATAAATGCCATCAAAATAGGCTATAAATGCCACAAACCGGCTATCAATGCCATCAAAACAAAACAGGCTATAAATGCCACAAACCGGCTATCAATGCCACCAAAACAAAACCGATTATCAATGCCACAAACAAAAACTTGGATTTCAAAAAAACCGGCTATCAATGCCACCAAAACAAAATCGGCTATAGATGCCACAAAACAAACCGGCTATCAATGCCACCAAAACTGGCTATAGATGCCACAAAAAAAAACTCGGCTATCAATGCCACAAGAAAAGCTGGCTCTCATGCCAAAAATGGCTTCCACGCCACAAACAAAAACCTGGCTTCCATGCCAAAACAATCATTTGACAAAAGATTTTCACAAAATGACAACCTTTTGATCAAATCCCATTTAGCAATTACTTTTATCACAAAAAGATTCAAGTGAGCGTAGGGATAACAAAAAAAGAGTACCAAAAAAATATATATATATGTGGTACCAAAAAAAAAAGAGAAAGTGTTCACAAGCACTACAAAAAAAAATAAGTACAAAAAAAAATACAAGTGGTACCAAAAAAGAGAGAAGGATGGTTTCTGTTAAAAAAAAATATACAGGAGCTCAATCAAAAATGGTCTCCAGCCAAGAGTTCAGCTCCTCAAGCAAACTTTTAGCCTCAGCCGTCAAGGATTCCAAGGCATGCTTCTTCAGGAATTTGCCATGAGATGCTGGAGTGGGCTGTACCCCTTTTTTCGCACCAGGAAGCTTATCCCGAGCAGTTTGCCATCGTTCGCTTTCTTCAGATTTCCTTTCAAGAACTCGATTGGCATCTGCAACCCGGTGAATCAGAGCAGTCTCCCTTTCACGAGCCTCTGTTATTGCAGTCCACTTGGCAGCGACTTATGCCTGCAGATGCTCAAGACGTCTCCTGGCCTCATCGACCTCCCTATCAAGGATGTTCAGGTCATGTGTCAGCCCAATGATGTTTAGCTCTTCTAAGTTCTTCTTTCGGACTACCTGCTTCCTGCTTTCTATAGCCTCATCCAGGTTAGACTTAACCTTATCAGCAGGGTCCAGGAACATCTCCTTGAAGAACTGATCATCAGGAAAACCAATGGTCTCAAACCACCTGTCACCCAGCTCAATGATCCTATCAACGATCGCCCTGGCACTTGTGACATCTAGACCAGCCTCTTCAGCATCACCGAGAATCTCACGCACATGCTGGATCATCCCAAATCCGGCATCTAAGTGCCCAGAAAGCAGAGTCTCAATCCAAGAGCTCAGAACTCGCACCACCACCTTCTTCGCAAAAAGAAGAGATGGCCCAGCTGAAGATTCGCCCAACTCCGTTGGTCGGCCGCTCATATCATCATCTGTTGGAAGAGTAACAAAAGAACTCTTTCCAGTTGAAGCTACTCCTGCTCGGGAAGGAATCTCAGCACGAGGTATCTCCTCAACATTGTCAGAACTGGTCCCAGGAGTCTCTACCTCTGGATCAACCTCTGGCATCCCTTGCTCTGGTTCTGAAGGAAGCGATGGACCCTCCTCTGTCACTTCAAAAACTGCCAAAGAAACATAAAAAGGTATGAATATCACCCTGTTTGAAAATCATTATCATGGTTATAACTACAAAATACCTTCTTCGACGACTGGCGGAACACTTTCCTCCTCCATGAACTCATTGGAAACATCATCAACATTTGCGTCCATCGAGGGTTCAAAGTCATCGGAATCCTGTGGCAAGTCAGCTGGCAAGAAATGTGTTAGCAAACCAAGTCACAGACAAAAAATAAAATAAAAAAAAATAATAAAAGAAGTCGTACCAATTGGAGATTCTGGATTCACTCCAGAGTCCCTCGGTTCTTCTTCAGGTGCCTCGACAGGATCCGTCACCACCTCATCGACTGGAACCTCAGGCATCACCAAGTCTTCCTCTGCTAAAAAGAAAAGAAAAGCAGAAACAAGAAGGAAATCAGAACATGGAAAAATCCCATGAAAACAAATGGAAAGAGAAAAAGGAAGAATCATACCTTCACCGACGGTCTCTTCTTCTCGGCTTCTCTTCTCTGGAGGCTCGTCAGCATCCACTGGCACATCCTCATTGATAGTAAGAGGAACTTCCAAGTCAGGAGAGTCCTCATGCTGCCCCTTGCTGCGATGATGACTCCTCCTCCTCTTACTCCGGCGGGCTCGCTTCTTAGAGGAACCTGCCCCGCCGTCAGAGTCAGGTTTCCCACTTGACTCCTCACTGGATGGTCTACTCTTGCCAGTAGACTCCATGGAAGCTTGCCTCTGTACCGCTTGCATCCAAGTGCCAAGTTCGGCTTCCTCCTGTTCTAGCTGCTCTAAAGCCTCATCAGGTATTTCTCGAACAGCTTCAAAACCAATGATGCCCTGGTCACCGAGAAAGCCTATCTTGTGCTTCTCTCCAGAAAGGAAGGCCCAAACTTCCTCTCACCGGACGCCATCCGACTTTCCAAGGCCCTTTCCAGATGCCAGCTTCACATCAAGCTCCTTCTTGGAAAGCCCCCGATATGCCGAAAAGCTCTCCGCGAACCACTTCGCAAGGCCGGCAGTCCGGGAAGTCAACAACACAGGATAAGAAATCATGGCTGTAGTGTCTTCAGCACTATAGAAAGCCCATGCATTTCTCCCGTCCTGTAAGCCTCCAAAGCGCTTCACCATGCTTGAAGGCGCTCCAACAACGCCTTGAGAAAAGCCCAGCTGCAAAGCAAAGCGAGAGGGTACATACGGCTGGATGTCGACGAAAAGATTTCTACGGTACACCATCGTGCCGACACGTATGCTGAAAAGCCACTCTCTCTGCATTCGTCAAGGAATAATGCCTTCCCGACCCCGCCCTGGTAGAGTCTCGTGAGGCACCAAAATCAAAAGCCTTCTTCCGCAACTCCGGAGAAAGCTTCACTGAAGACTGCCCCATCTCGACGTCCCTGAACCGTCGGATCCTCATGCGGGCAAACAAAAGTGATTCGGACACGGCTTTGCCCTTAGCCAGTCGAATCATTAGAGGATCATCATCATGTGCAGCACCCAGCCGGTGGAAGCCAGGACAGTGGTATACATACCACGAATAAAAGATGTGGGCTGAAAATACCCTATTCATGGGAAGCCCAAGCCGAACCAAAAAAGCAGCAGCCTGCAGTTCGGTACACAGGTAGGAGTAAAGAGCTGGCACCAAAGCAAGCTGCTCTCCAAACGCCATCTGACAAGCCGGAAAAGTACAATGCGGCCTGATGTGCGTTCCATCTCCTCCAGCAAAAATAGCCTCACCAAGCCAATAAGTGAGGTAAACAGCGAGATCTCTCTGCAGTGCAATGTCAGGACATATGGCGTTTGTACTGGCACAGAAATCTCTCAACTCTTCTTGCATGGCCAAGACTTCTTTGAACTTGGATCCTGAGCTCCGGCTTCTTGGGTCACGCTATTAGAAGACTCCCTGCTATCAAAAAAGTTGGGGAATGAAGAGCTAGAACTCTTCCAACTGTTGGATCTAACTTTCAAACCCTCCTTCTCCTTCAAAAAATCATAGAAGGCGACGAGCTGAAAATATAGAAGTCTGAACTCCTCAGACTGCCCCTCGAGGACGCTGTCAATCGGCATAAACTCCTCATAGAGTTTGCCGAGGATGGGCAATCCAGTAATGACGCTCAGCTCCTTCAAAGAAAAACCAATCTCACCATTCGTCACAACGAAGGTATTGGTTTGTGGGAGGAATGATTCCAGCATAGTCATGAAGACCTCGTCGGAAAAGATCACGGTCTCCCTAAAGGCGCGGACCGCATCAAAAATCCCGGCTTCCTTCAAAACGGCACTACCAATCAGCAGGACGCGATCAGTCCACGACTTCCACTCAGAGTCAGCATTGAAACGGCCACGAAGTCGAAAAGGCTTGATCCAATTGCTGCCGTCACCGCTGAAAATACCAAGGCCCACCGGTCTCAAATCGACCGACGGATAATCAGAGCCCTGGTAGCCGCTGGATGGCATCAACAGGTCCATGTCAACAGGCGACCTCTCCGTATATCCAGGAGAACCGCCAACAAAAACCCCGGTCTTGATTACATTTGTCCTTCTCACCCAGCTTGAAGGATCTTCCCTCTTAGAGCACGTGGGGGCGAGGCTCAGAATCGAGACGGTGCGATCAAACGTCGACCGGGTAATAACAATCTTCTTCTCACCATCTGCTGTGAAAGAAAACTGAAAACACCTCCTCCGGTATGTCATGTCATCAGGGACTGCATCACCAAAGAAGAAGGTAGGCTTGGGCAAAACGCTCTGATCTTCCATCACCCATGGACGACTGCTTACCATAATCTTATAGAATTCATCTCCCTTGAGAGTGATCAGTCGCTGCCTCATCTCATCTTTGTTGAAGGAGTCGCACTCTTCCAGATTTCTCTCAACATACTGGACCTTCTCAAAGGCCTGCTGAACGGCCGGATTAGAAGATCTAGAAGATCGACGAGGTACGCTTGTAGCAGGCTCTTTACCCTTGTTCGTTCTGGAGGAACCACCTGAAAAGGATGGAAAAGAAAAAGATCAAACATCAAAATGACAGAATCTCGCTAAAAAAAAAATCTGGCGAAATTTTGACATGATGACGGGGCAATTCCGAAGAAAAGGAACTATCCCGAAAGAAATGGAAAGCTTGAAGATGGGCTCAACATCGCTGCGAGCTCCGAAACTCCAAACTTTAGAAACCTCAAAGTCTCCGCAAAATCAGGAAGGGCTCAACATCGCTGCGAGCTCCAAATTCCCAAAATTGCGAAAACTTTCAGGTATGCTATCACATCATGCTACAAATTTAATTTACAATTGAATGCATGCATGAACATCTAGGTTTGCCAAAAAAAAAGGGGCATTATCATGATGAGCAAAAGAAAAAGAAAAGAAAAGAAACTTTCTCAAAAAAAAAAAGAGGGGAAAGAAAACAAAAAAAAAAATAAAAGAAACTTTCTTGAAAAAAAAGGAGGGAAAGAAAACAAAAAAAAAAGAAAAAAGAAAAGAAACTTTCTCAAAAAAAAAGAGGGAAAGAAAACAAAAAAAAGGGGATGGCCCACAGGCCATGTGGCCGTACGGCCAGATCCGTACGGCCCACAAACAAAAAAAAAAAAAACAAAACATGAAAAAAAAAGAAGAAAGAAGAAAAGAAAAAGAAACACGTGTAAAAAAAAAAGGAAAACACGTGAAAAAAAAAAGAAAAGAAAAAGAAAGAAACAAAAAAAGAGAGAAAGAACTTTTTATTTCTCCTACAATGGAGTTTTCTTGAAAAAGGGAACTTACTTGAAGCCATTGATGGAGAAGAAGAAGAAAAGTCTTGAAGATCTTGAAGAAGAAGAACTCTTGGTCTTGAAGCCCTCTTGAGATTATTGCAAAAGAAAGTAATAAGAGCAAGAGATCCAACCTCCTCCTTACTTTTATAGAAGAGAGCAAACCAAAGAAGGAAAGAAGAAAGAGGTAAGTGTTACTAATTAGTAACCTTACCAAAAAAAAGAGATTAGAAAGATTCTTTCCCAAAAGAAAGATATCTTGAGGGATTCTCTCCCAAAAAAGAAATCAATAAGAGATTTTCTCCTAAAAGATAGGATCAATGAAGGATTCTTTCCCAAAAGAAAGATATCTTGAGATATCCTATCCCAAAATAAAGGGAATATGAGAGATTCTCTCCAAGTAAAGATATTCTTAGATATTCTCTATCCAAATGAGATATTTTTGGATATTCTTTACAAAAATGACACCATATGAGATCTAAGCCATTTCAAAAGCTTAAGGTCCCATGGGTTAGCCCATATGAGCAGTTTGACCACCTAGGCACAAAAAAATATATATATATATATTTGGGCTTTTAGAGAAAGAGAAATCCCTCTTACCAAGAGCATACAAAAATGGTTCCATGCCTCTTTTGAGTTGATTCAACCATACAAAGAGAATTCCAAGCCCCATGAGCTTCCAAAAATCAAACCATCCAGCCTCATATACCAAAATTGAGCCAAAATCTTGAAATTGACATTCCACAAAAATCAAACCAAATCCTGGTCCCCTAACTTGCCACATACAGCTTGTTGGGTCACAAGACCAAAACCAAAAACTAAAACCTGATCCCCTAACTTGCCACATATAGCCTGTTAGGTCACAAGATCAAAACCAAAATTGATCCCCCAACATTCCACATACAGCTTGTTGGGTCACACGATCAAAACCAAACCCGACCCCCTAACCTGCCACATACAGCCTGTTAGGTCACAAGGTCAAAACCCAAATCCACATCCCTGATGTCATCTTCAAAACTTTGCCTCGAGATGGTACGTGATCCCTTTCACTACCATAAAATTCCCCTGGAAGCTCAAAAGGCTACAAATACCAAAAAGAAAGACTGCTCAAAGACTCTTGGTCAAGTCACAGGCTCTCCTTCAAAAATCTCTTCGAGGCACATCGACTACAAAAGTTAAGCAACTCGTCGCTGTACCTCGAGGGGGCATTTGTTGACACCAAAAATGTCACTTTGCCTCTTCAAAATCCAAAGAGCTACATGAAGTCGCAACCTGCCATAAATAGGCAATGCTACTTCCAAAAATCAAATCTTGTCAGAATCAAACAAAAACTGCAAGATCCTTCAAGACAGCCAAAAGAGGAGTACACAAGAAGTTTCGGGCCATTTCAAAATCATTTGGCCTAACTTCGCTTCTCCGACAGCCGAAAAGGAGCTCTCGGCGGCAAAAGCATCGGAGACACCAAATCTTCGATCAGAGCCGATGGATGGTCTCAAAATACTTCCAAAAGGCTCCACGTCAAGTTTCGAGTCAAAACAACAACGTTTGACCCTACATCAACCCTGGAACAGCTAAATCAAGCCTCTCGGCGGCGAGAACCACCGAGGCCATTACTCATCAGATAGAGCACATGGACGGCTTCAAAATGCTTATAAAGGGCTACACGTCAAATTTCAGGTCATTTCGACAACATTTGACCATAGTTTGACGCTCGGAAGCCAAATCAGGCCTCTCGGCGGCAAAGCTCTCCAGGACCATGGTTTCCAAGACAGAGCCTATGGATCATCTTAAAATGACTCCAATAGGTTCCCTGTCAAATCTCTAGTCAATCGGACATCGGTTGACCGCACATCAAACCGCGACATCTTCATCGCGACAAAAGCGAGTCTACTGGTGATAGGACCCCAAACGGCTTCTAAACTAAAACAAAAACCTATGGTTGGTCTTATTTATTGCTCAGGAGGCTTCACACCAAATTTCAGGTCATTCTGACATCGTTTGACCCAGTTTCAGCTTCTGACGGAAAATCGGCAGCTTTGCGCGACAAAGTCTTCGGCTTTCTCAGGAAATTGGAAACTTTGCAAAATAAAATGCAAGGATTCTCATCAGGTTTCCTATAGGGAAATCAGGCCAATAAATGGTCAAAAATGTCAAGGAAAAATACAGAAGAAAAAAGAATCGAAAAACAGCAAAAAACGGACACAAAACGGGACAAAAAGGGGGAAAACCCCCCCAGGGTCGCAGACCCCTGCGACCCTGGAGCCCGGGGTTGCCGGGAAGGCCCCGGAAACCCGGTTTTCGCCGTTTTTTTCGCGATTCGAAGCGCCCAGCCTCTGGTATTTTCCAAAATTCATACTTTTGAGACACCAAATCCTCTGACATCCGTCCAAAACACGGGTCAATCATCAAGAGTATCGAAAACAATATTGATCGCCACCCGGTCAACCAAAAAACGTGTGCTTTCTACCCGACCGATCGAGAAATCGACAGGACAGATGGCACCGACCTGCTGTTGGCAACAAACACCTGAAATTACATGGTCATTCGATGTCGATCTACATGAAGATCCATCGATGATCATCGCCAGAAGAACCCCAAAAGACACGGCACGGCCCGCGACTCTTCAGATGCTCGGCGACCACTTAATGCGATTAATTGACTAGCTTTATTACAGTCATTAATCCATTTCTTTGGACGGCCCAATCAGAAGCAAGCATTCGGGAGTTACAAGTCAAGAGATTCATGGCATTTAACCCATGAAACTCCTCCCATCATGGCGATTAAAGGCGATTAAATGCCCTCAATCTCCTCCGGCCAATCAGAAGCCAAGAAAAAGGAGTTACAAAATAAAGAATTCAATTTTGTAACTCCTCCCTTTATGTAGCTTTATGACAATCAAGGCTCATAAACCATCCTAAATGGATACCTAAAAGCCTATAAATAGGAGAGCTCTCCAAGAAGAAAGAACAGCAGACACACAGACAATAGACTGCAGAAAATCCGGAAACTCAGACAGAAAGAGGCATCAGAAATCTAAGAGAGAAAACTCTGCGGAAATCCTACACCGACCACCGCTACAAGGTGACAAAAGTCCCTTGGGGGGTACCCCCCCCCCCCAAGGTCCTTGCCTTCTCCTTCTGCCACCAATGGCTTAGACATGGCTTTTCAAGTCCGTCTACTCGGTTTTTCATTGGACATAGGACCTCCTTTTGGTCTTTGTTCTCTAAAAACCTGAGGTTATAGCCAAGCCAAGCGAATCAATAGCATCCTCTGTTCTCATCTGCATGGATGATGGCGAAGCCCACATATGGCTTGCGACCGTCAATCTAAACGGGTCCCCCACAATCTCCTGAGAAGTTAGATCCTCCTTTTCTTGCTTTTCATTGTAGTTTGTATTTTTTCAAAAGAGACAAAAATCACAACTCTTGTCTTTCATTATTGATAAGGATTGTAAATCGGCTATAAACGCCAAAAATCGGCTATAAACGCCAAAATCGGCTATAAATGCCAAAAAAATCGCCTTTCACGGCAAACCAAGAAAATGTCTCTTTTCTTAAATATATGTGCAATGGAAAACTTGAAAGAAGTTGATTTCCTTTTTACTTGCGAAGGTTGATCTTCGGATCACCACTTGCAATTCCAAGTAAAATAGAAAATCTGGCACACCCACACAAAAAAAGAAATGTTGATGCACGCCCTTGCCCCCCGGTTACGAAAGGGTCGGACCCGACGGACTCCCACGTCCGCCGACCTCGGTAGAACCGAGCAGGAGCGCGGTCCATCAGCTGTGAAAGAGAACTCAAAACATCTCCTCGGGTATGTCATGTCATCAGGGATGGCATCACCAAAGAAGAAGGTAGGCTTGGGTAAAACACTCTGATCTTCCATTACCCATGGACGACTGCTTACCATGATCTTATAGAATTCCTCTCCCTTGAGAGTGATCAGTCGCTGCCTCATCTCATCTCTATTGAGGGAGTCGCATTCTTCCAAATTTCTCTCAACATACTGGACCTTCTCAAAGGCCTGCTGAACGGCCGGATTAGAAGATCTAGCAGATCGACGAGGTGCGCTTGTAGCAGGCTCTTTACCCTTGTTCGTTCTGGAGGAACCACCTGAAAAGGATGGAAAAGAAAAAGAACAAACATCAAAATGACAGAATCTCGCTAAAAAAAATCTGGCAAAATTTTGATATGATGACGGGGCAATTCCGAAGAAAAGAAACTATCCCGAAAGAAATAGAAAGCTTGAAGATGGGCTCAACATTGTTGCGAGCTCCGAAACTCCGAACTTTCGAAACCTCAAAGTCTCCCCAAAATCAGGAAGGGCTCAACATCGCTGCGAGCTCCAAATTCCTAAATTTACGAAAACTTTCAGGTATACTATGACATCATGCTACAATTCAATTTACAAAAATATACATGCATGAACATCTTGGTAAAAAAAATGCATTATCATGATGAGCAAAAAAAAAAAGAAAGAAACTTTCTCAAAAAAAAGGGGGGAGAAAGAAAAGAACAAAAAAAAATAATAGAAAACTTTTTCAAAAAAAAAGGAGAGAGAAAGAAAACAAAAAAAAAAGAGAAAAGAAAAAAGGGACTAGCCCATAGGTCGTGGCCCACAGGCCATGTGGCCGTACGGCCAGATCCATACGGATCTGTCCGTACGGCCCACAAAAGAAACAAAAAAAAAACATGCAAAAAAAAAGTGTAAAAAAAAGAAGCAAACACGTGGAAAAGAAAAAAAAGAAGAAAAGAAAAGAAAGAAAGAAAAAAAAGAAAGAACCTTTTTTTCTTCTACGATGGGGTTTTCTTGAAAAAGGGAACTTACTTGAAGCCATTGATGGAGAAGAAGAAGAAAAGTCTTGAAGATCTTGAAGAAGAAGAACTCTTGGTCATGAAGCCCTCTTGGGATTGTTGCAAAAGAAAGTAATAAGAGCAAGAGATCCAACCTCCTCCTTGCTTTTATAGAAGAGAGCAAACCAAATAAGGAAACAAGAAAGAGGTAAGTGTTACTAATTAGTAACCTTACCAAAAGAAAGAGATTAGAAAGATTTTTTCCCAAAAGAAAGATATCTTAAGAGATTCTCTCCCAAAAATAAATCAATGAGAGATTTTCTCCCAAAAGATAGGATCAATGAAGGATTCTTTCCCGAAAGAAAGATATCTTGAGATATCCTATCCCAAAATAAAGGGAACATGAGAGATTCTCTCCAAATAAAGATATTCTTAGATATTCTCTATCCAAAGGAGATATTTTTAAATATCCTTTACAAAAATGACACCATATGAGATCTAAACCATTTCGAAAGCTTAAGGTCCCATGGGTTAGCCCATATGAGCCAGGTTTGACCACCTAGGCACACACACAAAAAAAAAGGGCTTTTAGTCAAATAGAAATCCCTCTTACCAAGAGTATACAAAAATGGTTCCATGCCTCTTTTGAGTTGATTGGACCATACAAAGAGAATCCCAAGCCCCATGAGCTTCCAAAAATCAAACCATCCAGCCTCATCTACCAAATTGAGCCAAAATCTCGAAATTGACATTCCGCAAAAAACCAAAAACCAAAACCTGATCCCCTAACTTGCCACATACAGCCTGTTAGGTCACAAGATCAAAACCAAAATTGATCCCCCAACGTTCCACATACAGCTTGTTGGGTCACACGGCCAAAACCAAACCCGACCCCCTAACCTGCCACATACAGCCTGTTAGGTCACAAGGTCAAAACCCAAATCCACATCCCTGATGTCATCTTTAAAACTTTACCTCGAGATGGTACGTGATCCGTTTCACTATTATAAAATTCCCCTGGAAGCTCAAAAGGCTACAAATACCAAAAAGAAAGACTGCTCAAAGACTCTTGGTCCAGTCACAGGCTCTCCTTCAAAAATCTCTTCGATGCACATCGACTACAATTTAAGCAACTCGTCGCTGTACCTCGAGGCGCATTTGTTGACACCAAAAATGTCACTTTGCCTATTCAAGATCCAAAGAGCTACATGAAGTCGCAACCTGCCATAAATAGGCAATGCTACTTCCAAAAAATCAAATCTTGTCAGAATCAAACAAAAACTGCAAGATCCTTCAAGACAGCCAAAAGAGGAGTACACAACAAATTTCGGGCCATTTCAAAATCATTTGGCCTAACTTCGCTTCTCCGGCAGCTGAAAAGGAGCTCCTGGCGGCGAAAACATCGGAGACACTAAATCTTCGATCAGAGCCGATGGATGGTCTCAAAATACATCCAAAAGGCTCCACGTCAAGTTCCGAGTCAAACCAACAACGTTTGACCCTACATCAACCCTAGGAAGCCAAATCAGGCCTCTCGGCGGCGAAGCTCCCCGAGACCATGGTTTCCAAGACAAAGCCTATGGATCGTCTTAAAATGACTCCAATAGGTTCCCTGTCAAATTTCAAGTCAATCGGACATCGGTCGACCGCACATCAAACCGTGACATCTTCATCGCGACAAAAGAAAGTCTACTGGTGATAGGACCCCAAACGGCTTCAAAACTCAAACAAAAGCCTATGGTTGGTCTTATTTATTGCTCAGCAGGCTTCACCCCAAATTTTAGGTCATTCCGACATCGTTTGACCCAGTTTCAGCTTCTGACGGAAAATCGGCAGCTTTGCGCGACAAAGTCTTCGGCTTTCTCAGAAAATTGGAAAATTTGCAAAATAAAATGCAAGGATTCTCATCAGGTTTTCTACAGGGAAATCAGGCCAATAAATGATCAAAAATGTCAAGGAAAAATACAGAGGAAAAAAGAATCGTAAAACAGCAAAAACGGACACAGAACGGGACAAAAGGGGGAAAACCCCCCAGGGTCGCAGGCCCCTCGACCCTGGGCCAGGGTCGCCGGCGACCATGGGGCCCGGGATCGCCCGGTGGGCCCCGGAAACCCCATTTTTCGCCGTTTTTTCGCGATTCGAAGCGTCCGGCCTCTAGTATTTTCCAAAATTCATACTTTTGAGACACCAAATCCTCTGATATCCGTCAAAAACACGGGTTAATCATCAAGAGTATCGAAATCCACATTGATCGCCAACTGGTCAACCAAAAAAAAGTGTGCTTTCTACCCGACTGATCGAAAAATCGACAGTACAGATGGCACCGACCCGCTGTTGGCAACTAACACCTGAAGTTACATGGTCATCCGATGTCGATCTACATGAAGATCCATCGATGATCATCGCCAGAAGAATCCCAAAAGACGCGGCACGGCCCGCGACTCTTCAACTGCTCGGCGACCACATAATGCGATTAATTGACTAGCTTTACTACAGTCATTAATCCATTTCTTGGACGGACCAATCCGAAGCAAGCATCCGAGAGTTACAAGTCAAGAGATTCATGGCATTGAACCCATGAAACTCCTCCCATCATGGCGATTAAAGGCGATTAAATGCCCTCAATCTCCACCTGCCAATCAGAAGCCAAGAAAAAGGAGTTACAAAATAAAGAATTCAATCTTGTAACTCCTCCCTTTATGTAGCTTTATGACAATTAAGGCTCATAAACCCTCCTAAATGGCTACCTAAAAGCCTATAAATAGGAGAGCATTCCAAAGAATTCAAAAAAAAAAAATCGAAAAACACACAGGGAGACACGGACAAAGCACAGAAATTCAGAGAAGGAAAGAGAGAAAACTATGTGGAAGTTCTACACCGACCACCGCTACAAGGTGACAAAAGTCCCTTCGGGGGTATCCCCCCCCCCCACCCCAAGGTCCTTGCCTTCTCCTTCTGCCTCCAATGGCTTAGACGTGGCTTTTCAGCCCGTCTACTTGGCTTCTTATTGGACATAGGACCTCCTTTTGGTCTTTGTCCTCTAAAAACCTGAGGTTATAGCCAAGTTAAGCGATTCAATAGCATCCTCTGTTCTCATCTGCATGGATGATGGCGAAGTCCACATATCTTGCGACCGTCTATCTGAACGGGTCCTCCACAATCTCCTGAGAAGTTAGATCCTCCTTTTCTTGCTTTTCATTGTAGTTTGTATTTTTTTTTAAAAGAGACAAAAATTACAACTCTTGTCTTTCATTATTGATAAGGATTGTAAATCGGCTATAAACGTCAAAATCGGCTATAAATGCCAAAAAAAATCGCCTTTCACGGCAAACAAGAAAATGTCTCTTTTCTTAAATATATGTGCAATGGAAAACTTAAAAGAAGTTGGTTTCTTTTTTACTTACGAAGGTTGATCTCCGGATCACCACTTGCTATTCCAAGTAAAATAGAAAATCTGGCACACCCACACAAAAGAAATGTTGATGCACGCCACTGCCCCCCCCCCCCCCCCCCCCCGCGGTTACGAAAGGGTCGGACCCAACGGACTCCCACGTCCGCCGACCTCGGTAGGACCAGACAGGAGCGCGGTCCATCACTTCGAACCTTCCAACAGAAGATCTTGTTCAAAAGATAGACTTGGGAACACCAGATAACCCACGTCCTGTATTCATAAGCAAAAATATAAAGGATGATGAGTTACCCGAGTATATCGCCTTTCTTCGTGAGTTCGTTGATTGCTTTGCATGGTCTTACGCTGAAATGCCTGGCATAGACCCCAAAATAGCGGTCCACAAACTCAAGCCTGTCAAGCAAGGCCAAAGAAGATTCCATCCAGATGTGATCAATAAAATTGAATAAGAAGTTCAAAAACTCAAAAGCGTCGGCTTCATCCGTGAGGAACAACATCCTGAATGGTTGGCCAACATTGTTCCCATGATAAAGAAAAACGGGCAGATCAGGGTCTGTATTGACTATAAAGACCTGAATGGCGCATGCCCAAAAGATGAATTCCCGCTCCCCATACCAGAGGTAATGATTGATAATACCTGTGGATTTGAGCAAATGATATTCATGGATGGTTTCTCTGGCTACAATCATATAAAAATGCATCCTGAAGATGAAAAACATACATCTTTTTGGACCCCATTTGGCGTGTATTGCTACACTGTCATGCCATTTGGTCTGAAAAATGCTGGTGCCACATATCAGAGGGCTATGATGAAGATATTCCAAGATATACAGCACAAGACGGTAGAATGTTACGTTGATGACCTCGCCGTCAAGAGAAAAAGAAAAGAAGATCATCTCGAAGACCTTCGAGAAGTCTTCCTCCGGCTTCGCAAACACAAACTGCGAATGAATCCTCTGAAATGCTTCTTCGGCATCTCGTCGGGTAAGTTCCTCGGATTCTTAGTTCGGAAAGCTGGAATAAAGCTTGACACTATAAAAGTCAAAGCCAATCTAGAAATGCCCTCTCCAAGAACCTTGAGAGAACTCAAAGGGCTTCAAGGGAGATTGGCCTACATCAGACGGTTCATCTCCAATCTTTCGGGGAAATGCCGTCCATTATTCCCGGTTGATGAAAAAAGGTGTAAACTTTGTCTGGGATGCTGACTGTGAAGCTGCTTTCCAAGATATCATGTCATACCTGATAAAACCTCCAGTGTTCGCTGCTCCTACCACTGGAAAACCATTCATCTTGTACACAAGAGCCCTTGATCACTCTTTGGGAGCTCTGCTTGCACAAGAAAATGATCAAAGAAAAGAAGCTGCTCTATATTACCTCAGCCGCATGCTAGTAGGTGTAGAGCATCACTACTCTCCAGTAGAAAAAGAATGTCTTGCAGTGATGTTCACCGTACAAAAGCTGCATCACTACTTGCTTTCCAACACAGTCTACCTGGTCTCGAGGGTCAACCTCTTGAAGGTCCTTGTCACAAAGGCAGGTTCTCTCAATGCCTGACTGGCAAAATGGTCCATCCTTCTGTCATAATTTGATATTAGGTATGTACCACAAAAGGCAATCAAAGGGCAAGCTCTAGCGGACTTCCTTGCAGAGCATCCATTGCCTAAAGATTCTCCGCTCAGAGATGATCTCCTAGACGAACCAGTCTACAATGTGGAGACTTTCTCATAAAATGCTTCCTGGGACATGTACTTTGACGGTGCAACCAGGACAAATGAAAAAAGACAGCTGATCTCGGAGTTGGCATCCACTTTGTTAGCCCCGACAAATACAAGATTCCACGCGCTTTCTCGCTACTGGAACCATGCACAAACAATGCAGCTGAATATCAAGCTCTGATCCTAGGATTGGAACTCTCCATCGAATCCGGTATCACCTTGCTGGAAGTCTTTGGAGACTCTCAACTGATCGTCAACCAGATGAATCAGAAATTTGAAGTCAGGAAGCCAGATTTGCTGCCTTACTACAACAAAGCACAATCGCTTCTGCAAAAGTTTGACATCTGTCACATCACCCACATTCTTAGAGGTGAAAACATACGTGCAGATGCCCTGGCTGAACTTGCCGCATCTATGGCAATCCAGGAAGGGGAAAACATGCAAATCACAGTGTGCGAAAGAAGAATCCTTCCTCCTCTTAACACACACCAAGCAGTTGCTGAATGCCACCAAGTGGTTGGAAGTAGGATTTCAATCCTTCAAACTTCAATCGGCGACTGGAGGGATCTATTCATTGATTACATTATGTTCGGAATCCTACCTGAAGATCCAAAAGAACGAGTAAGCATCCAAAGGCGAACCCCAAGCTTTCATTTCGATATTCCTTCAAAAATCCTTTACAGGAAATCCTTCAACGGAGTACTTCTACTAGCAGTTTGCCATTGTTTGTCCTCCTGAAACTTCCTTTCAAGGACTCGATCAGCATCTGCAACCCAGCAAATCAGAGCACTCTCCCTGTCGCGAGCCTCTGTTATATAAGCCCACTTGGCAGCGACTTGTGCCTTTAAATGCTCAAGACGTTTCCTGGCCTCATTGACCTCCCTATCAAGGATGTTAAGGTCATGTGTCAGCCCAATGATGGCTAGCTCTTTTAAGTTCTTCTCTCGGACTATCTGCTTCCTGCTTTGTGTAGCCTCATTCAGGTCAGACTTAGCCTTATCAGCAGGGTCCAAGAACATCTCCTTGAAGAACTGGTCGTCGGCAAAACCCATGGTCTCAAACCACTTGTCACCCAGTGTAATGATCCTATCAACGATCGCCCTGGCACCTGTGACATCCAGACCAGCTTCTTCGGCATCACTAAGAATCTCCTGCACATGCTGGATCATGCCAAATCCGGCATCCAAGTGCCCAGAAAGGAGAGTCTCAATCCAAGAGCTCAGAACCCGCACCACCACCTTCTTCGCAAAAAGAAGAGATGGCCCAGCTAAAGATTCGCCCAACTCCATTGGTCGGCTGCTCATGTCATCACCCGTTGGAAGAGTAACAAAAGAACTCTTTCCAGTTGGAGTTGCTCGGGAAGGAATCTCAGCACAAGGTATCTCCTCAACAGTGTCAGAACTGGTCCCGGGAGTCTCTACCTCTGGATCGACATCTGGCATCCCTTGCCCTGGTTCTGAAGGAAGCAACGGATTCTTCGCTGTCACCTCAAAACCTGCCAAAGAAACACAAAAAGGTATGAATATGATCATGTTTGAAAATCATTATCAGGGTTATTACTACAAAATATCTTCTTCGACGACTTTCGGAAGACTCTCTTCCTCCATGAACTCATCGAAAGCATCATCAACATTTGCGTCCATCGATGGTTCAAAGTCATGGGAATCCTATGGCAAGTCAGCTGACAAGAAAAATGTTAGCAAACCAAGTCACAGACAAAAAAAAAAACCATACCAATTGGAGACTTTGGATTCACTCCAGAGTCCCTCGGTTCTTCTTCAGGTGCCCCGACAGGGTCTGTCACCACCTCATCAGTTGGAACCTCAGGCATCGCCAAATCTTCCTCTGCTAAAAAAAGAGGAGCAGTAGAGAGAGAAAACAAATCAAGACATGGAGAAATCCCATGAAAAGAAATGGAAAGAGAAAAAGGAAGAATCGCACCTTCATCGACGGTCTCTTCTTCTCGGCTTCTCTTCTCTGGAGGCTCGTTAGCATCCCCTGGGGCCTCCTCATTGATAGTAAGAGGTACTTCCAAGTTAGGAGAGTCCTCATGCTGCCACTTGCTGCGATGATGACTCCTCCTCCTCTTACTCCTGCGGGCTCGCTTCTTAGAGGAACCTGCCCCGCTGTCAGAGTCAGGTTTCCCACTTGACTCGTCATTAGATGGTCTACTCTTTCCAATAGACTCCATGGAAGCTTGCCTTTGCGCCACTTGCATCCAAGCACCAAGTTCGGCTTCCTCCTGTTCTAGCTGCTCTAAAGCCTCATCAGGTATTTCTCAAACCGCTTCAGAACCAATGACGCCTTGGTCACCGAGAAAGCCTATCTTGTGCTTCTATCCAGAAAAGAAGGCCCAAACTTCCTCTCGCCGGACGCCATCCGACTTTCCAAGGCCCTTTCCAGATGCCAGCTTCACATCAAGCTCCTTCTTGGAAAGCCCCCGATATGCCGAAAAGCTCTCCGCGAACCACTTCGCAAAGCCGACAATCCGGGAAGTCAACAACACAGGATAAGAGATCATGGCTGTAGTGTCTTCAGCACTATAGAAAGCCCATGCATTTCTCCCGTCCTGTAAACCTCCAAAGCGCTTCACCATGCTTGAAGGTGCTCCAACAATGCCTTGAGAAAAGCCCAACTGCAAAGCAAAGCGAGAGGGTACATACGGCTGGATGTCGACGAAAAGATGTCAGCGGTACACCATCGTGCCGACACGTATGCTGAAAAGCCACTCCTTCTCTGCGTTTGTCAAGGAGTAATGCCTTCCCGACCACACCCTGGTAGAGTCTCGGGAGGCACCAAAATCAAAAGCCTTATTCCGCAACTCCGGAGAAAGCTTCACTAAAGACTGCCCCATCTCGACGTCACTGAACCGTCGGATCCTCATGCGGGCAAACAAAAGTGATTCGGACACGGCTTTGCCCTTAGCCAGCCGAATCATCAGAGGATCATCATCCTGTGCAGCACCCAGTCGATGGAAGCCAGGACAGTGGTACACATACCATGAATAAAAGATGTGGGCTGAAAATACCCTATTCATAGGGAGCCCAAGCCGAACCAAAAAAGCAGTAGCCTACAGTTCGGTACACAAGTAGGAGTAGAGAGCTGGCACCAAAGCAAGCTGCTCTCCAAACGCCATCTGACAAGCCGAAAAAATACAAAGCAGCCTGATGTGCGTTCCATCTCCTCCAGCAAAAATAGCCTCACCAAGCCAATAAGTGAGGTAAACAGTGAGATCTCTCCGCAGTGCAATGTCTGGACATATGGCGTTTGTACTCACACAGAAATCTCTCAACTCTTCTTGCATAGCCAAGATCTTCTTCGAACTTGGATCCTGAGCCCTGGCTTCCTGGGTCACACTATCAGAAGGCTCCCTGCTATCAAAAAAGTTGGGGAATAAAGAGCTAGAACTCTTCCAACTGCTGGATCTAACTTTCAAACCCTCCTTCTCCTTAAAAAAATCATAAAAGGATACGAGCTGAAAGTACAGAAGCCTGAACTCCTCAGACTGCTCCTCAAGGACGCTGTCGATCGGCATAAACTCCTCATAGAGTTTGCCAAGGATGGACAATCCAGTAATGGCGCTCAGCTCCTTCAAAGAGAAACCAATCTCACCATTCGTCATAACGAAGGTATTGGTTTGTGGGAGGAATGACTCCAGCATGGCCTTGAAGGCCTCGTGGGAAAAGATCACGGTCTCCCTAAAGGCGCGGACCGCATCAAAAATCCCGGCTTCCTTCAAAACAGTGCCACCAATCAGCAGGACACGATCAGTCCATGACTTCCACTCGGAGTCAGCATTGAAACGGCCACGAAGTCGAAAAGGCTTTATCCAATTGCTACCGTCACTGCTAAAAATACCAAGGCCCACCGATTTCAAATCGACCAACGGATAATCAGAGCCCTGGTAGCCGATGGATGGCATCAACAGGTCCATGTCAGCAGGCGACCTCTCCGTATATCCAGGAGAACCGCCAACAAAAACCCCGGTCTTGCCCAACTTGGAGGTCTTCCCTCTTAGAGCTCGTGGGGGCAAGGCTCGTGATCGAGACGGTGCGATCAAACGTCGACCCGGTAGCAACAGTCTTCTTCTCACCATCTGCTGTGAAAGAGAACTAAAAACATCTCCTCTGGTATGTCATGTCATCAGGGACGGCATCACCAAAGAAGAAGGTAGGCTTGGGTAAAACACTCTGATCTTCCATCATCCATGGATGATTGCTTACCATGATCTTATAGAATTCCTCTCCCTTGAGTTCTTTTTCTAGAGTTGAAATCAAAATTCCGCGATCAATAAAAGAGGCCTTCATTCTGTCGTCAATTTGAGTCATCGAGTTATGGAATTCGCCAACAGCAAAAAACTGAGACTGACATCGGGTTCATACACCCAGGCTTCTCAAAATTCTGGGTTCACGCACCCAGGGACTGACTTAGGGTTCATACACCCAGTCACTCTCAAAACTCGGGTTCATACACCCTGAGACTAACCTCGGGTTCATACACCCAGGCTTCTCAAAAGTTTGGGTTCAAGCACCCAGGGACTGACTTAGGGTTCATACACCCAGTCACTCTCCAAACTCGGGTTCATCACCCTGAGACTGACCTCAGGTTCATACACCCGGGCTTCTCAAAATTTTGGGTTCACGCACCCAGGGACTGACTTAGGGTTCATACACCCAGTCACTCTCAAAACTCGGGTTCATACACCTTGAGACTGACCTTGGGTTCATACACCCGGGCTTCTCTAAATTTTGGGTTCATGCACCCAGGGACTGACTTAGGGTTCATACACCCAGTTGCTCTCAAAACTCGGGTTCATACACCCTGAGACTGATCTAGGGTTAATACACCCGGGCTTCTCAAAATTTTGGGTTCACGCACCCAGGGACTAACTTAGGGTTCATACACCTAGTCGCTCTCAAAACTCGGGTTCATACACCCTGAGACTGACCTCGGGTTCATACACCCGGGCTTCTCAAAATTTTGGGTTCACGCACCCAGGGACTGACTTAGGGTTCATACACCCAGTCGCTCTCAAAACTCGGGTTCATACACCCTGAGACTAACCCCGGGTTCATACACCCAGGCCTCTCAAAATTTTGGGTTCACGCACCCAGGGACCGACTTAGGGTTCATACACCCTGAGACTGACCTCGGGTTCATATACCCAGGCTTCTCAAAATTTTGGGTTCACGCACCCAGGGACTGACTTAGGGTTCATACACCCAGTCGCTCTCAAAACTCGGGTTCACATACCCTTAGACTAACCTTGGGTTCATACACCCCAGGCCACTCAAAACCTAAGTTCTAACAAAACCCGGACTCATACACCGAGTCCCCTCAGGATCATCTCGGTCAATAGCAGCCTAAACGGGTTTGCCTCGACCAATAGCAGCCTAAACGGGTTCGCCTCGGCCAACGACAGCCTCAGATTCATCTCAGGCAAGATATATGCCATTCGTATTTAAAAAAAAAAAAGAGGAGGAGACAGAGAGAAACTCCACTTGCATCCATAGCAATCCCATTTGTATTGATTTAGATATTTTCATTACAATAGAAAATTTCATTACATGAGTCGTAGAAAAGCTACAGAGTACAGTAAGGAGGCTCACTATTGACTGCAAAAATGTCACTTTGCCTCATCAAGATCCAAAGAGCTACATGAAGTCGCAACCTGCCATAAATAGGCAATGCTACTTCCAAAAAATCAAATCTTGTCAGAATCAAACAAAAACTACAAGATCCTTCAAGACAGCGAAAAGAGGAGTACACAAGAAATTTTGGGCCATTTCAAAATCATTTGGCCTAACTTCGCTTCTCCGGCAACTGAAAAGGAGCTCCCGGCGACGAAAGCATCGGAGACACCAAATCTTCGATCAGAGTCGATGGATGGTCTCAAAATACATCCAAAAGGCTCCACGTCAAGTTCCGAGTCAAACCGACAACGTTTGACCCTACATCAACCCTCGAACAGCTAAATCAGGCCTCTCGGCGATGAAGCTCCCCGGGACCATGGTTTCCAAGACAGAGCCTATGGATCATCTTAAAATGACTCCAATAGGTTCTCTGTCAAATTTCAAGTCAATCGGACATCGGTTGACCGCACATCAAGCCACGACATCTTCATCGCGACAAAAGCAAGTCTACTGGTGATAGGACCCCAAACGGCTTCAAAACTCAAACAAAAGCCTATGGTTGGTCTTATTTATTGCTCAGCAGGCTTCACACCAAATTTCAGGTCATTCCGACATCGTTTGTCCCAGTTTCAGCTTCTGACGGAAAATCAGCAGCTCTGCGCGACAAAGTCTTCGGCTTTCTCAGAAAATTGGAAACTTTGCAAAATAAAATGCAAGGATTCTCATCAGGTTTTCTATAGGGAAATCAGGCCAATAAATGATAAAAAATGTCAAGGAAAAATACAGAAGAAAAAAGAATAAAAAAACAGCAAAAACGGACTCAAAACGGGACAAAAGGGGGGAAAACCCCCCAGGGTCGCAGGCCCCTGCGACACTGGGCCAGGGTCGCCGGGAGGGCCCCGAAAACCCCGTTTTCTACCATTTTTTCGCGATTCGAAGCGTCCGGCCTCTGTTATTTTCCAATATTCATACTTTTGAGACACCAAATCCTCTGACATTCGTCAAAAACACGGGTCAATCATCAAGAGTATCGAAATCAACATTGATCGCCAACTGGTCAACCAAAAAAAGTGTGCTTTCTACCCGACCGATCGAGAAATCGACAGGACAGATGGCACCGACCCGCTGTTGGCAACCAACACGTGAAGTTACATGGTCATCCGATGTCGATCTACATGAAGATCCATCGTTGATCATCGCAAGAAGAATCCCAAAAGACGCAGCACGGCCTGTGACTCTTCAACTGCTCGGGACCACTTAATGCGATTAATTGACTAGCTTTATTACAGTCATTAATCCATTTCTTTGGGCAGCCCAATCAGAAGCAAGCATCAGGGAGTTGCAAGTCAAGAGATTCATGGCATTTAACCCATGAAACTCCTCCCATCATGGCGATTAAAGGCGATTAAATGCCCTCAATCTCCTCCGGCCAATCAGATGCCAAGAAAAAGGAGTTACAAAATAAAGGAATTAAATCCTGTAACTGTTGGAATTTGAGATGACTTGAGTAGTTTTTTGATGAATTGAAGAAGTTAGCATCTCAAGTATTGATTTGAGTTGGAATTCTTGTCAACACATTGTCACAAACTTGATGATAATAGGCTAATGTTGATAGAGCTGAAAAGAAGAAACAGAATTGAAACAGTCAGGAATTCAGAATTCCTGAAGCAGAGCACGCGGTCGACCGGGCTCTTTATGCGGTCGACCGAGCAAGAAGAAACCTGCAGAAAACAGAAAAAGGCACCTCTCAGTTATTTTCGTGACACAGTGTGTCTTCGGTCGACCGGGACATCAGGATGTCGACCGAGCTCGAAATTGTCTGTTTTCCAGTCAGTGTATGATGTCGACCGAGCACAGTATGATGTCGACCGAGCACGGGAACCAGAGTTGCGCAGAATTAGAAGTTTTGCACGAAAATTCAGCACAGTTATCTATTTCGTTTGGGAATCTTTCTAAACGAATTGTAGCCCGTTTTGAATACAATTAAGGGTTATTAAAACCTATATAAAGGCATGCTTGGGTCGTTCATAAATACATCAGAAGAGACACCAGAAGAGAAGAGTTTTAGAGAGAAAATTGAGAGAGTTCTTGAGAGAAAGAAGAGCTGGTGCTGTGTTGCTGTGTTGCTGCATTATCAGACGTTTTCTACAGCAATTGTGGACGGGATTATGCTCTAGAAGATGGTGATTCGTCCATGAGTTAAGTGTCTCTCTGTTTATGCTTTAATTTCAATTTGTAAGGGATTGAGAGAGAGAGAATTGTAGAGGGGAAGGGCTGTAGACAGAGTTGATCTTATATTCTGTTTTTACATCAAGTTGGTGCTTGGTGTTTGGGGTTTGGTGATCCTATCTGTGGGTGCAGATAAATTGTAAAGGGAGTCGGTGCTTCCTAGATAGTTGGTGCTATCTGAAACTCAAGGGAGTCGGTGCTTCCTAGATAGTTGGTGCTATCTGAAACTAAGGGTTGGTGCTCTTTGTCGTTGGTGCGACTAAATAAGATTCAGATCTGTCCCGGATTGGTGTTCGGACAGTCTTTGAACCGTGGACGTAGCCTTTCGGTGAACCACGTTAAA